>JALXJV020000010.1:30748039-31444015 GCA_024633595.2 Lepomis macrochirus | reverse complement strand
GAGGTGAAAAGGTGCCACAACAACATTTAAAGGTTACTTTCCGTAAGACACAAAAGAGGAGGGAAGACTAAATTATGTCTGTATGTGTTGACCTAGCAGGGATGATATGCTGTTGCCCGTGAATTGAATGTTCATTTCTCTACCATAAGCCATCTCCAAAGGAGTTTCAGAGAATATGGGAATACACCCAACCGGCCTCACAAACGCAGACCACGTGTAACCAACACCAGCCCAGGACCTCCACATACAGCATCTTCACCTCACAGATCATCCGAGACCAGCCACCTGAACAGCTGCTGCAACAGTCGGTTTGCATAACCAAAGAATTTCTGCACAAACTGTCAGAAAACGTCTCAGGGAAACTCAGGTGCATGCTCGTCATCCTCATCGGGGTCTCGACCTGACTACACCTCGCACAGCCATTGAAGAGAAGTGGACTTACACTCCACATGCCACAACTTTTTCTTTTTTTTTCTGAGCAGGTATCAGCAGAAACATTTTTATTTCATCAGGGAGCAGCAAAACAGTCTATGTTCAGATTAAGTGCCCGCCTCATGCACGCCCACTGCCGAAGTTGAATTGTCTTGAACATTTTGTGTGCGATGCGCAAATTATTGGAAGAAAGACTGATCCTCGCTGTTTGTGAGTTTAGAATCTATTACATTTTACTAAATAGGACATCAACAGGACAGAATTTGCATTTCAGACCATCCCCATAAAACTAGACGAAGGTCTACCAGGTAAAGTTATGTAACGTTAGCCTATAATTACATTACAACTGTGTAGCGCACAGAAGCCGTTGCTGTTGACTTGCGGAGCTCTGTCTGATCACCGGAGCAAAAAGCAACCTCGCGGGCCCAAGCGACTACGTTGTGATTTTGAGAATGTTCCTACGAACGACATCTTCCCCCAATACTAATTAGCAGGCAGTGTGTAGCTATCCATTTCACTATGGCATTTGATCGCTTGGCTTTTGTTTATCTACTTCTCCGACACGCTGCATCCAGCGTAATATGCCAAAGCCTCCCTCCACTGCTTGTTTGGGTGGGTGATTTGCAGGCTGATCAACATCCCATCCCTCCTGTGACCCATGGTTTGACTGTAGGCCTATGTGTATTCAGAGCAAATGAGAAACGTACTTTCAATAAATAAATAAATAAATAAATAAATAAATAAATAAATAAATAAATAAATAAAATTAATTAATAATAATAATAATAATAATAATAATAATAATGATAATAATAATAATAAAAACTGCGTTAACATGCAATAAAATAATTAATGGCAGTAATTAGGTTAATGTGTTATAATAATGCGTTAACGTGGCCATCCCTAATAAATACACATATTTCCACCATAAAAATTGGTGCAGAATTCACTAAAGCAGGAAATTAACTGTTTAATACTGAAATTTTTCATATAATTTAGCACTGAAGATTTTATTAGCTGTCTCCAACAACAGTAGTAGCACAAGTCATTCCTGCTTTATTAATTGTAGTTTTGTTGATCTCAAACACTCACTCTTTATCTGGTTCTCTTTCAACATTCGTTTCGGTATCTCACTATGGGACACGCTCCTCGCGCTGTCCCCCAGAAGCTATTTTACATTACGCCAGTCCTGACTGGCAGACAGACGTGACGTCTGCTCCTCAAAGGAGGGACTTCCTCCTACTATAAGAGCTAGACGTAACGGTCTCTCCTCAGTCTAAAACCTCTTCTCGCTCCTAGAAGCTAACTCTCGGACGGCAGGTGTAGCTAACGGGCTAGCATTACTGTTCACAGAGCGAGCTAAACACTCGGTCGCCGGACGCTACCCTAAGCTATAGTTACACAGCTTTCTGAGATTAGTAGCTGGTCTGTCACCAAACAGTAGCTACTGAGTTGCAGCTAGCCACCATACTAGCTACTTACCGGAGCATTCGCTTTGTCGGTTGCTGGCCCTTCCCTCACCATGGACAAGGACAAGCCGACTAGGACGTGCAAGTGTGGTAACAAGATGGCTGGGGCAGATACCCACTCTGTGTGCTCAGCGTGTCTAGGGCTGCAACACGCCCAGGCCGCGCTGGCATCCCCGGCTGCTTGTGAGCACTGTGCACGCCTTTCCCTCAAGACCCGCAGACGCAGGCTGGCGCGCCAAGCTAGCCTGTCGGAAGCGGACCCTATGATGGGGGTAGCCAATCCCCCGCCACAGGAGTTACTTGAGGACCCCGAGGAGCTCACCATGCCCGCGGGGCCCACCTGAGGCGAGCAGCTTCGGCGCTATCGCCCGCTGCCCGATACTGACGCCTGACCTAGCAGCAATGCTAGGCGAAGCCGTGAGGGCCGACTCTGACTCAGGGGACGAGTCCATCAGCCTCGGTTCTGAGGAAGACGATGAGGATGGTGATGAGCCCTTCACCCTTCCACAGGCTGCAAAGCCGGTGGCAATGGATGGTGCGTGCAGCGGCTCTCCAAACCCGACTGCCAGTATGGACCTTCACGAGACCTGCAAAAGAGCAGCCGCAAGGCTGGGCATTGCTTGGCCCGAAGTCCTTACCGAGACCACCACGTCTCGCTACGAGGGGAAACGGCTGCCGAAAGTCAAGTCTTCGGCTAGACAGCTGCTGCCGGTTTTTCCAGAGTGCCTGGAGGAGGCGACCGGTCTTGGAGCAACCCGCTCTCAGCCAAAATCCCGTCCAGGGAGGGTCGGCGCTGGATTGGGCGGGCATGGAGGACAAGGGTTTTCCACATGCCCCCGGTCGAGCCTCTCCTGGCTTCTCACCTGCACCCCTCACAGAAGCCCTCCATGACGTCTGCGGGGCCCACTCTGCCTTCCAGGGCAGACTGCTTTCAGTCGTCACTGACGGAGAAGAGCTACAAGGCGGTGGCTATGTCGGTGAAGGCTCTGAACGCGTCGTCGCTGCTGTTGGCCTACCAGGCTGAATTAGAAGACGACATGTCCACCGCACCCACCCCAGCCCTGTGGGAGGAACTGTGTGTGGTAACAGACCTCTGCCTGCGCCTCCACAGATATGCAGTCCAAACCGCTGGGAGAGCCATGGCGTGATGGTCACCCAGGAGAGAGCGAGGTGGCTGAACCTCTCCAGTCTGTCCCAGAAGGAGAAGACCCAGCTCCTCGGCGTTCCGGTGGACCCGAAGGCCTGTTCGGGCCGGCGGTAGCCACGATGCAACAGCGGTGCGAGGAGAAGAAGAGGGAAGGGGAAGCACTACAGCTGTGTCTCCCCAGGAAGGTGCCTCCCCCTTCCCCTCCCGCTGCGCCCAGGCAGACCTTCGCTCAAGCCGTGGCCCGCCCTGCTTACCGCATCCCCAAACGGCAGCCCCAACCTCAGGCTGGCACCCGGGGTCAGAGCAAGCCGCCGGAGCTCAAAGGTGCGTGGGCGAAGAAACCCTTTGCTCCCAGTATGACGCCAAGGGACCAACCAGGCCCCTCTGCCGCTCTGGGGGCTAAGAAGAAGAGGCGCGCCACCTAGTGCGCTGCCGCCGGGGGAAGACAGCGGGTCCGGCCGGACGCCTGCTCCGCTCCCCCTGGGTTGTGTTCTGTTCCCAAACGAGTTCCAGTGGGCATGTTCCAGGCCCCCCAAGAGACGTGCAGAGGCCATGTCGGCGCTCACAGTTCACGGCCACGCAAAGAGGAGGAGAGCCAGACCTGCAGAGAGCTCTGTGGAGCCGCAGCTGGCTTGTTCAAGCACACACCAGTGCACAAGCACACACCAGTGCCCGAACACACACGAATGTCCCTCCCTTTCAATAATAAATGTTATTTTGGGCGCGCATCCAGGCCGCGGGCCGAGGGCGCAGCCAAGTTTCTCACAAAAAATGAAAAAAATGAAAAACATGCAAATAGCGGAATGGGAACAGACAGCGGCAGGACAGCCTGCTTCGCCGCCACAAGAGAGCACCATTCCCCTCTTGTGGCGCAGCAGGCTGTCCTGCCCGCTGCAGTGGGCACCATGGCGACACAGCGCCATGCCCACTACTCCCTTTCGGTCCGCGGCTGTGATCAGGCCAGCCACAGGTCCGCTGGGGGTTCGAGCCCAACAGTGGCGTGCATGTGGGGCGTCAGATTGGGTATTAAAGACTGTAACCAAGGGCTACAGGCTTCAGTTCGCGTCCACCCCGGCCCGGTTCAACGGTGTAGTGCTGTCACGGGCTCGGGGGGAGCACGCTCGCGTTTTGCAGGAGGAAATCACCTCTCTGCAAAACAAGGGGGCTGTTCAGATAGTACCACCAGAGACGAACCAAAGCGGTTTTTACTCGAGGTATTTTCTTGTGCCCAAAAAAGGCGGGGGCCTACGGCCGATATTGGATCTACGCGCTCTGAACAATCACCTGAGACGGTACAAGTTCAGAATGTTGACACACACGGCTCTTATACGCTTCATACGCCCAGGCGACTGGTTTACATCCATAGACCTGAAAGACGCGTATTTTCACATCCCTATTTACCCCACACAGAAAGTATCTCAGGTTAGCCTTCGGGGCCTGACATACGAATATCTGGTGCTCCCGTTCGACCTGTCATTAAGCCCGCGGGTGTTTGTGAAATGCTACGGAGACCGCTATCGCGCCCTGAGGGAGAAGGGGCTGCGCTTGGCGGCGATATATAGGCGACTGGCTATTAGCAGCACAGTCGCCCCAGCTCTCTCAGGCGCACACCGATCTGCTCACATCGCATCTGGCGGCCCTGGGTTTCACGATAAACTGGGGAAAGAGTGTGCTGGTTCCATCTCAAACCATCACATTCATAGGCCTGTCTCTAGATTCAGTTGCGTTCAGAGCATGTTTGTCGGCGGAAAGGGTGGAAGCCTTTCGAGCTTGTCTGGCACTTTTCCGCAGGGGAACGCTGCTGAAGTTCTCCGTGTGCCTCCGCCTGCTAGGTCTGATGGCGTCAGCACTGGTGGCCATCCCTCTCGGTCGCTTGAACATGAGACCGTTTCAGCGGTGGGTTGCTTCGCTCAAACTGGACCCGACGCGCCATGGCCACCGCCGGGTTTTGGTTTCCATGGCGTGCGCCCTGGCTCTGCGTCCCTGGAGACGCACGGATTTTCTAACCACGGGCGTTGCCATGGGAACGGTCCTGGCGAGGAATGTTGTAACAACGGATGCCTCTCTGGCTGGCTGGGGAGCCACGCACGAGGGCAGGACAATAAATGGCACATGGGGCTCTCACATGCAGTGGGTTCATATAAACTGCCTGGAACTCCTGGCTGTCCACCTAGCGTTGAGGCACTTCCTGCCTCTACTGAGAGGGCAGCACGTTCTGGTCAGGACGGACAACACCACGGTAGTGGCATATGTCAACAGACAAGGGGGGCTGCGGTCTCGTTATCTGCACACGTTAGCTCACAGACTGATCATGTGGAGCAGCTCTCACCTGCTGTCACTGAGGGCCACGCACGTGCCGGGCGTTTTGAACCGGGGGGCGGATTTATTGTCCAGGGGGAACCCTCGCTACAAAGACTGGAAACTTCACGGCGAGGTGGTGGCTCAGATATGGGCGAGGTGCGGTCGGCGGAGATGGACCTCTTTGCGTCGGAGGAGAACGCACAGTGTCCTCGGTATTATTCTCTTTCCGACCGGAACGCTCCGCTGGGGTTGGATGCGCTGGCGCACGAGTGGCCGCGCCTCCTCCTGTATGCCTTTCCCCCGTTAGAGCTGATCGACCCTACTCTCGCCAGAGTGCGGGAGAGGAAACTTGCTCTGATTCTAGTGGCTCCTCGCTGGCCAGGGAAACACTGGCTGGCGGAGATTTTTCAGCTGCTTTGCGGCCAGCCGTGGCCTCTGCCCCCCCGCAGGGACCTCCTGTCGCAAGCGCAGGGAGAGATATTCCATCCCCATCCAGAGCGCATGGCTCTATGGGCCTGGCCCGTGAGAGGTTAAATCTGTCTGCCTCTGGGCTTCCCCCAAGCGTCATCGCAACCATTCAGAGCGCCAGGGCAACCTCTACGCGGTGTGCCTATGATGGTAAGTGGCGCGCGTTCGAGGATTGGTGCGCGAAGGCGGGGGTGGAGGCTCTCCAAAGCACTGTAGCCGTCATTCTAACGTTTTTGCAAACGCTCCTCGACAAGGGCCTGGCATTCTCCACTATCAAAGTGTACTTAGCCGCTATTTCGGCGTGTCACATAGGTTTTGGGGACAAATCGGCTGGCCAGCATCCACTCGTTTGTCAGTTTATGAAGGGTGCGCGACGCCTCCGGCCTGTGTCGAGAGGCTTGGCTGCCCCGTGGGATTTATCAATGGTGCTTGATGCATTGTCACGCCCGCCTTTTGAGCCATTACATCAAGTGGAGCTTAAGACGCTCTCTTTTAAAACGGCTTTGTTGCTTGCGCTGGCCTCGGCAAAACGCGTCAGTGACATCCACGCTCTGTCGGTGAACCCGACATGCATGCAGTTCTTGACGGGGGATTCGAAGGTTTTGTTGAGGCCCAACCCCGGTTTTGTGCCCAAGGTTTTCAACCCGGCGCTTTCATGCCGCCCCATAGAACTGTCGGCTTTCTGCCCTCCTCCCTTCTTGGCGCAGGAGCAGGAGCGGCTTAATGCGCTCTGCCCGGTGCGCGCTGTGCGCATATATGTGGATAGGACAGCTGGATTCAGGAAGTCGGAGCAGCTGTTTGTGTCGTGGGCCACCCCACACTTGGGAAAGCCCCTAACGAAGCAGCGTTTGTCACACTGGATTGTGGGAGCCATCGCTATGGCCTACGATAGCAAGGGGCTGCGTCCCCCGGTGGGTCTGCGCGCTCATTCCACTCGGGGCATGGCTACGTCATGGGCACTGTTTCAGGGTGTTTCCATTGAAGAAATATGTGCGGCTGCCAGCTGGGCAACGCCCCACACATTCACCAGGTTTTATAGGCTGGATGTGACTGCACCCTCACTGTCTCACGCAGTTTTGGGTGTGGGCTCTGTGTCTGGAGTGCCTATCTAGCTGGATGGTTATGGCCGGTCCTCCGAGTAGCTGGTCTGGCAATACGGGAGTCTCCATATCCCATAGTGAGATACCGAAACGAATGTTGAAAGAGAACTTTAGGTTAAGAAATTAACCCCGGTTCTCTGAAAAACATGAGTGAGGTATCTCACCAGTTCACCCTCCTTGCCTGGAGCGAGGAAGAGGTGTGCTTACTAAGACTGAGGAGAGACCGTTACGTCTAGCTCTTATAGTAGGAGGAAGTCCCTCCTTTGAGGAGCAGACGTCACGTCTGTCTGCCAGTCAGGACTGGCGTAATGTAAAATAGCTTCTGGGGGACAGCGCGAGGAGCGTGTCCCATAGTGAGATACCTCACTCATGTTTTTCAGAGAACCGGGGTTAATTTCTTAACCTAAAGCTCTTTTGAATCATTAAGAAGTCAAATTTCATGTAGCTTTGTTTCTAACATCATTAAACATTATAAGCAATGTCCACACTAGTCCTTTAATTAATTTATACTCATTAGTGGCTAACAGTGTTTGTTCAGTGTGTGAATGAAGCTGTCACAATCGTTGATCAGCAAATGACATTCCACACTTAACCAAACTCCATCCTGATAGTTCCTGGACCATCACAGAGCTGCAGGGACTTGTTTCGGGCCAGAAACAGGCTACATTTAGCCTCTGGTTCCTCCACTTGAAAGCATAGGAAAGCAGCAGCTGATAAAGTTCCTGTTGTGGAAACAAGCTAAAGGATTTGCCCAAAAAGACTTAAAACACTGAAATGCTGAATGAAACAAGTTCTCCTTTTCATGGTAAAATTAAAAAAAAAAATCTTTTTCAGTTTCCAATTGAGATCGAATTGTTGATAGTGACAAGATGTCTTCATCTTCACCCTGCGAGATGTGTTTGATCCCAATATAAACTTAACTTCCAGGTTACTTAACATCCCTCCAATGGAATGAAAATTATCACTGAAATGGCTTTGTGTTTTTGGCCTTTCATCCAGGGAATGAAATGTACCAGCTTGCTTTCAAAACAGATTTTCTCCCTCATTTACTCAGGTGTTTCTTTTAATGTGGCTAGTCACTGTATACACATTTAAAGTGCAGACACAGTTAGAGAATATGAGGATGGACACTGAAATGTTGATATACTTAAAGATAGCTTAAAAGATCGAATTAAAAAAACAAACCTAAGTAGTCTACCTTAAACATAAAGGCAAATTCAAGGTGAACAACATTATTTTTTCAAATCGGGGATCTGTACATGGCATGACATGCAGCCACCCACTAATCCCCCCCACTGATGTTCACTCATCATTACGATCATATCTCGATCTCTGCGTTTTTGTGTTTAATTACAGGCGTGTTCTGTTCGGTTAATGTGGAGGCTACTGCAGCTATGGCAATGAACAAATACAAGTCAAACAGATCAGGTGGATCTGAGAGACAGATGGAGACGTGGGAGGGTAGTTAGCGCATGTGTGGAGAAATATGTGCAGCGAGAGCGTATGTCAGGGCAGGTAGACTGAGGCTTGGAGATTAGCTGTCAAACTCAGGATTTATGCAGTCGAGTCTGGAAAGTCCCTGTCTGCCTCCCGGCACCCCACTCTACCTCTTTCACTCCTCCTTTCTTTTCCTCTGCATCGTTTTGCCTTGATGGCATTGATGTGAGCAGGTGGTGGCCAATCTCTCCAATGATGCTGCCCAGCGCCATCACTCAGGGCACCAAAACGAAGGAAATTTGAAGGGAACCTGAGCCAATACAATCAGTTTGTCATCCAAAACTCCATTTCATTCTGATAGTGTTCCCAGTACCACAGCCAGACACACATCCTTACAAATGAATTATGTTACATTGCGCTTTAATGTAAGTAACATAACATTATTAAAGCAGTACTCTACCAAAGGGGGATGATTTCACGGCAGAAACATAAACCAAAAGGGTCCATAGAAACTATTCAAACCTGTGCAAACAGTTAGAGCGTGAGGTGAACTATGTGAAAACAAATAGATGTTTCTTTGTATTGATATTCCCCTTGATGATGACCCAAATCCCTTTAAAAGCTGCAAATTTGACATTTGTCTGACAAAATAATATTGTTTGGGACACATGGATCACGGTTTGACACTGAAGAAGCTGCTGAGACATTTCTGTTGGTGTTTGAAAACCTTTTACCAACGCACCCATCACAATTTAAAATGGCCCCAACCACTGTTATCTAACGATGAATGAAATTATCAATTGATTTCTTGAATATAGTTAATGCTACAGTCCAAACAGCACAAGGTAACATCTTCAAATTTCTTGTTTCGTCCAACCAACAGTCTAAAACCCCAAGACTATAGCTGTTTCTCAATCGGTGTTCTTGTTTGTACTTGTGTTCTTGTGGACTTGGGAAAAGTCATCATTCGCAGCCCAAGTACTGTTCCAATTCAGAAATCCGCATTTAGCCAAGTACAGTCAAATACCCGATGTGTTTTTGCTTCGCCTGTTTTACTAAGTCTGCGTCAGTGGTGACTTGTCTGGAGTCAGTTCCTGGGAGCTGAACTTGCCTAGTCCCGTCTTTGAAGTACAGAAGTCCGAACTTGGTGAGCTCGGTATTCAGAAACAGTCAATCTGTTTGTAATGTTATGCAACAGAGAAAAGCAGGAAAATAGAGAATGTTTGACATTTCTTACTATTAAATTAATTAAAGCTGCTAAAAATCAATATTTTTATAATAATGTAATGGATGACAATGTGAAAAACAAGACGATGTGTAATTGATAGCTTGATTAGCCGATAAAATTCAAAAAACAAAAATCTACTAGTGTAGATTACAACACAACAATCACAAAAGATGGTGCTGCAAAAATATGACTGTCAAGTTTTGCTTGGTTACAGATCTGACAAAAGCTTGGTGGTAACATTAGGCGTGTTCATTTCTTTAGTATTGGATGAAGTCACCTGGAATGGTAATTCCCTGGAGAGTCAATCAAGAAAAGAAGAAGCCCTTCATTCCTGTCTTCCCTCGATCGCGTGATCTACCCTGCAGACATTTACCACCAATCACTCACTCCTACTTCACAAATATAAACACGCATGTAAACATGGCAACAGGTCTTTCTGCAGTGGGCTGCAGTCACGCCCTGGGGGCTGTGTGGAGCAATCACACGTACACACACTGACACACATGAACACACAGGTAGAAAGCATTTTGTCATTTGTGAGACACCGTAAGGCAGTTGTCCACACTACAGCTACAGATAGTGAATGGAAATCAGTATTTGAAGGTCTCGAAGTCATCCTCCAGCTTGAACAAATACACCGAAACCAGCATTTTGTGATGCGCTATACAAAATGAGAGATCACTGAGTTGGAGACAACAGAAAACTGGCTGCACGCTACAAAGCCACATACCAAGTATGTGCACACAACACCAGTGTTTTAGTAAAGCTATGTAATTCTTGTCCAAAAGACGAACATTTTCATTTTCATGAAAATCTGTTTTGTTGGGGGGTAGCAGTCCAAAATGAAGATGCTTCTGCTTTCCTGTAATAATGGCCAAAAGAACATTCACAAACAGCAACTAATTGGTGTATATATAACAAAAGATAATATTAACTTGTGTAACAGGAGTGTATTTAAATACTCTTAAGAAATGACTTTTGTGTGCTTTACTCAAGGGCACCTTGACTGCAAATAATATTGACAACAGAGACAAACTGGAGATAGAGCTGGCCCGAATGTCATTTTTTGAGCTTCGACGCTTCTATAGTAATTAAGAGTGAATAATCGAAGCTGTAGAAAATTTGACTGTTTTGATCTGTAATGAAATTAAGCAATTGTAAAATTAATAAACGCCATAACTTCCACACTACTGCTGTCATCACTCAGTTTAAAGTGCTCCCACAGGTGAGGGCTTCATTTTGTTTTCCCTTTGAGTGTTACGTTCACTGCTGTCAGCAAAGGTCAGGCACGCGAGAAAAAAAACCTTAATAATCGAATCTCATAATTGAAAATCGAATGTGTACCCAACGGTCAAATTTTCAAATATTCGGGTCCAGCCCTAATTGGAGACAATATTGCAACAAGATCACACTAGCCGCAACTCTAGACCAGTGAGTTTGGTAGAACAGGTGAACTGTGCCACATTTTCCAATATGCTTAACCATTCTCGCAACTTCATTCACTGCACGTCACCCACAGGTTTATGAAGAGCGATTGTGAAGCTAAATGTGGGAAGCTCTGGCTGTCAACATCCTGGCAGTCTTTGACTCTGGCTAATCCAGAAATGATAAAGAGGTGTAGCTACGAATGAAGCCTGGCTTCTGAAACCACCTAGCGGCTAGCCACCTGTGACAGCACCCACCTGTCACTAAGACAGGCCATTCCCTTCATTAAGCATAACTTTAAGCGTTCGTACAATTTAAACAGGTGAGTTAATAGAAAATTTGTCATGAAGGGGGGGAATTATTTATAGAGACCAAAACTGTTTTTTTTGTACCGGGTTGTAAACATGTTGATTTCTAGTATAAAGTTTGGCATTTTAACATGGGGATTGACTCACTTTTGGAGCCAGCCTCAAGTGGCCATTTGATTAACTTTTTTTGGCTTCGTTTTTCAGCCCCGAAGTTACGGTTTACATTTAAACTATGTTAGTTTAGATGAATCAAACCAATACACACAAATAACCCGCAGCAATATACTAAAGACATCACAGCACATTGTGTATCCGAAGAACGGAACAGTTGTACTAGAAAACCTCCCATGCCGGGCTCAGAATTGACTCATATGCAAGAACCTGAGCCACAGGGGTGTCATACTGTAAACTACAATGGAGTTATTCAAGGTTCTGAAAAATGAGTTTCTAAATCAGCTGATAATTTTGCTTTAGTAGTGAAATGCAGTCCATCATCCACTGCTGCTAGAGCTATCTACTCTATTGAGCCATTTGCTTGAGCTAATGGCTTTTAAAATGTCTTCAGACTAAAATCATATCAGAAAATGAATTATAAGTTGTTAGGATCCTATTCAGCTCTAAATATGACAATATCACATCAAATGTCCAAACGGATATTACCTTTTTGATTTGTCAGCGCTCCAGCTGCATGGAGAATAACCTTTCTTCTCACTATAATACTTTGTTTTCAATCCGGAGCAAAGCCGCACCCTGAAGTGCACTGATCCATGTCTGTGTAATGATAGATTTTATTTTAAATTAGTGTTTCTATTTTCTATTGGAAAAGTGAAACCATTCTAAACTTAAGAAAGCTTTGTTTTTTTCGGTGGTTTGTTTTGGAGCGGTGGGATAATTTCACTGGATCGAATTAAAGTATTTGTTTTGTTGAATCATGAAATTGAATTGTAGAACTGAGTTTTGGAACTTTGGAACTAACATTTAATATATTTTTTTGATATAGTTTAAGGAATTGATGGCTGGCGTGGATGTTCCACATTTATACAAACACATTACCGTTTACCAAAAATCTATTATCTCTATCTATTATCAAAGACTCTTATAATCATTGTGCATTTTAAGATTTTACTAATAGTTTTTAAATGTTTGACTGACACTGCGCCACCTTATCTTTCTGACATGCTGTACCCTTATGCTCCTGCCAGAGCACTAAGGTCAGCAGACCAGCTCCTCTTGACTGTCCCTAAAACCAGGCTCACCACCCGAGGGGACAGAGCCTTTTCAGTGGCAGGACCACGGCTTCGGAATAGCCTGCCGCTTCATGTTAGATCAGCACAATCCATAGATCAATTTAAAAGCAGGTTAAAAACACACTTGTTCTCTTTAGCTTTCAACTCTGAATAAGCAGGTTACATTGGCCGTTCCACTATTTTATGTTCTATATTATATTGTATTTTATTATCTTGTTATTTTATTCTGATTAATTGATTTCATATTTACAGCACTTTGGTCAGCAGAAGTTGTTTTAAATGTGCTTTATAAATAAATTTGACTTGACTTGACTAATCTTACCCGTGTGTGATTGTTTTATTTTATTTATTTTATCTTTTTCTTTTGGGGGTTCACGTCTTTTTCCTTGTTCTCATGGTTATATCGTCGTGTCTTTTCTGGGTTTCACTTGTGACGTCTAACTTATTTTAATTATCAGGCGAAAGACCAGATGAGCCCCCCAAAACTAAAACTTAAAACTGTTAAGTCATCACAAAGTCCTGTCATACTGTCAACCAAACACTGCAACCTTCTTCACAAGACACAGGAAGACAACTAAACACTGTAAAAATCACAACAGCATCCTAAATCAGAGATAACATCTCTTTTTCTCCCTCGCTTTTCCTTTTTATCAGCTGACCAGGACCAGATTACTTCAAAGTGAACGCTCAGAGGAGAGGAAGGACCTCCCACATCTGAGACCCCCTGTCAGGGCCAAACTGATCCCCTTTACACCTCCACCCTCCACCTTTCCTCATTCGCCTGTACACCCCCCCAGCCCACAAACTCCAGCTGCTGCCCCATTTGGCTGTAATCAGCACCCAGCATCATCTCTGATTAGAGAAGGTGTGGGTGGTGGGGGGGGGGAGACAAATTGGCACATTCTTCTCCACCCATTCCAGTTCTTCCCCATCCCCCTCAATCCTCCTTTCCTCTCACACCCCAAGACCCCACTTAAATCTGGCAGCACCCCTGTCAACCCCTCCAATCCACCCACCCCACCCATCAGTACTTGGTGGATGAATGCTGTCCTTGTGAGCAGAGGAAGCCACCAACACATCACCCACCCCCGCACACACACACACACGCACCTCCTCTGCTCTGGTGTTGCTTGCATAATCCTTAAATAGAAGTGAAGGGAGACCACTGCCCCTGCAGGTGCTAGCTCTCTTTGGTTACACACAGACACACACACACACATGTAAGGACTCACATGCATACACCACCACAAGAACACACTCCCATAAATACACACAAAGACCACAGTCAGCCACAATAACGCATACCACACTCTGGCTGCCCTTGGTAGCTGTCACAGAGCCATGTGACCAAAACGGAGCCCAGATTCTGATCCAACATTGTGCTTGATTTACACAATCTCCCCTCTTTCTCTGCACTGCTGCCACACCTCAAACCCAAGTAAGTCTATCCCGGCCCACCCAGGACCCCCTGGACAGGAGCAGCACAACAGCTGTGTGTGTGTGTGTGTGTGTGTGTGTGTGTGTGTGTGTGTGTGTGTGTGTGTGTGTGTGTGTGTGTGTGTGTGTCTGCGTGTCGTAGAGAAAGGAAAACGAGCAGGATCCAGGTTATGGCCAAGCCGTTCCATGGTGCCTGTTCAGTTATAAATACCTTTGTGTCTGTCTTTCAGAGTCACTGAAAGTGTCTCTATAGAGATATTTATGAGGCATGTGTCCTGGCTGCAAGTCTCTAAGGTTGACAGAGAAGAGAAATCTGGAAAAAGAGATCTGGAAACGAGCACCACGGTGGAGCAGGAGACTTACCAGAGAAAGGTTGGAAACAATTAGTGCATTTACAGGTGTCTAAGTAAATGGATTATTGTGGACTTCTAATCTGATCTCTTCAACGTTATGCAAACACTAAACCCGTTTTCTGTTATCAGGGTCGGGAATTACAGAAATCTTAAAGTCGATTCAACGTCACTAATTGTCAACTACCCTTTTCCGGAGCTTTAAACCACATCACACAGTCCTCCATTTGGGATTATCTTATATCTTCCGAACAACTTTTTACACATGCATATAAGCCTGACAAATACTTCAGACAGTGAAAGGATTGCTGTGACACAGGAGGAAACTGATGCTGTGCACCTCTATAAGTGTAAACAAGTTGGTCTCAACAGCTGAGCAGTTGACTAGTCTTAAAAAATACATTTGTGCTGTTAAGAAAAAACTGTTTGCTTTGAGAGCATCTTGTACAATTAAAGGATAAGTCTGGTGATATTCTATGTTTTTCTTTTTGGCAACGAATCCCATGAAGAGACCAAAACCCACAATGATTTGATCCTACTAACAAATACTGTGTGTATTTCCAAATCCTGATATATCTTATTCCTCTGTGGCATTGATCTCAACTGTTGTCCAAAAAATATTAAAAACACATAAATGAGGCAGACTGCTGTACTGGGTGACGCGTTCCTCTATCACACACACTGTACTTTATTTTGACTCAATCCCACAAACGCCGTTCTGCTCTAAATACACACTAGAGCATCAAATGTTGATAAATTTGTGGCAGAAAATCTGCAACAAATGCATCATTTACTTCTGGTTATAAAAAGGAAAATAGGACATTTTATTCTTATGAAAGAATATTCGTGACCCATTTTTAGAGATTTACATTTTCAGTAAGAATCATTGGTCTTGGGGCCCTTGAGTGCCACAGAGTAAGGAACTGAGAAAGCATTGAGAGACAAACTAACACATTGATGGTTTTGATCACTTCATGGGATTTGTTGATAATAAGAAAAATATAATATTGTCTGTCTTATCCTTTAAAATAGGTAAATTATCCATCATGAACTGCTTATCCTGCGTACAGGGTCATGGGAGGCTGGAGCAAATCCCAGCTGACATCGGGCGGAAAGGCAGGGTACACCCTGGACAGGTCGCCAGTCCATCACAGCACCACACAGAGACAAACAACCAGTCACACGCAGACCTAGTCCCCAATTAAACTAGTCCGCATTTCTTAGGACGGTGGGAAGAAGCCAGAGAGCACCCGGAGAGAACCCATGCCGACAAGGGGAGATCATGCAAACTCCAAACAGCAAGCTAATTTTTCCAATTATGACAACTGTTAATTTTTATAAAACTCACCTGTTTAAGTTTTATTAAAGCTTAAAGTTATGCATAGCTAAGGTTATGTTTCCTTTGGGTGCCATCACAGTTTCACAGCTAACCATAGCAACCAGGCTTCATTTGGTCTGCCTCAGTTCCACCGATGCGCAACCTCTTTGCCCATTTTTGGATTAGCTGAGACTTAGTCGAGTCAGACACAACCGCCCACACTGAGCTTCACAATCACTCTTATGGGGGACGTCACAGAGACTGTGTCCGTGTTTTATATAGTCTGCTTTCATATGTACACGTAGTGTGAAGTGATGAAGATTAAACATAATCCTGCATAGCCACCCAGCACTAGAACACTCCTAAAATAAATGAAGCTGCCAAACCACCTTCACACAGTCAGATAGGTACATATTTGTGACCGCGTGTGTGTTGCTCTCTTCATTTTTGCGGTGATGGCTTGTCTGACAACATGAGGAGGCAGAGTCATAAAAGATGGTGTGATGTAGGAGTGGCCAACCTTTCCCATCCTTTCCCAACCCCGTCACACCAACAGCTTTCATCTGGAGTGGATTAGAAACATTAGCACTTTCTTATCTCTATGCCTTCCTCCGCGTCTCTCACCATCTCCCCCCTTCCTGTCTCTGGCCTCCCACACAACACCCACCCCCTTTATTTCTCCTTTGGCATACACATGCGTTCTTAAAATACTCTAAATAGTGCTAATGAAAAGAGAAAAAAAAAGGTTTTGTAGAATTAAGATGTTGACAAAGATAGAGGGGACAACCTGGACAACAAACTAGACTGTTAAGAGTCTGCTGTTAAACTATTATACTATCTGGATCTCATTCAAGTACATAAATCAGCGCAGGGGCTCATATTTTCATTTGAGCACCAGCCAAGTCCACTCTGCTCTGTTTGAACACACAAAGTATGCAGCTCAGTTAAGGGAAGAAAAGTTGATCAATCACAATCCTGACACTGGGTGTGCAAATACACATGCAGATAATTGTGCATTATATTCACAACTGACCATACTACAATATCTAAACCAAGCTGTGTTTGTGTGTGTTGTCAATGGAATGTACAAGAGGATTATGGATATTACAGGAGCGCTTGCACAGGGGCTAAAATTAACCTAGCACTTATAAACAAACACACACACACATAGCCGGTAATCCACAATAATACCAGTCATCAATCTTGAGATGATTGCATGTTGGGCTGCCCTTATTGGGAAGAGAGAACGTGCTTAATACGGCAGCACGTGTTGCAGAGCCTGGGCCGTGATGGGAATTCAATCTCTGTCATCTATCTCTATTAAAATGGCTCCAGATAGCCGATAGGTTGGACACTGGTCGGACAAGGCTATGGTGTTGCTGGTTCCAGACATAACGATACATGGACAATACGCTGAAACAATAAGCATGTTCTGTCAACTTAACAGACAAACTGTGGATAAAACTGTGACCACCCTGCTTGATGACGACAGCATCCTGTTGAACATGTCTTGAATTTAAGTGAAGAGTAAACACGTAATCCTTCTGGTCCAATCAGGCTACCTAGTTTGGCTAATAAGTGAAAAATTGTGAAAAGGGGAACAAAGGGACAGGACTGTGAAAAATGGATTCCATTAGGTAATTATCCCAGTGATACCGTATTTTCAATGCATTAATAGCTCTTATTGATATTATTGATGCTCTTACTAGTATCTACTGTTACTCATACATCTCTTACTGATGCTTGTATGTTGTTCCTCAAATATAAGTTGCTTTGGATAAAAAATATATGCGCACACTCACTTGCAGTGGTGAACCAACAGAAAATGATTACTCAATGCTGAAGCTCATTGTTTTGGTTTTGCAATACATGTACAAACATTTTTAAGAGCAAACAAGCGCACATTAGCCATATTAACTTTTAAAATCGATATGTCAGGGATGTATGTCTACATACTTGTTTATGAAGTTTTTATGCACCCTAGTTGCCTGACATGAAACGAGTTTAATTTTCTTTTAATTACCGGTCTAATGCTAATAGTCTTTTGTTTTTCTATTATTAACATATACTTTGTTAGCTACATCAAACGAAGGAGAAGAGGAAGAAGAAGAAGACTTTATCTTATCTTTATTTCATTATTTTTGCAAACTAGATGGCCTCTGCAGCTAAAACTTTGTTTACATGTTCATCATTACCACAATATTACAAACCAAAATGTTCCTACACATTTTCAGTTGCCATCACTCATCTGAGCTGACCATAATCTTTTCCAAAGCCGCGGCCCTAAACGTTATTGACTTCTAATCAAAACCTTGTCCCCGTGTGGCCCTCAGTGTTTAGATCATCACTACACAGCCCTTACTGTCTGTGTCACATGAACTTAAATACCAACAAGATATCGTCAGCAGAAACTCATGATTCACACTTTTACAGACCCACGTGGACACACACACTCACACACAGAAAGGTTAGCAGAAAACAATTGCTTGGGTTCAAGTCCAGCCTGTCTCCACCCGCCTCTCTCACCAGGGCGGGAACATCGGAGCAGGGGTCGGCATGCCGGGTCGGACCATTGCGGAGTGGCCGGACTTTGAAGGAGGCCTGTGGCGGGGAAGGGTTTTCGGGAAGGGGAAGTGCTCTGCTGGAAGTTTTGGATATCAATGGAAAGGGTTTCTCTCTGCCACGCAGGGCAGCAGAGTGACTTTCCTTTATCTTCCACTACTTATCCCACCACAACGGAAAGACAGTGTCAAAGAAACATGTTACAGGAATATTTCCAGGAAGGGACAGCCTAAACAACTACAATCCAATCCCTGAAGAGGAAGATGCTGGTGGAATATGTTTAATGTCTCAGTAGTGAGACATTATGTATGAAGTTAAAACTGCAGTAAAATAAGTTCTCTGACTTAAATCTGACAGGGGTAATGTGTACAGAATATATAGCAATTCAGTGGCTGATGGACATATGACTATCAGTCCAAAGGAGAACATGTAGGAAAAAAAGTCTGCTGACCCAAATTATCCCACGGTCCAACAGCAACCTGGCTAAACCACAAGCGCAACCTCTGGCTATCCAGCTGTTTGGTCCGAAAAATATCATTATATTCACACAAACTCACAGAAACATGCTCACACACACCAACAGTAGTTCGAAACTCATTCTCAAGTTAGAAATAGGGCCAAAATGTGCTCTCTCAGAATAAAGTCTGACATTGACTTGTTCACCATGTCAAAAAAGACAAACTGTACACAAGACCATGAACCACAACGTCCCCAGTTTGAGTCTGCCTGCTTCTTTCCTGTCATCTCTCTACTGTCATCACTAACAAAAGGCACAAAAAGGTCTAAAATAAATCTTGCAACACATCAGGGGGCACTTTCCTTATGGGCATTAGTTCTGTGTAATGGATTTCAGTGACTCTATGGTGCAGTATTAGGCCACAGTGTACATCGACACCACAAAACTGTTGTTTCTTTCAATCCTGTCCTTCGAGTGTTTAGATGTTATGTTATGTTTATGTTATCAGACAGCAATGGTTTATCAGTTTTATCCTTAATTTTGCACAGATCAATAAGTGGTACTCACCTGAAATTGGTACATACCACCAAATGAACAACTACCAGTTTATGCAGACACAAGACCACACTCAAATCTAGTGCCCCCCTTGTTTATCTTTTCACCGAGTTCTCGGTCCTCACTTCTACTCCACTCCTCCACCACAGCAGCAGGAGCAACTGAGCTCTCTCCTCTCAAGACATCCGCCTTCCGGGCGAGGCTGACCACAACCCGTTCAGCCCGGCTCGCCTTACCCATTTACAACGTGGGAGCGGATACCATCACGGACTCACAGAGACCCATTCAAAGCCTTGCATATGAAATCTCTTCCTCTGCAGTGATACCTTACACTTCATCTGCATATTCACATATTCAGAACCCGGTGTTCACTTCCCGTCTGAGCAAGATAGAGGGAAAACTGGGCACAGACAAAGTTGCTGTGTTTTTATTAGTTTTGAAAGGCTTTTTGTCATTCAGTCTTGGAAACCAACCAAGAGGCAGCAGAATGTATCACATAAAACTCTTCAGACTAGGTGGGTAACAGAGATGGAGGCTTAAATATCTTGGTAGGAATCAAAACTATATGAATGATGATGACTGGAACTGTGTCAAAACAATTAGATTGATATTTCTTAGCCAAATAATTCATGTCTATTCCTCTCAGACAGATTTGCTGTGGAAAGCAATAAGAAAACAAAATCCATTGCAACCATAACTGCCATTTGAGGAATTCTGCTGAGACCTGCCTCAATCTGACAGCAAGTGTCAACACTCACATAGAAAAATGAGAGCTGTTATTGTGTGACAATCTCCCAATGCAGTTACACTTGTAAGCAAACAACAACATACCACATTGACACTCCTGGTGCTCTGCCAAGTCAGCCCTGGCAGCTGCTCCTCTCAGCTAATCACTGGCTAGTGGAAGTTGATGGTTTTTGTAGCAGTTGTCTATGCGGAAAATGTCTGCAATGGTTAAAATACAGATCGATCCGGTTGGGTTCGAACAGTCAATATGTACCGTCGCTGATGCCTCTTTTATTCATGTATTCCATCTTCTTTGATAAAAGAACTCCTTTAGAACCAATTAGATCAGTGCGGGTCTGATTTGTGTTTCCCACAAAGGAATTTAGTCAAGATCGTAGACAAGTGGGCTTTTGAACTAAATGAACCCTCATCGTCAAAGTCAAACATGGTTTAAAGTAGTCCTGGCTTGAACCTTAAACTGACCGATCAAACTTCCTGAAGCATGATTAGATTTACTGCAGGACTTTGCAAAGGCTTAAAGTTGTTACATGGCTACATGGTGAGTTTCTCAAGATGAGCAACCTAAGACATCAGTTTCCAAGACTGTTGACGCACGCACAGTGGAGATCATTTCACCGCTGGAGCCTAGACTTCCATTATTCTCAGAAAGAGAAATGCCTGTATTTTCCTCTCTCCAAATACTGGTCAGTTTAAGATTTTTGGTTTTGAGTGTGTGAATGTGTTCTTTTTCCATTCCCATTGTTTTGTCAGTTTTTATTTCTTCAGTTCCACTAAATTTGGGCCTTTTTTGAGGTTCGTTCCAGCATTATGAAAACCATCAGGCCAATACTGTGTGCATACAGTCACACACTAAAGAGGACGGATGAAGATGGTTATTTACGCAATTATTTATTTTGAATACTATCATCCATTCAAAACCTGCTCTGTCAATCTAGAGCTCATGTTCTATATTGACAGTTAAGGGTAGGCTTAAGACTTTCCTCTTTGATAAAGCTTATTGTTAGGGCTGGCTCAGGTGAGTCCTGAACCATCCCTCAGTTATGCTGCTATAAGGCTGGAACGATAAATCGATTAAATTGATTAATAAAATGCATCAATGCAAATTCTTTGCTTCAATGGTTTGTTTGATCCATTTAACTATACAGCAGTTTCGCACGGACATTTATTACTGTGGCACATCGCACTTACGCTGTGAACACAACGTGATTATGATGGCGCTGTTTGCAAAGTGGAGGAAGAGAGAGAAAACAGCGAGGGACAACAAAAAGAAAGCGTCCAAAGTATGGGATTATTTCAATCTAAAGAAAATAACAATTCTGTAATGTTATAGTCTGTCCACGCTAAAATGAAACTTGTCGCCTCGGCAACAGCATGATGGCACCTGATCAAAAGCAGACGGCGTTCTGCCAGCGGACCACAGATAAGTTAACAGTAACAGCAACTTTAACATTTAACTGAAATCATGATTGATTGTTGAGTTGAAGCCAAAGTAAGCCGCAGTCCTCAGCTGAAAATGTGACCACGTGCGTTTGTTGTTCTCCTTTTTAGGCCGAGAGTTGTAACCTCACAGTCATGAGTTAACTGGGTATCAGAGACCTACACCTTTAACTCACCTGCAGCTCTCACTGTAGCTCAGACAATCCCTGCTACCTGCGTATGCTAATCCATCCTTTCACCCATATTCTTTGTCTTTCTAATTGCCATCTTTATAATAACAAACAACAGCTGTTTTCTGTGCAGGATCGCTCATTTCACGTGTGTTTTCTTGACAAAACGTGGTTTGGAGACCTGCGTCTGGTGACACAGCCACTGTCAGCTCCTGTAGTGTGTGTGACCCCCTGTCATCGATCAGTCACAGTCTGTGAAGTCGCCACAGCAACTTCAAGACTGCAGTCATGTAACGGCAAGTTGTTTGAACGGCACAGCCATCGGCCGCCGCTGAAAGTCATGTAGTCTGCATGAGCCTTTAGTATAACTTGTACACAGGTGATTTGTATTTGTAAAGAAGCTGTCTGGTTGTTGGTCTGATATATAATATAATATAATATAATACAATAAAATATATACGAATCGATGAATCGTTGAAATTATCTATAGAAGCTTCGAATACTAAAATCATCGTTTGCTATAGGCCTAGACTGCCATGCGACCTCCCATGATGCACTGTGCTCCTCTCTCCCTCTGTATGCAACCTTATCCCATTAATGCATGTTACTAACTTGACTTCTTCCCTTACCTGCAGTCTTGTGCTTATTCGTCCCTCTCCTCCTGTCACTTTCTGCAGGTGTTTCTGGCTCTGGAGCTGTCGAGTTGGAGCTGTGGTTGCGAGTCACCTGCTGCCCCTGTGTTCCTGCTCGACACCCTCTGCTACAATTACTAGCCCTGTTGTTATTATTATTATCTTTAACATTATGAATATTATCATTAACACTACTATAAATATCTGTACCATTATTCATTCATTCTATAGCAACGTTACCTTTACTGTGTAGACTGCCTCCCTCCCCTCTCTGTCTTCCTCCCTCCCTCTCTCTCTGTCTCCCTCTCACCCCCAACCTGTCGAGGCAGATGGCCGCCCCTCTTGAGACATGGTTCTGCTCGAGGTTTCTGCCTCTTAAAAGGAAGTTTTTCCTTTCCTCTGTCGCCTAGTGCTGCTCTTGGTGGGAATTGTTGGGTAAATAACGTGAATAACATCACAGGGTACGGTCTAGACCTGCTCTTTTTTAAAAAGTGCTCTGAGATAACTGTTGTTGTGATTTGGTGCTATATAAATAAAATCGAATTGAACTGAATAGCATAGCATAATACGAAGTAATGAAAAGGCTTTTTATTGATTAAATGTACATAAAATGCAGACATGTATTCTTTCATAGCATATAAATCACAATATTTATTCACTTATTCGAGTCCAGATCTGACTGGAGATACGGAGTGCGGGCTAGTAGCTAGAGAGGTGCCTATTCACCTCCTGAGCACTACTGAAGGTGCTCCTGAACCCCCAACTGCTCGGGACGCCGCACAGAGCGGCAGCCCCCTCGCTCTGACATCTCTCTATGTGTTGTTGCTTTTGCATGTGTGTATTTCAGACTGTGTGTGTATACTAATAACAATAATAACAAGAGTGAACATTGAATTTCCCCTTGTGGGAAGAATAAAGTCTATTCTTCTTCTTCTTTATACGTGTGACTGCACATAAAATAAAAACCCTTCCCAGAAACAGTTTCCATCCACCCTTTGAAAGATTGGTTTTGTTTACCTTCCAAAAGCATCGCTTTTGCGTTTTTGTACTGTGCTATGTGTGAATGGTCAGCTGATGTTTCTGCATGTTACCTTTGATTAAAGAGTCACATGAAGTCATCGATTTATCAATATGTCTAAGCACACACAATGACAGAATCAGTGTCATCTTTATTCATTTGAAAATAACCAGGCTTTCACACAGATCACTCTTTAAATTACAACAGTACAGTAATATGCACAGTGTGATCCATAAATCTGCAGAAATAAGAACAGTAGCATTGACTTTACATGTGGTTATGATGGGCCATATTTTCTTACTCAACCCACAAGTCAAAGTCAATAAATGAGGAAAGAACCAACTCTGACCATAAAACAGGCCTGCAACAATACAGCAACCAATGGCTAATTCTATGTACCAGTGTGTGTGTGTGTGTGTGTGTGTGTGTGTGTGCGTCCCTCCCCGGAGCAGTGAGGTGCTGACTGACACTCTGGTAATGCCTTTGTCTCTTTTAAACCTAACCAGGGTCCACGCACACAGAATGACACGTCACAGAGAGCAGAGAGAGACACGTCTGGCTCTAAAACGTTCACTCGTACGCTCTCTGAGGTCCCTGCTGCCAAAACGATGCAAGTTAAGACACAATCCAGAGAAACAAAAGACGCTGCAACACACTCCGAAACTATTCTGCAACAGCAGGTATCAGCAGCTGTGCAGGTACACACTATGTTTCACGCAATATCTGGATATTCAGTAATGTTATTTTTTACGTTAGTCTTAAAAAAAACAAAAAACAATAAAATAGATCCAGAATTATGCTGCTCACTGTCACATGCGGCATACAAGGATGGAAAACTCAACAGAAACTGGATAATTCAGTGTAACTCAATGCAACATCACTGAGACACTCATATGTTTAAGTAGATATTGCATTAGTGTTTTATTTCTTCAGCAGTAACAGAACTGTTAGAAAGTTTGTGTTTTTAATCAGAACATGTTTTATGTTCTTTAATAGGTTTGAACACTTTCTCAAGATTTTGTCTAGTACTTATCAATATAAGAATGTAGACTGAGATCCTTTTGGTTAAGATATTCACACTATGAAAGTCTCTTAATATCATTGTAGGAGTTGGGTATTCAACCTCGATACTTTCATTGTACCGAACAAACTATCTGTAGAGCTTCAAAATATTCCCACCACAGTTTCTCCACATGCCGAACTGGCTGCGTATCAAGTACACAGACAGTACCACACCTGTGTATGACAGCGGTGGAGGTTCTGGTGAGCATGAGTGTGTTTTTGTTCAAGTTCCACAGTTTACAGCCTCGCTGCCTGAGGCACGACAGTTTAATTTGACTATAATATGATCAGCACGACAGATTGGTTTCACTGCACCGGGCGAGACGCTTGACTTTTATTACAACAGGCATCACTTGGAGACTATTATTGTAAACGTTTAGCTGTGGTGGTGGCCTGTGCTGGCCACACATGTATAAATACTCCAAGCTTAGATTACCGAGCCCGCTCTTCACCAGAGCAGATATTACCATACTAGTGGCACGGAGACGTAGGAAAAATTTTGCATGGGAAGAGCAAACCCCAGGTGTGTGTGTGTGTGTGTCTGTGTAGTGCGCTGCGCGCATGCGTTGACACGCGTGTGTGCATGCAATGGTCCTCACTGTCAAAATGACTGGCCGGTCAGGGGAAAGTGTGAATACTGCCCTGGCCAGTGTTTGTGTATCTTTGGCTTTTTTCCCGTCATTATGTGCATAATTTGAGGAAGGAATGCTAGGGGGAACGGTTAGAACATCAGGGGACCCTCAAGCTTTGCCGCTAAGCTATGGCTACACCGTGACACCCCGATTATGATGAGTTCACCTACAGCAGAGAGAAAAAGAGAAAAACCCTAACACGAAAGAGAAAACACGTTTGTACGCAGACACACATGTGGCGCACACTCCAAAAAAAAAAATGCAACACCCACTCTCCCTTGTGTCATTTCTTGCTAAACTCTCTGTAATCGTTTTCTGTGTTTGTGTGTGTGTGTGTGTGTGTGAGGGTCTGGAAAGCAGAAAGAAGTAAAGAAAACAGTACAGTGTTTTCTTTGGAGTTTGCCCACAGTGCACACACAGACATAGGAGAACAGAGATTATCTCCTGACTAATCGTGTTCTGCTCTGTGAGATGGCACTTATCAACGCCCACTGACCCACCCCTTCCCCTATGTCGTCATTTTCATCATCACCATCACACACGGTTGTCCAATCACACAAGCACACTGTAAAGAGCAACATATGCTCAAGGCGTCCCAAACGGCTGCAGACAGACGCAGATGTACGCACGCACCCCTCGACACATTTAGCAAAACACACACACACGCACAAATTTCACTCATATCTCAGGGTCACTTACTGCAGCTTAAGCATGTCTGCGATGCACCATGCACTAAGAGGGCACTTTCAAAAGTGATTTACACGCCTGGGAGGAGGCCTGCCACGGTTTTATCCTAAAGAAAACAGCTCTGAGATGTTTTTTTACTTCAAAATGTCCTGCTCATCCTTGACTCACCCTTGGTTTACTTTAGAAAACTGATATCTAGAGCAGAAAAGATTGGTTGATTTATCAACATAGAAAATTGACAGAAACAACAACAACAATCCAGTCATTAATATAATCATTTATAAAGGCAACTGTGCCGACAATCCATTGGTTTCGTCTTGAATATCTTCGGGTTTTGGTCTGTTTGTGAATAAAACAAGCAATTTGAAGACAATACTGTGTTCTCTGGGAACATTATAGGGGCATCATTCTCTGACATTTTATAGACTAAACGATTACTCATGAATTACTTTGCTAAGATTTAGTATTTTGCCATTAAACAAGCATGCAGATATTTGACAATATTAGTTTCCAGTATTAGATTCCATTTTTCTGAGCACCTCTCATCCATGTTGGTTTAAACGTTGACATTGAAAAGTTTTTATTCTTGATCTTGTAAAATTATGTATATGTATGTTGTGCATTTTGTAAAAAAAAAAACAACAACAACAAAATCAAATATTGGCTGATAAATATATTAGTTTCTGATTTTAAACTCTAATTTCAAACTAAATATCAACATGATATTGGTCTCAAAAATCTAGCCAAGGTGGGGAGAGAGATAATTTTATGAAGAAATAATCATTAAATGCAGCCGCACTTATAAACTCAGTTTAGTTTCTCTTTATGTTAAATGATTACACCACAGTTGGCTGAATAATGTAATTATGATGATGAAACCAGGTTGGACTCAAAGAAAAACAAATATAGGAATCTGTCTGCAGGATGAGCTGAGGGAGGCCGTGAGGTTACAAGCTCTAAGTCAACAGTTTGAAGTTGGCGGCCTCTTGACAGTTCAGTGCTCGTCTGCCTCACATGTCCGTCAGCCTCACCCCGTCTGTCCGTCTGCCTAACCTGCCCGACCAGACGCCAGCGTTGGTGATTGATGGTACCGTGCAAAACTGAAAACCATTCTTCTCAGTGACAGAATCAACATTCGCAAATAACAGAGCCGGGGCCATTTATCACACTTCGCTACCAGTTTCTCACACTGACGGAGACATTTCTCAACACTGCTGTTAATACGTGCGATGATGATAACAAGGTGGAGTAATTATGATCCTCACTACAATCCTACCGCAGCCTGAAGGTAAGGAGTGACACTCTAATTGCCAAATTTAAGGCCTCTGAAAGATCTTGAAACACTAAAAACGTCCATTTAAATAAAGAATATCCATATTTTTCCACTGTAGCTAAGACGGAAAAAGTGAGAGGCAAAACGGCAAAAACAGGGCGGCAGAGAGAAACAATGAATCAGTGCTGATAGTTTGATTTATGATGCTTTTTTTCTATTTGCCACTCATACATCTGGCAGCACCAAACTGCTGGACAGAAGGTAGTGGTATATGGGCCATGTGTGTGACCTCACACTCACGCACCCACAGTCAAAGACACTGGTCAACAACAGTGCTATAAAGAGGATCACAATGTCTAATTGTTATATGTTTAATACAAATTTTAATTATTGTTCATATTGTATTCTTGTGCCTATTAGCACTACATTGCCAAAAGTATGAGTACATCCTTGGCTAAAGTAAAGTATGTGTATATCATTGGCTAAAGTAAAGTATGTGTACATCCTTGGCTAAAGTCAAATATGTGTACATCCTTGGCTAAAGTAAAGTATGTGTACATTCTTGGCTAAAGTAAAGTATGTGTACATTCTTGGCTAAAGTAAAGTATGTGTATATCCTTGGCTAAAGTAAAGTATGTGTACATCCTTGGCTAAAGTCAAATATGTGTACATCCTTGGCTAAAGTCAAATATGTGTACATCCTTGGCTAAAGTAAAGTATGTGTACATTCATGGCTAAAGTAAAGTATGTGTATATCCTTGGCTAAAGTAAAGTATGTGTACATCCTTGGCTAAAGTCAAATATGTGTACATCCTTGGCTAAAGTAAAGTATGTGTACATTCTTGGCTAAAGTAAAGTATGCGTACATTCTTGGCTAAAGTAAAGTATGCATTACATTCTTGGCTACAGTAAAGTATGTGTACATTCTTGGCTAAAGTAAAGTATGCGTACATTCTTGGCTAAAGTAAAGTATGTGTACATTCTTGGCTAAAGTCAAATATGTGTACATCCTTGGCTAAAGTAAAGTATGTGTATATTCTTGGCTAAAGTAAAGTATGCGTACATTCTTGGCTAAAGTAAAGTATGCGTACATTCTTGGCTAAAGTAAAGTATGCGTACATTCTTGGCTACAGTAAAGTATGCGTACATTCTTGGCTAAAGTAAAGTATGCGTACATTCTTGGCTACAGTAAAGTATGTGTACATTCTTGGCTAAAGTCAAATATGTGTACATCCTTGGCTAAAGTAAAGTATGCGTATATTCTTGGCTAAAGTAAAAGTATGCATTACATTCTTGGCTAAAGTAAAGTATGCGTACATCCTTGGCTAAAGTAAAGTATGCGTACATTCTTGGCTAAAGTAAAGTATGTGTACATCCTTGGCTAAAGTAAAGTATGCATACATCCTTGGCTAAAGTAAAGTATGTGTACATTCTTGGCTAAAGTAAAGTATGTGTACATCCTTGGCTAAAGTAACATGTGTGTATCCTTGGCTAAAGTAAAGTATGTGTACATTCTTGGCTAAAGTAAAGTATGTGTACATTCTTGGCTAAAGTAAAGTATGTGTACATCCTTGGCTAAAGTAACATGTGTGTATCCTTGGCTAAAGTAAAGTATGCGTACATTCTTGGCTAAAGTAAAGTATGTGTACATCCTTGGCTAAAGTAAAGTATGTGTACATCCTTGGCTAAAGTAAAGTATGCGTACATTCTTGGCTAAAGTAAAGTATGTGTACATCCTTGGCTAAAGTAAAGTATGCGTACATCCTTGGCTAAAGTAACATGTGTGTATCCTTGGCTAAAGTAAAGTATGTGTACATCCTTGGCTAAAGTAAAGTATGCGTACATTCTTGGCTAAAGTAAAGTATGTGTACATCCTTGGCTAAAGTAAAGTATGTGTACATCCTTGGCTAAAGTAAAGTATGCGTACATTCTTGGCTAAAGTAAAGTATGTGTACATCCTTGGCTAAAGTAAAGTATGTGTACATTCTTGGCTAAAGTAAAGTATGTGTACATCCTTGGCTAAAGTAAAGTATGCGTACATTCTTGGCTAAAGTAAAGTATGTGTACATCCTTGGCTAAAGTAAAGTATGTGTACATCCTTGGCTAAAGTAACATGTGTGTATCCTTGACTAAAGTAAAGTATGTGTACATCCTTGGCTAAAGTAACATGTGTGTATCCTTGACTAAAGTAAAGTATGTGTACATCCTTGGCTAAAGTAAAGTATGTGTACATCCTTGGCTAAAGTAAAGTATGTGTACATCCTTGGCTAAAGTAAAGTATGTGTACATCCTTGGCTAAAGTAACATGTGTGTATCCTTGGCTAAAGTAAAGTATGCGTACATTCTTGGCTAAAGTAAAGTATGTGTACATCCTTGGCTAAAGTAAAGTATGCGTACATCCTTGGCTAAAGTAACATGTGTGTATCCTTGGCTAAAGTAAAGTATGCGTACATTCTTGGCTAAAGTAAAGTATGTGTAGATCCTTGGCTAAAGTAAAGTATGTGTACATCCTTGGCTAAAGTAAAGTATGCGTACATTCTTGGCTAAAGTAAAGTATGTGTACATCCTTGGCTAAAGTAAAGTATGTGTACATCCTTGGCTAAAGTAAAGTATGTGTACATCCTTGGCTAAAGTAAAGTATGCGTACATTCTTGGCTAAAGTAAAGTATGTGTACATCCTTGGCTCAAGTAACATGCGTGTATCCTTGGCTAAAGTAAAGTATGTGTACATCCTTGGCTAAAGTAAAGTATGCATACATTCTTGGCTAAAGTCAAGTATGTGTACATACTTGGCTAAAGTAAAGTATGTGTACATCCTTGGCTAAAGTAAAGTATGTGTACATCCTTGGCTAAAGTAAAGTATGCATACATCCTTGGCTAAAGTACAGTATGCGTACATTCTTGGCTAAAGTAAAGTATGTGTACATCCTTGGCTCAAGTAACATGCGTGTATCCTTGGCTAAAGTAAAGTATGTGTACATCCTTGGCTAAAGTAAAGTATGTGTACATCCTTGGCTAAAGTAAAGTATGCATACATTCTTGGCTAAAGTAAAGTATGTGTACATCCTTGGCTAAAGTAAAGTATGTGTACATCCTTGGCTAAAGTAACATGTGTGTATCCTTGGCTAAAGTAAAGTATGTGTACATCCTTGGCTAAAGTAAAGTATGCATACATTCTTGGCTAAAGTAAAGTATGCATACATTCTTGGCTAAAGTAAAGTATGTGTACATCCTTGGCTAAAGTAAAGTATGCGTACATCAACACATAGAACCCTACAACTGTATGATGATGTACATAGATGTCTGCAAGTTCTTAACATGGGAATTGTTCCCGTCTCTACCATACATCCTATATGACGTGAACGAGCTATACACCAACACCAGTGGCTGACTTCACTAATGCTAATGTGGCTGAATGGGAGCAAGTCCCTGCAGCTAAGGGTCCAAAAGCCAAAAAAAGCAAAGGGTTTTGATTAAATATCAGAACATGCAGCCTGACTCAAGGGAAAATATTTGTAATGGCTATTTAATTTAAGTAGTGTTTTTTATATAATTTCAAAGCAAATTTCTAAAATTTCTGCCTGAAAAGCACAAATGACACCAAAAAATATCAGATCTTACAGATAAAAAGAAATTGATGGGATGTGAGTATGTATCTCTTAGACTGCTCCCTGTTGATGAATAATTCGATGAGCAGCTGTGCTCACTCTTTATTGTACCTGATCATCCCGATATCTCTGAGAATAAAGATCTGTTTGTTTTGATGACAAGAGACAAGGTAAGAGGGGCCCAACCCTTCATACAGATATGACAGCCTGATTTAAAGCTTCAATTAAAACACACAGGCAAAGGCAGCAGCCTACACACACACACAAAGCAGCTGCAGATACAAAAAAAATTCCACGCTGTACAATAACACCTTCATTAAGCCAACGAAAGACTAAAACAATTACACTCATCTAGATTAGGATCTAATGTCATAACTCATCCACTTCTCGCCCACTTCTCATCTTGTCTCTGCCCTTGATTCAAACTCTGCAACTCTTCTTCTTGTTTTTGTTCCCGCGATTATCATTCCATGATGTGATCCAAACAACTGACATCATAGCTCATTACAGCAGTCTTTTGTAAATAGATTGCAATCAAATTACCCAACAGATACACGTTCTTAAGCGGAGAACAAGGAGTACACCCACGCGCGTTCCTAACCAAAATAATAAAGGGAACTGTGCCCTTTGGAACAATTACAGATTGTGACATTCTTAAAACGGAATTTAAAGATTGTGAAATAAGAATTATACTGTCATTTTCTGGGCCCTGCCTTTCATCCCTAATTTGAGTTTAACATCATAATTTTCTTTTCAAAACAGTTAGGGACAATCGCTTCTGAGCTGTGTACAAGTGGGATCCGACTGCTCTGAAAAAAAAATCCAAACAATCGGCTGAATTACACAAACATGCCATTAGCAGTGGAAGTGGTGGTGTGGGGGGTGTGTGTTTTATCTATGAGAACACAGAGCAGAGAGTGGGCAGCAGCAGTTAGGACTTGTGTTCACAGATTAGCAACAATGTTTACTGGGAGTAATGAGCTTATGTCACTTATGGAAGGATTGAGTGAGGCTGCATCTTTTCACTGTGTGTCACAGCCAGTGTGGGTGTTTAGGGATATAGTATAATTAAGAGGCGGCAACGGTGACTTAAGAATTGTCTTCATTAAAATAATAATAAAGTCGAGGTGCAGTTTGGCACCGCTTGAAACAAACAAGTGAAATCAGACCAAATAAATGTACATGCATATTTACTAAGCCTTTCTTCTTGTGGGCACGTACATAGTCAGCTCACAAAACAATCCTTTTGTACACATGATATAAAGTCTATGTAAACCCCACCATGTATGCACATAGAGAAAAATACCAATACTAACAAATCTCTATGTCAACTGAGGTGTGATTTACCCTCCCTTTACTGGAAACACTACTAGTTATTCTAAGTCACAACTGATGCAAATAAAAATAAAAAGCACACATCGTGTGCATGAAGCTTATATGCAAAACAAAGTGGACATATGTTATATTTATAGCTCCAGCTGAAGCGTAAGAAGCCATCAGTGAAGCCTCAATGTCAAAACACCAAAACCAAACCCTGACTATGTTACATTGCACACATCTAAATCATCCAAACTACAGAAATAAACTGAAATATCCTGGCAAACATTTTTAAAATATGGCAGATGGGCTCGTTTTAATATAAAAGACAACCAGATAGGCAGGGTTAAGCAGTGGGAAGTATCTGTGATGGTTATTAAGTAAAAGTAGAGGTTCTTTATTATTAAAAAAAACAAATCAGATTTCAGTAGTTACAATAGCCTGAAAATCTACCACAAACCCCAAAAGTGGGTGTTGCGTGTCACCTACTTTGTTAAATAATTTGTTATACATTTATATTCAATTTATTAACCAATTATATTGACGATGCATGTATTTGCAACCCCAATTCCAATGAAGTTGGGACGTTGTGTGAAACGTAAATAAAAACAGAATACATTTTTTTGCAAATCCTTTTCAACCTATATTCAATTTAATACACTACAAAGACAAGATATTTAAAGTTCAAACTGATAAACTTTATTGTTTTTTGCAAATATTCACTCACTTTGAATTTGATGCCTGCAACATATCCCAAAAAAGCTGAGACAGGGGCAACAAAAGACTGGGAAAGTTGAGAAATGCTCAAAAATCACCTTTTTGGAACATTCCACAGGTGAACAGGTTAATTGGAAACAGGTGAGTGTCGTGATTGGGTATAAAAGGAGCATCCCTGAAAGGCTCAGTCATTCACAAGCAAGGATGGGGCAAGGTTCACCACTTTGTGAACAATTGCGTGAGCAAATAACAGTTTAAGAACAATGTTTCTCAACGTATAATTGCAAATGAATTTAGGGATTTCATCATCTACGGTCCATAATACCATCAAAAGATTCAGAGAATCTGGATAAATCTCTGCACCTAAGCAGCAAGGCCGAAAACCAACATTAAATGTCCGTGACCTTTGGCACTGCATTAAAAACCGACATCAATGTGTAAAGGACATTACCACATGGGCTCAGGAACACTTCAGGAAACCATTATCAGTTGACACATTTCGTTGCTACATCAAACAAGTGCAAGTTAAAACTCTACCATGCAAAGTGAAAGCCATAGATCAACAACGTTGCCGGCTTCTCTGGGCCCGTTTTTGGAAATTATGGACATTGTGTCCTCTGGGCCAAAGAGGAAAAGGACCATCCGAATTGTTATCAGCTCAAAGTTCAAAAGCCAGCATCTGTGATGGTACGGGGGTGTGTTACTGCCCATGGCATGGGTAACTTGCACATCTGTGAAGGCACCATTGATGCTGAAAGCTACATACAGGGTTTGGAGCAACATATGCTGCGATCCAAGCAACGTCTTTTTCAGGAAGGTCCCTGTTTATTTCAGTAAGACAATGCCAAGCCACATTCTGCATGTGTTACAACAGCGTGGCTTCATAGTGAGTGCGGGTACTAGACTGGCCTGCCTGCAGTGCAGACCTGTCGCACACTGAAAATGTGTGGCGCATCATGAAGCGCAAAATACGACAACGGAGACCGCGGACTGTTGAGCAACTGAAGTTGTACATCAAGCAAGAATGGGAAAGAATTCCACCTACAAAGCTTCAACAATTAGTGTCCTCAGTTCCCAAACGCTTATTGGAGAGGTGGTGTAACACAGTGGAAAACATGCCCCTGTCCCAGCTTTTTTGGAACATGTTGCAGGCATGAAATTCAAAGTGAGTGAATATTTGCAAAAAAATAAACAATAACGTTTATCAGTTTGAACACTAAATATCTTGTCTTTGTGGTGCATCAAAAATAGAAACAAATCAACAAACATAACAAAGAAAGAAAGGAGTTAAGGATCTGTAATTAAAATGAGAGAAATCCACTTCTTAGTTTAGACGTTTAGTTTGTGCATCAACTGGAAGAATAGTCTTTCCTAAGAGGGTGACGTACATATGATCTGGCTCCACGCACACAAAAGGAGGTTTTCCTCTTTACAACACAGTCTCAGCTGACCGTATGAACAACATTATGGCATTATGTTGAACTGTAACCAAAATATAATGCAGTATGATAATATGATAACAATGTTTCTGAACAACTAAAGTTACAGTGAGTGAACAATTAGTTCAACATTAACATAATTCATCATCCAACTGTGCAAGACATGATATCATTATAAGTTCTGAATTCGATAACTAGACATGTTACGAGAACGTTACATTGAGTTAATGATTAAAAATCAGTTCATATGATTGAATTAATTTTACAGTGTCATTACATGTTTTTTCAACAAATTGGCTGGTTCTGTCAGTCCAATCGTTTTACAGTTTGCCGTTTATGGTGTCCCATTTATAGGTTCAAACAGCGCTTTTGGTCTTCTGCATACATATTTATTTAGCTATATCTATATTAGGGATATTTATAGAAATAATAATGAGCTAAATGTCACGTAGACTCTAATTGTAGGTTAGGTCTAACAGTCAAGAAAAACAAACCTTTCCAAGCAGCTCTTTTACACGAAGGATAACTTGGAATTAGCTGATGAAGAATCTTTTAAGCCATGACATGCCTTGTTCACTGATCACACAACCATCAGAGCTCCAGATAAATCATTACAGAACATACAGTATAAAGCTATGAAGCTGATTAACATTGCCAAATGTCTCCCTGGAGGACATAGCAACAGGAAGATTGATGTGTTTGATAAATATTTAGTGTAATCCCTGGATACCATCTTCTGGCCTCTGTTCTTACTAACTACACCAAACTAATTAAGCACACAATCCCAGTTTTGAGTGTTTACTGTGTTGAGCATTGTACTCACAAACACGCTACAGGCTACTGTCAATCACTAATGACAGATGTAAAAATGAAGTGACATGCAATAAGAGGGAGAAAGAAAGTTAGAGGTGGAGATGATATAGCAGATGAGGAAAACAATAAAAGCTAAAATCCAACAGTTTCTTACATTAGATCCCTCAGCGGCAGCATTTTGCCAGTTTTCCCTTATTTATTTTAACCATTTATTAATTTGACTGTTAAAGCTGAAAAGAAGGCACTAACTAAAGATGTCACACCATGCCTACCTGTCATCCCTGCACCCAGAGAGAAGCTGTAATGTGACAGAGTGACCTGCAGAGGGCCTCATCCAGAGCTGGCATCTAAAACAAATGCTTCTATCATTAAAACAAAGCTGAAACCACTGAGACACTAAGCCACTGCAGATTTTAATCTAAATCTTAGTTTGTTTTTTATTTGCACCTTCAAGAAGATCATGCTGCACTTTGTTCTACTGTTACGATTATTTTCAATATAAATTAATCTTGAATAAGAAAAAAAAACTTCAACATCAGTCCAAAATATTCTGTTTATAGTTCATTTATGACAAAGAAAATTAACAAATCCACACATTTGAGAAGCTAAAAATTAAATATAATTTTCTGTAAATCAACTAATCGATTAATCAACGCATTATTTCAACTATAGTTTAAATATTAAGTAGTATTCATTTACAATGAACCAAGTCTGTTACTTTTCAAGGAATTTCAAATATTCATTTTGTCTAAAGAAAACAATTAAATGCTCATAACAAGTTCCCAGAGCCCAAGGTAACATTTTTAAATTGCTTGTTTTGTCAAAGATATTCAGTGACCTGTCAGATACAACAGAGAAAAGCAGCGAATCCTCACACTTTAGGCAGTTTAAGCCAATTTATAGTCTCTCTTGTTAATATCAAAAATTATACTAACAAATGATTTTAAAACAAGAAAAAACCTGATTACTTTCTTTAAAGCTGCATCCTCAAAATTAAAATTTACAATGATATGAAACGCTGAGAAAAGCAGCAAATCCTCACATTTGAGAAGCCCATTTTGTGTTTTATATGATCATTGACTTAATTTATCAATAATTAACTGTTGTTAATTGACTAATCTATTAATCTTTAAAGCTCTCTAATTTAAATGCCTGGATTATTTGTGTTCTTTTTCATAAATATTATGTTTCACTTTCAACTTTCAAAAAATAATAAAAAATTATTAATTATAATAAAGTTGGATCCTATAAAAACCCATATGTGTACGTTTAATCCCGTTTATAGACCTGACTGGGACCCACTGCTGTTTAATAGATGACTACAGTCCTGACTGAAACTACCAGGGGAGTTGTCCACAGTGGCTCACTGCTGCCATCTACAAATCACAGGTGAAACTACATCTACACAGATAATCTTGGCTTCTGTATCTCACGCGAACAGGGCAGTTGATGTGGAATATTTGGGGTTTCATTTAAGATTCAGACTTAGATGTAATCATATTTAGCTTTGTGATACTATTTATTGACTCAGTATATTTACTCAACAAACCTCAAAAAGACCCCCCCACCACCACCCCTTTCCCTAACTGCATGTTTCCATGTGTTACAACCTTGCTGGAAAACAGAAAAAGAACTGACTCATGAGTGGAGCAACAAATCTGACCCACAAAGCACAACCACAAAACATTCCCTGACTCTGAACGAGGAAAGTGCAGACTTGTTTCTCTTGGCACATAAGAGGCTATTCTTAAGCTAAAGTTCACTTTCGACCCAGGCAAGGCAAGCTGGCCTGCATCAAGGCCTAACCTTTCGAAATGGGAAACGGCCCGCTCAGGGAGCTATTCTGACCGCTGACAGCCAGGCCACCAGCGTGACACAGTCCTGTTTCTGCTCATTCAATAGGAGGGACGCATGAGAAAATGTGGGCACAGAGATCATACTGCATCTCCACTTGGCCAAAACCACCAGGATTTTGATTCTGAAAGCCAATTTTAAAACAATGGAAAACATGGCACCTTAAATACACACAAACCGCACACATGCAGCTAATGAGTCCTAAGAGACAGAAAACACATACTTCAGTGAGGAATGCACTAATTTGGTTCCAGGCAAGTCTTTATTCCAGTGAGATACACACACCACTGCAAGCGTGCCACTGAGGGCTGATTGGACGGGAACAACGTAAACACCAATCAGTTGGTGAGTAAACCCGGCCAATGGGCTGTTACAGAGACAAGACCGCTCATCATTCACTGACGGGTCTGCAAAATGCTTGGCGCTGTCCTGTGAAAACCAGTTTCTCCTAATATTTTCATTAAATATAAAGGAAAAATCTTTTTAGTATCATTGAACTCATCTCCAAATTTCTACCTTTCACAAATTCAGAAAAGAAATTTTAGACTCAAACGACTTTTGCGAGATCATCTAGGTGATTTGTAAAAGGGTTTTAAAGCTTAAAAAGAAGGGGAAGTAGAATTTATAAAATTATTGTCATTGTACTGTGCAAATCACATTTTGCTAAATTGGAAACTAAAAAAAAAAAATTTCAGTTTGAGTGTTACAATGGACTTGTGATCTAATGCATTTTTAAAAGGTTTTATTTGTCTTACAAATACACACAAATATGTCCTGTGAAAACTATTTACCAAGATCTAACAAAACATTCATGTTTTAAGCTTTGTGATAAAACATTTTGAGATAATCCTATGGCTTTTAAAAAGTGCTATAAGCCTATAAGCAGGAGTATTTGCTTTTTCAATAAAATTATAGCTTTTAATGACCTAAGGAGAACAAGCTTAGACGTCCTGATTCTTTACATAGTCCACTTAGTTTTAAAACTGTTTTAATGGCCTTTGAACAGAAAAGTCTTGGGATGAACATGTTTCTCAAAATATCAGCCTCATGGCAACACATTTGTGACATAATCAAATAGGTTTTTAGAGTTTCATTACCCTCAGATGGATAATCTCAACCCATAAAAGAGCATTTAATGCTTCAGTTTATCTCAATAGAAAAAAATCACCAAATTTGGGAACGCGTGTTTTTCACTGGAAAGCAAAGTTATACTTTTTTTGGAGCAGAATTGGCAAGTGTTTAAAAAATGCATCTTCAACAGTTTGAGGGCTAATAAGGCAGGAAATTGCTGGTCTAAACTCACAAGTATATCCTCTATCCACACATCACACGCTACTGGATAACACACAGGGAGTCAAAACAACTGAATCACATGACTAACAAGGTACAAGGATTGCATAACATGCCCACAAACTGTAGTAAGTAGTGGTATTACCGCCTGTATGTGAGAGTAAACTGCTGGCAAGCTGCACAATAGCCGCTTTAGACCTATAAATGCATCAACACACAGAGCAAACAGTGCAGAGCTTTGTGGGGAAACAGGCGTGTTAAATCCTGTGTGTCTCTCTGGCGTGGGAGCTTCTGCAAACCCGGATGGGGGAGAGACCAAAGGGTAGTAGAGAGAGAGAGAGCTGTAAGAAGATAATAGGAGGATGATAAGTCCTTCTGAGGAATTCGGATATGGATAATGAAGGATATAGATATAGGAAGTCTGCCTCCTGAATGCAATCTGCACTTTTGTCTTCAAAAGCCATCAAAAACAATGAAGTGGAAACCTAATGCTGCTTCATTACATATACCCTCTCACCTCTCTCAACTCTTTCCACCATCTCTCTCTCTTCACCCTCCCCTCCCTTCCAGGCCGTTCCCCCCATCATGTCACTTTCCCTGTCATGAGCAAGGTGTGTTAATAATTCAGCCTGTCTCCCTGTGTGTCTGCTGTGACAGCTGCAGGTGGGAGAACTCGCATGGAGAGAGCGACGTTGAGGGGTTTTGTTCGCGGGTTTCCTGTGAATCGCTTCAGTGGGAGAACACAATGGGGTCGTGTTGAACCCTCAGATGCAGAACAGATTACTGTGAGCAGCCTGTAAGCACTTCTCCATTTAGGTTCGTTGGTCATACATTTTTTACAAGCGCAGTTTCCAAAATATTCAATTCTTGTTATTGTCAGAAAGATGCATAATTCATGAATTATTCCTACAGTGTTGTTGTTCTGCTTTTGGGGAAATTGGTCTCTCTTTTTCTATTTAGACAGTTAACCTGTTTAATAGTAAGAACAAAGACATCAAATTCACCCATATTTCCGTGGTGTTTCTTATTTTTAGCACTTCCTGCCACAAGTTTAGAATATACTCACAAAGCACATTGCTTTTTTCAATTTTGGACCCCCTCACAAAATTAGGGTTTTGGCCAGTCTAAACTCTTTTGGTTGTTGAATCCTGCAAACTACACACATTACCTACGCTACTACATGATAATGAGTCCCAACTGACCGCAAAACTGTCACTCAAACTTGCATTCCTGTAAGTTTCTGACCAGAAAAAGCAATGAGACACAGGAGACGTTCTGGAAGAAGCTGCGGCTGTATAAACAGGCTGGTTTGTAGTTTTGCTGAGCAAACTGTAACTGACGACCTTTGCAGTTTTATATTATGGAACCTTGGTGCATCACTACCATGCTATGTAGTAATGCTAAACAAAATGAATTAGAATTAGATTAGAAATGGCTCAGCGAGAAGCTTAGTTAGAGTGACACATTGTGGCAAGCGGTGCCTGAGAGGCCAGGTTCTTGGAAGACAAAGTTCTCTCCACACTGCAGATATAAGTAAGTTTGTATGTAAAGATTGTGGCTAAATTTTTAGCCATGCTAGCAGCGTGGATCAATAGTTTGACCAATGTCAGTTGGATGATAGTCAGAGCATGAACTCTGGTAAAGACGGATTGGATGGATTGCCATGAAATTTTGTTTCACAATGATGGTCCCCAGAAGATGAAGCCACCTGACTTTAGTGATTCCCCTAACCTCAAGTGCCACCATGAGGTTGAAAGTTTTGGTTTTCAGAGAAATGTCTCAACAACATTCAGATGGATGGCCATGGAGTTGGGTTTAGATATCCATGATGCCTAGAGGAAAAATCCAAATGACTTTAGTGATCCAGTGGATCACAGTTTAACTAATGACATTCCCATCAGCCTCCATCGTACTTTGCTTTATTAACTAATTAGCAAATGAGAGCATACAAACAGTGAACACCCTAAACATTACCAGCCACACACTAGCATGCTAACATGTAACAGAACATGTGCAGTTAGCATTTAGCTCTAACAGTCCGGCTCTTCTTCAGTACAGTTGATGGTGTGGCTATAGACTCTTAATCTTGTTACTTTGGTCCATAAAAGTAGTTGTGAAATTGATTATTTTGTGTTGAATCTATAGCAATTAACAAGCAAAATTAGAAATTCTAGGAGGAACTAATGTATTCAACTGTACCAGTATCTCCTATCATCAATTCAACATCCACCATCTTCAGATCCATTGCAAACAATAAAGTAGTTCCCTGTTTGAACAATTAATCTTTAAGGCTTTTAAATCGCTTTTCGGATTACGCTAATCGGCTACAATCCATCCACATGGATTAGATTAGTTGAGTTAGTGTAGATTAGTCCGATAAACAATCCACCTGAGACTCATAAGAAAAATACAGTTGAAACATATTTATAGTATTTCTTTAGAAGATCAAACTGATCAGCGCTTTACAGTCACATAATATCCCTTCTGTTTCGTTTGTGTGCTGATCTTTTGATATTGCAGCTGGCTGCCTTCCTGGCCCCTTTAGTGTGCGTCCACTGGTCCCAGTCCACCTCCGCCCCTGCAGCATTACAAAATAATCTTCACTCTGTTCTCAGTGATGACTCTCTACAGCGGAAACCAGCACCCACACACGCAGCCACCCTATAATCAAACCAGTACTACAACTCACGCTCCCCAGGTGAGTCTGATGAACAAGCTGGCCTCAGAAGGGATTCCCTGTAAACGGCAGCAATGGGGAGAGGGATGGCGGGAAGGAAGAGAGAGGTGCTGAGTAGCCAGTGTGAGTGATCTTTTTCCTCTGTGGTGGGACAGACTGGAAATTGCTCCACACCGCTGCTGCCAGTAATCCAGCGGGCTCAGCTGTTCAGAGCAGGCAGCATGTGGTGAGGAGCTACCAGAGACGGCTTTGTTGGTGTGCAAACAAATAAGCACAGGAGAGCCTCGTACAGGTACAGGGATTTTTCTGTCACTCAGAGTGTGTGTGGCCTGAGGATGATCTTCCATGTGAGAGGTGGGAGCACAGTCACGGCCTCTGACCACAAAAGGATGTGGAGAGGGGAGTCATCATTCTCACTCATTTCCCACTCTCTTCGTTTTCCGTCTGTCTTCACTCTTTTCTTTCTGCCTTTCCTCTTTTTTCGTTTTAGTCCCACTTTTTGCAGATATGCTACTAGAGCATCAGCAAACAGTTAATAAGATCTGAGGACAAACTTTAGAATTTTCAAGTTTTGTTCTACATCTTAAAACACGCCACGGAATACAACACTCTCCATTTTTGAAGATTTCACCTGTCTTTAAAAAGGCACTTGCTAACAAGCGGTTACAGAGGTATTCAAGGGCATTAACCGTCATCATGCCAAACCATGCAAAATCATATTACAAACTGGAAGCTTACTGGAGGAGATATAAAGCCATAACACTGTGGTGTTGTTCATTTACAGCCTAACGTTAGCAATTTACTTCTGCCGATTGCATTTCCGTATCAAAAATCATCATAGTGGTGTTCATTTGTGACTATTATCTTGCTGAACTAAACATGTAGTAACTTCTTTTCTGGAGTCAAATGGGAAAATCCCATTGGCTTTTTGTCGAGGGAACCAGGGCGATGCTTACTTCCAGGTTTGCCTACAAAAATATGTCATCCCTGCAGCACTCCATGACAAACACCCTTTGTAAAGACTGAGAACAAAGTTGTTGTAAACTTAACATTGAATAATTACTGCATTCTTGAATATTTAGCTCATAGTTTGACTTTTACCTCACATTCACTATGAGCTCTCATCTTGGGCTGCAGCTAGGGATTATTTTATATTATTGATTAATATAGTATTTTCTTAATGAATTATCAGGTTAAATCAAATAAATAAACAGTTCTTTTTCCAAACCAACAGTCCAGTAAGCCCAGTACCAACAGGCGGTAAAATCTCACACTGGAGAAGCTGGAACCACAGACTTTGGGCCATTTTCCCTTAAACACTGATTTAAAGGATTTACACATTTAAACAACAGCAGCAGACAGCTGTTTTCAATAAACAATGCTGTGATAAACCCACTGGACACTAACTGCCCATGCACCAAAAAAGACAGATAGACAAAAAATTAGCGGCTAGTTGGTGAAGAAACAGCAACATCTAGCAGCTAAAAAGCCAGATATTTTTCTCGGGAGTTGGTTATGACTAAAACAGAGTTTAAGCAAGAATGAAAACTGAACTTTCATCAAGTGGACATGAAGATGACTCCAACTGAATGATAATGTTGCTTTGTTTTAAATGTTTACGGTGCACCCCCGCTCTAGCTCTTCCAGTTTTACTTCAAAAACTGAAATCTGACAAAGTTGAACCGAGGGATGTCTCAACCTAATGTGGCTGGATTCAATGAAGAAACTACTACTAAAAGCAGTGTCTCATGTTCAAATTACAAATGGCCTTATTATCTGTGATCTGACTAAGCTTTTGGCTTCATATCCCACCCAAACCGCTATGGTGACGGAGGATCAGTGCTGCCTGGAGACTCTGTGTCAGATCCCAGTGTGGAGAGGCAGAAGGAGGGGAGGGGGGGGGCGGCGCCGAGGGATCTCCCGGGATCACTGCGGAGCTCTGAGACAAAAGGCACATTGTGGCACAGACTGACCCATCCAAGAAAACATTACTTCCTGTCCCATCAGCTCCAGCATCCTCCGCACGAGCCGCTCACTTCCCAGAACTGAAAGTCCCTTTTTAACATCATCTGCTGTTAACCGTTCACACAGCAGCAGTCTGTACTGACCATATGCAAACACAGTTTACTATATTTGGTGAGGCATAAGTTTCAAATTAACTTGACAAATAATGACTTTAATAGATGAGAATGTTTTTACATTTACTAGATGTAATAGTGAAACCCAAGGCAGGCAAAAGAAAATATTCATGTAAAAGATTTCAAGTAGTGTGCTGAGGGCACCACGTGCATGTTTAAGCCAATTAATTACAAGTCTAGCATACCTTAAATTACTGCTGACAAAGCATAACTCTAGCTCTTGCTGACTCTTGCTGTTGCTGGCTACAACCCATGTTAGTTATGATGTGAAAATAAACTTGAAAAGACATTAAAGCTGCTTGATATACTAGTTAATCCTTGGTAACGTACTATTAATCAGTTTTTTATTATTAAAGGGCAACTTTCCACATCAAAGTCTAAAAGATAAAGTATGGGTGTGGAGTTAGAAAGAGGCATGTCTACGGAGCCAGCTCCTCATCTCTGCATGGGGATGGTGGCTCAAGGCTACATTATCTCCAATGGAACTGGCTGGAACCGGGTTGCATTGTGGGTAATATAGGTACAGGGTTTTGACAAGGAAAAAGAATGCATGGAATAAAAAATATCTTTGATTCTGCTGCAGCGGGAGTCCAACACTAAAGAGATAGAGTGCTATTTTAATAATAAAAAACACTGTCTGCCTGAAATATTGTAAAAACACAACTTTAGAAAAACTACTTGACTACTACTTGGTGTTATGGCTGCTGCTGGCTGCCCTTTTGTAAGTATGCTGTTCAACTTAGAGATTCTGGCGGTTATGCAAATCCAGCTGTGTGAATCCCCGTCAAGGATTGGTCCCTCCGGAGATGACACTGCCTACTTCCTGGTTGCTGTTGGCGTCTGTGATTGGTGTGGCTATGGTCGGACTAACTCTACTGATCAGAAGTCTCCAATCAACCCCAGCTGCACCTTAAATACCTTGTCTGACCTTGTTCAGGGCAGCTATGAACCAGTGATCAGTTCACCTCGCTGTTAGGTTGCATATCGTTGTTATCAGTCTAGAGAGTGTTTAGAGTGTTTGTATTTCATAGTGTTGCCTGCCTGTTGCCTGTAAGAGTGGCTTCAGTCAGTCCTGACAGTCAGAATCTTTGTAATTCATCTTGTTGGACCTTAGTTTGAGACCTCTGAGTCTGAGTTTGCAGAATAACTGCTAGTTGTTTTCTTTATTAGTATTTTGTAAGCTTATGGGTGCTGACATCTTTTTGTTATTTTGAACAAGTGTATTTTGAGCCATGAGCTACTTAACTCTAGTTGTAAGACCCTCTTTTGTTGTTTTTTTCTTTAATGTCTGTTTGTCAGCACCTGTATAGCCCTTATTTTGTTGTATTTCTTGTGCAAGTGCTCCGTTGGTTAATTAAATACATAAATTTAACCAGAACCAATCCAGTTGTCGTGTTCCACATCATTTTCAATCCCAATCTTGTGTTACTGCTCTCCATAGCAGGCCGGGTCGTAACATTGGTGGAAAAAAAGTGGAACATCCATCTAGCAGCTAAAGAGCTACATATTTTTCACAGAAGTCAGCAGAGACCAAATCAGTGCCAAAAGGAAAGTGAATATTGTTCATAACTGGACAAAGACACAATTCCAGTGGGAATGTTTCTGAAAGTGCAAACAGACAATTGTTTGTCTTTATAAGGAAATAACGTGTCAGGACTGGCTGTCTTTCAGCTTTTTGGCGGTTATCCCCTCGCCTATTGGCCAAAAACTGATTCATGCAGCTTCACAGAACAAAGAGTTAACTTTTCTTTTTACATTTCAAAAGGCGACAACTTTGTAGGCACTGTTTTAAAGAGGTCATATCATGCTCATTTTCAGGTTCAAAATCTTATGTAGGGGTTGCACCAGAAGAGGTTTACATGGTTTCATTTTCAAAAAACTGGAGTTTTTTTGTGAGTGATACATTTTGTTTTCAAATGATCTTTGTTTGGAGTTACACATGCGCAGTTCCCAGGTAAGGACTACTAGCCAATCAGAAGCAGAGTAGGGCGGGTCATGAGAAGCCGGCTAAAACAGTTTTGGTTCAGCTGTATATGTTCCCCTTACCAGCTTAGCAACATGAACTGGAGCAATTAATTTGTAACAAATGTATCTTTCATCCATCCAAGTTATAACTGAGCTCTGTCTCTACATCACAGTAACAACTTTTTGTCCATTGACTGGCTGGAGGGAAGTTTAGAAGGGAGAGGAGAGGCAGCAGGTGTTTTTCCACCAGTGTTTTTGAGGCTGTGACGAACTAGCCGCTAGACGAGTATTTTGCTGTAACATCACTGGGATCAAAGGGAAAAGGTTGGACTAAAAACGAGCTGTTTTCAGGCAGTTCAGAGCAGTGTTTTCTAAGGGAGATGGGAACTCCCTGTGGGCTGGACTTAGGGCTTTTTCACTTTGCAAACCTATTACATGCACAAAAGATATATAACTCAATAAAGGAGAAGGAAAAAGCCAAAAAACGTAATATGACTTCTTTAAAGATTCTTCACTGTATCCAACTCATTTAGGAGTCTGCTGCTGGACAGCACTGTTCACAAGGTTTATAGCCAGGAAACAAAATCCAGAAAACAAACAATAGGCCAATATGAAATCCAAGACAAGGCTAGTGTTAATATGGTATTTCCTGCTTCAAAAAGCTGCTGTTAAATAACATTTCAAATTTCACACTTGGATGGAGCAATAAGAAAAGTCAAAACAAATTCACTATGATTACCGTATGTGGTTGGAATGCATTCACTGTTATCAAGATAGTTATCAGCTCTTTTCCTTTGTCTGGCTCTCCAAAACAAACTCATGTGTAGTGATTCCAGGGAATAATGTTTATTGGAAAAGTTGAATCAGAAAAGTGGTCTTCATTTGGAGGAACACAGTGTGTTGAGTAGACTAAGGATCCATGAGAGTGCTGCAGATGTGTTTGTGGGATCAAATTACCTTGACGTGACTCTGAGCGTCCAGGTTGTAGATCTCTGTAGGCTTCACCTGGTTGATAATCTTCACAAGACACGTGCTGTCAGTGAGATCGCCATAATGCAGCTTCATGTCTGACGAAGACAAACACACACTCACATGCAAAACAGGACTCACTTAAATACAGTCATTTTCATCTTTAAAAACAAAAACTTGTTCATACTGTAATTCACACCTATTTGCCCTTCACATAGTCACTTACCGAGACTGTTTTGTTTGTTTTGGACTTGTACATGTCAAAAATTGAGAAGAAAACTCAGCAACTGTCACTGCTGTTTTTTGTGTACTTTATAACAGATTCAGCCAGATCTGGAAATGTGATGCTCCATTGACAGACGTCAGCTTACAGCCAATTGATCTTGGTGATGATTTTTTTCTACCACTTGACATGGTGTTACAGTGAAAGCTGTAATCTTGTGATTTATCTTGTGAATCTGTGCTTATGCATTAAGTACAGCATTACTACAGTCTAAGGTGTTCTTCACCAAGGAGCCAAGCTCTCATTCAAATTGTCCTACAGCTTAAATATAAATATATAATATAATATAATAATATAAACTAAAGATTGCTGGTGTTTAATAGAGAGCCCAAGTCCCTCTCCTCCGGTGGACCACCATGGGACTTTATTTCGGAAAAAAAAGTAGTACGGTACGGTAGTAGTACGGTAGTCAGTGGCAAGTGACAACAAATATTTTGATCCTGTTTTAATTTTGCCCCAAATTACAAAGATGATGATTTAAAAGATCAATTTTGAAGTCAAAAAAGTCACAATTTGTTGTAATACTGTTGAGGCTGTGAAAATACATAATTACAAAGACCACAGACCCAAAAGTCACAATTTGTTGTAATACTGTTGAGGCTGTGAAAATACATAATTACAAAGACCACAGACCCAAAAGTCGCGTATGTGATGTCGGAGCTGTTTCTGTCAATGACTGAAACAAACGTCCAAAAATTTTCATGAGAGGTTGACGTGATAAAAGGACCAGGATTCGTTGGATTAAACACATCAGGTGAGATATATTTCTGTGTGGAACATAGCTAATTTACCTAGCTAGTAGCAAGAAAGCAATGAACGTTACCGCTAACATGTTGCTGATGTATATTGTGCGAGACGAGAGATGTAGTTCATTGACCAGGTTTCACACAAAACAACATGCAAATTTACTGTTTTATGACAAACTGCAACTTTCTTGAGTTGCAAAATTAGATTTTAAATTGACCAATATCATATGTGTAATTCAGGGCTCAATTCTAACAGGTTAAAAAGATAAGTTCTCTCTCGCCATTGACTACCTATTTGACTACATATTTTTTCCGAAATAAGGTCCCATGCGCCCCGGAAGCAGAAGCGAGTGACTTAGGCTCTTTATACTAGTGCTCAGAGCTTCAGCTATTGGCAGCCGACACATTTGGAGGATGAACTGTGGTTTGTACCCGTATTCATAACCAAAATACAGATACATGATAAAACGGTATCTCTAACTGAAAGTATTGAAAATGTTTAATCAAGATTTCACCAAAACAACAAACCAAAAGAAATTCGATTTAATATTTGTAAGGCGATAGATTTTCTGCAAATCAGCTGTTGGTGTAGACAGCATACTTACTGCCTTCTGTGTGTGTCTGTGGGTTCTGGTAAAGATGCTCAATGCGACCCGTGTTGAAGGAGCTGGAACGACGCAAAATACCATGAACCTGTGAGAAAATAGACACAAGCAGATTTATCAATGTCAGGCTCTATAATACCTTTTTTATACAGTAATTATTTAGACCACTTCAGTTTTAACATTACTACAACATTGCCATGCTTAGTTAACTTTGTTGATGTTGTCTTCAGATTGTCTTGTTTGTGTGTTGTAAATGCAAATGTTGTGCAGCTTCCTTAGAGTAAAAGCCACCACTGAAGAAAACACTGCTGATCATAGATCTTACTGTGAAGTAACTCCAAGAGTTTAATTAGCTCCACATTTACACATATGGACCAGAAACGTGATAACATGCCAGTAACTGCCAATCAGCATGGACAAAAAATTGACTAGCAGCACATAGAAAGATTCCGAGACAAGCTCATACAGATCAATTTTGCCAGTGTGTGCAATTATTATGTATCATACAGTTTCAAAAACACATTGCAAGGTTATTATAATACTAACCTAGGAGCTATTCTACTCGTGTAATAAGTGGGAAATTAACTATTATGCCAAACACACCTGAAACTAGAGATAATGATGCATTGGGCAGCCTGCGTGTGTGAACAAGGTGGAGATTCTGTTTAGATCAGATGGGTTCTGTTTTAACAGCAGTTAAAAGTTGGTCTAGATAATTTATTTCCTGTTTTTAATCACGTTACAGTCAGCGGATCAGTTTTCAGACTGAACTTGGTTCTGCAGTAAGATGCAGGCTCTGACTAAATAATTTATCATAAATTGATTTTATTTTGATTTGACTGTACTTTGATATACAGATTTTCTTTGACTAGAACAGTATTTTATATTGCAAATGTTGATATAACAATATTGTGTGTCATGACTCCAACACTGTGTTTTTAATGCTGCCTGTAATCAGTACTCTCTGTTCTGAGGAGGAGGTGTGAGGAAGCTCTGCTCAGGGAAGATAACAGAACCTGATCCAAGGGGAGCCCATTAGTGGGAGGACGCTGTGCCCTGACCTCACTTCCTTTATTCACTGTGTACTTCCTGCCTGCCTGTACGCTCCTCTTTAATGCCACCCCCCCACATGCAGCATCCCCAGCTTGGACCCAGTCCACTTCCTCTGTGCTGTCTCTGAGGCAGGCAGCAGATGGTGAAGCTGACCAGGCATGCTGGGATGGAGGTGTGCGTTTTTGTGTGTGTGCTGCTGCACATTGGAGGGGAAATGAAGTCATGCAGCTACTGTCAGGAAAACACAATGAGTGCTAGTGCCACATGAATGTTTTTGCAAGTGTGCTGTATGTAAAGTCACTTTTCATGGGTGCGAAAGCAACACTGAACCCTAAACATAGCTTCAGTCATTCAGAAACAGCTTGTTAACCTTTGCATCCATCAACAGGCTGTTGACTTTTTGAGCTCCTGAAAACACATCATGCAGCAGGGTGAAGCTACTGACCTCACTTGTATGATCGTATAATAACAACCATTTCCCTGTTAATGGTCTGACCCAGGGGTAAAAGGTGAGAGGTGAACAGGCTCAAAACGACACAAAGGGTCTTATCAAGTGTGATTCAGTCCGTGTTTGAAGCTGACTGTCATGTTGCGTCACAATACCTCAGGAGCGCCCACACACTTTGCGGTGGCTGGATCCAGCTTATCGATGGAATTTTTTGGGTCTGTGTTCGTTGGCATTCATGTGTGTCTGCATTCATTTCTGTGTATGTGTGTGTCTGAGCTTTCAAAGGACCAATTCCTGGTACTGTTCAGTCTGGAGTCGGGATCTCTCTCTTACCTCGTAGCCTTTAGCGAGCAGGAACTCAGCCAGGTAGGAACCATCCTGAAAAGACAGAAGAAAACCTTTAAAACCTGCAAAATTGCACCGTAAACACACAAGTGTGTAGTTCAGACATAATGATACGAGTTTCTTGTACACAACCAAACATGATAAAACATTCATCGCCCAAGTTTGGGCAAACTGAATTAAAGATATCACCAAGTGTACATAATTCACACACTCTTAGGGGACAAACTTTAGTGGAGTTGCATTGACTCCTTCCTACTGACCACGGAAGGAAACACTGATGCTCCATTGTTTAGTTACCAACAACAGATATACACATACACAGACCTGAAGGTACCAAATGTTGACGTAATCACTGCTGTTGATGTGATCTTGTAGGATGTCCTACCAAAGGTGGGGGAACGGGGCCTCCAAAAAGCCCAGAGAAGATCAACATAATGCTTTTTTTTTTTTTTTTTTAAAGTATAAATGTAAAACATTTACACACAAATAATTGATGATTTAATTAATAGATTATGTACGATGGATTTTGATGTAATTGCAAGTTTTTACACTTTTAGTCTGTGTTATTAATATACCATTATTACTATACTATACCAAGTTGTCAGTTAATATAATGATATCAGTTGTTTTTCTTTTTCGTTACATTTTTCTTCGATGCAGAACACATTTGTCATGATTTCATTATCGAGGGAACGTATTAACTATCAGTGTCTAACAATTAATCCGATCGACTGGATCATAACAGAGCCACCAAGTTATCTATCAGGCCAGGGGAAGAAAATCTATATTTAAAGAATAATACATTTCTAGGATGTCTAAAATAATGAGTATTAACAGAGGATCAAGACTAATAAAAATGTTTATGGCTTCTGCTATATGTATAAGTTACATATATGTTTAGTGATATCTCAAGTATGATGAATCATTATTATATCTTGCAAGAACACAATGGGAAAGATCTGTGTGGTTGTTTCCAGATGGAGAGCTCATGAGAGGGACAAAGATCACTTTAATAAAGCACAAGTTGCTTTCCGTGGAATAGGTACAGTAAAGCAACTTTTATCATTTCATTGTTTTACAGAGAACATTAAGAGGAAATCCCCTATAAAAACCTCTAAACGGTCTTTTAATACAATTCTTCTTGGTGAAATTGGCTGGTGCAGTGATTTATTGGAAAGTAAACCTGTATTTTGTTAATTCCATGACACACTAATGGACACGAGTGGTAAAAGAAAAACTCTTTTATGGTGTTGGAATACAAGCACTGTAGCTGAACACTGAGTCCTGGGATCATTAGGTGTAACATCCACATGAATCAGGGGATTTGGGCAGACGTTGGGCCAATGTGTGTGTGTGCGTGTGTGTGTGCGCGTGTGTGAGAGAGAGAGAGAGCGAGCCCTGTCAATAAGGTCTTGTTCCCCTCACCCATGTTACTCCTCGCCTTTTTTCCCTGCTCAGACTTTCCGACCGCACATTCTGGAACATTCCGAACTAGTCATGGCATCCATCCCTCAATCCCCCTCACATATGTGCACACACATTTACACACACAGGCGTACTCTCCCACTGCCAGCATGCCAGCCCCATGCTTCCTCTCCAGGTCTGGGGGTAACAGTCGAGGTGTAGGGCAGGGAGTAGAGAAGGAAGGGTTTAGGGGGGGTCTAAAGGTTGGGGGACACCCAAGAACCTGCACTCGGTAGCAGGCAGGATGGTCTAATGGATAAATTACGGCCTGCACCTGGAGAGAATGTACAGGTGGGCCAACACGAGAGATTTGCTCGTGGAAGCTTTACACTCCCAGACAACTACAAGCTGGAAACATTCAGATATTTGTTTAGAAAAGAAACAGCAAAGAATGTATCTCTCATGTTAGTTCACAGTGAGTTGCACTGAAGTGGTATTAGTAGATTTATGGCCGCTAGGGGGCAGAAGAAAACAAGCTAACAAACTCACAGCCCTGATAGATGGCTGGTAGGATACAGCGGGTTTATCAAAGCTTGTTTGCTGAAAACAGCTTTTCCCGCAGCTGAAAACAGGGTTTGCGAGAGCGTACCATTAAGTAAATGTGCCGTACAGCCAAAACAGAACATTACGTTTAATTAGGATGCTTACTTTTCTGTTTGTCGATTTGGCTGTTATTTGTAAGAATTTGAGGCATTCAAGGAGCCATTTAATGTACTTTGGCTCAAAACAAACTGAGATTATGTGTGTTTATTATGAGGATGAGGATTTGCTAGCTTCCTTATGTGTCGCCGTTCTAATGGTTTTTAACGTGCACGGGGACCTGAGGCGGGAACTATCCACTCTGCCATCACTCCAAAACCAATGTAAACAGAACAAAATTATAAACAAAACACTTTTTTCTTTGCCCCCATTCATCATGAGCTGAACTCAAAGATCTTAGACTTTCTCATGTACACAAAAGGCCTATTTCTCTCAAATATTGATCACAAATCTGTCAAAATCTGTGTCAGCGAGCACATCTCCTTTGTCGAGATAATCCATCCACCTCACAAGTGTGGCATATGAAGATCAGACAGCATGGGTATTGCACAGGTGTGCCTTAGGCTGGCCATAATAAAAGGCCACTCGAAAATGTGCAGTTCCATCACACAGCACAATGTCACAGATGTCGCAAGTTTTGAGGGAGAGTGCAGTTGGCATGCTGACTACAGGAATGTCCACCAGAGCTGTTGCCCGTGAATTGATTGTTCATCTCTCTACCATAAGCCGTCTCCAAAAGCGTTTCAGAGAATTTATTAGTACATCCAACCGGCCTCACAAACGCAGACCACGTGTAACCACACCAGCCCAGGACGTCCATATCCAGTATCTTCACCTCCAAGATAGTCCGAGACCAGCCACCTGGACAGCTGCTGCAACAGTCGGTTTGCATAACCAAAGAATTTCTGCACAAACGGTCAGAAACCATCTCAGGGAAGCTCATCTGCACGCTAGTCGTCCTCATCGGGGTCTCGACCTGACTGCAACTTCACACAGCCATTGAAGAGGAGTGGGCAAACACTCCACAGGCCGCCATCAACAACCTGATCATCTCTATGCGAAGGAGATATGTTGCACTGAGTGAAGCAAACGGTGTTCACACCAGATACTGAGTGGTTTCCAGATCCCTCCGCAATGTTTCCTCTGTGTATGGTGATTTGATAAAATAACCTCGTCTCAAAATGTTTAAAATACTTACTAGCTTCTTTTATAAGCTATCAACCACATCTCACAGTGGGAGTTTTCCGGGAGACCATGACAAGTTAATTATGTCATGATTGTCATTTGTAATTTGTCATTTGCTCAATAGGCTTTTTTTTCAAAACAGACAAGAAATGCATGTGTTCTTAAGGACATTAACAAAGTGGCCCAGTAAGTCATGATAGTGACCCTGAAACTAAAGTAGCCAAGAAGAATTAAGCAATCATCAGTTTTCTTAATTAAACCTGTGCTTTTCCTACTGTGACATGTCAGAATTACTATGAAAAGAGGCCTATAACCATGACGTCATCCACTAATGAAGACTGTGAGATACAGTCGAAAGCGGCAGGAAATCAGAAATAGGGATATTTTTCCCAATTACTCTCCCCGAGGTTGAAAATGAACTTTGACGCTCATATCTGATGATGTCTGTTTACTTTAGCGTGGGTTAAAGTGCCCTACTGACGGGTTACTATACAGAAACTTTAAATTAAATCTAAACAGGTTTTTTTTTATTACATTGTTCTACATCATGATGCTGCTTTAACAGCCTGAAGAAGGTGTAAGACAAAACATGTGGCCCTACTATATAAAGGCTTTTAATTTGGATTTATGAACCTCTAACTCCCGTAATTGTTTTTGCCCTGAAACAAAATTAAATGGGCTTAAAAAGCTAAACCACTAGTACCGTCCTCTAAAGACCAACTATTTGCTAATGTTTTAAAAAAAATAATTTATGCCTTAGTACTTCTCTAAATGTGTTTTAAGAGGATTTTCAGCGTTTGTAGGTTGTGTGGTCGGTTGGCACTGGTGCCCAACCTGTTTCTTAACCCAGAGGGGGAGATGGGCACGAGCCCTGGCAGCTCCTCGCCCGTCCCCACGGCGTTCAAAGCTGCGGCCGGTGTCATGTTTTCCGGCCCCTGTGCCAGGGTCAAAGCGTTCCATGCCAGACCAATATGGAAAACAAGCCTGAAGAGCTGCAGCTCTGTTTCAAAACAAGAGGCTCCTTTGAGGCCGTATTAGGCCATAAACCCTGGCCTCACCTCGCTGTTTCCTGTTATGGGGAGCTGGGCGTAAGGTTTGAGCAGGGGGCTAGAGACACACACAAACGCACACACACACACCTACATGCTCACCGGCCAGGTCAATGTCACTCCACAAACTCCTCAAAGACTCATTTTGGCTTTTGACACAACATGATTTCTTTACTTTAGCTACACATAACCTGACGGGTTGGTTCAGCAACAGCAGGGTGAAAGTCAAATGAGGTATAGGACAATGATTGTCTCATATTTGAATCCTTTGCATTGTGAAAGTGTTAACCGAATCTCTTCTCTGAAAGTTAAGGAAAGTCTGCAGAGAGAGCAAAAGTGTAAAGAAAAACCCAGGTGCTGCAAACAGACCCAGGTGTGATTTTCACAGACTGATTTTTATATTTAAGGAATTTACTTTCTTTAGCCCTTAAAATAACTTTTCAGAAGAACAATTCAATTAAATAATGTCATTACATGTGAAAACAATTGACTGTGTGTCAGTGCTTGTGAGCATGTTCTTGGGATCCACAAAGAAAGCACAATACAAAATCAAACAATATATTTTTAATTACTGCCAGTAATGTACAGGTATTTACTGTATGACTACAGACACCAGTCATGTTGACGTATTTTACAAACAAAAGCTCAGACTTTTTAAGAACTAAAGCTGTTAAGGATGCACAGTGTTATGTTTTAATAAATTATAAATATTGTTTTCTGCCTTTAAAACCCCACTATTTAAAAAGATGTCCATGAACAACATAACATAAAACTAGAGAAAACAAAAGGTTAAGAAAGGGGAACTCTGATGGAATTAAAGAAATACAGGAAAAGAGAAAAAAAAAAGAAAAGGGTGAAAGGAGAGAAGGAAAAAAATAGCTAAAGCCGATGTTGACGTTAAACTAAATCAGTCCATGTGTCGAAAAAATGTTAACAACGTTCGCTCATCAGAATTCCGAAAGTGCAATCATTAGATCCAATCAACACTCCCATCATCATCATCATCATCATCATCATCATTATCACATCATCATAGTGTGGTTTCATTAAGAGGATGGATACGCACCAGTATCAGACGGTGATACTGCTGTGTGTGTGTGTGTATATATAGACACTAGCTTTCTATTTTTAGATTCTACTACCAATACAATACCTGAGTTAATCGAATACAAAAACAGTACTGATTTATGACCTTAGCAGCAATTCAAGGACTTTGCCAACATAGAATACAAAAACTGGCAAAGATCACTGACAATTTGATCAAAATAAAGGAGATTAGAAATCTGACCAGGCATTTATTGCCAACCTTTGTTACTTGACAGTTTTCTATATTACATGCAACAAAAGACAGAGTGGTTAATGTTAAAAGTATCCCAAGGATTGAGGTTCAAGAACTAGTCCTTTCTTTGTCCAAAACTCTTATCAGGACCACTGATAGCATAGCAATAACATTTTTAAAATGTCTGAAACACAGACTCCTACAAAGCGGTAAATTTCTATATTAAAGTGGTGAAAACAGATGACAGAGAAGCTTTTCTAACACTGAACATCCATTAAAATCATTCCAGGCGAAATGTCCTCCACAATGTAACAACATCAAAGTTGGAGGAGCGGTGGCTGATGTCTGCTAATTCTGATTCTAACGTACATTTTTAACAATTGTACTTTAAGTTTTGCAACATTTTTTAGTGAGAAAGTTCTTCCTCTGGTATCACTAGGTGTCACTTTCTCTTAGAGGCAAATCCTGACTGCATATTGAGTGTGAGCTTGTCAGTAACGATTATTTATATTATCCTTTAATCTGCTGATTATTTTCTGGAAGCACTTGGTCATAGTGACAAATTACCATCGGTATCACCCACAGCAAAGCTGACTTACATAGAAGAAGAAAAAAAGTCCATAACCCAAATATATTCAGTTTACTCTCGTTGAAGTTGATTGCAAATATTCACATTTGAGGAGCAAGAAGCAGTTGAATATTTGGCATTTGAACATACAACGTAGTAAAGAGTCATAACCTCAAAGAGTCAGCTATCATCCCTTCAGCCAAAGACAAGAAAGGAGTAGGTGATGTCTGACAATCCCTAGCACTATGAGTTTAGTACCCCCTGCTGGTGGAATAGTGAATTGTTGGAGCCCTTCCTAATAGTGTCACAAGGTGCTCTGTGACCTGTGATAATTTATTAGATTACCTGCCTAACATTAAGACAAGAAATACCTAATGGAAAAAAAAATTTGACCCAAAGAACTAAAGACTTCTGTGTGGCTGCAGGCATTTTCCATGTACTTATGAAAAAGTGATTCATGGCTGTACGCGTATTTATTTGTCATTGTAAGCTACAAATGAAGCACTTTAATGTGCTTTCATTAGACCGCAAGGAGAAGCTGTGAAGCATGCCACTGGTCTGCAATTAGGCTTGATATGGTTTAATGAATCTGTAATCACAGCCCACAACACCCACAAGCACATGCACACATATAAACATACACACACACAGCAGCAGTAAGTAGGAACAGTTAGTGTGCTGTGTGAAGGGCAGCCTGAGACTCTAGCCTCTAATTTAGGACCTACTCAGGCGTGTCGCTGAAATACGCAGCACTTCCTGGTATCAATATGATTCAGAAATCATACAGGACGTACACTGCTTCATGATTTAGAAAGGAAACTCCCACAAACAGTTACTGAACACCCACATATTGCAGATACTGCTAATGTCTCAGACAAAATATCTAAGCTATTATTTTAAACATCAGGCATGTTAGATCAGGTCAGGTCGTTTCCAGCAGCATGTAGAAGCAATTACAGGGTCCAATTCAGGGAGCTGCAGCATCCAGGAAAAGACACCATGAGTAATGTAAGAAACTGGCAGTTCAATGACACACCCACTGTACAACTGGGCAGCAGAGGACTACTGACCAGAAGGTTGCTAGTCTCCAAATCAGCAGGATGGGTGGGTAAAGTGAAAGGGCGGCGCTTGCTTCTTCCCTCATTGCCACCGCTAAGGTGCCCTCGACCTCAAACCGCTCCAGTGGAGCTGTTCATTGGCCATCAGATCAGACTATGGTTGTACTGGTCAGTGAAATGTCCCTGAGATAAAAAGGGTTTTTAATAAAAACATATCTTGAAGTGTAGAAGCACTCAAATGCCAATTGACACCAGGTAGCATAACTTGTCCAGAGAAAACCAATATAAAGCATCTGGGAACAAAAGCGTTAAGGGTGAACAACACAAGGTCAATACCAGATATATCCAGTGAGTAAAACTGTTAAACCAACTCATATGAAAACAACCAGAAGCAAAATCAATGAAGTCACAGCTACAAATTATACAGGGGTGAAAAAGGGTGATTTTATGATGCTACTGAAAAATAAGTGACGAAACCTTGACCAAAATAATGTTCTTAAGGATGCAGTTGCTGACGGACCATTCAATGTAAAAGTGCTTCATCCTTAATAATGAGATCTATAAGATTAATTATGTTAAAATATGTCATATTCCCTTTGTGCTGTTGGCTCACTTCTGATGTTCGTCCTTATTAATTACAGTATTATCGGTTGACGATTCTGCATGTCCGGGATGGATCTTCGGCTGACCGCTTGGTTGAACTTCAGGATAGATGTTATTGGTTGTACTTCAGGATAGATGTTATTGGTTGTTGCTGCTATTCTCCATTTCATTATATGGCATTCAGAGTACATATATATCGCCAAGTGATCTGTTCATAGCTGTAGTAAGTGTACATTTATGTCATAAGAGATTCATATGGTCCAGTCTTACGCTGGCACTGTAACGGCGACATTTTATTTACTCTTTAACTGTTCTGTAGCTGGCAATTTAGAGTTCTGCAAGTTTATGAGTGTTCGACGTTTTAATGATAGTAGACATGTATGAGAGAGGAAAACTTTGCTTGCTTTGTTTCCTCTCCAATTTGAAATTCAGCAACACTGAAAATACTTCCTGTATGGAATATATTATATCAATGATTCCTGTTTTATTAATGATCTTCTCATTTTTATTCTCATATTTTAAGGTTTCTTCAGCTCCAAGTGGAGGATCACTGAATCACCTGTACCACAACACCATTATATGTTGAGTTATTGTGCAAACTCCATGACTGACATGTGCAGTTCACTTGTTACCTAAATTAATTCAGCTTTTTATTACAAACTGCAGCTGAACTTACATCTTTTTCCTGTCTAACTACAAGTTACCAGACTTCATTCAGAGGAAGAATCAGCCCTGAAGGAGCCATCAGCTGCCATTATGAGCGACAGAGGAGATGCGTGCACGGATTCTTAGCTTTATGATTATTATTGCTGGCACTCGCTCAGATTCTATCCTGTGCTGCTAACAGCGGAGTCAGTGGAAGGAGGCGAGGAAGGAATGAGAGAAGTGCATGAAACGCCAACAAAGGATCAATAAAAGAGGCTTGTAGGATGAGCATCAAACAGCCCGAGGGGTCATATAGCAGTGAAGCGTTGTTTTCCCAACCAGAGGAGCTGAAGAAAGAAGTGTGAACCTCAAAGCCAAAATAAAGTTTTACTGTCGAATAGAGAGACCAAACCTGTCCTCTTCATAACCCCGGATCATAAAGCAGCACTATCAGCCAGAGCCCCTGCCCGGCTCTTCAGCTCGGCCTTGGCACTGAGGTGGTCTCCCATAACTCACACCCTCTCGGCCCAATACTTCACACTGAGGACATTCAGACTGAGCAGCATGCTGCCCTGAAATTTATGAACAGTAGTTAGCCAGGCGATTTATGGCATCACGGTGACCCTGACAAGCCGGGTTGTGTCTTCTGAGATGGACTATCCAGATGCCTGCCTGCTTGCCTCCTGCATGGGCTCTCAGTATTCAACAGTATAGCCATGACCGGCGGAATAAAAATGAATTAACACTGTTATTCTTTCTTTCCTTTTAAAGAAAGCGAGAGGAGAAGAGCTTTGGAAAGTGCTGCTTGACAAGGGAATGTGAGGTTGAAAATGACTTTCCAAGATATGTGATAGTTGTCTTTCCAGGGCTGCATTCTGGGATTGGTCAACGGACAACTTTCACCTCATACCATGAAACATCCCCCAAGTCTCTGCTTATTCCCTGCTGCTGATTTGATTTGCTCATCTTACCGCTGTTTAAAAGTCTTGGTCAGGTTCACGTTGCTGCCACTTGATGTAAAAATGAAAGCGTAATCTAAGTTTTTGTAAGATTAAGCTTTCTAAAGAACACAGAGTCGGTCGCTGCTTTACTATAGGAGCAGATAAGTGGAAGGTTGCATACTGAATGTCTAATGAATGCTTACCAGTTTTATTCCAAGTTTTATTCCCAATATAGAACATGTTACAATATGCACTGAAATAAAGTGCAATATATGTAAGAATACAAGTACCTGACAAAGCAATGTACTTATACAAAAATAAATATAAATATAAATATTGCAGTGTTGTTTGCAATGTACTAATACACCTACAAATATTACAGAAACAGATTACACAGTATAAAAAGTAAGTCAGAATCTCTACAAGTTTACGAATCTGAATTATTTTACAGTATAAAGTCTGCATGGCTGCACGTAGGACTAAATCTGAGTTATTAACTAAAAACAAAGTGACTAAGAGCCTTCATTTTTACAGCAGGAATTATGGTTCATGAGGCGTTCCTAAGTTCTGACATAGTGTTAGTATATCTTTGTCATATAAAACCATGAATTTTGTGTTCATCCTTAATGATGATTTAGGATTTATTGCATCTGTCTACAAGTAAGTATGCACTGAACAATACTGTTTTGTTTTGTTTTTTTGCACATATTAAATAAAATAAGAATCCCTCAATTTAGGGTATAATATAGACAAATAGCTGTACTACTAAGGCAGTACATTTTAGAGTTAATCATAAAGTTTATTATCAAAGATGGTAGCCACAATAACTAACTAAATACAAATCAATTGAATATAAAATAAAAATGGATCAAATATGCAGAAAAAAATTTACCTGTCACTAATTGTTTTTTCTGAGTTAATTGAGTTAACTGAGTATGAAATAAGCAAGTATCAGATAATATGAATTAAACTAAAACTAAAATTAACTAAAAACACTGTTGTGAACCTCCGTACAAAAAACAATATTTTATTCTCAATCTCTAACCCCAACACTGCATGGACTTAACATATTTCAATTTCAGCTCTGGCTTTTTCATGACAGAATGAATAATGGGTCCTCACCCTTTCCTATTGTAACCATGATGATGGCACTTTTTCCAAACCTCCAGGCAAATAAACTGCAACAACCAAAGCCATAAGAGTAGCGTGATAGCTAATATCCTTGACAACATCATCACTTTAGAATGTAATTTAACCACTGAGCCATGCTGATGTCATTCCTTTTGAATATAATACCAGTAAGGCCAGTTCCGACAAGCTACCACGTCTCTGCCCATTCTCCAGATGTTTTGTTTGTGCACATTTAGAGCGCTGCGTGTCAAATATGACAAATGTTGCACACTACAGCTACTAACTAATATCAGTGTGAAGTCAGCCTCCCCATAGACCTCATACAGAGTTAGATGCTTCTTCAATGTTAATCTTAGTCAAAGTTAGTGTTTGGACATACTGTGTGCACATAAATGGAACAAAATATATGCAAAAAAAAGCTATGTACATCTCTCCACTAAAGGTGACACCAAACTAAACTCACCACATATCACCAGTTATAAATTCCATCAAATGGGAAACTCTTACACCCACATGTACATACGTTGTCAAACTGAAACACATTCAGTGGTTTTGGTCGTGGCCAGGAGAGAAATGTCTCTGAAAGGACTTCATCCACAGAACATCAGCATCCCCTCTGCTGCTGCATTCTCCTCTTAGGAGGTTTATCAAACCTACACAACTTAAACATATTTGTTGCTTAAGAGAGACTATAAACCATCTTTAACAACAGATTAAATGCCCACTCTGAGGTGTTTCTGCTGTCCCCAAGTGGCCAAACTAAAATGATGAGTATGTAATGGTTTAATTAACTCAAAGAACATTCCACTCTTGAAAAATTAACAGTAGCTAAGCAAATTTAAAGACATGCAAAGTTAAGTACTAATAGAAGTATCTTTTGCCTCTCCACAGGGGTGCTGCCTTTCCACAGGGGTGCCCCAAGGCTCAGTGCTAGGGCTCCTTGTCTTCTCAATTTACACCACCTCACTGAGGCTGATCATTCACTCGCATGGCTTCTCTTACCACTGCTACGCAGACGATACGCAACTCTACCAATCGTTCCTGCCAGATGATCCCACCATCTCGGCGAGGATCTCGGACTGTCTCTCGGACTGTCTCTCGGACTGTCTCTCGGACATATCTGCATGGATGAAGGTTTGCCCCCTTCAACTAAACCACTTGGGTATCATGATTGGTGACCAGCTGTCCTTTTCAGACCATGTTGCTGCTGTCTCTCGGTCATGCCACTTTGCTCTATACAACATAAGGATGATCAGGTCCTACCTCACTCAGTACGCCACCCAGTTTCTGGTACAGACCATGGTTATCTCTCGACTCGATTACTGCAACACCCTCCTAGCAAGTCTTCCAGCTTGTGTGGTGAAACCCTTACAAATGGTTCAGAACGCAGCAGCGCATCTGGTTTTTGATCAGCCCAAAAGGACTCAGTTCACGCCATTACTCAGTGACTTCCACTGGCTCCCCGTTGCCTCCACAATCAAATTCAAGTCACTAATGCTTACGTACAGAGTGACTTGTGGGTCCACACCCATCTACCTAAACTCCATAATACAAACCTACGTTCCTTCTTGGCCGCTACGGTCCTCCAACGAACGCCGCCTGGCCCTGCCAGCCCTTCACACAAAGCAATCCCAGTCCCGGCTGTTCTCATCTGTGACACCACAATGGTGGAGCGAGTTAACACACACCATCAGAGCAGGGGCGTGCCTCTCTAACTTCAAGAAGCTCTTGAAAACTCATCTCTTCCGAGAACACTTTCTCTTATAACACCTCTAACTCCTAACCTTTAACATGCGCTTCCTGTGCTCTTCTTCTTCTATACCCTTCCAATTATTATGTATTGATTGTACTTTTTTGTTAACTCTTACTTCCTTCCCTAGGTATTTACCCCATTGATGTGATATGTACCATGAGCTTTTACTGGTATTTATTCCTGCTCTTACTAGTATGTATTGTCTGTTGTGGATCTGTATTTGATGCTCTGTTAATGCTTGTATGTTGTTCCTCAAATGTAAATCTGCCAAATGAGTAAATGTAAATATAAATGTTATTGGGTACAGAAACTGATAAATAGTAGCTGTAGGACATGAGTAACAAGATACAGTAAAGTATCGACTGAGGGAAAACATTCAATTAAACTTCCATGCGATAAGTCATCGACTGTACTGTTACTGTGTTGTTGGACTGGAAGTAAGAAGGCAGGGTAGATCAGAGACTTCTCGTGATTCTGACTTCATTCACTGAATGTACACTCAGTAACAAAACTAGAGTTCAAATCCATCTGTTGCAGCCTTGGTGAGAGACATGATGAGCAGTTAGTCTGAATTTAGTTTACTGTTCAGCAAGGCAGCAAACAAATTGGTCATTTTCTACACCATCTCGTATCACGTTATCATTCTATTTTCCAAATTAATTAAGCTATTCTGAGCAAGTTGCAAGCTAACACATTTGGCTATTTAAGTTTTTGATGCTCATCTGTGATGAGTTTGGCCTCATAAAACGTCATCTTATATGCGATTTTGCAAATAATCACCACATCAAGAGTTATGTTTTATAGGTATGGCATTGTTATATGTAATATTCTACAAACTTCTACCAGGATAACTTGACCCTTTTCCAATTAGAGCTTAAACTACTTGTCTGTTACTCAACTATAGTTGTTTTCTGGTTACATCAACTCAAAAGTGAGGATTTGCTCCTTTTCTTCGTCATGATAGTCAATTGTATATCTTTGGGTTTTGACAAAGCAAAATAAAGCAGTCCAACTTAACTAGTAGTATTTAGTTAAGAAACATTAGTCTAGTTGCAAGTTATCACACAAAGACTTATTTCCACAGTGGTCCATTATGTAAAGATGCAGAATGTAGAGATGCAGGAGTGCAGGTGACAATCACACATCTTTCTATCAACACACCAACACGGTTAAAACCTACTGTATGTCGTCATGATATAAACACACTTGCCAAAACGCCCAAACTCATATCCTGTAAAAAGCTGCTTGCCCTTCTGGCATGAAATGGAAACAACAAAATATTATTTTGGTGGGAAAACAGCTTCAGTCGTGTGTGTGTGTGTGTGTGTGTGTGAGTAAAAGCTAATTTAAGTCACTATAATGGATTAACACACGCCAGAGGCAAAAGGCAGAAAAGATAAAGTTGTAGGGCAAAGGGGGGGTTAATAGAGACAGGCTGGGATGTAACTTAGCACCTGGCGCAGGTGTAAACCACACACTGTAAACGCTTCCGGTAACTATAAACAAACATTTGCCTCCCTTGCTAGTAAGAAATCATGAGCAATTAGACGTTTGCTTTGTATTAAAAGCAGCTCGTAACCAGATGCTGCAGGGGGGGGTGTGAATGAGTGGCGTTAAGTTACCTGCCCGGTGATGCCGGTGATAACGGCCACCTTCCTCTCCTTCTTCGGCTCTCCGTTCAGCGCGGAGCTGACGGAGGCAGGCTCGGAGCACTCGGCCATCTGTGACCGGCTGGATTTTTACAGTTCGTTGCCAAAACTGAGCGACAAAAACGCGTCTTTGTGTTTACAGTGTGAGTACCAAACGGCCCTCCTCAGCATCCGTAAACCAAAGTACACACCGCTGCGAACTGCGGTACGTAGCAGGAAGCGGCCGTGACACCGGCCAATGGGAAGAGAGCAGCAGAGGAGACTTCGTTAAAGAGAGCAAAGTCTGGAGGTAGTTGGGCACAGCGCCGCCTAAAGGATGGAGGGAGAAAGGCAGCTTTCTGTTTAACGTCTGACAGAGACTATTGTGCGTGGCTGTCTTATTAAGAAGTTCATCTCAAAACAAATGCTTTCCATGTAGGTATCCCCATGGTCGCCTACAGTTAAACGTATTTTTGTGTGGTGATGGCGCAGTGGATTAGACACACGCCTTTGGTGTGGGAGATCATCCAATGTGTCCCTGAGCAAGACACTTAACCCCTAGGCCGGTGACTTCTGATATAGATAGCAATTTTAAGTTGCTTTGGATAAAAACGTCAGCTAAATTAGCTAAAAGATTTTTTAAATTGATGCAGATATAAATCTTTTATATCACGAAGCAGAATGGTTTGAGTGCTTCTGATCATTCATGATGACACTTTTGGTATAAAATCAATTGGCCCTTAGGTTAAGGAAGTGGGGGTTTTTAAGGTGCCGTAGAATGAAAAACTGTATGTATCTTGGCATAGATGAATAGAAAGAGTTCAGTACATGGAAGAGACATACTGTGAGGGCCATTCTCATTTCCCAAATATATGCATCTTCTTCTCCTTGATCCACGCGCCTGTGACCCGGAAATCAATTTGAGCGCGCCATCTTGAGCGATATCTCAATTACTAAAATATAGCACAAATTTCAATAAATCAGGTCGGGACTTCAACATGTCCATGCAGTTAGATGCACTATTTGCATAAATTAGACAATGGTTTGCAAGGAGAATGAAAAAATAACTAAACCTTACCACCACAGAAGCTAATGACTTACATCAAGAGTCTTCCCCCACTGAAATGTTATGTTTTAATATGCAGATTAACTTGTTTTGGTTAATTAAGAAGAAATCTACAGATGCAAACAGATGTTGGGTAGAAGATTTGAAACAAACTTTCTTTCCATTAGAGTAAAAGAAGACATGAAAGCAAAATAGACAAAAATGTCAAAATGAATGACTACACAAAAAATTGTCCTGCCATAAACAGTAACTTCACAATTTTGATTGTAGGCTCCTCATCTCATTACTCTCCATTCTATAAGATTGTTTGTTCACCCCTCTGTTGAGAATAATAATTAGAGATATTTATTGTAAAGGGGAAGCGGGGAATGAAGCTGAAGAGAGCTAAGATGTTGCCGAGGAAGGCCGAGGCCAGGGGTAGTGATCACTGGCTGAGAGAGACCAGAGCAGGCCGGATGAATAAGAGAGGTTGGCGTGGCTTTCTGGTGTTGGTCTGGAGAGACAGGTTGAGAACAAGTAGGCAGGCACAACAGCGTGGTCCTGAAGCACGAGGGAAGACGGGATTCAGTAGTAGAAACACACAACAAAATACTCACAAGCAAAACAAACACAAGAATGGCTGAGAAGTAACTACCACAGTAGCTAACCGACCAATCTGAGGATAAGTGGGTGAAGAGGCAGTGTAGATGTTCTGTAGAGAGGGAGAGTGAAGCTTGCCACTCCGACATACAGACATAGAGAAAGAGAAACACACAAGGGAGAATAAACCCAAATAAAAAATGCACCATGCAATGCAATTACCCTGACAAATCTTCCTGTAAATATGGTTCAGTAAACATCCTGGTCAAATAACACAGAGTCAGATGTTTTCATATTATAAGGAAGTAAAATACCTCCTCTCTGACAGATGTGTGTTAGTGGGCAGGCATTGTTCAAACCCACAGAATCATAGCTTTAATTTTAATAAAGATCCCAAGATTTCTGAAAAACAAACAGACATGTCAGCTTGAAAATTTGGAAAGGTATGTATAATGATAAAAAGGGCAAAGTGCCCATTTTATGCAATGCTGAAGCGTCTTGGGTTTGACCATGCCATCAAACAAACTGCAAGTATCATGGCTTTAACTGTTCTAAAAAGTAAATACAGAATATACTGCACATGATACTCTCATAAAGAGTGAAAAATGTATTTCAAGGGAATTTTAAGAGGAAAATCTGGGTTTCATTGGTAATATTTGTTTTAGAAATGACCTCTCAATATACCAAAATAAACACAAGAACAGTACTGGATATATCGACCCTGACAGAGGAATTCATTTCACATCACTTGAGACACTATCTTAACACTCAGAGCAGCTCCTAACCTCTTATTATTCTTGAACATTTGAGTGTGGATCACAACATCTGCTCCAGCTGAGAGTGTCAGTAGCACTGTGACTGCTCAACTTCCCAGAGTGCACAACATGATGGGAGGTGTGATTTCATTACAGTCTAAAGTAAACACCATCGTTTAAAAAGTAAAAAAGTAAGTGCCTAGAGTGCTGAGAAGCACAGCGGTCTGCTCATCCAGCCTGCCTGATCAAAAGAGAACAACACACAGCTCTGTCAGAGCTCGGGGCTCTTCTTCTTCTCTTCTCTTGTTTGAACGGCAGGTGTCTCGCTGTGTGTTTCGAGGTATTTGGCTCTCACTGTGTGTGCACTGCTGCGCGGAAACCTTCATCCATCACACATGGGTAGTGTGTGGGAACACTAAAGAGTGCATGGTTAAGTTCAACTGAGAGATTAGGAGATGGATGAACAGCTGGCGATAAACCCAAGCATTACATTTGTGGTCTTAAGTTGATGTCCCCCTTGGCATTCACCCGCTCCTTCTGTGTTCATGAGCCAGATTGAATCTACAAACAAACTGAGGAAAAGTATGTTTCCCAAATGGGTCAGTAGCAGCACAGCACAGCTCTGCTGATTTGACACTGACACACCCTGAGAAAGGAATGTTTACCATCTTAAGCTCTGGTACAACCTGCTGGTTGCAACTATCTTGAACTCTGATTGCAGTGCTGTTAAATTAATTGTATCTGTACAAACATCCGGCTACATGAGTGACAAATTGAAAGAAAAACCCGCCATAAATGAATGGAGAAAATACAAATGCAGATTCCATTAATCCTATCTGTCCTATACTAAATGCCATCAATGGTGAATCAAAGGTGCCCCATTGTCTATGCTCCCGTTTCTATTGCTAGTAAACAAAATGAATGTGTCTTTGTGTATTTAAATTGACTTCAGACCGAAATAAACACATCTTGAGGAAAATTAGATTGTAAAATGTTTTATATTAATTAAATACATTTTGGTTGGGGGTGGATTTCATCTTCTCTTCCCGTTCCCAGAGCCCCTCACTTGCTTCAAAGGTCTGATTTACACTGATACATGAAGCTCATTTTTGTTTTGGGACAGCAATCTGATATTTTGATGGGTGTGAAAGTTTCCCCATGTAGATTGCGATACAGATTTCAAACCATGTCATAGATATAGGTTAGGTAGACATAGGTTTAATTTGATCGTGTAAACCCAGAACCATAGCTCCTGAAAATTACAAAATGTCACAGTTGGAAGGTGATTGAAACTGTGTGCTATTTCAGCATATCAAGTGAGGAGAGAAATGCCCTCATGGTTCTTTCCAAGAATTTCTATTTTTCACAGTAGTTGTCTTCTTCATGTGTTCTCTTTCTTACATTTTCTTTGTCTTTCACAAACAGGCAAAAATCCCTGCCTGTTTGCATTCACCATGCAGAGAGAGGTGCTTGTTTTTTTAAGGCAAATGGTACTGAGGGGGACATAGTTGGATCTCAATTGTAACACTAGGATTGGATTCTCAGCTAAAGTGATGATGAACCCACCAGCTGCTGCAGCTCCAGCAGTGTTGCAATAATCACTGGACATCCAAATATTAATACAGGGATTCAAACAGAACTTCTCACGATGAGTCATCATCATTAATTAGAGAGCTTCTGTTGATTCTTCTTGACAGATTTAATGTTAATCTACAGGCAGGATTTGTGTCTAAAACTGCTCTTCTGTGATGATCGTCTATGATGATTATGCCTTTTTTTTAAAATATTTTATTTTTATTCTTGAGGCAAGATGCCCATACAGAAAGTACTTCTCCAGAATGCTGATATGAGAGCGTGGATGTGCATGGATATGAAACATAAACTACCCAAAGTAGGGGTTTTACAATCTCAGTGTGTATGTGCACCTTTATATATTACTATAAGTTTCGTACAAATTACCACATTTTTTAGCCCTATGTTTTTTATTTTCAAAGAAGGACATTCTAATAAACACTGCAAATGTTTTCTAGTGTGCTTTATTTACTTGCTTGTTTATATTCTACATTTATTTATCTGTCTCAACATTACACAAGAAAACATGAAAAATGTAACATAAATTCAAATGAACAAGTATTCAAAATTACAAAGCTTTTCCATTTCCAAATGGAGCAGCCGACAACTGAGTGACAGATATTCATCCAACTTCCCATCTCTTAAAAAGAATGGGACAATAAAGCCCTGACTGATGTGCATAACTAAGTGAAATCCTGTTTGTCTCCCCTGAAAAAAAAATCCCATCCTGAATAAAAGCTTTGCACTTCAAGTACAGACTGGTGTTGAACCAGTAAATAAATGAACATAAGAATCCACTTTAATCATAAACATGAATCATTCATAGGTAGTATTCTGTTGTTCGTTATGCCTTCATGGAAGGTGAGAGGGCTACTCCAAACTGCCGAAGCGAAGGCGATCTAGTGGCGTGAATGCATACAGAAGGCAATCCGGTCTACAGTGAAGATGTACCAGAAATGTGGTCATGAATATGGCACTTTCTTTTCAGGTGAATGAGTGTATTCAGTAATGTGTTATATACAAAAAATAAATTAATGTGTGTGTCGTCAACCTCAACTAAATACAGCATTTATTTTACTTTATGTTCAAGAAAGAATAACATTTTTATAAGACTTGTAAATTAAAAGAAAGAAAAAAAAATCGGTATTCACAAAAATATATTATTTAAATAATAGCATTCGGTTTATATTTTGTTTAAAGTTCCTTGCTAAGTCTTGAAGAAATAGGCCAAAAAGTGCAACGCATGCAACAAACCAGGACAACATGACAATCCGGGCACTGTGAAAGGGATGTCAAAGGGAGAAATACAGTGATGCTAAACTGCTGATTTTCTTTACCTTTTCAGTGATACACGTGGAAATTGTGTTGGAAGTGACAAGCAATTCAGGCTTTTAGTCTCTAATTTTTTTGGATTCATCATTGCGGTGCAGTTGGTTCTTTTACGCTACAATGACTACACACCATCATCGAGCAAGAGAAGCCTCAGTGGTTCAGTCTGAGATTTGCGCTGTGCAGGATGGTAACAATGCTGGCAGATGGTTTGCGGCTCGAAGGCACCAATAAAAAAAGTCTTTTTCTTCTGCAGGCCTAACACTAGTCGGGTCAGAACTATAAGCTGCGGAGCTAAGCCAACATAAAGATGCGAGGCAGAGAGTAGATTTCCACTAGCCATACAGGTACAGCAGCATTGGTCCAGTGTTGGGCTCCAGGGCCCTACATTGTCAAAAGGCATGCTGAGGGCCTCACAGTGTTTCTAGGAGGGAAACAGAGAAAAAAAATCAGGTTCATAAGTTGTTAGGAATGTGGTTTTGTGTTCATGAATTATTTGTCTGTTTCATGGGTTTGGTTTGGGGTTCTGTGTTTCTGTAAGTTTTATTGATCTTGTCATTTTTTCAACTTAGTCTTTTCTTCATTTGCATGTTTAAGTTTACTTAGTATCTGTCTTGTCCCTTATCTTAGTTCTTAGTCCTGCGTGTTAGTTATTTGCCTTAGTCCTTAGTCTTGTGCCTTAGTTGATGTTCGAGTGTTACTTCTGGTCTGTATACTTCTGTGTTTGTTATTATTTTGGTCTTGTCTGCTTTGTGTTGTGTTTATCCTAAGTCTTAATCTGTTAGGTTGTAGTTTATTTTTATTAGGTTTTCTATCTGCTAAGTGTTGGTTTGTGTTCTCTGTCTGGTGATTGTTTATTTGACAGTGTTTAGTCTTGCGTGCTTGTATCCTGTTATGTTTAATTTGCCTTTTTATATTAGGTGTACAGTATGTTTCTGCATTTTAATCTGGTCCTGTCTGTTCCCCTTATTTGGTTTCACCTGCCTGCCTGTGTGTCTGTGTCTTATTACATCATGTCCTCCACCTGGTCTTGGTCCCACCCTGTTTAAGGCGATTTCCAAATTAAAACATTTTACAACGGTTTGCAACGTTTTCGGATTGAACGGTATGCTTCCTTGCAACATTGTCATAACGTTCCGCAACTGGCTTTGAGGTATGTTTTCTCCTGTTTGGTGGGCGTGTCACAGGTGTTACCCAATCCGCTGCGACAAGTTTGTGAACACAGCCATGTTAAAAGGGCAGTAAAATACAGGGCGCTTGTGTACACAACAGGGTGTTCAAGGCACCACCGTTCGCGTCGAAAGAAACGTTTTGCCATGTTTTGTCGGCACTGAACTCGCCCCTGGTGTTTAAACGTTGGCTTGTTGGCTTGTTCTGTTCAGTCTTTGTGAAGTCCTTGTCAATGTTGAATGTTCTGCCTTGCTCTGTTACTTGTACGTTGTTCCTAGTTTTTGGATTACCTGGTTTACCTTGGATTTACTCTTATGTTTGGGTACCTTTGTTTGGACTTTTGCCCAGTGCTTTCATGTAAGCTTGTTTAGTTTGTTTTATTAAATATTTATTTTTGAACTGCAACCTCCTCGCCTGTTGTCTGCATTTGGGTCCACACCTAAGATTGCACTCAGCCTACCCATGACATAAGTAATCAGATGGTGAAGAAAAATTACTTTAGATTGAAAAGTTAATCACTCATTATGTTGGCTAATGGGAAAATGTTAATCTTACCTGTCTGGCTCTCTTGAGAAGGAGCGTGTGTGGAGTGGCATTTGTTTTTCTGCAGTGGGAGAGGATTCACTGAATTAGTGCATTGGAGCAAATGTGTGTGTATGTACTGTATGTGTGCTCAGCTATTAGTACCTTTTTAAACTTATTTTCAATTACTGTCTCTGTGTTTTGTGACACATATTGTTCCAGAGGCCAAGGATAACCTTCAATGTTCATATCTGTAACTTTGCAACTGAACCAAGTAAATCGAAATACACCTGACACGGTAATACACCACTTTCAAGTTCCAGTTCCTTTAAAAAGATTAAAAAATAAATTAATTTTAAAATGGAACTGCAAAATCTTTCAATCTTAAGTTTTATTAATTTGCAAATGTGTCATGTTCCATTGCATAATAATTTATAATGTTCTTAGTTCTGGCCACAATAGCTTCAAAAGTGCATTATGGTGGTCTAAAATACAAAATGATCATTACCTTCTGATTTAGTCGGTAATGCAGACTCTGGTCTGACAACCAGGGGTGTCTGAGGGACTCTGCAGCGCTCATCCTCCAGCTCTTGCTCTTCACCAGCAAAAGGGTGATGAAATCTTTGGCCTCGTCAGAAATGTCCGTAAACTCCTCCTCTTCAAAATTCCACTGACAAGCCAAGATGTTGTTCAGTGTCTCATTGTCGTCATCTCCCAGAAATGGAGACAAGCCACTAAGCCTGGACCAGGAGGAAAACACAGGTCAGGGGTGCTTCTGTGTCATTTTATATGTATGTGTGAATGAGCATCCACAACTCACAGCATGTAAGTGATGACGCCGAGGCTCCACATGTCCGTGGGGAATGAAACAAACTCATAGTTGATGACTTCAGGAGCTAAAAATTCAGGTGTTCCAAAGTTGACCCTGAGCTTCTCCCTCGGCTTATACCTGTCAGAGAGAGTAGAAAGAGATATGTCTGTGACTGCAATTTTCCTGTTAATGAACGGTGAGGTGAATAAGCTGTTAACTGGAAATAGATGATAAATTTTTACCTCCTGGCCAGACCAAAGTCAATGATTTTAATCTTGTTAGTAGCTCTGCTGACACAAAGAATGTTCTCTGGCTGAAAAAAACCCCAAAAGAGAACGATTACAATCACAATTCAGTTAAATTGCTGGTTTTGTATGCTGTTTTTAGATGACTTTCTCCCTCTGGGATGAATATAGCCAAGAGAAATAGCCATTAAAACAGGAGAGAAAACGTTGTTTGCAACAAAAAAAAATCCTCTCCTCCAAAAGGAGTTTTTAATGGTTTTTTAAAACATTAATGATTGTTTTTCATCCCAGCGAGGAGCTGCAGTGGAGCATTTACAGTTTAACATAAGTAAAAAGTGAGATTGAGCCATACACAAATACATTATAAGTAGGCTAACTGGAAATTTTTGTAACTTTTGCGTAGAAAAAGAGTAAACCTAAAGATGTGGGACATCTTTTCCAACAGTGCATGATAAAAAACAAATCTGGTGATATATTAATATGACAGTAAAATAAGAACAATGAGAGACATCGCTGACTGAGAATACAATACTGAAGCAGGTTCACCTTGAGGTCGAGATGTAGGATGTACATCTTATGCATGTACTGCAGCCCTTCACAGATCTGCCGTATAAACAGCACTGTGTCGAGCTCTGTCAGGTTGTAGTTCTCATCGATGATGCGGTCAAACAGCTCCCCTCCCTCCACACTAAGGGCACAGAGAGAAGCGCACACAATCGTAGCAAAAGCCGGTAACTTTGTCGTATTGACAAATGAGAACGCACACGGTAAACCCTCATGCATGCGGGTACCCGGACTTACTATTCCATGACCAGGATGATGTCATTGCGCGACTCAAATGCGGCGTACAGCTGGATTAGGTTGGCGTGGTTCAGTTGGTTCATCACCTGGATCTCATTCCTCACCACCTCCTGAGAGACAGACAGACCAGGACAGAAACACATACAAGTCAATTCACATACAGAAGGGGTAAACACACAAACTGCTAGTAAACCATAGGAGTAGATAGCTGTGTAGTAATTTCTGGTTTCTAAGACGTTTAAGACTTTTATTAACAAAACTGTTAAACAAGCACAAAAATGTAATCAGTCTGCGAGTCAAGATTTGAGAGACTGCATGCTATTTGCAAACCAGGGATGAGAAGTGGTGGAAATAAAATGTTATGCGTTTAGACCCCGGCCTCAGAGAAATATCAGACTGGTTCCCAGTAGGAGCCATTAACTTTTTAAAAATGTGTTGAAAAGCCGAAAGGATCTGAATCGAGCCCCCTAATATGGAGCATTGTGAAAATCTAATGATCTAAGACCTGGAATGAGCTTTACCGTCGTTTGCCATTTCTATGTAACTCCTGTGTAAAATAGAAGTCACTGTTGTTTGAAGTTTTATTTAACTTTACGCTCATGTTTTCACTTTTATAAGAAAAGATGACCATCTCCAGTAATGAAGGCAATTATTGTGTGAGCTACTGTTAATACAAACTGATTTCTCGAAGCTGTTTGATAGTCAATGCTTTCCACAGACAAGTTACTGAAATGAATGAATGAATTATGAGGTGTTGTTGTTGCAGTAGTACCAGCTTCATTACTCTTGACTCAGACATTTTTAGCACTTTTAGTAAGAAAAAATCAGCATGCTGCAGGGGGATGACTTGAAAAAGAGGATGCTGCCTCTTGATAAATGAAGATCTGTTGGCACCAGGTGCTTGTTGCAGGCATACAGGCAGTCACAGTCATTTTTGTCTCGGATGATCACAGACAGTAACATGAGCCATCCAAGGATTTGGCTGTGTGTTTGGTGGGCTTTTGGTCGGCTCTGAGCTTTTTGAAAATCTCAGATGATAATGTAACCACAGAGCTATACTCGGAAGTCTGACCTCTTGAACATCACTTTCGGATGATCCAAAACAAGAAAGACACAATGAGGTAGACAATGCCAGATGCCCACGCCCTCTGTGCTGCTGAGCTGTATTTATCTTTCAAATGTAATCCTTTATGGTGTTTGGCAAAGATAAAAGTAACTATCTATTAGACTGGCTGGGGAAATAGGCATTCCAATGCCATTGCAGTACATGTATTCTGCTTCGTATTCAGCATTCACTGGGCTTTCGTTACTGCACCTTCTCTTTCTGGCTCCTCGCTTTGATGATCTTGGCAGCCAACATCAAACCAGACGAGTTCTCCATGCACTTGTGGACTTGTCCAAAACGTCCCCTAATGAAAGAATAGCAAACACATAGATGAGTCAAACACATACATACCGTAGATTCTGGAGTAGAAGAAGTACCATGCTTGAAATTTAATATTGCATCTATAAAACATTACTTATTCTAGTGCAAACTATCAACTATGTATTAATTAATTAATTGATTAATTACATTTATTTTGGGTAATGATCATGATTTATCATGGTCAAATTCAATATAATGGCTGGTCCCAACATTTAAATAAATAAGTTTATATAATTATACTTATAAATTTATATAATTGTAAATGGAATATCTTTGGCTTTTTGACTGGTGGTCATACAAAATTTGAAGATTTGGGCTCTGAAAACTTTATTTTCTGACTTTAATACACCAAACACTAATAAATTGTTTTGTAAAATAAATATCTAAAATAGTAACTAATTAATATTGATTGATAATGAAAATAATATTTAATTGCAGCTCTTACTTATATACATACTGTACATCGTCATAATAAGCACCTTCAGTCACACAGTAATTAGGACTGTATGCTGTGCCATTATGTCAGTAATTTGAAAAATGTGTTTGCGTGTTGAGGGATAATCTCCAGTTCGAGAGGCAGGATTTAGCACTAGTCTATTACATCAGAGAGGCCATCTATTTCACAAGCTGCCCCCCGAGGCTCACAATCATCTGCCCTTTAGGGGGCAATAAAAAGGTATTGGAAAAAACTATTAGGCGTCTCTTCACAGGGTGTTAGATCCTCTGTTATTTCATCAGAGAGGACTGATATGTTGAAGTGGCTGTTACTGAGTGAAATGTAAATAAACTTTTGAGAGCTGGGTATTCAGTGGTTCTCTTTTTACTTACCCTCCCAGGACCTCGTCTCTGTTGATGGTGTAATAGTTTGCTATCTGATGGGGTTTGGGAGTCACTATGCGGTGGTCAAAAGGTGCTAATGGAGGAGGGCTTGAGTCTGAAGAAACCATTAAGAAATATAGACAAAAAGGATAAAAAGAATTTGCTGTTGCTGAAAACAGAGAGTATGAAACAGAGGCAGAGGAAGAGGTCTCTACCCCCAGAAACAAAACAGATCAAAATAGCAGCATGCCAATGTCACATTATCTACTCTGCCAGCTGTGCAGACTGACATGTTGGTGACGCTTGAACAGGCATGGTGTTATGACATTGGATCTGCTTCAAAGTCTGAGGAACGAAAAGTTAAATGTCACCAACTAACAAGTTGGGTCTCCATGGAGAACCTGCTGCACACTAATATGGCACAACGTGGGTTCATGCCAAACAGAACCATAAACTACTAACGTAAGAGTTTTTGAAATTCTGAGGTCAGTAATCCTACATGCATCTTTAATCAATAAAATTTGTTTTTGCCCGAACTACAGGCTTACAGTTACACTATTTGGCAGTTTTTTACTAAGAAAATGTGTCTCTGTGACTGAAAACATTTTTAATGTAAAAGTTACTGAAAATGTGCGCATGGAAGGAAAGAAAAAAGGCTCCTATTAAATGTATGTTTAAACGTATTACACACTTTTCATTTACTTAATTAAGCAAATGTGGCATTTTCCTTCAACCACACCAACACATAAGTTTGTATGGTTATATAAGACCATATACACAACAGGATTTGACTAACTCTAAAGTCTAAATTTCTTAACTTCAAAATAAAAGTTCATGTAGTCTCTAATCAACTAATGATAATTTCCACACCAGAATCCCACTAAAATTGAAAGTTGACACATGATAACAAGTTACAAAAACCTCACTGTCCTCAATGGTTGCTACAGACCAGTGTTCTTGATATGTTCCTTATGGATTCATGCACTGTAAAAATGCAATGTCTCACCAATGATAAACTTCTTCACATCAGACTCTCCCTCCTTCCCCTCTTCTTCCACCTCTGTCTTTCCTTCGTCAGATTTGGAGGCCTGCGGCTCTCCCCCCTCCACCACCTGCTCATCAGCATTTTCCACTTTAGTGTCTTCTACTCTGCTTTTTTTGAGGTCGTCCTTCAACAGGTCCTCTTCTGTGACACGGCGTTTGCTGCAAGTGGCCACATCGCCGACTTCGTCAGAGCTGCACGTAAAAAAAAGAAAACACTTAATATTTTATGTTACTCAATTTTGTTTTGTTTTATTTGTTTTTCTCGTTGTTGTTTTCTTCCCCTTCCCCATTTGCAGTTCACTTACTTCTGTGACCTGCATAAGTAAAAAAAATACAGACAACAATAAGTATGGTACTGACACACTTTGTCCAGTGCTCTGTCCTGTGACAGAAACAATAGCATGAGGGTGAATTGTGATTGGCTGTACCTTTCCTGTGGTAGGAGTGAGGTCTTGCAGACATCTGGGATGACAATTGGAGCCTTTTCTGATTTTGACTCTTCTGCCTCTCCTTTATGCTTTTTCTTCTCATCATCCTCCACTTTTCCAGCCTGTTCTGGACTAACATCTTCCCCCTTTTCCTCTCCTTCCTCAGACTCTGAATGCTCAAAAACATCCTCCTCTTCCTCTTTCTCCGTAGTTGCCTTCTTCCTCTCCTCTGACTGGGCAGCGGAGGTGTGTGGTCCATCCAGGATCAGCTCTGCAGGCTTCTGTCTTCTTCCTCCACTTCCCCTGTCCTCTCCCCTCTCGTTGTCTGCTTCTGCTTTTCCATGGGAATGCTCAGTGTTCTGCCTGTTGAGCTTTTCCACCTTTTCCTGCAGCACCGGCTCATTTAGCGAAGATGTATCTAATGTGGGAAAAACAAAGCAAACAACCGTTAGTGATTATTGCCACGCTGGACGATTTGTTGCAATTTACGTTCACAGTTCCAAATTAATACTTCATATAATATTTCTAACCATACTAACCAAGGATGGCAGTTGAATATCCATATTACAGCAGACCGCTAAATTGACCACAGGAAAGTGTCGCCTAACATTAGATTATTACAGATATATCTGTATTGTATATGTCAGCTGATAACTAAATATCTATATTAGCTTTGAGATTCCAGGATATGTTGTGCTATAGTGCATATCTATTCCAGCAGGTCATCAAAGAACAAACATCTCAGGTGACTGGAGATAAAGTGTAATTTCCGGTTTCAGCCTACCTGACGTGTCTAGAGGTTTCCTCTTCTTCTGGGCCTTCAAGCCCTTCAGGTTCAGTTTGGCTTTATCCTTCTCATCCTTTGCCTTATTGTAAAAAGAAGAAACAAAGGTCAGTGGATCCACAAAATGGCAGACATGGGCAAAACTTGAACCAGGTTTAAAAGTCCAAACTCTGATGAGAGTTCTTATATTTTCAGCACTTCTTTTTCACTTGTCATCAGTCAAAATCTGTGGTTCAATCAATCAATCAAAATTTATTTATAGAGCACTCTACAATCCAAGTGGATACAAAGTGCTGTACAGTATAACAATAAATTAATACATAAAAGACACTAAAGACAAAGCTCACACAACGCATAAAATACAAAAAAAAAAAATCAATAAAACAACCATACAATAAAACAATAAAATCAATACAACTAAAACAAGAAAAAATGTCAACTTCAGTTTTCAAAGGCCAGAGAAAAGAGGTGGGTTTTAAGACTGAGCAGAGGTGATTTCTGATAGGAACAGTGAAGTCATGTATGTGTTTCCTTTTGAATAATAGTCAGCCAGCAACCCAACGTGTTTGTTAGTGTGGGTTGCCCATGTTACTAAAGTATTGATGTTCTCGGGGACAGATGCCTCCAGGAAAGGTCACATATCATCAGCAGCAGAGAATATGTCACACAACACGGAAATAGTTTTATTCACAGGTATGTAAACAGTGATTAAAGGATATAAGGCCAATATCAATAAAAGTGCAGATAGAAAATAGATTTAGGTGATGCCTGCTACAGTTTCTGCCATTTAATATGTCTGACAGAGGCTGTCTGGTGCAATAAATCTGTTTGCTTAACCACAAACCCAACAGTTTTTGAATGAGCAGAATTCAAGTGTATAAGATATTCAGATTCACACAGCAACATACACAGATATTCTGCAAAGACAGGGCAGTAAAAACTGTGAAACAGTCCCCAGTACGTTCTTGATACCACTTCAAGCATCAAGAATAACAAACATGTTCAATGTAACTCAATCAATGCAGTAATGTCACCTAATGCTAAACTGATCTTGTGCAGCTGCAGTCCAACCCACCTCTGATAAAGACATGGTTTGGATAAGATAACCAGTCTGACTCTAATCATTCACACCTCAGAGGCAAATGGCAGTCAATGCACGAAGGAACATTACTTAACATTACAGAGGCCGACATGTTAAAGGACAGCAGAGATAATAATAGGTTTACAAGGAGCCATGCCAGAGCGAAGGGCAATGAACAACAGTTTTACATGCTAAGAATTCCATAAAAAATTCTGAAGAGCCATTCGAACATGTACTGTATGCATTTTAGCTAGAAGATCTTAAGGTTTTAGAACCAGAGCTGGAGCTATTTATATTATTATTTATACAATTCCATCAAGAGGATGTCATTTGCAACCTTTCGGACAACACTTAATGCATGTGCCACAATGATCACAATGCAATTAGACCTCTCACTATGTTGCCGTTAATGACACAGCACCCAGTAATAGAACCACTATGGAAACAGTGCACTGCACCTTGCTCAAAGTACTCTATGTTGGAGATAAGAACAGAAAACAGGCGGCAGTCAACTAAAAAAAACATTTGTATTTGAAGGTGTTGTGGGCCACGTCCTGCAAGAAAACCTGGTTTGTAATGTTGTTAAACCTCTCACCTTCTTGTTAGCCTTGTTTCCAGACTCTTTAAACAGCAGCTCCACCAGCCTGGAGTTCTTCACCACCTCCCCAATGAAGCTGATCACCTGGTGGGTGCCCTCAACCAGCTTCTCCACCCCTTCCAACCTGCGTCCCTGACTCTCCATCCGCTCGCTGGTCCTCTCCACTGCCCCAAGCAGCTCCCTGCACACCTCGAGCCCTGACCCACGTCTCCCCCCATAGCCCTCATCACGCATAGATGCCAGATCCTTGCCCATACCCCTGACATCCTGGGACAAGCCATCCAGCCGGGTCAAGACAGTCTGCTGCATGTTGAGCAAGCGCTCCATCTGAGAGCTCAGGGAGTCCATTCGGCTCTCCACACTGTGCAGGATGGCATCATGAGGGGAGGAAGATGGTGATGAAGATGAAGAAGCTTGGGACTTCTCAGATCCATTAAGAGAGAGTTTCCTTCCGCCAGGCTTCTGACCATGAAGAGGGTTTCGATCATAGACTTTGGCTAAAGAGTTGACGAGGCTGGAGCTCATGACTGATTTAAAGCAGACGTCCTCTTCAAACAGGAAAAACTTTTCACTCACTAATTAAGTCCATTCACTTTCAAGCATGTTCATTGGAAACAATGACAAAAGCCATATTACCAACTCAGGCAGAAGAAAAGACTTGGAGGGAGAACAGAGATCTCTCCCTCAACACTGCACCACAGAGTTGAGTTTTAAGAATAGCAAATGGCCGCCCTCCAAATTAAAGTGCAGCCCCCTGTGGATGTCAGGGACTGAGTGGCCAGTGATAAGAGCGGCGGGCTCGGGTGTACAGTTGGGGATTGATGCGGGTTAGGGGGAGATTCTGCAGAGAATCGCTGTGTGACATTTGAGACACTTCAAAAGCCCTTGAGTCAGGTGTTAGAATCCCAAGAATCCGGGACTGAAATATGACGCCGTAAAAAGTAAGACAAACAAATAAGATGTACAGCCAATAAAAGGAAACAGAAATGATCACCAAATCTGATAATTAAGAACTCATTTCAGTAGATGTAGTAGTATGACTACACAATATATATAAATTGCACAACATGGATCCTATTTTTAGATTCTACATGGAACTATATGGTTTTCATGTTGTCATGTTAGGAAGTGGGGTGACAGGTGCAAGCATGTGCAAGGCCTCAAAAATGTATTGACGACTTGGATCCCTGTTAATGACACAAGCATTGTGGGTATTTCTAAACCTTGTTTAGAAACCTTTTATAGAAATACCCACAATGTTTAGTATTGTGATTTTACCCTGAGGATGTGTCAACATTGCATAATTGCCACAAAATAACAGGGTCGGACTTTCACACAAAATATAATTTGTATACACAAATGTAAAATAACCAAACTCCACCCACTTTGTCTAATATTTTTGCAAATTAATTTTTATTTTATACCCAAACTCCCATAATTGGGGATACATTTTACCCCAAGCTCAAAAACTTGTTTTGTTAACTAATCATAATTTAAGGTAATCCCTAAATTGCCATTTTATTTTATTACCTCTCTTGAGGAGGTTTTGTTTTTGGAGTGGTTTGTTTGTTTGTCAAGATTAAAATAAACAACTGGCCCAATTTTCATTATACTAAGTGGAAAAGGTGTAGCATGTGCCAAGTAAGAACCAATTAAATTTCAAAGTGTATGCGAATCACAGGGCAGATACTCTTTTGTCAGTGCAAAACATGGACCAATGCTATAGCCTAAGCTAGTATCAAAGTTATATAGACATAGTTTTTGGTTACATTTTTTAAAGTTTATTATGAATACTAAATATTGGTGTAAATTAACATATATAATTGTGAATTGTGTTTCAATGTTGGTAATTATATTTGGTTGTTTTTTACTAATATTGTTGTTTATTTAAAATTCTGATTGAACCACATCTTGTTTAGATTCTGACAATTTCTTCTATTTCCAAAAACTGTGTTTTCCATGCAAAATGTAGATAAAGCTCACTGAAGCATAAGGTTTTCCCTTTTCACATTGTGCAAAGATGAACGTGTTAAGGAAAAAAAAGGTTGGTTTCACTTTGAGTCAGAAAGTGCCTGCAACGCTCCCAATATAGGGTCACTGTTCATGCATCATGAAGGACAAGCCAACGGAAGAAAACAGGAAACAGGTGATACCACGGACATCTTAGGACTGTTTATATAGAGAAGAAGAGGATTGTGCAAAAGGAAACTTACTGCACATGTGCTGCTGAGAACTGAAGCGGATGAACTAACACAGATGTATACATGGATACAAACATAAGTTGATAGTCATGTACAGACACAAACATTTGACACTTATTGAGACACGTCTGACTGTGCACATTGACCTAAAACTTTTCCAGTGGTATCCGGAGTAAGCAGGGTGACAAAGCGCTGGCGCCTATATACTGGCTCCCATCTGTCAACACCGGAAAAACCTGACCTATACTCTGTCCCTTGCACTGTTCCCAGTACAGACAGCTCCTCAGCTGTCAGGTTTAACACTCAGATCTCCAGTGCCAATTTACCAGCTAAGGTGAGAATGAAAGGGGACACTGTGGAAGTCTAGAGTACAGTGTATACTGTGGAAACGCATGTTTCTTCATTGAACAGACAGAGACGATCAGAGATAGAGACAGATGCAAGCCACAAACAAACTGATTACTGCAAATGAACATCTCTATGTAGGAAATACTTTTAAAACATATTGCTGGTGAGTTATTTAAAGTGTCATTTTTGACATTATTTTGGGGCGGCAGTAGCTCAGTCTATAAGGATTCGGTTGGAAATTGGAGGGTCACCAGTTCGAGTCCAGCTTGGACCAGAGAGATATGGAGTGTGTACTAGTAGCTGGAGAGGTGCCAGTTCATCTCATGGGCACTGCTGAAGGTGGCCTGAGTAAGCCCCTGAACCCCCAACCACTCGGGGCGCCACACTGAGTGGTAGCCCCTTCGGCCTGACATCTCTCCATGTGTTTGTGCATGTGTGCATTTCAGACTTGTGTGTGTATAATACTAAACATCAACAACAGAGTGAAAAAACATAGAATTTTCATTAATAAAAGATTAATAAAGTATGCCTTCTTCAATTCCAGCAACGTAAACTGAAGGCCATGATCTCATCAAAAGCACTACCTGGATGGATACATAGCACTGAACAAGCTTTTTATTGTTGTTTCCTATTCACATATCTGGAAAGACACTTTTTTTGTTCAGGGCAGGTCAGGTTTTAAGAGGTTTAGGCTGCAGCATGCTAAACTAGACTGATGCGAGCAGTGAGACTGAATCAAAACAAAAGGAAAGTTGTGGGCTGTAAAACCAAAACAATGCTGTTGTAGGCACTGTATTATTTTATCCCTGCAGTATGTATCCATGGTACAAGAGTCATAAAAAGCTCATGGGTGCCCCATATAGATTACAATGGAAAGGGACGAAGGAAACGCCTTCACTTCAACCTCGTCCATTCTTTTCTCACATTAGACTCGTTATGCATTAGGTTACTTCTTACCAAAACCACTAGATTAGGTGTCTGATGACGTGTGAAAGATAAAAAAGCTGATAAAATTGATAAAACAATGCAGCAAAATAGAGACTACAAAGAGGGAAGAGGAGAGGAGCACTGGGGTGTTTGATTAGTCTGAGTCTGGTGTTGAGGCCAGTGGGAGGTTTAACTGTACCCTGTAGGACAATCTCTGAAATCCACAGTCTGAAAAGGTTACATGGTAACATGAGAGCCAGTGTGGTAAAGAAGCACTGTTTAGGAAAGAGACTGATGCAGCCTCGCCACTCTCACCACATATAGAGTTACTCAGCAGGAAGACACAGACAATACACAACACTTATTCTAGTGATACAGGCTGTCCAGTAATCCAGTATCAATCCAGTGCAATGACCTGAACAAAGAGGACACAATAATAGACTGTGTGACATGCAACAAATGTGTGCCCTAGGGCTAATGGCTGCTGTTGTGGTGAACTACGTCCACATTCAACAATACTGTAGCTTGGTAAGCAAAAGTTGAAACAAAGAAAGTGGAAAGTAGCTAAGTATGTTTACTCAAGGATTGTGCTTCTGTTATCTCTTTTTTAGAAACTATGTTGGCTTATAATTGTAATGCTTTTAATGTAAGATAACATGCAGTAAATTGAAATATTTAACTATGTAGATTCACCCTTGGAGCATTAATAACCAACCCTAAATGTAATCCATTTTAAGGGACTGTATCCTGATGAGCTGAACCTGCACCGAAACCTCAAAAGAGTCAGAGAACCAGGGCTGCCTAGTAATAGACTAGACCTTTTGGGCTGCCTGACAACAGCTCAGTGACAGCTCTCTGATCTCTGGCATGTTCCAGGGCCCCGGGCCAGCTCTGGGGCCCCTGAATCATCCAGGGTTTCCCCTCAAATGGCATCCCTGCCCACAAAGCATTTACCATTCCGTCATCATGGCTCACCCCAAACAGCCTTACTAAGACCATAAAGAATTGCACTCGAATAACTGCATTCAAAGGGGGTTTGTCAACTTCTAAAGCCTGTCATTCCCCAAGTTCGCCACCAGAGGGTTTCACCTGAATGGCCAACAAACTGCATAATACTCAGCGGTAAACTCAGGTGTAAGTTGTGATGCACTTTAATGTGATGGACAACGGGAATGCTTGTGACAGCTGACTAGTGATGTCTGACCAAATATTTAAACCCAAGATCCCATGTTTTTATGGCTGCACTATTATACGAAATGGAAATATTCAACATGTGTGGCACATTTTATTTAGGCACATATTCCCATAATTCACCCTGACAGTTTTATCGTCTTAGGAAACCTTGGCATCATGAAAAGTTATGTGGGTTTGAACAGTGCTTGATGCTGCAGCATGCAATGTTATTGACGGACTCACTGGGAGATTTTGCAGGGTTGAATAGGTCATGTCAAATGTCTGTTTTTATGGCATATAATTCCTAGGGTGCTTTTCCCACTATTGTTAGAGGATGGCGAGTGTATGACAATGGAAAGAAGGTTACACATTATCTGCGTAGCTCCACCTGCTGCTTTTCTATCTGACAACCCTCCCTGTGTCACCACTGGCTGATGACAGTCTGTACTTTCACAGTTCAGCTGCTGCGATAGCGTTCGTTCAGCTCTCAGACAGTCACCAAAAAAAACTCCTTTCATGGTGCAGCATGACGTCCGCAAATTGTGTGTGTATACGTGTGTGTTTCTGTTGGGGAGGGCGATTTGGCCCAGCCTGTAAACATGTTACATAAGTTACAGAATTATGTAGATCAGATCCCTAAATACATGCACACAAATTTCCCTCGGTCATAGTGAGTTGCTGCTCTTTGTCAGCGTTACATGAAGACAAACATGAAGACAACTTGGCGATAAAGTTGTGATAAAGTCTATCGGGATAAATGGTGACCTCTGACCTCTGAGGCAAACTGTCAATCCCACTGCTGCACATAATAAAACATATACACAGAAAACCAGCATAGTTTAGAGGAGAATTCAAACAGAGGATCTCATATCTCCCTCTGTCTCTTAGTGTCACAGTGCCGGCACAAACTGGTGTAAAATTTCAGTTTGATAAAATAATTTAATCTAACGTTTGAAACGAATGAACTGATATAAAAGCTATTACCTTTAATAATTTGGGAGTTAGACACAGTCCTTGAACTAGAGGACCAAGTTCAGGTCTTCATGCAGGCGGGTAAGGAACTAACTGACCATTTAGCCTGACCTCCTTTGAGGAAGTTAGGCAAGAAGACATACTTACTGTCTAAAATCACTACATCAGGTTAGCAAGTTGCATAATCTAGAGTACAATTGGTTTTGTAACAGCAAAAATGTTAATGTGAATTTAGTCTGTATAATGAAGTTTATTATCTATGTGCTATTACTTCAAGATAGGTCACATGGTTGCCTTGTTGTGCTGCCATGTAGTGTTGCCTCCCACATAAACTAAATAGACAAATAAATAGACAAATAAAAGATACATGTTGAAATATTTGCATACATGAATGCATAAATAAAACTCAATCATAATAACTTATTTTTATAAATTTTCCTTTTCAGTTACATATGCATATTTGTGTTGTATGTTTTGTAGATTTATTCAGACTTAAAAAAAATGTACATAATAAATATGAATATGTGAAACACTATCATTGTATGAGGGGAATTGTTGGGTCTCTAAATAATATCATAAATATCACAGGATGTGAATCAGTACTATATAAATAAAATTGAACTGAATTTAATTGAAGTATAATCTCTGGACTGCACAAAGTAATATACCTTTGACAGCAATAAGGGCACCACTGGACCACTTACGTTCAGTTGCAAAACATTAAAAAATAAGATAGGTTTTTCAATAACATCAGTAGCAACATAAAATGTAGAATATTAGGAGTAAATCGGCTAAAACATTAGTAATAATTAGTAAATAATTAGTAGGGCTATATGATGTAGTAGATCTATGGAAGGTGTATTTGTGTTTCACTACCACTGGATGGCAGCAGACGACCGATGACTCCCTTTTAAACACAGAACCTAATGATGATTTCTTTAGACGCTGTGGGAGAGCGTTTTGGTATAGGGTCACACCAAGCTGCTCTCTGGTTACCCTGAACCCTGACCTAATAACCCCCTACACACACCCACACACACACACAGACACACACACACACACACACACACACATATTCACACAGATTTGACAAGTCAATGTTTGCTGTGTAAGATTTACAGGTGACACATCGTACACGCCAACTGCAGTCAAATATCAATTTGACTGCCAGTTGTGAATTTATGTTGGCAAAATTTAACTTAATTTCATCCTGCTGTCATTGCCCTTTTTAATCCAGCCATTACTTTCCCTTCATTTTTATATGAAAATCAACTTGTATAGATATGAAATTGAAGTTGAGTTGAACAGTGTGTTTGCTGATATTGTTATTTTGCAGTGTTGACTTCTTTTTGTTCACTAGATACTGTACATCAGCACCAGACATATTCTAATCTACACACTGGAATATGTATCCGATGCACCCTTTAGAAAGGCCAGTCTAACTCAGCTGACTGCTCACCCCACTGCTTCCTCTGCCAGTGCTGTTGCTGCTGCTGCTAACGCTAATTCAGTCTAACGGCCCGTTAACAATGTTCAGTTTTTGCTAACTATTGCTGTATGAATCAATATCACTTACCACACTTGAGATCTGTTCTATGTGCTTTGTTTCTACGCCCACGTTTGATTTGCTAAAATGATGTGCACTTGAGGACGCTGATGTGTTTAACAGAGATTTGGCAAGACACACTAATAAAGGGATTAGCAGAAATGTTTGGGCTTCCTACTCTTCTGCAGCACGAACAAATACATCTAAAGCAAATATGGGCCATTTATTATCAACTTTGGCCACTTCTTCAAGACAGAAGACAAAGACTTATCTCTGACAGTGCTAGCTGTTTTTCTCAGTTGCATTTCAGTTTTGTACGCGTTACTACAGAAACAGTTTGTTATAGTCCAAACATGTTGGTTTTTCTTATGAATGTATTATCGTTGCTATTTTTATACATTCATCATGTTTTTCTTACTGTGCAGCTTGCTAGCCTTGTTATGGCGTGAAATCACTTCCTTCTTCACTGAACAAAAAATAATGTACTTTACTTCACAGTGAGACACTGTGCGAATCAACAGAACACTGACGGGTGGATTTAACCATCATTTTCATGTCTGACAAAAGCAAATCATTGCATTGTGGCATTTGTGTTTACAGGCAACATTAGTGTAAATGCAGTGGTCATTGCATATGCTTATTTTTGGACAGGAGAATACCTCCACACCACAGTACCACCACAGTAACATCCATCTATCCATTATTTAAAACCACTTATCCATGCAGGGTAGCAGGGGTAGGGGTGAGAGGGGGCTGGAGGCAATTCCAGCTGATTGGGCAAGAGTCAGTGTACACACTGGACATGTTGCCACTGTATTACAGGGCTGACACACAGAAACAAACAGCCGTTCACATTTACAGGTAAGGGCAATTTAGAGTCACCTATCAACCCACCTGCATGTCTTTGGACGGTGGGTGGAAGCTGGAGCACCCGGAGAGAACCCACACAGCCACGGGGAGAACATGCAAACCCCACATAGAAAGGCCTAGGACGACCAAGATTCAAACCCAAGACCTTTTTGCTATTTGGCCACAGTGCTGTACACTGGGCCACCATGTCACCCTCCACAGTAACGTAGGAGATGATAGTTTATGTTCATAGTTTACTAGAGCTGAATGCATATTTCCCCCTTGCTGTCGTTTTGTTATTTTATTGGCTTATTGTACCCCAACCTGGTCTCTAGTAGAGGATACTGCTGCCATTAGTGATTTAAACATGACTGTTACCCATTCACTTAACTTTAATGTAATAGTAGCTTCAAGGAAAAGTCAGCATGGCTATTGGCACTCATAGGATGCACATTCACATTTTCACAAACTCAAAAGAATTAGGTTTTAACATAATACAGGATATTTAACCTACTTATAAAAACTTAACGTGTCTCTACCTAATTGTCATGAGCCTTTAGATGAGGAAAGAACCTCAGAGGCAGGTTTAGCAGTCCTAGCCTCAACCACATAAAAATAATCAAAAAATATATTTATATTTGATCATTTGACAGACGCTTTTAACCAAAGCAACTTATATTTGCTGAACAACATACAAGCATGTATAATAGCACGTCTGGCATAACTGGGGTAAAATACTTTGGGAAAGAAGTAGGAGTTAACAAAATAGAGTAGCTAATCAATACAACAGAATTGTAAGAGGATAGAAGAAGAAGAGCACAGGAAGTGTATGTTAGAGGTTAGACATGTTATAAGAGAAAGTGTTCTAGGAAGAAAAGAGTTTCAAAGAGCTTCTTGAAGTTAGAGAGGGACACCCCTGCTCTGATGGCGTGTGGTAGCTCGTTCCACCATCATGGTGGCACAGATGAGAACTCTTTGGACTGAGATTGCTTTGTGCAGGGATGAGAAGAAACGTAAGCTTGTCTTATGGAGTTAGATGGGTGCTGCAGACCCAGTAGTCACTCTGTCTGCAAGCATTAGTGATTTCAATTTGATTGCGGCTGCTAAGAGTAGCCAGTGGAGGTCTCCGAGTAATGAAGTGACACAGGTCCTTTTAGGTTGATCAAAAACAAGACACGCTGCTGCGTTCTGAAGCTTTTGTAGGGGTTTCAACGCACAAGCAGGTGAATTTCTGCAACTCGCCACACAGAAAAAGACAGGGCAATGGCCAGTAGGCACTTGTGCTTGTGGGTATTGAGCATGTGTGTTTTTGTTTGGCTGTGTGTATCAGGCCCCACCACCATGTATCTGCACCGTGCTGGTAATGAGTTATGCAAACGGCTGAAAGTGGACACCAACCGAGAGGCCAGAGTCCAGGCAAAAACAGCACATTCCCTCATGCCTCAGTCCCCATAGCAGAAACAAAGAGAGGAAGAAACAGGGAGCCAGGAGAGCTGAGGAATAAAAATCTAAGTGAAATGTAGGATCAATTACAACTTTGTTTTGCAGGCTTCCTTTCCCTCAAGTCACATAAAATTGAAACTCAATCACTAATCTGATTGATTAGTGGGGTTTTTTGTCACATCAAGTGTTCCCAGTATTTATAATATGCACATATTTATAATAAGGGTCAGTCACAAAAAGCATCGGCAACAGTCAACTGTGTAATAAATACAGTACATATATTGTGAGCAGAAATGCTATAACTATGTCAAAACTTTGTCTGTTAACGCTGTCAATGCTGAATCCAGAAATGTTACTTTAAAGCCCTAACTTTGGCATTTCTCTCCCAATTTTGTTTAAATTCTACCAGGAATTCTACCTAACAATTTATGCAGATGTAGTGAGAATTTTAAGCTTAGAACAGGGTATCTTTAAGGGTCACGTCATCATGCACCAGTGGGTAAATAAATGTTAAACAAATGTTAAATATTTATATCAACAACAGTGCGGAAAATGTGACTTTGTCCAGAACATAATAGTAGTAAAACACATTGTGATCTCTTATTTGTTAGGAATCATTTTTAAAGATCTTTAATTTCACGTTAGCAAGCTTTTTCTACACTTTTTGTATACAAGCATCAATAAAAACACTCTTGGTAAACCACAAGATTCCAGTCTTTCTGTTTTTAATCATAAACTGGAAATTGGGCTGTCTCCAGTTAAATGACTCCTCTTTACTTTGTGGATGTTCCTGCCCAAACATCCACTTTCAAAATGCGATGTGTATTTCACTTGCAAGATCTATAAAAACAAACAACACAAAAACTGAATGTCGTTTGTCTTTTTAAATCTTGAATGTGAAGCTATCGCTGGCTCTGTTCTTCCATCCCTCCTCTAGTTGTTTGTGTGCTAATTTTGTCTGAGCTATGTGAGTGTGAGAATCTGAGGCAGTAGAAGCACTTCTCACATTAGTCATACTCACACGTGTTAGCACAAGCTACAGTTTACTCTTTACAAGGCTCACACAAAACCATTTGTTTGTATACTGTATGCACAGAACTGAACTTCTTTTCTTGATTTTGATGATAAAGTAATAAATATCTGTTTAGTTTTCAGATACATAACAAAATTATATGTTTGATGTGGCTGTCAAAAATTATAGATGATGCAGGATGGTTGGTAAATTCTGCACCCCGATAGTGAATTGGTTAATAATCTGTTAATATATTTTTAAGTTGATTTAAATAATCCATAGCCATTAGTTAAAGCAGCATAATGATTATTTCAATAAACTGGATCATCAACTTCTTTGTTGCATGAACAAACACAACAAAGCACTGAATAGAATAAAGAGGAGCTCAGTCTGATCTCATTCTCATGAACCCCCAAAGATTCATACAAACACATGGGCTTTTTCGCCTGGTTAACGTTTTCCTGAAATGCCATGTCACTATGTTTTTCTTTTCACACAAATATATTACTTCCACGTTGCCGAAAGCTGCCTTTTAGTGCAAATCTGGAGTTGAACCTTGGAAAGATCTCACTTAAACAGGACTTACCTGTTTTACACCCAGGTTTCAAAATGCTTTAATACAAAGTTCAAACTTTACTCTCACATCAGTCTGATCTGTTATTTATCACAATTTAATTCATCCTATAAACCTGCACTGGCAACATGTTGACATAGTTGGCCTTAACTATCCAGAGTAGTAAAAACAATAAATAGAGTTATAAATCTAGCAGTAATAAGGCAAGTGTCAGCTGAGACTAGAAGACTGAGACTAATAAAAATATTGACCTTACACTGGCAAGCTTTAACTGCTCAAAGCACCACAGCTCTCACGCTTTATGAGGAGTCAATTACATTTGCTTCCTGCTGGATTATGTTAACATGATAAACAGTTTCATACCGGACACGGTATGCGTAGTGTAGAGAGCACAGCCTCATCTGGATGGAGTAGTGGAGTTAAGTGCTGTTGGACAGAATTTAGATGTCACTGCTGGTGACAAGTGTGTGTGACACATGAAAGATGACGTCGTATTTTCCACTGACGGTCTTGTGCTCACACACTGGCTAAAGATGGAAGAAATAGTGCTTCACTTGCCAAAAACTATTGTTGTTGCACTGTTTTGTCAAAGCACCGTGTTCAGAACACTTCAGAAGTTCATCACAACAGCAGAAAGGGTACAGATGTTAGCGATACCTCAGCTGCTAGCTTTACTGCAAGTACAGAGAAATTCCTGGAAAACAGCTGTACTCTGTATACACAGACCTGATTAATCAATGATGTTCTGCTTTATCCAGTGGAAGACCAGCTCTGAAATCACGTTGGCCTGTTCACATCACCAGAAACACAACTCATCTTCTCGGAGTGAAAGGAGACACTAGGCCACCAGCAGATAACACCAGCATTGCTGAGCTCAGATATTCCAAGGTCTTCCTTCCAAAGTCAGTGATATGATACTCAAACCACTTACATGCCTCCAACTACTGCTCTGCTCTGCTAGCCAGAGCTTTGTCATGAAGCATGAGTGTCTAAATGCAGGAAAAAATACTATTTTCACCATAAATCATTATAGTTTAGAAGTCAGATAATGCTTTCAGATTCCAATGCTGCACAATCCTCTAAATCTGGGAATTTATTATTGAGATAAATGTTTTAAACATTATCTATTCTATCCTTTGCCTTTAAATTTAAATTCCAGAAAAAAGGAGTTAACAGATGACAAAGCCTGAGCTAACAATGTTGACACATTTGTATCCAGGGTGCTCCTGATGTATATGCATCCAAAATACATGTTGTGATAGACAACCACCATTATTCAAATAAATGTAAAATTTCATGAGAAAATAGTCAAAATGTTCAACTGTGCCCATAGTTAGTGTGCTAAGAAATCCTTTAAATTCTTGCGAATCCACACCAAAAATAACAAACAGGAAAACATTACATCCTTGGCTAAGGCAGCAAACACCAAAACCAACAGGTTTAGTCAGATCTATACAAAATGACAAGAAAAGAAACTAACATGAGGGTAAGGTACAGTATGGGGGTAATGTGATAACATCTATTATTTTCATTTCCGGTTCATGCAGGCCTCTTACTGACCTCAGGTGAGTACCATAACCTGATCTGTTGATTTCTTACATTATTTACAACCATTCTGCTATTCATTCAGTTTCAATGCACTTTGGGCACGTTTTCACATGTTGCACAGGTGTACTCCTCTTTTGGTGTATTACCTGTACATCTGCAAATGTTGTGGTCCTTCCCCTCTTCTTGCCAGAGAATAATTTCCACAGCCTTCGCCACAAGAAAGTGGCAACCAGACATACACTCCCTAATATCCAAATATCTTTATCCCTTAGGACGTTCTCCATGATGGAAACCTTCCTCTTCCTGTCTCTGTTGTCCGCCTGCAAAGGCTGTCTGTCTTATTTCAGCCTCTCTGCCACCGCAGCAAAGGAGTCTCAGGTGGTGGGCAACAACTTGTTGGCATGGGGTGAGACGGCAGGTGTTGATTATGAAATGGCTGGCTTTCTGTAGCTGTGCATTGAATGCTCAATCTCCTGCTTGCTACAGACTTGGACAAGAACAGGGGGTCTGTGCGGTCAAGCCACCTGCCCACCCAGCCAACCATTCACCCTCCACTCGGCGTCCTCCCTGCCTCCCACCCCAGGACCTAAAAGGAGAGAACATGCTGTCTCTGAGACGAGAGCGAGACAGGCGGTGTCAGGTTCAGGGTGTCGTTGCTGTACGCAGAATCAGATGCCTGTTGCTGCTGCTGGTATGTTAGCGAGACCCCTGCGGTATCCTTTAACTTCAGACACAGCACTTCATACATGCATGCATACTCCTAAGTATATCTGTCCAGCAGTCGCTTTGCCGCTCTGTGCCTCACAAATGGACACAATCATGTGCAGGAATCATTGCAGATGCAAACAATGGAAAACATGGGCAGTCACGCATGCAGATAAACAAACAGCTGCACATGTGTGGTGCTAAATTTATCCTTTCTGTGGCCAATTGCGGCACAGGTGAAAAGTGTTATCTTTTTCAGGGAACCACTATGGCCACACTGTGTGAGAGAGAGACAGAAAGTCCTAAATGTTGCTATTGTCCATAATTGCATCTATCTAAAGGCAAACAAAGATAAATGTTTGAGTAATTCAATAATTCATTCATTCAGTCATTTATCTAATGCAACTCACAATTGCTATATATGTCAGAGGTTGCACGCCTCTGGAGCATCTAGAGGTTAGGCATCTTGCTCAGGGACACATTGGATGTGTCACAGTGGGGAATTGAAACCAGGCCTCCCACACCAAAGCCATGTGGCTTATCCACTGCACCATCATCACCCGAGTATGTAAACATAACAAATTACATCATGATGAAGAAACAAGAGAGAACTAGAAAGAAGAACCAAAATCCTGATATTAAACATAAACACACACAAAACACAAAGACACTCCTGTAGGGCTGTACTGAAGGTAATTGTCTTCTTTTGTTACGTACAGGCAGATTCAGTAGGATTTGTCAGTTGCTGTTTGTAAACATACAAACTCTCCTGTTTTTCCAGGTTTCTCCCGAATTTCAAAGCCGTCTCCAGGCAGCACTCTCCCGTTTTGTTGTCACTTCCGGAAAACTCCCGTAATTTGCGTGACCACTTTTATTATGAATGATTCTGATACACGGATCCAAGTTTTGGATGTTTGTCTGTTGCCAGATCTTCTATGAAACACAGTCTACACAGAATCCGTACACGACATACAATTTCAACCCTTCTATCAGCACCACCTGAAAGCCAACCACCCGATCCAAGAGGTGCGGCTACTCTCAACACAGGCAGACAGGCCAGCTAACTTAATATCAGCATTAAATACACCTGCAAGAAGGAGCCACATTGCCTGATTTTGTGGGAATGTGTGCAGCCAAAGCCATCATTTATCCTATCCACTCTGCCTCAGTCAAACAGACACACACACCTCACAGAGAGAAGAGGAGAGAGACGGAGACAATGATGTATCCTGGTCACTACTTTTAATGAGTCTCAACCTCACACCCTCCTCTCTGCAGAGCGAATATGAAAAAAAAGCTGCACAGTATTCAAATATTTAGGAATTTACATTTATTCATTTAGCTGACGCTTTTATCCAAAGTGACTTGCTTTATATGTCAGAGGTCACACGCCTCTGGAGCAGCTAGGGGTTGTCTTGCTCTCACTGTGGATTTGAACCCGGGTTTCTCACACCAAAGGCATGTGTTTTTTCCACTGTTTTGTCACTGCCCCCAGAAACTGTTCCGTGCTGCACTACAATCCTGTTCCTAAATACACCGATCAGCAATAACATTATGACCACCTGCCTGATATTGTGAAGGTCCCCCTTTTGTCCACAAAACACTTTCAGACCTCTGAAAGTGTGCTGTGGTATCTGGCATTAGTCCTGTAAATTGAAAGCTGGAGCTTCCATAGATTGGACTTTTTTGTTTGTCCAGCACATCCCACAGATGCTCGACTGGATTGAGATCTGGTGCATTTGGAGCCCAGGTTAAAGCCTTGAACTTGTTGTTCACTCATCATCCTGCTGAAAGAGGCCACTGCCATCTGGGAATACTGTTTCCGTTAAAGGGTCTACATGGTCAGCAACAGTGCTTAGGTCAAAGCAACATCCACATGAAAGGCAGGACCCAAGGTTTCCCAGCAGAACATTGCCCAAACCACCACACTGCCTCTGCCAACTTGCCTTTTACCCATAATGCATCCTGGTGCGATGTGTTCTCCGGGTAAGTGCACACGCACCCGGCCATCCATATGTTGTAAAAGAAAACATGAGACCGGACCACATTCTTTCATTGCACCATGGTCCAGCTCTGATGCTGACATGCCCACCCATGGTAGGTGCTTCCAGTATTGGACAGGTGTCAGCATGGGCACCCTGATCAGTCTGCGTCTACTCAGCACCACACGCAACAAACTGCGATGCACTGTGTGTTCTGATTCCTTTCTATGAGAACTAACATGAACTTTTTTTCACAATTTCATCCACAGTAGCTCGTCTGTTGGATCGGACCATACGGGCCAGCCTTTGCTTCCCACATGCATCAGTGAGTTTCTGGTTCACAGCTTTTCCTTCCTTGGACCACTTTTGATAGGTACTGCTGACTGCACAAGAGCTGTAGTTTTAGAGATGCTTTGGCCCAGTTGTCTAGCCATTACAATTTAGTTATAGTCAAAGTTGCTCAAATCCTAACACATATTTCCTGCTTCTAACACATCGACTGTGAGAAAACCTTGCTGCCTAGTAAATCCCACCTACTGACAGATGCCATGGAAAGGAGACACATTTACCTAGGGATGTCCAGATCCGATCACGAGATCGGAAATCGGGCCCGATCACGTTGTTTCAGACTCGATCAGAATCGGACGTTACCTCCCGATCAGGACTCGGATATAAATGTACATATATGTATATATAGATGTGCTTTGCAAACACTGTGGCACTTTTATTTTTGCATTTGTTTACATGCCTGCCGGATATTTTAAGTTGTTTTTATCTCAGACTTTTTTTTATATTTACTGTTGCACTAAAGTCCAAAAGTGAAGAATTTATGTTATTTATTACTTGATTGTTCAAGCTACCTCACAGAAGTGCTCTGTTTGTTAACAGAGTTGTTGAATGTTAAAATAAGGTGAATTAAATAAAAAATAAGGAACATCCTGGATCTGTTTTTTCGCTATGTTTTTCGCTAAGTATTGTAGAAGTATCAGATCGGGACTCGGGACAAAATCAAATGACTTGGACTCGGACTCGAGGGCAAAAAAACCTGATCGGGACATCCCTAGTTATTGTTCTGTTATTCACCTCACCTGTCAGTTGTCATGATATTATGGCTGATCGGTGTATATTCAGCACACACCACCTATAGACAAAGATGAACAGATCCACTCTGTGTTGTCAGCAGAATGCTGCAGAGTTTCCTTTTTGGCATGTTACTGTGTGTGCCAGGAGCTGATGATTTTACACTGGATGGTGGAGTGTGACCACTGCAGTCAAAGAGATCAAATGCCTTCTCATGCCCTGTCAAACTTGTAGGTTTACAGTATGAAGGACTTTGAACATTGGTCCCTTTACATATTTCCGGATGATACATTTTTTTGTGTTTTTTAACATAGGTTTTTAAGTGATTTATGCAAAATTAATATAATTAACAACGTTGGAAAAAACAAAGATTTGTTTAAATTCAAGGGACATTTAAGGGCTCAGATTAGAGATGTTACAAAACACTTAGCCCACAAGACGTGCCAATACTGGGGTCACGAGAACAAGACTAGAATATATTTCAATTCTACTGAAAAAAAATATTCATTGATGAAATATATGATTGGCTGGGATTAAACACTTAATTTCCTCCATTCTGGAGACATTTTCTGCACCAATTTGTTGTGGAAATGTATTTATTTATTTAAAGACAAAGGGGGTTTTAGGACCCATTTTTAGCATGTTGTCAGAATCTTTTTAGAAAGTTTTAAGATTTTTGAAAGCACTTTTTTTTTTTTTACAGCACACCAGTCCAAACAAGTTTGATTTAACAAGCAGCAACAGCTGGTGTGTGGGGGGGTTGAAGGGTCTGAGGGGGTTACAGAGCAAGACTCTTGGGAGGTAAATATTCCCTGAGGAGAACCTCTGCGGAGAGCACGGCTAGAGTGACAGCGTCTGTTAATGAAGCTGGTGGATCTGCTGGCTGGCCTGCATGTTTCTGATGATAACTGTGGAACAGTTTGTAGTAGTTAGACTATGAAGAATGCAAGCGGCAGGTGGGTGGAGGATGGAGAACAGAGAAACGTAGAGAATAGAAAGACATGTGGTGGTGCAAAGGTGCAACTGAGGTCAGACTTCAGAGATAAAGGGAAAGGTGAGAGCGTTGTTCACTAGGCACTATGTTTGGCTGAGGATCTAAAATTAGATATATGGTGCCTCCCGTGTAACAGAACATGTCCTTGAGCGCTACCTGGTGGTCACTTGGAAAGCACCACTGGTTTATTGTTACAACATACTGTAGAAATGGTCATGATGTAAACCTGCAGCTTTTCTAGACTTGAGTCTAAGTTACTTTTTAAGTTACTTTTTATGGAAGGAAATGGCAACATGGTTTAGAAAACAATCTATCTATCTGATTTATCTATCTATCCATCTATCTATCTATCTATCTATCTATCTATCTATCTATCTATCTATCTATCTATCTATCTATCTATCTATCTATCTATCTATCTATCTATCTATCTATCTATCTATCTATCAGTTACCAATATGTAAAACTTTTTTCCCCAGTAAATGTTAAAAATAATACATGTCTTGGTTATGGTGGGACCAAGTGTTTGTTTTGAACGAGTAGACTCTAGCAGCAGGTGACACAGAACCCAGGATGCTCTACTGTTAACTCATTTTCATGAAAGTGATATTTACTGAATGTTAATTGTTGCCTTTGGTTCCTCACAGCTGTGGCACCTGTGCTACTGCACAAACAACTGTATATATTGTAAGTTTAGAAATGCACCTTAATAGTTGTAAGGTACATTTTACATTTTACAAGTAAGGTGACTTTTACATAGTTAATCTGAGCAGACATCCCCTGGATGTTATATTGTACTTGTGTGTTTTTTTATGGAGTAGCTGACGTCACATGAGTATCTGAAATTAACATTGAAGATCTTCTCTTTATAGTAACTGAGTTTACCAGTAATTCATATTAGAAGTCAAGTCCGTGTTCATTTTGTAAATGAACAAAGCAAACTGGCTCAGGGCCGCCATCTTGTGGCAACTAGATCTCTGTGTGTTGAACAAGCACCAGGCATTACTGTAATTTCAGTCTGTGGTTTACTCCGTGTGTGTGTGTGAGAGAGAGAGAGAGAGAGAGAGAGAGAGAGAGAGAGAGAGAGAGAGAGAGAGAAAGAAAGACCGGCAGCAAATTGAGGAGGTTCAAATAGACAATAAAAAACATTAAACCATCTGCAGCTCCTTCTAGTGAGCTTGTTGTATTCCACCTGTCAGGGCATGTTGTGCTTGCCAACAGGTGCAGAGAACCGGAATAGTGTTTGCTGTGGGTTATTTAAGTTCTCTTCTTCCTCCCCTCTGACCAGACTTCTGATGTGGGACTCGGGTTAAACACTAGGCAGTATTGCCATCAGGAGGTGGAACATTGTTAGAGAGTCATTCTTATACAGTCTCACTCCCATTAATATTGGCTGTATGATAGACCTAAAAAGTCTAGCAAATGATTAAATGGTTAATTGAGTTAAAATGCAGTCAAACATGGTGGCAGGGTGGTTCACTGATTAACCCAGAATACTGAAGGATATCAGGTTTTTAAAAAACTAAAGGAGAAGGGTTAAAAGGAAGTATGGAGTAACAGTAAAGAGCCTTTTCGGATTGCAGGAATCAATGATTTATCTAATCAACCCCAGTTGTGAGTGTGATGTTCTGTGTGGACGATAAGAGTGAGGAGAATAAAAGGCAGTGCATGTTACCTGCTGGTTTCCTCCCTCCAGCTCCACATGTTTGAGCTCCCAGAAGCAGCGCATGGTCTCCACCTTCTCCAGGTGACGGTAGAAGGCCAGTCGGCCCAGACGAAGGCTGTTGCTGCGGTTACGGATGGCCTTCAGCCCCTCCATCTTTTCAACGATGGGGGACATGGGTATCGGCGGTGGTACGGCAGAATTTCCATTCTTCTTGCCAGAAACAGACTCATTACACAGAGTCTTCTTGTCTGACCTGAAAGTACAACAAGCTTTTTATTAATTGTTGTCCTTTAAAAAAATAAAACATAAATCCATCAACAACACAGTTAGATGGATAGGAATAAAATGTACAAGTCGTTAATGTACAGATTTTGACAATTGATTATACTTTTATGTATTTTGAGTATACCTTCCCAAAAAAATACTGGTTCCCACTTCTCTCTGTAAATTTTATATATTTGAGTCTTGAATGGTTGATCAGGCAAAACAATTTGAAGGCATCACCTTTCACCTTGGTGTTCTGGGAAATTGAGACATTTTGTAATATTTGAAATTTAACATTTTAGATAGACACAAAAATAGTTTACAATCACATGAGAAAAAGAAAAGCAAAAGGGACCAGTGCCAGCTTCATTTCAGCTCTATTTGCACTAAAATAAATAACATTGTATATATATATATATATATATATATATATATATATATATATATATATATATATATATATATATATATATTACCTAGTTCCAGACCTTTTGCTTCTTTTTTTGGACAAAAAAAGCTATTCGAATAACATCGAATAACATCTCAAACCGGCATGGATGTTGTTTTTTTTCTGACATTTTATAACGAAACAATTAATCCCAACTCCAATCTAAACTGTTGAAATAGCGGTGCACTCCATATGCTTTGATCCAGCCCTCCGGTAGTCAGTACCTCAGATCCAAATGGGATGACTAATGATGGAGAAATTCACCCTGACGCCTGCTGCCGACAGCTGGCTTTCTGCTGCACTCTACCTGTTGAGCCTCTGGGGGAGTCATGGAAGATCACTGGGGATATTTATACCTCCAGACTGTAAATGTCCTGCCTTTGCTCGACAATTACAGAGGTCAGAGAGTGGCTGTAGTTTCAGCACGATCCTGAGCCATTGATGCAGACTGTATGTGGCAGCCAGGGCTGTTCTTCAGCATCAGGGTAGGATTTCAACTCCAGTGCTAAAACCAAAGAGTGGCCAGGGATGCACCTGTTACTGTTCCTTATGTTGGCCTTTTTACGTGGGGTGATTTATTACAGTTGTCACAAATTCAAATTCTATAATTGTTTTCTTACTATCTTTATTTATTTATTTTCCCATGAATAGGAAGGAATGGATTTAGGCTGCAGATGCACCAATTATGCAGATACAGTTACACAACTCATTCATTAAATAACAATATTAAAAGAAAGATAACAAAATGCATGGCACAAGGTAGAAGACGATTTAAATTATTGCATTCATGACAGGATTTTTATTGGAATTGGAAAGTACAAAAAATAAAAAATGTCTCGATAAAGTCATAAAAACATTTTTGCAGCGTGTACAATTTGAGTATTTGCGTAAATTAATTTCTGGACAGAGTCATTACCAATGAGAGGCCAAATTTACCCTGCAGACCCCACTACACATCATAACAAAGCTCTCTCAATAATTTAATTCCACATTTGTTTTAAATTGCTGAGATTTAAGGAAGTGTTGATGCCAAAGTCACTAGACTCCTTACAAAACTGATACCTGTGAATAGTAATTCAAAAAGTCGCTGCATCATACACAGAAGATAACATAACTGCTAAATGGACTCATGAAACTGATCAACGATACACTGTATGATTAGGACATTTGCCAGAACCATTATCCAAACCGACATGGCATTAAGTGTTATTCAAGTGTACACTTGTAAGTCCCACAAGTTCCCATAAGTCTGTTTTTTAAAGCACAATAGCACAAACAAAGTGCACCACTTCTGTACAGTTTCGAGTAGCTGGTACTTTAAGTTTGAGACTTCATACTTTTACTTCAGTACATTTGAACAGTAATTACTGTACTTTATACTTCACTACATTTTTCTGATGACGGAAGTATGCTTTTACAGATTCAGATTAATTTTATAGATTCAGATTTTACACTCAATATAATACACAGTGATCCACAAAATATTGCTGTTGTTAAAATGTAATTTATTTAGAGACCATGAAAGCTTGAGCCAGTGTACCTGACATGAATTTTCTCTACCTGTTGAGGAGCAATTAATCTTCCAACTAATTTGAATATATAGAACTGTTTTATTACTGATAGATGCATGTTCCAGGCACACGTCAATGCAACAATAATTTAACACTTCTGCTCAATGACTATGATGTAAAAGTACATTTTAATGGAAATACAAAGTTTTCTAAAAATAATTTGAATGCAGGTTTTTTATTAGTAGTATTTTTATATTGCTTTACTTAGTGAACAAGTACTCAACAGTTGTCCGACCTGGCCGTCACCCAGCCTGTTTCTTTAAATTTGGTGCTTTGAAGAGCCCCTTCAAGAACTCTCAAGCCTGTTTTGATGGTGTCGACTGGAGCTGAGATGCCTCACGGCCCTGGAGGCCCATGATGCTCTTGGCAGGCTGGCTGACCCCTGGGTCATTCACTTTAAAGGGCTTTATTTTGGGTGCACCGTAGAACAGGGTGGGGGTCAAGGGGCGCACTATCAGCAGAAGTGGAAAACGACCATCAGTGAAAAACCGTTAGGAGGCCAGGGCTGTTATAATGCTTATCACCAGGCAGACAGGAATTAAATGTAAAGAGACTCCTTTCCATTGTGGTGACTTTGACTCATTGCAGTTGTTGCCGTAACCCTTACATAAGGGTATTGAGTATAGTATGCGGCTGTGTTCTATGTGTGCATGCGTGCTAGTAGCCAGTGTGTCACTGTCCAAGCAATGCTGTAGTTTGTGTATGTTTACTTTGCTTGGCAGCCCTTAGTAATCCCCCTCTATAAAATAGCAAGGGGGTTCCTATCTCTCTTCTCCATCATAATCCTCTCATGTAACTGATAGGAAGAACCGCATGTGTTTCATAACCCTTAAAGTAGCAATGAATCATGTAGACCCTGGGGACTGTGTGAGTCCCCAAATGTATGTTTAGATGAGTAAAGAACAGCTGAATAAAAGGAGGGAGGGTTAGGATCGTTAAGATCCCCTCTAAAATGGCAAATGTGCCAGAAGAACAAAGTGATGAGAGGAAACATTAGTGTCAAAGCCTTCACACAGGCGTTAAATATTCCAAAAATCTATTTACACTGCCTGTCTATGGGGGTTAAAGGAATAAGAAAAACTGTACGCATGATAAGTCTTGATTGTGACAATAATGCTAATTGGAGGGGACACTGTCAGGATGTTTTTGGTATTGTACCATTATTTTCTCATGTTCAGCACCGAGGCCAAATGCTGTATCAAAGTCTGTACATAGCTGTGGGTTTATTGTACCAGAATAATTGTACAAGGTACAAGCTGGGGACAATGGACAGCTTTAAAAAGGGAGACGCTATGAAAGACGGAAGCAACAGGTGACAATGCAACACTCATCTGTGTCACTCCACTTTATGTCTTGTAAAAGACACAAAATAGTACTGTGATCGTAAAGAGTGTAATGAGAAACTACTGCAATAAAAAATATACTGGTACTAATCAAGCCCACAAGACAAATGTGTGCTCTCGAAAAAAAAACATATTCTGCACAAAGTTTGTTTTTGGCCTAGCTTAGCTCAAAGACTGGAAGCAGAAGTAAATGGATAGCTTTGCATCATGAAATTTGCCTTTAAACAAGTCTTATGCTTGTGTATTTAACACATTTATTGATCAGCTGTTAAAAGTAAGAGGTTTGCTTTACATTCTTTTGTAACTCCTGTTTGTGTTTGTAACTATCTTTATAGCTGACAAGGTAAAACATGTAAATAACAAAGGAAGGTGTACTATGTTTTTACTTTTGACAAAGATTAGCTATGACTCTTTGAGATAAACTGGGCGAACATATCTCTGAGTGTCTTTACCCTAAAAATATACGGGACCCTACCCAGATGTTGAGGTGGCAATTTTGGTGTTATTTGGAAAAATAGAGCAACAATAAAAATAGTAATGTCACTTTATGTAGGATATTATTTTATCACATGCTGTTTTTCGAAGGGTGAGTTAGTTCTGCCCAGCAATAAGTTCATGTAGCACATTCTGAAAAGAAAAACAGTCTCAATATTTGCTTTGTGTCTCCGCTGATAGGTGAGCAGACATCGCAGTCGCTCTCAGCTAAGATAACATTAAGTGGCGAGGGGAGACACAGAGTCTGTGGCATGCATGTTTGCTTGTGTTGTGTGCACGCATTATGCATATAGTACATACTTATTTAAAAGTGTGTAGCTAATCCAAGGCCTAACTCTGCTAGGGTTTGTTTGTTACATGTGAGCATGGTACAGAAACAGCAACAGGGCAGATTAGAAGACTTTTTTTAAGTATCAGGCCGGGAGAGACCATCTGTGTAGGAGGGATGGCCTCAATTGGACAGTCTTCACTCCAGGGTACTATCTCTCTCTCAAGGGCCTCAGTTGTCCTGGTTTAGTAGTGGCATGGAAACAGCCATCAAAGCCTATAAACCATAGGAATGTGAGGGAGGTGTCTCTGAGTGTGTGTGTGTGTGTGTGTGTGTGTGTGTGTGTGTGTGTGTGAAGAAGAGAATATAATAGTACAGAACATTGTTCTCCAACCAAATTTGTTTTTCATCTCAGGCAAAGTAAGCCAAGATCAGAGTTCAAATATCAAAAACATAAGTCAGAAAAATACAGTCCACATGAGGTCAAAAGACTTTTAACGAGGCCTCAAAGCGTGTTTCTCCAAATTCCCTCTGCTAAAGTACACACTGTTCAACTGCAACCTTGTTCACCAGAAAAAAAAGAAAAATACTGACTATATTTCCCAGCCTACCCTCTTTCATTAGAGAGGATACTCAAGTGACCACAGCCACTTTTCAAGTTAATAGGCATCATATTAAACATGTTGACTGCCCGACATGCTAATATCAAGTGATCAACAGGTTTATTTTTCTCCGTCTAAACTTGACATTCCCTCCTTTCCAGCCTGCCAGCTCGCTGCAGCTTTCATCGTGTCCAAAGCCAAGTCCTGATCAACATTTCATCGCCATTACTCTCAGGAGTGTCCAATGCAAATAGTTGGACTAAGGATGTTCTCTTAGGACAGAGCCAAAGTGTTAACGAACCCGGGCGACCCTGAAATTCTGCTGTAACTGCCATATACACATAGACACACATATATAAACACATGCACAGAGAACACATGGGTACAGTAACTCCCCACAGGCTTCTCTGATACATATACAGACACGTACACACACAGTATGCATAGATATACACACTTATTTGTGCCCTAACAGACATATTCGGTGACCACAGCCGATCCGTCACACTGACAACAACTTAGCAACCTCTGCAGAAGAGTGTAACTGTAGAACTTCCAAGTACTTTTCCATTTCCCCAAGAACAAAACAGCTCTCTTACTTTAGTAAATCTAGTAATTATTTAGTATTTTAGTAACCAAGAATAAATTAAATGATTCTCTCACTTATTTCTTCTTTTGGAAAAATTGATTGGTGTTTTTGAGCAGTTTGTTGAGCTATTGCACATAAATCTACAAAATGACACAACCCTGACAGCGTGATGAAGGACGTCTTTTTAGAAAAATGACTTTTATAATTATGAAAAATCAAAAAACAAACTACCGCACACTGGTCTGACTTTACTACCTCTATCATGAGCAACGCATTTCACCCATTGCTTCTTCATAATTATGTCTTTACATATTTGAAATAGATGAGAAGGAAAGTTTTTTTGTAATATATTATTCCAGACTAAGCCTGGAGAAGATGGGAGAAAAATAAATCAGTGTTCAGAGTAACCTGACAAGCAGCGCCTTGCACTCGGCGTAACTGATACCACAGGAAAAGAGGTGACAGAATTCAAAACATGGTCATAATGCAAGTTTAAGATTGCTTTACATTTCTGAAGAATAACACAAGTAACGAGTGTAGGCAGGTCAAAATGTCTCTTTAACTATTCCAACTAAGGACAGTGAAAATACGCCAGAGTTGCAACAATATTTCATATGTGCAAGACTTCTGTGATTAACTGTCTGCATGGTAAAATTAAACCCCCAGAAGACTCACCCCTGGTAGTTGGGCACATTTGCAATGACCAAAACCTTCTTCTCCTTTCCCCCCATGTCTCTCATGGGTGTGATGGAGTCCGTCTCTCCAGGTTTCCTCTCTTCCTCCACTCGTTTATCTTTTTAGGTCCTGCTGCTGGATGCTCTCTTCCTCCTACACACACCAGGCGGCTATGACAAATTGATCCAGTGTGACTGACAGACAGACAGATCAGGAGAGACAGCTCAATGGGAAGCTGGGGCTGCTTGTGGCTCTCTGCAGTGGGAGCCACAGACGCCCAGGGATAAGCACCCGGGGTTGGGGGGTGGAGGGGGTGGGGGTGGTGTGAGAGGTGGAGGGGGGGAATCTGCTCTGGGACTCAGGGACCACAAGCAGGAACACAGCAGAAGAAGTGTTCCAGGGAATGTGGCTGGTTAAAATGGAATGAGCGGCATGCCAGAGTGCCATGTGTCTCTGCAAGAGGAGGGATGATAGACAGAGAGGGAGAGAGATACAGCGTGGGGGAGGCAGGGGGCTGAAATGAAGGAGCAAAGGAGCATTTTCAACAACTCTCACTTGACAGACACCAGCTTTGCATCAAGTCCTGCCCCCTACTTAGCCTCTGATTGGCTAACACTAACCCCTCTCGAACCCTAACCTTAACCAACCTAACCAGCGGAGGCAACGAGCTAATCAAACGCAGTGTGGTTGAAAATCTGCTGGCGAAAAAATAATTTAGCAAAGGTACAGATTAGGGTAAGCAAACAGTTGCGTATTTACATATCTGCAGAGCAACATAAGCTGCATTCATCTAAGTCCAATATTCAGTTTCATTTTAACTCTGTTTTTGGTCACCAACTCCTGGGGGAAATATCTGTCTCTTTGACCAGCGTGTCACTAACTTTGTCTGCTGTTTAGTGCTGGGCGGTTGGTGTAGTGTCATTTTTTAGAGCGATTATATAAAACTATTATATAAATACTATTCACTACACTGTTGAGAGTTAGAGTGAACCAAAACAGTGAAATTGAAGGCCATTAAACAGATAAATGAGCTGAAACTCTGTAAAGCTGAAGCGAACTGCAGTTAGGTGATAATTATCTGTGGGTTCATCACTATGAGCAACAGCTTTTACGCTTCATCATTTGAGCAACTGACTTTAGCAGCTTATCTGTCTGTTTAACCAGGATTATTATTATTGAAACTAATGCACAACATTTACAAAGCAAATATTCTCAGAAAGAAGAGGAAACGTCCCTTGTGCAGGTTTGCTAAAAGAGAACAGCATATCCATGTCATGTTAGTTTAACCAAAGAATCATTGCACAGCACACACACAAACACACTCGGCCATTCAAGACATTGCCAACAATAAACAACAATATTACAGTGAGAAGCAAGTTTCTCTCCTGCACCAGCCTTTCCCAGGATTGTCTCATTATCATCTGTTGTATTTATCATCAGCATATGTTGTTGTCCTGACCTTCCCATTAGTGAGCTCAGTCTTTAGTCATCAGTGCTGACACTGAATTCTCCCTCACTCCTCTGTCGCCCTCCTGTCCCTCTACCTTCTCTCTATGTGCTAATTGGTTACACCGGTGCATGTTGCTGTAGGGTTTAACAGTGCTTTATGTCAGCCAGAGTGTTGCTCTGGGCCAAATGTTTGTATTCCGCTTGTGTTAAATTTAGCTCACACTCAATTAGATTATCACTGGACAATAGTACTGTTTGGCACAGGAAATGTGGCAACCCATTGCAACACACTCTGTGTGCCCTGCATACAGTATGTCATAAGGAATCTGTTTATTTCAAAGCATTTTATACCAATTAAAGTTTTAACCTTTTTTGTGGGTAAAAAAAATGGTGGGTTGCAGCTACAACAACACTCATATGTACAGTTTCCACAAACAGCACCATAACTAATTTTTAGATAAGAAAGAGTGTATTTTTCTTTACATCCAACACAATTTATTTCTCTTTTTGCAACAAAGATTTAAGAAAGAAAAAGATTACTCTGGCACCACATGAATGCACCATCAGTCACCTCTCCCCCCTCCCTTTCCAAGTGGGGAGGAGAAGCTAAGGAGGCCAGCCAGGTCTATTGACTCTTGTACTCCACTTGTCTAAATTTCACTTCTCTTCTTTCTTCAAAACAAACGACAACTACCTTTACTACTACGTTACTTGTTGTTGTTCTTCTTCTTCTTCTTTGTTGGCTCTAAGACACAAAAATTAATTATTTCTAATACATTGCAATGTCTGCCTGTGTCTTATTGACTCTGAATTGGATTTTAAATTGGATTTTAAATCACATTTTACAAACAGTGTTTCAAAGGTCGCATTATTTCATTTAACAAACATTGCCAGAGATAGACCCTACCTCGCCTTGCAAGATGCCAAAAATTTGTTACTTTTGTTTTTTCACGGTTGCACTATTTACTGGTACACAAAAAAAATACATCAATAGGCTACAACTAATGTACTAATAACTAATGCTTATGTACATGCTGCTGTAGTGTATGTTTATTTATTTACTTATTTTTGACTTGTTTAAGTGCTTGTGATGTAAAGCTCTATACAAATAAAGATAGATGGCGATGTCCATGTAAGAGGACCAGCGGTGTGTATAGATAGAAAAGGCTCATTCTAAGGTAATGAAAACATAACAGTTCATTGTGTACTGTCTTTATACACCACTCAAAAGATAGTTATGTGTACTACATTGAATTTCTGTCAATATACCCTCCTAAATATTACACACCGATCCTTTAAGTTGAAAACTAATTGTATTCAAGATAAAGTGTTAAAGAAAAACTGTCTATATTAAGAAAATCTCATGAAATAAACAAATTTTGCTATCATTCATAGTTCAACAGAGCCATGTAAGAGTTTCCCAGTAATGAAGCAGACACAGTGAGGTCAATTTTAACAGCTGCGTTTACTGTGAGGTATTTTCAGCCTAATATGCTGCGTAAACTGTCTGGTATGGTTGCGGCACAGTTTTAAAGATGTATCATATCACGATTTTGCGAGGGCCACTGACATTGTGTAAATCTTTCAGGCACTGACTGCACACGAGCTGCAAAACGAAAGACGCACACTTTGGAGGCCGGCGGTTGACACACTGTACACTTGACACACATTTTCCTGGGGCCGCACTTAATCTTACGTGGGATCTCAATCAGGAAGGCAGATTCCTTTGTGATCCCTGAGAAGGTCACAGCTGTGTGGGCACACAATGATGCTGGCATGCCAGCTGACCACGGCGGTCGGCTGCAGAGGCCACTTCCCTCAGCTGACAGGATTGAGGGCACTCGTATTTGCCTTGATCTGAAGTGCATTTTTGGAGGATGGTCAGGACAGTACCTACACTGTAAAACTGCTTGGTTACAGTCAAGTGATGATGAAGTGGTAAATATATAGACTGGTAAACCAGGAACTCCAGTTGGTGATCAACGCCTTTTATAGAGTTTCTAAACCTCTGGGTCAAGCCTCTACGTGGGATTGGGATATATATCAAAGCAAAGTGATATATTAATGTTTGTCATTTATACGCTGTTCTTCTGAACCAAAGCAAAATGCTGCAATTTCAGATTCGCTTCAAGTGTTCATAAAAATGGGGAAATTATGGTCCTGTTTAGAGGAAAATAGAGGATAAAGCAGGGTATGCTTCAGGGCGTGGCTACCTTGTGAGTGACATGTTGCTACCACTGTGACCTGTTAATCAGGGTAGAGGCAAATCATGTGCACTTCACTGAGAACATTTAACTAGCTGTGAACTTGTTTTTGGGTGCTTTCAGTTTTTTTTGTCTAAGAACTTTGATCCTTCCCAATCCCAATCAATATCACAGTTAACATAAATTCTGGGAGCTTCTTGCTAACAAAGCTGGCTAGCTCCTCCCTCTTGTCTAAATATATGGTCTCTTCTGGTTCCAGAAAAAACAAGATGGCCAAAATGCCAAACTCGAGTCTTCAAAACGGTAGAGTACAAACCAACAGGTGATGTTACTGTTGCTACATCCACTTCTTTGATACAGTCTATTGGCTAAACTTTGCAAACCACTGTCTCAGCAATTTATAGACACATACTGCACATATGTTCTTTGATCTATCTATCCTTTGCTGAATGATCTAATATGATATTACATTCAGTAACCATAGCATGTTGGAACTGTTTGCCGATGGCACAAGTTACCATCTGAGGTATATGTTCTGTAGCAGCAATATCAGATGTAATTCTACAAATAAGAGTGTGCTATTACAAACAAGCTCTTTGAAGCATATGTAAGTGCTAAGCTAAATAGTCATAGAAATCTGAGCAAACACAGAAATTGCTGGCACACAGTTTTCCCCGTCTGTTGGTTCAAACTGGGCAGCTGAATAGCTGCAGAATCAGTATCAAGTACATAACACTTTATTTAATTGCGTCTAAGGGGAATATTAACTCGTACAACTCATACATGCAAGATGAGATCAGTTTTGTGAACATGAAGCTTAGTGTCTGGTGATGTGTCATGAACTAATTACCTTGATATTGTGTGTTCAGCATGTATTTAGTCAGATATAGACACACTCGCACATATTTTGCATGTGCAGATACAGCCACTAGCCCTACATGCATAAACATTTCACATTCACTGCACAAAATTAATTCAAAAGCTCCACTCAATAAAAGAAATATTCAACATTTTGGAAAACACTGTACTTGCTTTCTTTCCTATAGAGTCAGGTGATAAGATCAACGCCTTCTGTCTGTGTGTGAAGTAAACAGATGGTGTCTAGACACGGTAGGCCTAGCTTAGCATAAAAACTTCCCAAACTCGCTAATTTACACAAATTCAGTTTGTTTAATTTTTATAAAAACAGAATTGTAAACAACAGTCTTTATGCTAAGCTAGATCAAACATGTCCTGACTCCAGCTCTGGACCTAAACCTTCATTAATGTTTGTTGGCCACTTGAAGACAGCAGAAACATCACCAATCACCTTTTAAGTTTATACGGTGAACTACTTTTTATTTTAATCTACACATTCAGCAGTTACCACATTATCATTCATTTGGAGTACTGTCCACCTGATCAATATGAGCCTGATATTTACTCTTAACTCAGTAGGCTACTGGTCTGTTTTTGGTCTCTTCAAGCTCCTGAGGGAACTATGTGGCTCTTTAGCTGCCAAACACACCACTATGTTCGCCGCTACTGTTTCTGTCTGCTGTTTTGCTGAGCAGGTTGTGTACAGTGTCTTATAAAAGCTTTTTCTCTTAAAACAGTTGCCTGCTGTTGCCAAAAAAAGATGTTATTAGAGCAGAGAGAGTGAACCATAACAGGAAAGCCAATCAAACAATGAACTGAAACTTCCTACAAAGCTCTGTAAAGCCAAGGGGAGCTGGAACTCCTTTTATTTAGCTTTAAAAGGCAAAGTAAGGCCACCGTAAATGACCTGTCAAACTCTCTAACCTCTGGCTTTGTCCAAGACCTTCTGGGGACAGATCAGGCTTTGGATCAAGTTATATTTGATGTCCCAGAAATTCATGTTCAGGACAGGTAAGCTGTTAGACCTTGGCTTTACACCGACATTTTTGTGGAACAAACAACTCATCACATCTGTTTACTCTCTCTCTTACATTTTTTTCCACAACATCACTTAATCAGACTCCTGTTTTTCCAGCTGAGGCCTCCTGTGTCGCGGCTCAGCACGCAGGCTTTAAGGGATACAGGCCTTTATTTGTTTTGTAATTGTATGCTGTGATCTCTGAGAGTTTATAACTGTTTAACTGTGAGTCTGGGGCATTAGAATGTCCTTCATGTGCCTGCTGAAGGACAAAGGTAAAGTAAGTTAAACACTGTTATACACCCCTCCCACATTCGCGCACTGACTCCCTCCGCCCCCTGCTGCTGGTGGCAAGCCGGTACGCTTTTATCTCACACTCGTAAATAAATCAGAATAACAATGCTGAGATTTATGAAAGGTCATATACTCTGCCAACATCTCCTTCCTCTCAAGTGTAACATGTTGAACATGTTTAACAGAGAACTGTGCCTCCATCGGATTCTGGGTCAGTCCAGGAGTACTACATAGCTTGTAAAAACAGCTTACTCACGAAACTCCCTACAGAGCTCTGTAAAGCTGAGGGGAGCTACAGATTCAGGTAATAATTCTCTGTAGGTTCATCAGTGTGAGCTGCCTCTTTCTCAATGTCACATAATTTTCATCAGTTTTTATTTGATGCACTGCTAACCTAAAAATATTAATTATAGCCACTTTAAGCGGAATGGAGGGCGATCATCACAAGCTGCTGCATGAACTTTAATGCAGTTCACTACTACACCCTGGTGAAGATACCTCAAAGTTCATATGGTGGAACAAAGGACATGGTTTTTAAGTCAATTAAAAAATGTGTCAAAACAATAAGCCAATTCTACCAATGTTACACTATGTAATAGGATGCACAATATGTACTATATAGGACATTTCTTTTGAAGCAGTGCTGCAGCCGTACAAACACGGCTTTATGGAATAATTCACTCATATGTTTTTATCTTTATAGCTTTTAGGTAAAGTGTTGGAACAAGCAAATACAGAATATACTGTATACTGTATGTGGCTGTATGAAACATCATGGACATTTTTTTTTACTTTAAAGATACGTAAGAGGAGATGTTAACATTTTAAGTGAACAAGTATGTATCACACAACGGGATTTTTAAAACCTATTTCATCAATCCTATCTTGAAAAACCTTTCAGTAAATATTAATATTTCAGTGAAATCACCCTTGACCCCGTCTGCATGCCAGGTGATCCATGTGAGGTCCTGTCCCCACGGTGGAGGAATAAAAATAGTTTTTATTGTGTGCAACAAGTAACAATGTACCTCAATAGTCCGAGTAGCTTTCCTTCTACTGCTGCAGTAGCTGCACATGCAGTTTTTCACGTGCGGCCTGACATCGAATGCCGCAAGGCTAACCCCGTTTCCATGTTCAGTTTCTCCTCGTGGCTGAGATCAGGGGTGTGGTGATGGAATATGTTGACAGAATAAAAAAGATGCTGCTGCTAATGGAAATGCCAACATCAACTGCAAGAACAGAACGGCTCAGAGAGGGAGGGACTGAGGCTCACTCAGAAGGGTATTAGGGGAAGGACAAGCTTAGGAGGCCCAAAAGAATCTGTAAAATTGTTTATTCTCATGCAGTAGAAATGTCTTTGCTGCAGCCATCCTTAACATACTAGCAAATTATAACAAATGGTAATTATTTACCATTGTGAAAAATAAGATACCATTTTGAAAGTCAAGAAAACATACAAATGATATCCAGGTTCACTGGATTGCAACTGCAATTAATTATTTTGCCTTTTAAGAAGACATTTTCATGTATAATACTTTATACTATAATGGTTTATAATACTAAACCATTTTGTTTAATGATTTAACCAAAGCGACTTACATTTGCTATATATGTCAGAGGTCACACACCTATGGAGCAACCAGGGGTTAAGTGTCTTGCTCAGGGACACAATCGTGTCTCATGGTGGTTTGGAACCCGGGTCTCTCACACCGAAGGCATGTGTGTTATCCTCTGTTCCATCGCCACCCCGTTAATGTCAATTCAAGTCAATAAAAGATATGAAATTGAATGATAATAACTGCAATGTTCATACTGAACAACCCATATGCTTCTCTTCAATTGTCATTTCTATGTCTTCACTCAAGTTCCAAACATGGAAGACCCTGAGGACCCACACCACCATTCAGACATGCCATAGTAATAACGCCCACGTAGTGCACGTTTTGGGAAAAGAAAAATTGTGATGTAGCTGCATGTGTTCACTGAAGGGTGGACAACTCCAAACACTTAACATCTTGTCTATGAAAACGCAGCTCACTGGCTCCCTCTAGTGGAAGACCGATGTTAATCCTCTGTTTTTTCTGATTATTTACCTATTTTTTACTGTTCATTTTCCACTTTCTGTCAGAAGGAAAGTTTGCTTAGGGCTTGGTATAAAGTCCCTGGTTAGACTTTTCAGCTATTTCAGGCTACTTATTTGACTAGATATTTCCTGATCTAAATAAAAACACCTCATTAACTTTAGATTTAACTTTAGGCATTTAGATAAAGTCATTTATTTAACACTGACGAACGTGGCAGTATGATGTGTTCTGTTAAATGAAAAAAAAAAGGTATGGTATGGGGAAGAGCTGTTTTAGCATAGGTAACAAAACTCAATGATATCATTCAAGCACAGCATAGTTTGAGAAAACCCAGCTGCAGAAAAAATAGAGGAAAATCAACAAGAAGTGGCAGGGAAAGAGTTAAAACTCCCCAACAAAATTGTGATTATAACTGAATGGTATGAGAGTGAAAAGTTAACTGGATGAAACCAAGTTCCTGGTTCCCCATGAACTCACCATTTTCAGAAACCAGATGGCTCTGCTGCAAACTCTGGCCTACTACATCCTGCCGACAGCACTTCTCTCACAATGGCTCAGCTGATAAAAAACCACCATGACCACAACTTGCTCTACTTGCAGTGACAAAAGGCTTCCCACTCTGTATTTTATTCAGTATTAAAGGCTGCTGTGCCCTACATTTGCTGTAAATATTCTAATGTTGTTTGTAAATGTTGATTGAGATGGATTGTAATTAAAGTATATGCACTGAGACATAATAAATATTCAGGTGTATAGGAAGAAATAGGGAAGGAGGGCCTGTGGTGGGACAATCTATAGGAATGTGGTTATGTAAGCTTGAGGTCTGGAGTCCAAGGGTTGCATGTGTAAGTGTTTGCCAAGGCTATGTTGAAAGCCTCTGTGACGGGTGGAGACAAGATATAATCTCTATACAGTAAATCATCACACAGACAAACGTTTCACCTTTCAACACACAAAACGCTTCTGAAGAGCAACCATTGTTATGTCTTGGCTGAAGCCCTACACTCTCTACTCTTTATAAATAAAAAAAAGAAGATAATCCATTGGATAAAATCTAAAGCTGATGATACACGAGTCAACTTTTTGAGCAATGTTGCTGGGCAATGTTGCTGGCGGCAAGTCTGACTATGTTTTGAACGGTCGAAGTGGTTGGAGAAGGGGAATACGGTAGTAATCTTTACTCATTACCACTGACGGCAACATTTCCCAACACCATTGCTCTAAAAGTTGCTCCGTGTATCATCAGCTTAACATTAATAGTGAATGTCTACCTTGAACCATAGTGAAAACAAACACCTTACCAATTTACCAGCAGATATGGTGAGTATAGGGTTAAATAATTTGACAAAAATGGCAGAATAATAGCTAATTTTTTTTTTCATTTTTAAATTCTTCCTCACATTCCACACTGTTCATGTTTTCTCAATCTGGCTCCATTCCAACCTCTATCAAAATGAATGTGGGAAAACCTGTTCCATTAAATATCTCGGCAGTGTTGGAAGAAGTAGCCTGGGATCATCTACTAAGTACCAGTACAACTACTCCAAGTAAACGTTCTTCATTTAAAACTGAACAGGAGTCAATGTACAAAAGTATTAGCGGCAAAATGTACATGACCCTGCCTCCATCCTGTGCAGAGATCGTATAGTAAAACATAAACATTTAAAAAAATTCAATACGCCTATTAAAACTTATAGCATATAGAATTGTGCTAAATGCTGTGCAAACTTTTCCAAAGCGCTTTATTTGGTTTATGCCTCACTATAATGGCACGTAGGCCTATTTGTCACCAGTCAATGACTTATCGCGCAGTCACGCGTCCCAGCCCAGCCAGACTGCTGCCAGAGTTTGTGTTATGGATTTACCCATAAACACTTGCAGTGTCTCTTATATGGGGGATATTTCGGACTGCTGACTGTCTCTACGTTTTGCTTTCACTAGTTTGGACGCTGACTGTCTGCGACGCTCTTCATTCTTTGCGGGAGGAATATCAGGTAATGTAGCCTATCGGTACAGGCCTGTGATACACGCACTTTGTACACGCGCACAGCACACTCACAGTAATGGCTTGCCATACACAGTGTTGATTCTGACATGCATGACGCTTTAGCCTATGTGTTTCAGGCCACCTTGTCTGTTTAAAGCAACCCCATCGCATCTCATGCAGACGCTAATCATTTTTCGGCACGACACCGGTCGACATGCATATATTTACTGACCTAGGTTTAGGTACTAACTAATGTCATGGTTGAGGGGGGCGGGGGGGGGGGCTGTCAACTCCTTAAATAAAAGCATCCCTAGCTAGTTAGCGACCGGAAGCACTACTCGCGCATCCGGTCATCCCGGGGCGTCACATACACACGCTGCCTGGATGCGTCGCTGCGTTCCAGGCAACTCGGAGCTGGGAAATTTCAATTCGCACCTCCAACTAGAAAAACTATCCTGGAACGCCACTTGAAGTCGGAAGTCAAGTTCCTACTTGTGAACTCGGAGAAAAAAAAATTGTACCCCGACTTCACGAGTAGCAGCTGAATGATGTGCGAAAACAATGTCAGTGCCCATGGAAGCACACACTGTAAATGGTAAACCATAAAATAAAAGGCATCAAAATGTATATTTGCATGTATTTAAATTAAAATAATACATACGATCATATAGTAAAACCTGTTCTGCATGCACATTGATGTAGAAATATGTTTTACACATACGGTAGCTGGCTACAGTAAAGAATCTCATAAAGTCAGCTTTTCTGCATAAAAGTTATTGTTAAAAATGCCGAAACATTAGGAAGTGCAACCTACAACATTGACTGACTTGAGGGCTGCTAACTTATACAGACAGAGGGGAACACAGAACTAGTAACAAATGGGTTATTTATGTCAGTTGTTGCCATCCTCTTAATTAACACCCAAAGCACTGCTGAGGGTGCAACTGTGTGTACACTTTGTCACGGTCAGCCATGATTTTCGTTCACTTTCGGCGTCATGCCACCACCACCTTTGATGTCGTAAATCGGAAGTTTCAGCTGGGAAAAATCCCAGTTCCAACCAGTCTCGAACGCACCATATAATAATATGACACGGCTTTTTTTTCTTTCTTTTTATTAACAAACATTCCATATACAACAACATGGCAATGACTTGTCACATAGGCTACTGCAGAAGGGATCAAGTGCATATCAAAAACAGGGAAAACAAAGGAAGATAGGGGTTTAAATAAAAGGAAAGCGGCTAGGGTTTTTTTTCTAAATCATATTCTTCTATAATACTATAAAGTCTATATGACACGGCTTTTCCAAAGCGTGTATTTGTGACGCATGAGAACAGGCTGGTTTATAGCTGTAGGCTACGTCTGCGGGTTTAGACTATATCAAAACTTATTTCCTGGTACCTGAACCGATCTGAACGTACACTCTTCTGTGAAGGAGACAGATTACAGGTCATCCCTGCCACAGCGGGGGCCACACCCCTCGGGGAACCGCCCTATGGTGTGCGTTTTCGAATTAAAACGGAGACCTTTTGCTACGTTTGCACCTCCCGTCCAGAGCCCTTTACGCTCGGCTCTCTGATTGGGTCTTGCAAAGCAGAAACAGGATGCTACTGACCGGGTTTTTAGTCATCGTATTTTTATTAAAATATTGTGTCCCGTGCAAATAACACTTATCTGCCTATATTTACTGTGCATGTTGCCGTTTACTTTACGACTATTCCCGGTCTGTTTTCCACAGCCACACTCCCGTGTTCCATTCAGAAACAGTCCCAGCTCCTTACTGGTGCATGCAAAAAAACTGGTCTGATGCTTCGTCTGTATTTATTTATTCTTTCCCCAAATCCTCTGTAACTACCTACGGGAAGAGACCATCTGCTTCATGTTTACACTGGTACGAGCATGCCGTGTAGGCCTACCTGATCGGGCCCTGCGTTGTTAGTCATTTTAATGTAAATCATGTCTACAACGCAGCTAAAACGCTGCTGTGGACGGAGATCCATGGAAAATGTAAACAGATGCATTCCGTTTCTCTATCACAACTCAACAGAGTAGGCCAAGTGGTCATATTTTTATAGCTTAATATACAGCTAAGGATTTTCCAGGAACATCATCAGTGGCTATTGGAGCGTGTTAGACCTACTTCCTTTTCATGCGTTGCGTAGCATTTAGAATGCCATAATGTAGACATGTGATTGCTACATTGTAACAATAGACTTATTAATATATCTTAACAGATAGGAAGCATATAATCAATCAGAAAATTAGTAGGCCTACGTTTTATCAAGTCACTGCCACATGCTGTCACACGTCTGAAAGGCCACCGTGGGACCACACAGCACACTGGTCGACAAATGGTGCAGTTTTGCTTGATTCTCATTTCCACTGACACTTTCCAGACAAGTAGCCTATATCTATTTGATTTTTCCTCCTCTTGTCGTCATCGGTAGGCGTACTTTTGCATCCGCTTTCGTTTCACCACGACTCCCTGCCAAGAGAGTTTACCTGACTAAGATTGGCCCTGAACCTGATGGTAGGCTATTAATCAAACCAATAATGGCAGTGAGTATTACCCAGTCAGGGAAGAAAAGGACAAGTGTTAAAGCAATGCAGGTTGGATTTGCATGGGATGCTGCATTAAGGAAACTCGAAAATACGGGACAAACCGTGGGTTGGGTGATTACTTGAAACAAAATTTTGTAAAGTTTATTTTTGACAGTTGACAATAAATATAAAACCTAAAATAGGGAGATGGAAGAGAGAAAAGGATAGGCTATTACATGCAACCAAGGTCAATAGGTTTACACTTGATGACCCATTAACTTTCAATCACATTTCTTCTTAATGTAATGTGTAACTTTATGGTATGAAATGTAGTGGAGTAGGCCTAAGTTTCAGTGGGTGTCAGTTCTGTAGCCTCTATCGGAAGGATGTTTTTAGATTTGTTTCATATAGAAACCATGAACTATGAGATTTAGGTGCATTTCTGTTAACATTAAAATCTGTAATATGGAATTATAAACTTAAAATGTCCGTTGCTCATTACAGGAAAACCGCACATCATCAGTCATGGCCGCCATCAGCAAGTCAAACACAAGTTTTGCCTTGGAGCTATTCCGCACTCTGAGCCAAGAGAATCCCACGGGGAACATCTTTGTCTCCCCGCTGAGCATCAGCTCAGCCCTGGCTATGGTTTACCTGGGCGCTAAAGGAAACACTGCTGCTCAGATGGCACAGGTCAGCGCACAGTCTCTCTATTACATGCACCTACTCCAACACCTGACACCCCGCATAACATATAGCCCAATTATTTAAAAAAAAAAGCCTGTTTCCATAAAACATTGAGTTCTAAAGATCTATTGGCCCAGGTGTGGATCTAGGTACAGACTGAAAGGTGTGTCTTGAGACAGGCAAAGTCCAATGACACCTATACTTTGGCCTCTGAAACAAGTAATGTTTGCTAAAAAGCAGATTGTAACAACTGACAGTTGTTTGCCTTTGAAAGTTTACTGTAAATCCTCCATTGCTTTGTTCTTCTGTTTTTCTTTATTTTGATTAATGACTCTGTGTTGGACGTGTGCCAGACTTAAATAAATGAAAAATTTTCACCGGCAGTGCCTCCACAGGTTGATGATGAATTATGACTGAATGAACTCTCAAAACACTATATGGTGTAAGTATGTGGACGTATGAACATGGACATGCCATTCTATGAAAATGGGCATTAATCTGCTGCTATTACAGCCACAAGTGCTCTGGGATGGCTTTCCACCCGTTTTTAAAACCTTGCTGCAGGGAATTTATCCTATTCAGCCACAAGAGCATTAGTAAGATTGCTGCTCTGTGCAGGCTAGTCAAATTTTTTCACACCAAAGTGGGAAACCCCCCTTTTTTATGGACCTGGCTTTGTGCATGGAGACACAAACAGGAAAGAGTCTTCCCCAGATTGTTGACACAAAGTTGGAAAAACTCTATTGTCTAAAATATAATTGTAATCTATAGCATTAAGATTTTCCTTAATTGGAAGTAAGTTGCCTAGCTCACACCATAAACACAGTCCTTGACCCAAAGTAAGTATGGGAACTTGCTTGTCTGGATACTTGGCCTTATAGTGTATAGTATGAAAAGCAGGCCCATAAATTACCAATACTAAAACAGCAGACACGCCTAAACATTACAGTGAACTAAAAGGCATATCTAACAGCAGGCAACCAAGAAAAGAAACACATAGAACTACACCATGTACAGCATCCAGGCTTGACAATCCTTATTATCCTGCCTATAGGGTCGCGGGGGGGCTGTTATAGCAGCTCCAGAACAGTGGAATGTCCTTCCTGTGTTGCTTTGTGTTTGTAATACAACTTTGTGATCCCAGAATAAAGTCTTTTGTTCCACACTTTCACACAGGTCCTCTCATTCAACCCTGGTGAAGATGTCCACGCAGACTTCCAGACACTGAACGCTGACATCAACTCACCATCTTCATCATACATCCTGAAACTGGCCAACCGTCTCTATGGAGAAAATACTGCCAACTTCCTCCCGGTGAGTTTTCAGTTCACACTGATCACAGAAGACAGAGTTACTCTAGGTTTAATAAATAAATAAAGATCTTACTTGCTCTCTGCAGCTGTTCCTCGAAGCCACACAGAAGTACTACCAGGCAGACCTGAAGGCTGTTGATTTCATGGGGGCTCCAGAGGCGTGCAGAGCGGAGATCAACACCTGGGTCGAGCAGCAGACAGAAAGTGAGAAATAACATTTGAATTGAATCGTTCAGATACAAATTTTTTTACAGCAATCATGCGATAATGCCCTCTCCTCTGTGAATAAGTGACCGATGGTTTCTTTGTCCATGTATTTCTTTTCAGATAAGATTAAAGATCTTCTAAAGCCAGGAACAGTCAGTGCTATGACAAGATTGGCTCTAGTTAATGCCATCTACTTCAAGGGAAACTGGATGAGCGCCTTTGATGAGGAAGACACCAAAGAGATGCCCTTTAAAGTCAACAAGGTGAAAACTAAGTTGAAGTTTACAGATATAGAGACATACAGTTTGAATACCGGAAACATTTTAATATTTTAGCCAGATGTGCGGCTGAAATCTTCAGAAACTAAATACAGACGTTATAACTTGATCCAATAACCCTGATAGTCGTGTGTTTCTTGCACATCAGAATGAGTCCAGGCCAGTCCAGATGATGTACCAGATGAAGAAGTTGCCCTACAACTATGTTCCTGAGCTTGGTCTGCAGATCCTGGAGCTGCCATACGTGAAAGAGGAGCTTAGCATGTTCATTCTGCTGCCCGAGGAGTCTGCAGACGGCTCTGACCCCCTGCTGAAGGTACACAACCTAAAAACAAATAGCCCCAAATAAGAGACAATTGTACTGTGTCCTTTTGGTTCAGTTCCCCAGCACTCTTATCAACCTTGTTTCCAGCAGCTGTTTCAGCAAACAAGCTGTGATAAACTCAGTGTACCTACCTTTCCAACACTAAACTGCAGACACACAAGTTGGTGACTAGTTGTAGAAAAAAATAGAACCAGATAATTTTCTCAGGAGTGGAGATCAAAACAGACTTCCATCCATCAGGTGGACAAAAACACAACAGCTAATGTGTGCTGATGATGATCTACATTTGCTGGGTTTGTAAATGGGCAATTGTTTGCTAATAAATTGGTGTGTTTTTCATCTTGTGTTGGACTTCCGCTGTCTCCAAATTGCAAAAAAATGAAATAAAATAAAGAACACAGTTTAAAGCAAACTATACTTGCAAGGGGTGTAAAATAAGTTGTAATACAAGAATTCTCTTGGAAAGTATATAATTTATATCACTAATAACATACAGAATCTGAAATGACCAACCTTTCCCATTTCCAACCATTTAAATTGTGCTTTGTCTAACAAGAACCACATACAGATATCCTACTGTCTTCTATTTGAAAAGGAGCTTGGTCCTCATTTAGCAAAGAAGAGAACTACATTCTACGATTTTTATTTTTAAATGTCTCCTGCAAAAGCTGCCTCAGAATCTCACTTCTCTCCTTAAATTCACAACCACTGCTCACCAAACCAGATCTCAGGACTGTTTACCTCTAGTTAATTTTCTGGTAAATTCTCAACTTGGGAAGAATGTCTTACACTACTGTGCACCATTTATAAATGGAATCAATTAGAGGATTTCAAAACTTGACATACCACAAGTTGATTTTAAACTTTTAACTTTGAATCTATTTAGTGATGTCTGTGATCGTCACTGATGCTGAATGTGCTTTTGTTTGTCTAGTTATGTATTTGTCCTTTTCTTTTCTACGATATCTTGATCTCAGAGAGACTGCATGATTAAATAAAAGCATACTGTATATTTAAAACATTAAGTTCAGCTTAACAAAGACAATGAAAGAACAGCAACTTGTTTGAGGATTATAGGATTTAATAACAAGCACCTAAGCTGATGCTTACAACCTCTTAATATAAAAATGTGCTAGAGATGTTCATATGTATGTGTTTCATTCCAGCTGGAGAATGAGCTAACATGGGATAAGCTGGACAAATGGACCAACAGGGAAAACATGGAAATCCACTCAGAAATCAACGTTTACCTGCCCAAGTTCAAGTTGGAGGAAGACTACGAGCTGAACGAGTCTCTGGCAAAACTAGGCATGACAGATGTGTTCTGTGGGCAGACGGCCGATTTGTCTGGCATGAGCGGTGAGGGAGGACTCTTCCTGTCCACAGTAGCCCACAAGGCCTTTGTGGAGGTGAATGAGGAGGGGACGGAGGCAGCTGCTGCCACTGCAGGCATGGTAGCAAACTGTATGTTGAAGGAGGAAGAGTTCACAGCGGACCACCCCTTTCTCTTCTTCATCAGGCACAATAAGACCAAGTCCATCCTCTTCCTCGGCAGGTTCTCATCTCCTCAGTAAATCAGTAGAATTTGAATGAAAAATATGCAAAATCCTTGAAATGAAGACTTTATTTTCTGTGATGCTTTGCTAATAACTGGTCTGTCGTACTGAAATCACAGATGTAACTATTCAAACGCTTAATGAATGAGTTAGAGTTTTGACTTATTAATGGGTTATAATACTGGACTAAATTCAGTGATGAGCCTGTAAGTGATAAATAAAGCTTCTGGGTTTAAAAGTGAGTACATTGCTTTAATGGAGACAATCAGAGTTTTCTGTTTCTTCAGTAGACAGTAGTTCCAATAAAAGGAAAATGTTTTCTGTAGTTCGGCTAAACAGATTGTGACAACCTGTACCTTTAAGGTTGCAACTCCGCCCATTCGTACGTCACACCTTCTGTGATTACCACGCCCAGATGAAAAAAGAAGGAAGTAGTAAAATGTTTGGTGTGTGTCTGGGAGAAAGGCCCAGTTGAAGACAGAGGAGAGCTGAGGGAAGGAAGGAAGCGTTGGAGCGACCTATTTAGCTTAGTTGAACTAGTATAGCGAGGCCGTTAATCCCTCCCGCGTTCACCTACAGCAACAATCCATACGTCGGCACCTTCTTCATCCACAACTCAGCAATAACCTCAAAACAACCAACCATCCAGATCCATTATTCCAAGTCCATCACCACCAAACAGGTCCAAACTCATTAACAATCAAGCAGGTCGTAAGTGCTTCAAACCCCCCCCCACCTTATATTTTTGAGCAGTGTGTTTTTCCTCTTTTTCATGTTTGCTTGACGTTGCTTTGAGGAACAGAGCAATCCTTATTTGATGGGGTTTTTTTGCTCTCTAGATTTAATAATTTTTCTGAACTGAACTGCTTTTGAATTGAACTGTTTGTTTTTTTTAATTGAACTGAACTGCTGGCTGCATGGAAATGAACTGAACCCTGAGGGGAAATTTGAGTTGTGTTTTTTGATTTGTGATACGTTTTTGGTAAAATACATTGCCTTTGTTGGATTTTACAATTGAGTTGTGGTTTTCCTTACTGTGCACTGTTTCACTCAACGTGAGGGTCCATAATAGTACATGTATGTATCCTTTGTGGCATTTGATGGGTACGAAATATTATTCTGTATAAGGGCATAAAATATCTTACGTGTCAGGAGAGAAACCTGACTGGCACCCCAAAAAGAAACCCGTAAGTCAATCTGTCACAAGATCATAAACTATATGTCAAGCTTTGTGTAATATTTAGTACCTACAGCATTAATAAAAACATTGCTGCACCATCCTGCTCAGAAGCTGTTATAAAAGTACATAGGCTATCGGATTTGTGGGCCAACACTAACAAATTAAAAGCAAGAAAGATGCATTCTGCAAACACAAATTTGTGTTAGTCAACAACTTTTTTTCTTTAAAAAAAGTAATTTATTGATGCATAGTTAATAACAGTAGCAAAAGCTACACATAGTCAATTACATTTTACATTGCCAGAAGCACAAATTAAATTCAGTTCTTCATAAATATTAAAACATTTTATCACTGTTTTATTTTTAAGAGTTCTATTGAGGTGCTGAAGCGTTTCAGTTCAGCTATAAATCGATTAAAGCAGCGTTTGGACCCAGTCCATTTTGATGTGTAATTTTAAAAGTATTATGAGGAGCTGCACAATATGTGCCTAGTTGATATTGTCTGGACCATGAAGTACAAAATATGACATCTAAAGTCAACAGCTTTTCTGTTAAGCGGCTGTAAAAATACAAAAACCTGTTTTATCAACAAAACTTTATTTTGAAGGTCATGAACGGAAACCCACTTTTACACTCAGTTAATCATCACACAGACACACCTATGTACACACGAAACGCTTTTAAAGCGCAGCCGTTGTCAACGCCCATATACTCACTATGAATTAAAAAAAATGTCAATCCATTGTATAGAATCCAAATTTAGAAACCTGAAGACCGTAAACCTCACCTTCCACACTGTGTCCCTGTTTTCTCAATCTATCAAAATGAATTTGGAAAAACCTGTTGCTTTAAATATCTCAGCAGTGGTGAAAGAAGTAGCCTACTGGGATCTTCAAGGCTACTGAGTAGAAGTAGGCCGACCAGTACAACAACTACTCCAAGTAAAAGTCTTTCATTCAAAACTTGATTCGAAGAAGCCTACAAAAGTATTAGGAGCAAAGTGTACGTGGTCCTGCCTCTATCCGTGTGCAGACATCGGATAGTAAAACATAAACATTTAATAATTTCAATATCAAAAGTTATAGCATGCAGAACTTTGCTAAATACTAAAGCTCTTTATTGTGTTTCTTCCTCATAGGTTATAATGGCATGTATTTGTTACCAGTCAGTGACTTATCGCGCAATCACGCGTCCCTCCCACACACCCACCCACACACTGCTGTGACACACAGTGTGTAGCCTATCCCGTATAAATGAGCTGCGGTGGTGGACCTCTGGATTTACCAACAAAATCTGCCGCGGGACGTTGCGGTTTCTCTTATTTGGGGTTTTTTTCGGACTGCTGCCTGTCTCTACTTTTTGCTGTCATTTGTTCGGACATTGAGTGTCAGCGAGCAGGAAGCGCTTCAGTCTTTTCGGGAGGAAGATCAGGTAACATAGCCCATCGATACAGCTAATACGCCTGCACTCACCTGTTGTGTAGCTTATTCTGACGTGCGTGTCACTTTATGTGCCAGCTTGTGTCTGTTTAGAGCTGTAGGTCTACGTGTGCGGGTTTATTTCAGGGCAGGCTATAATAATCTTTACAAAATTTTGTTTCAAGTAATGTGAGTTTAGTTTTTCATCTTCAGTTTCCCTGTAGACCTACATGGAAAATCCGTCATGGTTTAACCACTTAATATAAAGGCCTATAAGGGAGGCAATTTTGGTGATACAAGATGAGAAAGGTATTTTCTAAACTTTTGAACCTTTAACCTACCACTTTTCACAGAAGCGTGTGCGCTCAGATCGGTTCAGTTCTCTCTCGGGAGGATGTTTTTAGATGTGTTTCATAAAACACCATGAACTATAAGAGATCATTTAGGTGTCTTTCTGTTAACATTAAAATCTGTAATATGGAATTATAAACTGATTTAAAATGTCCGTTGCTCATTACAGGAAAATCGCACATCATCAGTCATGGCCGCCATCAGCAAGTCAAACACAGGTTTTGCCTTGGACCTATTCCGCACTCTGAGCCAAGGGAATCCCACGGGGAACATCTTTGTCTCCCCGCTGAGCATCAGCTCAGCCCTGGCTATGGTTTACCTGGGCGCTAAAGGAAACACTGCTGCTCAGATGGCACAGGTCAGCGCACAGTCTCTCTATTACATGCACCTACTCGACACCCCGCATAACCTGTCTGTTTCGTTAAAACATAAAGTTCAGTCTATTGGCCCAGTTGTGGATCTAGGTACAGACTGAAAGGTGTGTCTTGAGACAGGCGAAGTCTAATGACAGCTATACTTTGACCTCAGTAAACGCCTTTGAAACAAGTACTGTTTGCTTAAAAGCAGAAGATTGTAAAAACTGGCAGTTGCACAAAGTTGTTTTTGTTTATTTTGATTAATGACTCTGTGTTGGACGTGTGCCAACCTCAACTAAGTGGAAAATTTTCACCAGCAGTGCCTCAGCAGGTTGAAGATGAATTAAGGACTAAGTGATTATTCAACAGTATACAGAAATATAGAAACACACTACATGGTGTATGAGAACATGAGAACATTACACCCATATGTGATAGTTTGGACATACCATTCCAAAGTAATGAACATTAATCTGCTGCTATTACAATCTCAACTGCTCTGGGAGGGTGGTGGATCTGTTGATCCTGGTCAGCCACAAGAGCATTAGTGAGATTGGCCAGGCTCACAGTTGTTGCAACGTTTCAGTTCATGACAAGGTGTTCTGCTCTGTGCAGGCTAGACCCATTTCTTCATGGACCTGGCTTTGTGCACGGAGACACAAACAGGAAAGAGCCTTCTCCGATTGTTGACACAAAATTGGAAAAATTCTATTGTCTAAAATATAATTGTAATCTATAGCATTAAGATTTTCCTTAATTGGAAGTAAGTTGCCTAGCTCACACCATAAACACAGTCCTAGACTGTATGTATTTAGTTTTGGGACATGCCTGTCTGCATACTTTTTGCCTTATAGTTTATAGTATGAACAGGCACATAAATTACTAACACTAAAACAGCAGACATGACAAACTATCGACAACTTAGTTGAAGGTTATATGTTGCCACTGTCCAATAACTATATATTTTTTTATTTCTAGCTTAAATACCATAAGCTGTTATAGCAGCTCCAGAACAGTGGAATGTCCTTCCTGTGTTGCTTTCAGCTTCATTTTCACTGTTTGTAATACAATTTTGTGATCCCAGAATAAATAAATAAATAAAAAGTCTGTTGTTCCACACTTTCACACAGGTCCTCTCATTCAACCCTGGTGAAGATGTCCACGCAGACTTCCAGACACTGAACGCTGACATCAACTCACCATCTTCATCATACATCCTGAAACTGGCCAACCGTCTCTATGGAGAAAATACTGCCAACTTCCTCCCGGTGAGTTTTCAGTTCACACTTATCACAGAAGACAGAGTTACTGTAGGTTTAATAAATAAATAAAGATCTTACTTGCTCTCTGCAGCTGTTCCTCGAAGCCACACAGAAGTACTACCAGGCAGACCTGAAGGCTGTTGATTTCATGGGGGCTCCAGAGGCGTGCAGAGCGGAGATCAACACCTGGGTCGAGCAGCAGACAGAAAGTGAGAAATAACATTTGAATTGGACACAAAATCGTTCATATACAAATTTTTTACAGCAATCATGCGATAATGCCCTCTCCTCTGTGAATAAGTGACCGATGGTTTCTTTGTCCATGTATTTCTTTTCAGATAAGATTAAAGATCTTCTAAAGCCAGGAACAGTCAGTGTTATGACAAGATTGGCTCTAGTTAATGCCATCTACTTCAAGGGAAACTGGATGAACCGCTTTAATGAGGCAAACACCAAAGAGATGCCCTTTAAAGTCAACAAGGTGAAAACTAAGTTGAAGTTTACAGATATAGAGACATAAGTTTGAATACCGGAAACATTTTAATATTTTAGCCAGATGTGCGGCTGACATCTTCAGAAACTAAATACAGACGTTATAACTTGATCCAATAACCCTGATATTCGTGTGTTTCTTGCACATCAGAATGAGTCCAGGCCAGTCCAGATGATGTACCAGATGAAGAAGTTGCCCTACAACTATGTTCCTGAGCTCGGTCTGCAGATCCTGGAGCTGCCATACGTGAAAGAGGAGCTTAGCATGTTCATTCTGCTGCCCGAGGAGTCTGCAGACGGCTCTGACCCCCTGCTGAAGGTACACAACCTAAAAACAAATAGCCCCAAATAAAAGACAATGGTACTGCATCCTTTTGGTTCAGTTCCCCAGCACTCTTATCAACCTTGTTTCCAGCAGCTGTTTCAGCAAACAAGCTGTGATAAACTCAGTGTACCTACCTTTCCAACACTAAACTGCAGACACACAAGTTGGTGACTAGTTGTAGAAAAAAATAGAACCAGATAATTTTCTCAGGAGTGGAGTCCAAAACAGACTTCCATCCATCAGGTGGACAAAAACACAGCAGCCAATGTGTGCTGATGTTGATCTACATTTGCTGGGTTTGTAAATGGGCAATTGTTTGCTAAAAATTGGACATAAAAATCTTGTGTTAGTTTTAAGCAAACTATACTTGCAAGAGGTGTAACAGATGTAATGCATAAATTCTGAACTATCTGCACTCCAGGAAAGTATAGGATAACTAATAACATACATCGCAATAATACATCTGAAATCCACTTATACCATTTCCAGCCAATTAAATTCTGCTTTGTCTAACAAGAACCACATACAGATATCGTACTGTCTTCTATATGAAAAGGAGTCTGGTCTTCTAGTAGACTACATTCTACCATTATATTTTCATAACAAGCAGCTAAGCTGATGCTTACAACCTCTTAATATAACTATGAGCTAGAGATGTTCATATGTATGTGTTTCATTCCAGCTGGAGAATGAGCTAACACAAGATAGGCTGGACAATTGGACCAACAGGGAAAACATGGACGTCCACTCAGAAGTCTTCGTTCACCTGCCCAAGTTCAAGCTGGAGGAAGACTACGAGCTGAATGAGCCTCTGAGCAAACTAGGCATGACAGACGTGTTCTGTGGGCCGAAGGCCGATTTGTCTGGCATGAACGGTGAGGGAGGACTCTTCCTGTCCACAGTAGCCCACAAGGCCTTTGTGGAGGTGAACGAGGAGGGGACGGAGGCGGCTGCAGCCACAGCAGGCATGATAGCATTCTGTATGTTGAGGGAGGAACGCTTCACAGCAGACCACCCCTTCCTCTTCTTCATCAGGCACAATAAGACCAAGTCCATCCTCTTCCTCGGCAGGTTCTCGTCTCCTCAGTAGACAGAAGCAGTGGAGGAAGATGTTGGGCCAATTTAAATAAAAATATGCAAAATCCCTGAATTGAAGACTTTATTTTCTGTGATGCTTTGCTAATAACTGGTCTGTCGTACTGAAATCACAGATGTAACTATTCAAACACTTAATGAATGAGTTAGAGTTTTGACTTATTAATGGGTTATAATACTGGACTAAATTCAGTGATCAGCCTATGTAAGTGGTAAATAAAGCTTCTGGGTTTAAAAGTGAGTACATTGCTTTAATGGAGACAATCAGAGTTTTCATAAGAACTGTTTCTTCAGTAGACAGTAGTTCCAATAAAATATGTTTGCAGTGAGATCTGTGCATTATCCAGAGGAACCTGGGATATTTCTTACAGTTAAGTTTTTGAAATGCTGTTTTCAAAGCATAAGCATTAGAAACAGATTTCCATTTAAAGTATTGGTATAAGATACACATAGTCAATTACATTTTACATTGAAGCACAAATTAAATTCAGTTCTTCTTAAATATTAAAACATTTTATCTGTTTTATTCTTAAGAGTTCTATTGAGGTGCAGTAGCGTTTCAATTCAGCTATAAATCAATAAAAGCAGCGTTTGGATCCAGTCCATTTTGATTTGTAGATGTGTAATTTTAAAAGTATTATGAGGAGCTGCACAATATGTGCCTAGTTGATATTGTCTGGACCATGAAGTACAAAATATGACATCTAAAGTCAACAGCTTTTCTGTTAAGCGGCTGAAAAAATACAAAAACCTGTTTTGCAGAAACAAACCCTGAAAGCGTGATGTTAGATGGAAAAGTAAAAGTTTGATTCAATCAAAATACTGTGAGAGAAATATTTATCAAGTGAAGCTTTAGATTTGGATGCATGTTGTATGTTTTTCCACTTATAGAATAATTTAAACACGTCAGCATGTGTAGTTGAGCAATAAAATAACCCACCTTTTTATCAACAAAACTTTATTTTGAAGGTCATGACCGAAAACCCACTTTTACACTCAGTTAATCATCACACAGACACACCCATGTACCTACACACGAATCGCTTGTAAAGCGCAGACCTTGTCATGTCTTGGCTGAAGCTCAAAACGCCCATATAGTCACTATGAATTAAAAAAATGTCAATCCATTGTATAGAATTTAAATTTAGCCTTTTCAGTGGATGTCGACCTTGAGCCAAAAGTGAAAAGAAACACCTGAAACACTAACTGTCAGGTCTAATAGAGTTAAATAAGGAAAATATTAAAGTAATGAGACAAAAAATGGCAGTGGGCTATTCTGAGAAGATACGAGGTGTATTTTTAGTAAGGCAGACATGAAAAGTAATTTGTTTGTGAAACCTGAAGACCGTAAAGTAAACCTCACCTTCTACACTGTGTTCCTGTTTTCTAAATCTGGCTCCATCCTTAACTCCATCAAAATGAATTTGGAAAAAACTGTTGCTTTAAATATCTCAGCAGTGGTGAAAGAAGTAGCCTACTGGGATCTTCAAGGCTACTGAGTAGAAGTAGGCCTACCAGTACAACAACTACTCCAAGTAAAAGTCTTTCATTCAAAACTTGATTTGAAGAAGCCTACAAAAGTATTAGGAGCAAAGTGTACGTGGTCCTGCCTCTATCCTTGTGCAGACATCGGATAGTAAAACATAAACATTTAATAATTTCAGTATTAAAAGTTATAGCATGCAGAACTTTGCTAAATACTGTGCAAACTTTTTAAAGTGTTTTATTGTGTTTCTTCCTCATAGGTTATAATGGCATGTATTTGTTACCAGTCAGTGACTTATCGCGCAATCACGCGTCCGTCCCACCCACCCACACACTGCTGTGACACACAGTGTGTATTCCGTATAAATGAGCTGCGGTGGTGGACCTCTGGATTTACCAACAAAATCTGCAGCGGGACGTTGCGGTTTCTCTTATTTGGGGGGATTTTTTCGGACTGCTGCCTGTCTCTACTTTTTGCTGTCATTTGTTCGGACATTGAGTGTCAGCGAGCAGGAAGCGTTTCAGTCTTTTACTGCAGTCAAGCCAGCCTCCACTTCGAAAACGACAGTCAAGCCAGCCCTCGCGCTATTTTGCGATGCGTGTTTTTTGTTTTTCTAGACATTACGGTAACATCGTGTCTCAGCACATTTCAAAATAAAAGTGAGCTTCTGCTGAACATAATGCAATTGCTGTGGCAGAAACGATTGAATAAATAAATAAATGTTTGAGAAAATATTACATTTTCACAGAAATGTTACTAAATTCAGCCAAGATGCGAACTCATGTAAAAGAAAACCCTAACACAAAAATGTCTGATAGTTTCACTGAATTTCCTGATTCAAACTCAGGTAACAAGAAAACTTTCTGTTTCCACTGACTTATTTCACTTCACAGTGATAGCAGACCATCTCAAGGTGACACTCTGTAAAGATCAAAGAAATCTGATGTTTAGTTTGAAAACTACAGCCCTTGAAAATGTCTAATATTTTCACTGAATACACTGATTTCAGATGCATGTAAAAAGAAAACCCTCTGTTTCCACTGACTCATTTAACTTCATATTGATAGCAGACCACCTCAGAGTGACACTCTGTCAATATCAGAGCAATCTGATGTATTATTTTGAAATTACAGCCCTTGAAATGTCTAATATTTTCACTGAATATGAAAACTAAGTTGAAGTTTACAGATATAGAGACATACAGTTTGAATACTGGAAACATTTTAATATTTTAGCCAGATGTGCGGCTGACATCTTCAGAAGGCTAAATACAGACGTTATAACTTGATCCAATAACCCTGATATTCGTGTGTTTCTTGCACATCAGAATGAGTCCAGGCCAGTCCAGATGATGTACCAGATGAACACATTGCCCTACAACTATATTCCTAAGCTCGATCTGCAGATCCTGGAGCTGCCATACGTGAAAGAGGAGCTTAGCATGTTCATTCTGCTGCCCGAGGAGTCTGCAGACGGCTCTGACCCCCTGCTGAAGGTACACAACCTAAAAACAAATACCCCCAAATAAGAGACAAGTGTACTGCGTCCTTTTGGTTCAGTTCCCCAGCACTCTTATCAACCTTGTTTCCAGCAACTCAGTGTACCTACCTTTCCAACACTAAACTGCAGACACACAAGTTGGTGACTAGTTGTAGAAAAAAATAGAACCAGATAATTTTCTCAGGAGTGGAGACCAAAACAGACTTCCATCCATCAGGTGGACAAAAACACAACAGCCAATGTGTGCTGATGTTGATCTACATTTGCTGGGTTTGTAAATGGGCAAATGTTTGCTAATAAATTGGACATAAAAATCTTGTGTTAGCTTTAAGCAAACTATACTTGCAAGAGGTGTAAAATATGTTGTAATGCATAAATTCTGAACTATCTGCACTCCAGGAAAGTATAGGATAACTAATAACATACATCGCAATAATACATCTGAAATCCACTTATACCATTTCCAGCCAATTAAATTCTGCTTTGTCTAACAAGAACCACATACAGATATCGTACTGTCTTCTATATGAAAAGGAGTCTGGTCCTCACCAGCAACAAGAAGAGAACTACATTCTACCATTTTTATTTTCATAACAAGCAGCTACAAGCTGATGCTTAACAACCTCTCAATATAAATATGAGCTAGAGATGTTCATATGTATGTGTTTCATTCCAGCTGGAGAATGAGCTAACACAAGATAGGCTGGACCATTTGACCAAAAGGGAATACATGGACGTCCGCTCAGAAGTCTTCGTTCACCTGCCCAAGTTCAAGCTGGAGGAAGACTACAAGCTGAATGAGCCTCTGAGCAAACTAGGCATGACAGACGTGTTCTGTGGGCTGATGGCCGATTTGTCTGGCATGAACGGTGAGGGAGGACTCTTCCTGTCCACAGTAGCCCACAAGGCCTTTGTGGAGGTGAACGAGGAGGCTGTATGTTGAGGGAGGAACGCTTCACAGCAGACCACCCTTCCTCTTCTTCATCAGGCACAATAAGACCAAGTCCATCCTCTTCCTCGGCAGGTTCTCGTCTCCTCAGTAGACAGAATCAGTGGAGGAAGATGTTGGGCCAATTTGAATGAAAAATATGCAAAATCCTTGAAATGAAGACATTATTTTCTGTTATGCTTTGCTAATTAAAGAACTGTGTTTCTGATCTCTCTTTGTACTGAATTCATAGATGTAACTATTCAAACAATTAATGAATGAGTTAGTTTTGAATTGTTAGTGGGTTATAATACTGGACTATCAGCTTGTAAGTGGTAAATAAAGCTTCTGGGTTTAAAAGTGAGTACATTGCTTTAATGGAGACTATCAGAGTTTTCATAAGGACTGTTTCTTCAGTAGACAGTAGTTCCAATAAAATGTTTTCGCAGTGACATCTGTGCATTATGTGCAGTGAACCTGGGATATTTCTTGAAAAACAAATTACAGTTAAGTTTTTGAAATGCTATTTTCAAAGCATAAGCATTAGAAACAAATTTCCATTTACAGTATTTGTATTGGGGTGGCAGCAAAAATAAAATAAATATAGGACATTTTTCAAAACTTAAGTGGACCAAACGATACGCTTTTTTAAATCCCAAGAAAGGAGAAAAATGTTCTCTGTAATTTAGCTAAATGGATTCTTTGTGCGCATAAAGTATATTCAAATCAAGCTTTATTTTAATTTATCAAAAAACAATGAATACTCTTAAGTTTAAAAAAATATAACCCAAAAGAAAAATGAATGGTGATGAAGGTAAGTGGTTTAGTGTGTGGCATTTATTGATAAATATACAAGATATTGGTTTTGTAATGTAGCAAATTATCAGTTTGTTGCTCCTTATACAATCACTTGTTAAACTCTTTTGTAGGACTCCACTAACAATTTAGAAATGTGGGAGTCAAACACTCAAACGATACAGATAAAGTTGTGAGACAAAATTCTAGCCAAATGAAAAGTCAGCAGCAAACTAAGCACACACTGAGGTGGTTCTGTATATCCTGTTAACTCTGGATGACCCCTGTAAAATATGCCTCTGTGTTTGTGCCTGTGTTTCTATCTATGTATAACAATGTGTTTCTGTGACACAAAATATTCAGAACCGACAGCATTAATACAAACACTGCTCCACCACCAAGTTCAGAAACTGTTAAAGTATATACAGGTACGTATCGGATTTGTGGGCCAACAATGACCAAATTAAAAAGAAGATGAACACATTCTTCAAGCCCAAATGGGTTTTAGCAAATATATTTATTTTTAAACCAATTCTAGAGAGTTAAATGCCTGCATATACAGATGTATCTGATATTAAAGTACAGCATGAGCATGGGCAGTGTGAAGACAGATTCAAAGAATGGAAATGAAAAATATAAAGCAAAGACTTGACAAAGTAGTTTGCAGTTTTTCTGTTACAGAGGTCATTTTAAGGTAAACATGAAAAACAATCATTCAAATCAACAGAAAAAAGTATGAATTTATAAACATTGTTGTTCTAGATTCATGAATATCATATTTTCCTACAAGAAAACAAACAAATTATAGGAAAGTCGATATAGGCTCTATAAATGAGCATAGGTGCTGCAGACCAAAACCGGAAAGCGTATTGTTAGATGTAAAAGTAAGATTCAAACAAAATACTGTGAGAAAAACATTTATCTAGTGATGCTTTATATTTGGATGCATTTTGTATGTTTCTCCACTTTAAGGTTAATTTAAACACGTCAGGTTTTTTAGTTGAGTCATAAAATGAGCCAGCTGTTTTCCAATAAAACTTTGTTTTGAAGGCCATGACCGGAAGCCGAGTTTTACATTCTGTCTGACTTGACATCGGCGTCTTTCCTTCTGTCTGTGTGGTTGACAGCTAACGGGTGAGAAACAACTACTTTACATATTTGTTTAGCTCGGGGGTTAACGTTGTTTTACTGCACTAGCGCATTACTCGTATGAAAGGGAAAACTGTTATCTAACTTACCCACGACACAGCTAGTTGCCACATTCAGGTTTAGTTTATCTACTCACATTAATATAACTACTCGCCCAAAGGAGTAAATGTTGCTATTGCTAGCTAACATCATCAACTTTGGCTAATAATAACGTCAACGTTATATTGTCTGTCTGGCTTTGCATATCACAACCTCATAGTATACGGCTACAACGCAGTTTTAGATAGACTGGTCACCTCTAATGACAAGCACGTAACAACAAACAAATTGTAAACCGAAAATAGAGGTAAGCTAAGTAAGTTAGCTATAAGTTAGATGTTGTTAGTTAATTGAGTTTGGCATGATGTCGTTTTCTGTTAATAACCCTTCTTGTTTCGCGTGGTTATAAAATGCCTTGTAAGCTTGTAAAGAATAAGGATGACGTGGGACTTTCCTGAGCAGAGCTGCACCTGTGGACACTGTCAGGGTGCCACCATTGCCATGTTAACTTCTCCTTGTGTAATGAAATATATCCTCGTTACCATATGTAATCGATGCTATCTTGTTTTATTTGTATTGTTCTTATGCCACATTAAGTATTTTTGTGTCTTACTTTTTGTAGATGAACTGCCAGTGCGATCACACCCTTCCATTGAGGGTGTTGGTGACAGGTGGGTCCGGCTTGGTGGGCAGGGCCATACAGCATGTGGTCAAAGAGGAGGGGGGAGCGAAGGAGGGGGAAGAATGGATATTCCTCTCCTCCAAAGATGCCAACCTCATGTGAGAACATACCTCTTCTAGTTACTACTAATATGTAAACACATGTTTTGGTACTGACACACACAATTGGGAGACCCTCTCTGCTACTATCTCATTCTGTGGTATCGTGGTTTCTCTTCAGGAACATGGAGGAGACGAGAGCAGTGTTTGAAAAACATCGGCCAACCCACGTCATTCACCTGGCTGCTATGGTTGGAGGGCTTTTCAAGAACATGAAGTACAACCTGGACTTTTGGGTATTGTTAATAAACTTGCACAAATGTTAGACATGTTGAAAGTAGTATTCATTTGGTAATAAAATGTTATCTTTGTCCTTTTTAACAATTATTTTTTGTTGCTGCTGATGTGTCTGTCCCCTGCAGAGAAATAATATCTACATCAATGATAACGTGCTGCAGGCAGCACATGAAGTTGGCACAGTCAAGGTTGTTTCCTGCCTATCCACCTGCATTTTTCCTGACAAGACCACCTACCCTATCAATGAGACCATGGTAAAAGGCCCATCTGTGTGTGCGTGTGCTGTTAGCTGGATGTATTAGTCAATTTGTAAATGGCGACTAACTGTTACTTTACTTCTTTGCACAAGATCCACAACGGTCCACCTCATGAGTCGAACTTTGGATATGCGTATGCAAAGAGAATGATTGATGTTCATAACAGGTGGGAAATCACTTGTTTGTATTGTATTGTAAAATGTTTTTAAAAAGTCACACTATCGCATGAATAAGAGTTGGCTGTAAAAGTGTGGGTATGTTTCACAGGGCGTATTTCCAGCAGCATGGGCGTTGCTATACGGCTGTTATTCCCACTAATGTGTTTGGCCCCCATGACAACTTCAGCATTGAGGATGGTCATGTGCTGCCGGGCCTCATACACAAAGCATACATTGCTCAAAGTAAGTCACATTCTCTTACATAAGCTGGTAGGTTTGCACATATCTCACTCATTGTTTTGTGTCGCTAATAAAACAATAAATACACATTACTATGTAACTATAAGTAGAGTCTTTCAAACTGTCTTTTTTAGGTGCCTGCAAATTTGATTTTGTTTCTTAAGTTGTGTTAATATATATTTAATCACTATGACTGTTTGATTATGTTTGATTAGGAACAATCACATGTATTGGTATAGTGGGGATACATGGAGCCATAGAAACCATGTACTCATTTGTGTGTGTGATTAGAGGAGGGGAAGCCCCTTGTGGTCTGGGGCTCTGGCACTCCCAGAAGACAGTTTATTTACTCCTTGGACCTGGCTCGTCTCTTCCTGTGGGTCTTGAGAGAGTATCCAGAGGTCGAACCAGTCATTCTCTCCGGTGAGTCCTCATACACAGCATACCAATAGTGAAAGCTGAATTCAGTTTATAGTAATACTGTTGTTGTGTCTGCCGGTTCCAGTTGGAGAGGAAGATGAAGTGTCCATCAAAGAAGCAGCGGAAGCAGTTGTGGAAGCATTGGACTTTAAAGGAGAAGTGGTTGTATCCTTGTAATTGAGTTAATTGATGTCATCACAGCCAATTTTTAGATGTGTTTAACTCGTTTACTATAGTCCATGTTCCAGATTTTACTCAGCAAGTTAATTTGGAAAACTCAGTAAACAGCATTATTGGTTCAGGCTTCAGGCAGGAAAAAAAGGTTAAATGTTTTTTGGTGGCACCAGTATAAAAGCTCATGCTGTCACTACAAATTACATATTTTTAACTTTATTGGAGATCAGTGCCCAATTTTACGTTTTACAAATAGCACCTCACAAAGGTATTGCCCAGGCAATTATGGGTATTTTGGTACGAAATGTTAATCATTCTAAAATACTATATTAAAAAAAATGAAAGCTGAAGCATCTTTAGTGATGCCTAATACTGTAATGATCTGGCTGTCTGGACGGTTAACACTGTTAAACTAATGTACAATTTTTACTCAAAGGACAAAATAATAACTATACTACCTACCTCGATAGGTCATAAATCATAAGTTTCATGTAGTCTCCTTGACCTTTGACCTCTAGTTTGATACCAGTAAAGCAGACGGCCAGTTCAAAAAGACAGCCAGTAATGCAAAGCTGTGCCGCTACCTGCCCGACTTCACCTTCACACCCTTCAAACAAGGTGGGTCTGACTGATTGGTTGGTTGTGTGTGCGCGCATGGCTGTTTAGATGCCAGTGCAGAAATGTAAAATACTGGTTTTATGTTTTGATTATATCTTGTTTGCTGATTTTTTTTTTTTGCTCACATATACAGCTTTAAAGGAAACCTGTGATTGGTTTGTTGCAAACTATGACTCAGCCCGGAAGTGAAACCCTTGCCAAAGAAGTTGGTCCATGGCCTGTTCTGTTGGAAGAGAAGGTGGTAATGACAGAGGAAAGGGCTGGATGAAAACAAGGTGATTCATCTGCAAGAGTAGATGGATGTTACTGAAAGTGTGTCTGCGCACTCATAAAGCTGGACTGAACCTTACTGTGAATTCAAGTCTGCAATACCATAACATTATGTTGTGAAGGTTGTTGCACACTTGTTTATCTTTAGGTTTAAAAACTACATATTGTTTTTGTATACATTGTATTATACTACCTGTATGTAGAATTTTGTTCACTATGGTAGTGTTAATTGAATTGTTGCGTTAACTGCTTAAATCTTGGATTCAAGGTGCTGGCACAATTTACAAATTTTAGGAACTGCCTCTAGTATAAATCTTGTTCAGTAGTTTTTTTTATTAATGCACAACCTTCATTCTTGAAGGGTTTGGGATTTATAAGGTTAGAATCACCTGTCCTTGATTCACTTTATTTAATGAACAGAAAGAAGAATGTACTGTTTAACTGGATAGAGGTTTTTTACTCAGTACATTGGCACTTAAATAAAATGCTTTAACATATGTCTTAAGTCTTTTGCCTGAGTATTTAAGGGCTAAGTCACCAGCACCACAACATTTTGTAGGTTTTCATATCTCAGATACTGTACAAACTACGTAGTGACTGAATTCAGCTTTCTGGACTGCTACTGTTGCTTTGTTTGAAAACATACAGACAGATTCATAGGTAAAGAAATGATTTATTATAAAAATGAAGTTAACATAGCAATAAAATAACAGGATATTTAAAAACTTTGCATGTGTAGTGCTTATTTTACAAACAAAATCTTTAAGCAAAGCAGACAGAACTTACAGTGATGACACAGTAACAGTTTTTTTGCAGAGAAGGCCCTCTATCACAGAAATTAAGGGAAGTCAAGCATGTTAGGAGTGAACATAGGAGGAGTGCCCCCCTTCATGGATTCTGCAGTACTCCTGTCCTGGCACGGCTCTCTTCTTACAGGCTTTCCCTGTTTTTGTTATACCATTGCACAGCTGACGGCCCGACAGAGAGCTGCCACAGGAAAGACAGAGGGGGGAGGGGGATATAATGATCAATTAAAATCTTTTAACAGATAGTTGAGTTTTCACGTTTTGGGCACTATGTGTGGTCAAAGTCTAAATCCCTGACCTGTTGCTGATTAGTGATGTGGTAGGACTCGCACTTCGTGAGTCACACACCAAATCACGCGAGTCGTTCACAACACCAAAAGCACCTCCCAGGTTCCTCGGGGGGATATCAACCAGAGGCATAAACCTGGACTCTGGCATTGGATTCCTGTGAGGGGGATAGACTGCTGATATGCCAAAATCAGCTGTACACAGAGACAAGTGAGAGAAGACACAAGGGTACATGAATATAGTGACAAAACACCTTTCTCAAGGGGAATATTTGTAAACTATTTTTCTATTAAGGGACAGAATTTCAAACCTGATATGAAGCTGTCCTGATTCAACAGGTCATCTTGCTCAATCAGGCCATCCATTTCATTTCTGATGACAAATTTTTAATAAGACAGACTACATTAAATAAACCAATTACAAAGAAATCAGGACACCTATCTCCCACATAGCTGCACAGTTGCTGAAATGTTTTAATGATAACTGTCTAAATCAGGATATGCATCAAAACGTTGCAAACTACGGAGGAGCTCAGCTCCTCTTAACAAGACGGTGGCTCCCCTGATGGATCATGTGTAAATAGATTATAGGCTATGTATTTGCGCTTTAATGAATTATTGTCATGACAGAGGCTGCTGTTAGTTCATCCCGACCGATCCTGTGGGAGTTTCACACAGCTATGCAAGACCATTGTATTATCAGAATAATGCGTCCATTAAATAGCAGTGAAAGTAAACACAAAAGTAGTGTAAAGCATTACAATTCAGAGACAGTAATTTGTAATATAACTAATTATTCTCAAATGATAGTAACTAGTAATCTATAATGTATTACATTTTGGAAGTAACTTGCCCAAAACTGATGAAACCCATGACCCTAGTCATACATTGTCATTGTGTTACTTATGGAGGGAATTATAATGAAAATAATTATTCCCCTTTTTCTTGGGGACCCTTTGGCATAGACAATATACTCTACCGACTCACTTCTGTGGTGTAGAGGACGGTGGGTATGAGTGGCAGGTTGAAAACTGCTGCTTCTGTGGCTTCACAATGTCACATGGGGCCAGCGGCAGCGGGGCGGCAGGTTTTCCTCTGATCTGGAAGCATGCCCACAACTGATTCACAAACCAGTGACCTGCAGATATGAAAAAAGAAAACATTATGACAAACACATGACTATTCAACTCCGTATTTCCCTTGTAACTGCTTTAAGTTTGTACCCAGAGAGAGAGTGAGCAGCAGCAGGGTGAGGCCAGAGAGATCCAGTGCCGGCTGCTGGTTGACCTCAGCCACTGCATTAAGAGGCACAGTGAGCAGCAGCATGGCTCTAGAAAAACCTGGGCAACGCAGGAATGTTAGCAGGACCGCACATAGTACGAAGTAGCCTGTATGTGCAACACACGTCCACATGGATGTCAGGCTCAAACCTGTAAATACAAGAAGCACAAGCGAAACATATCAATCCATGGAAAGGAAAGAAAATCTACAGCCACGTTGAAGTGGTTTTCTCAGACTACTGAGGATGATATTTAGCTTTAGTGGTTGACTGTGGTGTCAGTTACCACAACAGTTACAGTTCTGGGGTGTTGATGTGCAACAAACAGCTTCTATTGAAATCATTTTAACAAAAGAGTTTTTCCTGTAGTGCCAAAGATGCTGTTAGCACCAGAGTAGTCAGTTATATATCTACACAAAAAACTAACATTTTTTTTACATTTAATCCAGGGCCATTTTGTGGTGGCTGCAGGCTAATAGTAGTCCATACAGTCCTCTCCCCAGCCAATGTTTTCCAGCTCCTCCTGCGGGATCTCAAAGCATCCCCAAGCCAGAAGAGGTTTGTATATAATCTCTCCAGCAGGTCTACCCCCGCTTCTCCTGCAAGTTGGACATGTCTAGAAAACCTTCAAAAAAGGAAGGCACCTAGGAGGCATCTTGATCAGATGCCTTAAATGACTCCTTGTGACACGAAGAAGCAGCAATCTACTCTAAGCTCCCTTTGAATGTCTGAGCTCCTACAGAGGAAACTCATGAAAACCGAATCCATCGTCCTACAATCCATGAGTTTCCACTAAGACTGCAGCTAATGATTTTTTTCATTATCAGTTAGTCTGCTGATTATATCCCTTGATCCATAAATTATTAAGTCTGTGAAATGTCAAAACTCATGAAAGAATGCCCATCATAATTTCCAAGAGCCCAAGGTGACTTATTCAAATTGTTTTGCCTAACAAAGAGCAAAAGACCAAAAAAGTAATTTCATTTTTTAAAATTCTTTCTTTTGTTGCGGGCAAACTCGACCACTGCAGTGTGGGTCCAATGTCTCACCTGCCCAGCCAAGGTAGCCCTGGATCATGTGGAGCCTTTCCTCAATCCGGCTCTGCATGTTATCGAGGTAGTGCAGCATAAATCCCAAAGTGCTATTCATGCGCTCCAGTTTGTTCATCAGGTCAGTGTAGTACTGTGAGGTCTGGTCCTGGTACTGCAGAAACTCTGACATACTGTGGTCTGATAAGGGGGACAGAGGGGAAAGATACAAGACAGCACCAATTTGAACTACAAGTTTTTCAAATGGTGTGATGACTTTAGGTTTGTGATGCCCCGTTTTGATTACCAATTTTTTGGTAGATGTCCTGAGCTTGGTGTCTGACGTCTGTGAGGTCTTTAACAATCATATTGTGGCTGTCCTGCACCTCTGAGCCTTGGATCTGAAGATGTTCGCTCACATTCTCTAAAAAAAAAAGGAGAAAAGGCAGGCAGGCAGCAGGTGGTATATTACTTTCTGCTAGACCATGTGACATTGACTGTTTACACAAAGCAGTTTTGTCCAGTAACAAATGAGAATTATAACTCAATATTTTATTCTGATGGGATAGAATCTTTCATTTTCCGAAAGAAAATACTTGACCCCTTAATACTTAACCTCTAGTTGCTCCATAGGCGTGCGACCTCTGACATATGTAGCAAAAGTAAGTTATCAACTACCTGAGTTAATGTAATTTATTTTGATGCATATAAAAATATATAAGACACATTTTTAAGTAAGGAGGATTATGTTGTGTGCTTTCAGATTCTAAGAATGTGACCATAGCTATGCAAAGCACAAATGCAGCTGTACATTTTGTTATGTCAAAACTTCAGTTTAACAGTAGCTTCAGTACTGTGCAAATACTTTCCAATGTGAAACACATGAAAACTCTCACCCATTCTCTTTGTAATTCCCTGAATGAGCTGGGCGACCAGTTCCTGTCCAGAGGCGATGAGGGCCTTCTCCTGGCTCAGACGCTCCAGGTTGTCCCTCAGTGAATCCTCTAATTGCTCCTGGCCCTCGTAAAGTTTCCCCTGTTGGGCCTGCAGTGCACTGTGTCCTTCAAAAAGCTTATCCAAGGAGGCTGCAGTCAGTTCCTTCAGCTCTAGCTGGCCCTCCTGTTATAAAACACAGCCATCAAAACAAAAAATCCACCTACGCAGAATCTGATCAGTTACTGCATACTCGACACATACAGATGAAAAGGAAAACCTACCTTAAGGTCCTTCATGGCATCTAGTTGGCTTGTGGCTGTGGAGATGAGAGCATTGACCGTGTGCTCTGCTCTGCGCCGGAAAAGCTGCTGCCGAGTTGAGTAGCAAACAGAGCGCGCTCTGTTGCTCACTATGTGGTAAGCATTCCATGTGTCTGAGTCCATGTCAGCTGTACACTCTCTTATAGTCTGAAATATTAAAATGAGATTAATAAAAATATCTTGGGAGAGGGAGGGCAATCTTTTATCCTAACTTTATACTTTACCATTTCCTTTGTACATGGGTAGGTCTGGCGCCCCTCACTCTCTGCCTGGCAGTTAAACAGTGCCACTCCAAGTTTCGCTAGCTGCTCCTCTGAGAGGCTTTCACAGCTCGCCTTCAGCCGGGCAACCACCTACAGAGCACAGTGCTTTTATTTTTATATTAAAGACAACCAGTGGATGTTAACTAATGCTACTGTGACCCTACTATGGCAAACAAAGTTGTTTTATTAAATATTCTCAAGATGACAAAGGTTTTGCAGCAGTGTTTCTCAAACCTTTCTGTGTTTGTTTTGTCTTAAAACATTTCATGACAGATCTGAGGTTATGTGATTTTGAGTCTATAGCAATTTTAGCAGAACAATCCCAAACATTGGCTCGTTCCAACATTTCAAATGTGAGGATTTTCTGCTTCTCTCTCATTTTTAATCACTGTAAATTTAATCTTTTGGGTATTTAGACTGTTGGTCAGTCAAAACAAGCAATTTGAAGAAATCACCTTGGATTTTAGGAAATTGTGATGATTTTCTGACATTTTATAGATAAATGGAATAATCGAGGACTTAACTGTTGAGATTAATAGATCATTTAAAAAATAATTGCTAGTTGCAGCCTTACATAAAAATATAAGCATATATATTTTAATTTGACTCCGTTTCATCATTGACCTTAAGTGGATTCTAAACCCTCTATTTCAAGACCAAGAAGCTAAATTTTACCCCATAATGACAGCTGTCTAGTGGGCTGATGTCCATTTGCTTTGCCTCAGCCAAAAACTTCTCATCAGCAATAGCCATCTCAAACTGAGCATCCTTTGCAAGAAGTGCTGGGACTACTGCTGGTGGAGGAGGTGCTGCTGCTGGAGGTGCCTCTGTTTGCCTCAGCCACTCAAACAGCCCGCTGACTGCAGGACAATGAAATGCCAGCAAGCTGATCAGCAGGAAATACAGGTGGCAGATCAGGAGTCGCCCCATGTCTGGAATAGAACAAAGAAAGAATGCATATTGAGAAAAAGTCAGCTTTTTTGTCACTTGAAACTATATTGGCAACAGCAATTTAGAAAAATACTGTTTCATCTACATATTTTACATAACATGTAGTCCTGTACACAGATGCATTTGTATCTCTGGTCAGATGGTGTCATTTTGTGTATTTCCCCCCCATTTTCTGTAAGTTTTGATTTACTTCCTAGTAATAGTATTTTAACCAAATATCTGTTGGTTCTTATAACACTCGTGAGAAATTACAGAGATGAAGTGCCATACAACTCAATGAAACCTTTTCTTTAGCCTAATTTAGTATTTGGTCTACAGTTTGTTTTTTTGGTTTTTTAAATAGGGCCTAAATATGAGTGATATTCTCTATTATATCTACATCCACAGTATGTAATTGCTTACTTTTACTTGTGTGTAACAAAAGATAAAAATCAGTGTTCTCATGTTTTGCCAATCACAATCAGAAATCCAAACATTAAGATCTCTTTATAAAATTCCGTTTAAACTTGCAGGAGAACGCCTAAAATCCTTAACATGTCCATGTATGGATGTCGCTAGATGGCGACAACAACAGAACCAATACGTTTGAATGGTTGATTGAAAATTTATACTATGCAGTATTCTGGATCTGGCTGTATATATATATTTATGTTGTCTTGCAAGACCATGCGTTATGGACATAATGGCGTGATACAATAAAAAAAAAGTTCATTCACGCATTCATTCATGTTAGAATGAAGACCGGACCGAGGCTTGCCCAGGCATGTCTGCTCTGCTGCACAAGGACCCCTACAATAGACCTAAAGCATCATTAACAAGCTATTAAAATACTTTTATTGTAATAATGAGGAAAACATGCAACAAAATTTGTTTTAAAAAAGGTAAACAGTTCAAATCTACTGGAAAGCTCTTTTATATTTTCTTGTCTGGTTTAAGCACCGGTGAGCAAAATGCACATAAGTGTCCACCATGCCTTCCTCAGTGTGCAAAAGAAAAGGGGAAATAATGAAACCCATAACTCACAATAGATTCCCAAAATATTTAAAACACTGCCAACTTTTTACAGCAATTTACGCCAGTAAAATAACCGAAAATGGATTACCTTGTCATTCAATCCACGCAGGAGAAAATAAAAACATCTAAATTGTTTAAATCCTGTACCTTTTGCTTAATTGTGCAGGAAAGTCCTCGGCACCGGGTCCCTCACACAGCTGATTGGAATAACAGCTAAATTTTTGCCCTCCGCCTCTCCGCCCTATACGAATAGGACGCAGCCAATTGAATCACTCGCATTTTTTGTAGGGGGGGAATGGACATCTGGTGTGTTGGATTTATATCACGACTGAAACGGAAAGGCACTATCGTTTGTGGAATAGCTGGCTAAGGATTGCGAAGGCGCCGCTCACCTGGTACAGCAGCAAATAAGTGAAAAACAAACCCACCGATAGTTTGCTGGAACCAAAACTCAACTGGTTGGTTTTGGTGGATGTTCCGGGTGTATCAGACCGATCCGACCTGACAAGACACTTTAAATGAAACTACAGTTTGGCCTTTACTAAACGTTGGACATCAGCAAATCTGAAAAACATCAGGTGAATAAATAATCTACCACCAAGGTTTAGCCGGTGTTGTTCACAGCATCGCCTGACATCGCGTTTATTCCACTCCGTGTTATTTTATGGTTGTCCAGTCAACAAGAAACACGTGCATTATATTTCTAATCTAATCTGTGCTGGATTATATTGTAGCTCTCCCTAGCTAGATGCAACAGCAGGGCCAGGCTTCTTTTATCGTGGGTTTTTACAGACAGGATTTTAACATTTTATGGTTTAAGCTATTAACAGCACCGCTCTGTCCCTGCCGCACCAGACATGCTAGCACCTAATTAGCAAGCTAGCTGTGCGGACATTCTGCCGTTGGGCTAACGCAGACTAGCCGTCGAGCTAACGAGGCTACGTTGCCACAACAATGGACGACTCCGGTATCAAGAAGCAGAACTGGGACGTGAAGGAAACGGAGTTATTTCTGGAAATCCTCAAGGAGCTGGACATGAAGAAATGCTTAGACGGTAGGAAAGTGAGGAATAACAAACTCTTTAAGGTGGCACACAGGAGAATGATAGCGGCTGGCTATCACAGATCTGTGGACCAATTAAAGTTTCGCTGGAAACTTCTCAAAAGTGCGTACTACAAGTGCAAGAGAGAGCCCGATTCTCCGGCCCCGACCAAAATACAGGGTTGGTGGCGATATGAAAAAACGATGATAGCTATCATGGAGTCCAGACGCCCCTTGGTCGGAGCTGGGGTCAACTCTGACAGGAATGATGAAGTGACAGAAGAGTCGGATGGAGATGCATCAATGCTGCACTGGCCGCAGCCCTGCCCGGACAATTCCACTCAGAACCTGGATTTAATTGTAGGGGTCTGATGAGTCTGTCATTAGATCGTATTACTGTGATTTCATGTGTTGTCTAGATGCATGCATTAAGTTAATTACACAACTGTGTGCTTATTGCGAACACGTGTCTTGAGATGTTTTGATTCATTTACTGGACACACCAGTAGCTATAAACAATGCAGACAAATACAACAGCTATGCGTTAAATCCTGCCTTCATGACAGTATACTGTTCAGTTAAAAAAAAAAACGTTTTAAAAAGTTGTTGATTCAACTTTATGGTCCAGATGGAGGCATCTGGTGAAGATGGCATTATATTTTGCTATATTATGCATTGATATAACATCTCCCTCTAATTTTGTTTATTCCTTTTACTGAAACCGGAAATGTATTTATTGTAATGCACAACACATCATGTTCATTGGTTCTACATTAAAGAAATCAGTTGCATTCAGAATTCTTGCATATAATATGTGAAATGATCAAAAGAAATAACAGCCTCCAAAATGACCATAAAGTTGAGTCAGCATCATTTCAACAATAACTGAACATTGTAAGGATCAAGGAGGTTGGATTTATTGCAGGGCTGTTTTTATAAAACTGCATTAGTTTCACCTTGGACCTATTAAACTGGTAACTAAGTGTAATTGGTCTTAACACGGGTCGTGGAACTGTTTCAGCAACATATGGCCATACACTATTCTGGTAACAACCAGTTTTCTTGCAATATCTATTGGTCTGTGGCATTTTTCCTGCTATCGTTTCATTGGTCAATATTTTTTTTTAAGTCTATAAAATGTGGAAGAAGGGTGAAAAATGCCTGACCTAGCATCGTCAGTGTACTTGCTTTGCTGATCAGCACTGGAAATCCCAAAGACATTTAATTTACACCCATAAAACAGAGAAAAGCAGCAAGTCCTCACGTCTGAGAAGCTGGAATCAGCAAATATCGGTCAGTTGACTGAGTTCTCTTTGTATACTGTGTGTGGATGCATTTCAGGAATTAGCAGTAACCTGCTTTCTGAAATATCATCAGGTTACAAGCTCATGGGAGAAATTGGATTTAGTGTCAAATTTACTGGTTTCTTTTCTGCAGAAATCAGCTTTCTTGATTTTTAAAGGATGCAGATGCATGACAAAAAGACCCAGGACAGGAAAACTTGGCTGTGGCAGCAGTGATGCAGGGAGGGGAGAAATCTGATTACTGACCCTCAAACAGGATTTTACATGTTATCTGATTTCTTGCCTTAACCTGATTTGTTATAGTAATCAGTCACAGTGCTTCTCTGTCACTATATGGTGTTGATGCATTGGCATCTCTCTTACCATATATTATCATTACTAGAGTCCCAAAACTATGTATTTTACTGAAGGTTAAACAGCACAGTAGTACAAATCTTTATTTATGTACAGTATATGCATATCTGCTGTTGTAAGCATATGGTTAATGGATTGACCATAGTAAAGTGCTCCTTTTTAATATTTCTACTAAACTTGATTTGTACACATCGAAGGTTACAATGAGAGCGGTGTGTCTCTCCAGATTTTAGGCATCGAGATATCCTTCATTGTAGTTCAGCTTTTTTTCAAGTTTATGGATGTTTTACCTTTGAACAGTGGCACATACAGTAAGCTAAGCCTGTGCTCACTGTAATATATTTGTCTGAGTGCAGCTTCTCAAATTAAAAACTGAAAGCCCCTCCAATACATATAACTGATTCCTGATCAAATACTTTTTTTTTTTCAAAAGATACCATTTTAGGGCAATGCTTTCTGCTTCAGTTAAAATATATTTTTATCACAAGTGATTATCTCTAACGCTGCAACTAGCCATAGTTTTTATTATAATTTAAACAGCCTAGATGATTTAATTAAATTTCTGGTTTTATTCGACCAAATATTCAGTTTACTATCAGATATGACAAAAAGACCACCTCATTATTTGACAAGGTGGAACCAGTGATTTGTTTTTGCATATTTGCTTGAAAAATAACTAAATTGCTTGATTATCCAACAGTTGTCAAAAGTATTTCTGTTGCTTAATTGTCTTGCAGTATTATTGTATATAACAGAATGGTGAAGTGTGAAACCATTGTAACTGTGGGAAATGTGATAGTATTGTGTTGTAGGTGGTCCTGTGATTCACAGTTTTTAGGTGATTGTTGAACTACAATTAGCAGGTGATGTTTCCACTCAAATCTGTTCTCTACTTTCCTTTAGATCAAAATGGACCCTGAGATGGACTCACAGCTGAAGATTGGTTTCATTGGTGCAGGGAACATGGCATTTGGCATCGCAAAGGGCATGTTGTCTGGTGAGTCAGGAGAGAGTTGTGGAAACAGAGCAGAGAGGATTTAAATAAAGGAGTTAACGATCTCTTTTGTTTTCGCATTAAAGGAAATGTTCTTCCTCTAAACGTCAAAGTGAGCGCACCATCCTCCAGGAACCTGGGACGCTTTCAGGTACTTATTTCCTTCTTTACTTTTCTGTCAGCTCTCAGCAGGGTGGGTTGGATTGCTGGAGGAAATTCAGGTGGCCAGAAGCTCACATCTGTATTGCCAGATAAATATAGATTAAGACAACAAACAATAGAAGAATGTAATAATAATACAAATCTTTATTTATAGAGCATTTTCAAAACAGTGTTTCAAACTGCTTTCACAAGAACAAAGAAAAACGTTACAAGCAGGAAGAAAGACGAGATGAATAGAGATGAATAGATAGTTAATAGATAATTAAAATCAACTTAAATCAGGAAAAGCTGTCCTATAAAAGTATGTTTTAAGAAGGGATTTAAAAGAGTTCCCTGATTCGGCCACCCTGATTTCCTCGGTGAGGCTGTTCCAGAGTTTCGGGGCCCTGACTACAAATGCTCTGTCCCCTTCAGTTTTACAGTTGAGACTCTGGAAGAGTCAAAAGACCTCTGCCTGAGGATCTCAAGCTACATGTTGGTGCATATGGGACTAAAAGGTCAGCGATATAACAGGGCGAGAGGCCATGAAGAGCTTTAAAAGTAATCAGGAAAATTTTAAAGTCTCTTCTAAAATATACTTGGGAGCCAGTGTAATGAAGCTAAAACAGGGGTGATGTGATCATATTTCTTTGTTCTGGTCAAAAGCCTGGCAGCTGGGTTAGGGTTAGATTTAAATAAAGGAGTTAGATAGGAATAGATTTTTGGGTCAAGCAAGTAAAAAGGCTGTTGTAGCAATGCTGGCGTGATGATATAAAGGTGTGTAAAATGGTCTCAGTGTCCTTACAAGTTAACATTAATCGTATTTTTGATATGTCTCTCAGCTGGTAAAAACACAATTGCAAAAGCTTTGTAGTGTGCTGCTCGAAACCTAAATTACTGTTGAACCAGACACCAAGATTCTTTGCAACAGGCCTGATATGATTCACCAGGAAACCAGCAGATGGCAGTATTTGCTTTGCCATTTGCTGGGACCCAATGACTCTCTGTTTTGTCTGAGTTCAGCTGGAAGAAATTATTTGACATTTGTCCATTGATGAGTGCACATCACATGGTACAAATGAGTAACTCCTGTGCAGGAATTGGCTATAGATTTTCTCAAATTAGAGACTTGTGTAGATGGTTAATAGATCACAATGTTAAACAATCTGTCCAATCTATCCAATATACAGTATTTAAGGGATGTTAAAGTTAACATAACATTGAATATTCAGATTTAAGTCCAAAAATGAAACTTTTTTTTGAGTTAATACAAATTAGGTCTGAAAATAGTGATTATTTTTTAGCATTGATTAATCTGCTATTTATTTCTTTGATTAATTGAATTGTCTATGAAATGTCAGAAAACTGTGAAAAATGCAGGTTATTATTTCTGTCATGCCAAAGTGGTGTATATAAATAGCTTGTTTGATTCAACTAATAGTCCAAAATGTTGGATATTAGATTAGAACAGAACAAATCCTCACAATAGTGAAGCTGGAACCAGAGAATGTTTAGTGTTTTTTTTTTGACAGTGATGATTAATCTGTTATTAAAACAGTTTCCAATTAATTTTCTGTCAGTCACCTAAATGATTTATTTAATAATCATTTCAACTCTATCCCAAATGTTATTTAGATTCAATTGTCTAGAGACATCTGGGTCAGTAACATACCTTAATTTGCTTTCAGGAGCTCGGGATTCCTGTCACTCACTCCAACACAGAGGTAGTCTGTGGGTCAGATGTGGTTTTTGTAGCAGTCAAACCCCACCTGGTTCCACTAGTTCTCAGTGAGGTCTCGCAACACGTTACTGATCGACACATTATTGTGTCTGTTGCAGCAGGAGTAACACTGGCAACACTGGAAGAGGTGAGTCCCCTAGCACATGTGTACTGACTTTAAACTATCTGGTGGTTCTGTGGTGATCTAAAAATGAGTAATGTTGCTCTTTTCTCTTTGAATTCCAAGCTCCTGCCAGAGAATTCAGTTGCCATCAGGCTGATGCCGAATCTCCCATGTTTGGTTCAGGAAGGGGCTCTACTGTTTGCACGGGGATCCAACGCCAAACAGGAGGATGGAGCTCTGCTCCGCTCCTTGTTGCACCGCTGTGGTTTAGTGGAGGAGGGACCTGAGGCCTGGATTGACATTCACACTGGACTGAGCGGGAGCGGAGTCGCTTTTGTGAGTGTTTCAGGATTGTATGGACTGGTGTAATAAGACTTCCTCAAGACTTAACCCGTAGTTGCTTCAGAGGCATGCGACCTCTGACATAGATAGCAATTGTAAGTCACTTTGGATAAAAGCATCAGCTAAATGTATGTAATGTACTGTAAAGTATGCTGCCTGTGTATTAGATGCCAGACTTTCAGCTCCATGATGAAAGGCAGACTGTGTCTGTCTGTTTAATTTCAGTGTTCTATTGAGACATACAGAATAAAGTCTTGATAAACATGGTAGAGACAGGGTACACACACTCGGAGACACAATACAGAAAAACTCTTTGCAGTGGCGAATTGTCTGCATTAAATCCTCCAGTAAAATTACACATCCAGTCAGCGAAATTTAAAAAGAAAATCAAAGTGAGGTCATAAACGCACAGTCAGTTATCTAGAACACTAAGAGCAGATACAACGTTATGTTACTTAGGAAATTGTTTTTGCAATAATATGAAGTCACCAACACTTGTGTGTGCTTTTTTCTTTTTATGGATCAGCAAGAAAATGCTACTGTGTGCGCCTTTTGATTGTGATGCATGTGATCCCTCTCTGCAGGTGTATCTGTTTGCTGAAGCTCTGGCAGAAGGAGCTGTTAAAATGGGAATGCCAAGTGCTCTGGCACACAGCATCGCATCTCAAACTGTTCTGGTTAGTTTTTTTACTTTGTTTCGCTGTTGCAACATTGGCAATTTTAGTGTTGCTAAAAAAAACTGTTTACTCTTTCATGTTCTATGTACGTCCGCTCAGCACAATATTTGAAGCCACTGCCATTAATTTAGTTTCTGTTCCATCTGTTGCAGGGTGCTGGGCGGTTGTTACGTGACTCTGGAAAGCATCCAGCTCAGCTCCGCTCTGAGGTCTGCACCCCAGGTGGAACAACAATCTACGGGCTTCACACCCTGGAACAGGGCGGTGTGAGGGCGTCAACCATGAGCGCCGTGGAATCTGCCACCGAGAGAGCCAGGGAGCTCGGCCGAAAGTCAGCAGCAGGATGCAGGAAATGACAGCTGCTTTTTGCCTTCGAATTACCACTTATTGGACTAAACTGAAGCCTAACAACAAATGGACCTTTTGGCTCAACCAGTCGCCATGGAACACTTGGACAACCTGTTTCCCTCAACCGAATGCACTTCATACATTTTTCTTTTTCATGTCTTTGACCACATCGATTTGTTGTGAGCGAAACTGAAATATTGGCTTAATCTCGACATTGACACTGACAAGTAAATTATTTGATTATGACCCTGTGATTTATTTAAGACGCTGACTACATGCACACCAATAATCCAGTCTTTTCTTATTTAGGCAGCAATGCAAGTAAAGTGTGAACCAAATGTGATTATTCCCATCGTTACTGATGTCATTACAATAAGATGCACAGTACATTACATTCATTGGAGGCCATATTAACCTGTGAGCTTGAATACAGAAAGAAACACTGATATTATGGAATAAGTTGGAGGGGGACTTTAGCCATTAATCAAACTATACTCTGCAGCAGCAATCAGTCCGAGAGGCAGCTTATATAAACTTCAAGGTGGAGTAATGCCTTACAAGCCATGATTGGGTTATTATGTGCATGTAATGTGTTGTTTCAGGTGTAATTCACCATCTAGTTGCTGGCTTTGTGTACAACACAATGTTACGAAAAATATTCATGATCTGCGATGCCAAGCGTGTAGGATGGGTTTTCATAAAGTGTCATTTGAGCCGGCTCCCCTTGTGTATTGCCTTATTTTTGAGATTTTGAAATCAGGCATATCCAGTGAGCAGAAGCGGTATGAAGATGCACAGATCAAGCAGAAAAATAGAGAGATGCAGAGGACGGTGGAATCCTGAAAGACCAAATTCACACTTCATGACAGCAGAGACCTGCAGACCTGTGTGATGGATAGCTGTGCAAACATATTGATAATGGTTAAGCCCTGCTGTTTGTAGCTTCTCTAATCTGAGGATTTTATACCTTTTCTCTATAATTATGAATGGGAAATTATGGGGATTTGGACTGTTGGTCACATTGTTTTTTTTAACAATTTTTTGACCAAATGTTTAATCGATTTATCCAGAATATCATTGGCAGATTTGCCTGATACATCATCAAAATGAAAATAACCTTTAGTTTAGTCCTTATCTCACAACAAGGTCCATCGAGTAGCTGCTCTTGAGCTTTTGATAATATGTCATGGTCCTTATCATATATAGTGGGGCCTGCTGTCCATCATGGCTGATGAAGATCATGTGACATGACTTACATCTCCAGAACAGCTACTAAATCTGTTATAATTTGGATTTTATAAATTCTATAAAGAGAAGACACACATATGATTGTTATGAAACCATGATGAATAAAAAAGGTGACATTTTTTTAAATATTTAAATCAGAAAGTAAAAAGTAAGGATTGGGGAAATTAGTTTACAGCTTAACATGCAAGAAACACAAAGCTTGTCATACTAGGAAAAGGTCAAACACACAGAAAGTGTAAACCAAATTTAGATCCCATCTCTTGTGTAAAATACTGTAAGAAATTAACCTTGAAGGTGATTGTTTACAAATCAGATTTTTCTACATTACTGTCAATACGTGAGATTTAACATGTAGCATTAGGCAACATTAATGATTCATAACTCCCCCTCCCCCCATCCTCTAAGATCACACAATCAGCGCTGCTCCTTGCTTCCTCCTCTTCCTCCTTCCCGTTGTCACTCACGACTGGAGAAGCACGCGTTTTATCCACCGGCCTGGTTTCACACCGACAAGACAAAAAAAACACAGCAGTAAGTAACGTTAACGCTGATTGACAGCAGGGGTTTGAGTCCGGGGATTAGTGTTGGGATTAATTTAAAGAACATTAAGGGAAATTAATGAATATTCAGTGTTTTTTAAGACAGCACGCACGGACTCGGCTCGTGTTAGCCGAGGCTAGCTGACGGCTAGCTGACCGGGACAGCATGCTAGTGCTAACGCGGCACAGAGGGGCTGTCACGCCGGCCGGACACCGGCTTCAATGGCCGCTGTTCTGCTTTGATATTTTAAATAACCAACAAATGAAAACCGAATTCTTTAGTGTTACATTTTAAAACAACCGGCGTTGTTTGTTGATGGTATATCATGCTTGTTAGGACGCACTTAAAGATTATGAAAGATGGCTAATGTTAAAGGTAGCAGGGCACACCTTTTGATGATGACAGCTCTGTGGAGGCTTTGAACTACCTTTAATTTACTGTGAAATATCTTGCACGACAGGTTTCTCTTTATGACAATACACATTCATGACCTTTAGTGAAAGTGTAACATCCCTTTACACAATCTTTTCGCTCAGTGGATCTAAACTGATCATTTCAGATTCCGGGGTTGGCTGAGACCTGTTAAGAGGCTGTGGGTGTTATATTTCAACTTTAAAATGTAATAAAATTAGGCGATATATCAATGATAAGTGAAGCCTCTGCTTTGCTGGAGAGATCCTGAGCAAATCACTGTACCCCATCTGTACTGAATCTGACAAGTCATTGTGAAGCAGGTAAACTGCCCCACAGGAGTCTAGGGATAAAACATCACGAGTAAAGAAAATTGTATTTGATTGCACCTGCCAGCAGTATTCAAATGTACTGCAAACAGGAGACAAGATTGTGGACATTTGACAAAGGTTATTTGAGGTGACCCCCCAATTATGATGTGCTCAAAGTATGAATTGTCATCAAATCCCACTTAAAGACCAAAACCAACACTGAAGCCTGGTGTAACATATTTGTGCCACAGAGCTCCATTGTTGTCCAAAAATATTAATAACACATCAGTCTCACTGTTGCACTGGGTGACCTGTTCCTTCATTAACATTAACATGGGCACTGTGGTTTATTTTTAGTCAATCCCACATACACCACCTGCTGCCAGAAATACTCACTAGAGCACCAAATGTGGCTTAATGTGCTGCTTAAAATAGTCTGCTTTTTCCTCCTGTTTTCAGTCACATTTGCTAAACAATACAGGGCACAGCCTGTATTTTAAAAAGGCAAGTAAACTTGGAGCAGAGAGCTACAAACAGGGTAGAGAAGTTGGAACGTATTCCTAGAGATGAGCTACCACATTGTTGGTTTTGGTGTTTTCAAGGGATTTGTTGACGACAAGAGAAAAATGGAGTGGAGTTTTTACACTTGCTGCCAATTGAGTTGCATTAAAAGGGGGTGCATCCTAAAATCTTCCATAAAGAAATCACCAAAAAATATCAAATGTGGGAGAGCAATCCAGCACATTAATGCATGTGCAGTTGCCAGCATGGCTAATGTTCTGCATACAAGACTGCCAATTTGTTGTTGTTTTTTTTAATTTGTAACATCAGTACTGTTATGTTTGACTGGCTAATTGGATTGAAGGATTTTGATAGGACTGCTTTAACAGAAAGTGTTCATTTTTGATGATGGAGAGGAAAATAAACTGTCCCTAGAGCTTTTCAACGAAGAGAGGAGATAAACGGATAAAGGGGGGGAAAAAGCTTTGGGATGCGTCCAAGTTGTTGCTTAATATCGGAGCATTTGATTTTTGCCACTAATGGTGCAAGTATTTTCCATATTCATCATCGTCCAAGAATAAAGGGGGGTAACCATGTGAAATCTGTAGAAGACAGAGTTTCATGTTGAGATATTAATTTAGAGAAATATTTAACACCTAGCTTCTTTCCCTTCATCTTGCATTCAGAATTTGACAAGTAAGTATCCCTTTTAACATTGACATTCACCTCCATTTGAGTTTTGTTTTGCCTTTTGGCCATATTTATACCCTTTTTGTGTCAGTTTCCTTGTTTTGCAAGGTGGTGATTGTTAAACTTTTTTTTCAATGGCTTGCGGTTAACTGGATGAAAAGAACGTGTTGGACATTTGACTCTTAAACTAGTTTAAGCTCAACACCGTTTACCAAGGAAGGTGAGTTAACAGCTTTAGTAAGATTTTCTAAAAAACATGAATCAGGAAATGCCTTCCCAAAACAATGTCCAAATCCTTTTCTGCTTTAGTGTTTATCGGTATTACTAACATGGTGAAACGTAAAGGGAATGCATTTCCTGTATAGCAACAGAATAATGTAATGTCGTTAAAACAGCATGGCCTACGCAATCATTATCTACTGAATTAATTAGTTTGCTTGTATGAGCATGTCTGTGCTTTTGACAGATCCATCAGTGTTTTGGAAATGAAATGCCTCTTTAATATTTTGCCTTAAACTTGTCACTCCCACACTCCTTTTGCATGCTCTCATGTCATTGTGTCAAGATTTGTCAAGTCTTGTCAACCTTCTTTTGTTCTTGAAATGAAAATAATTTACTTTTTTTTTTTTTACTAAGAACTATTTACAATAGTTATGGGGAAAATAGAGCTAACTTAAGTGGTGGTTAGACATTTGTTAATTTGTGTTTATTGAAAAAAAACATTTATAATCTTTTGACTGTAGAATAATTAAAAGGAACCTTTTAATTATTAACTTTGTGAATAATTAAAAGGAACTAGGTGCTCTTGGTTGTCCAAATATTGAGGTAAATGCATCATATGAAAACATAATTAAACAGAACAGATAATGCTGCATTAGTATACACAGACATTGAGTGAAATGCTTTTGCAGGATGAGCAGGAGAACATTGGGCTTTGTGTTATGAGGCCACTTTACTTTTTTCATACATGTTAGAGCCAGACCAATAGATCAGCTTGCATATATTATCGGCCGGTGTTAGCTAATTGCAGATAAATTGGTATTGGTGTTTATAACAGTCAATAATTGACAATTAGAAAATTAATGGAGAGACGGAAGACGAATCCTTCAATCATGTTACGAGTGTTATTGCTCCCCTGTTGGCAACATGTGTTTGGAAAGCCACAAATCCACCTTAAAACCCAGCAGTCAGCTGACATGATCAGCTGTACTGTGTTTATTTTTAAACTGCATTATGTCATGTTATCTCGGTGAGGTCTCATCACTACACATAACAATTGTTAGGAATAATCTTTGTTCATGTTGTGTGTTTCTGAAAAGAAGGGAAAAAAAGAATATTGGCCGATTGTATCAGATTTGTCTGTTCTAAAAACATCGGCCAGGCTCTAATACATATTTGAGTAGTAGCTGCTTTGGTAGAACTTATTCAGTGATACTGGTGATATTGACTCTTGACAAATCACATAGATTCCATTCACTAACATTTTAGGTCACTTGCATGAGTTTCGTCGAATTTCTTGCATGTTTCTTGCGTTTCTTTGGGACTGATTTGTAGACTCTCTTTTTTTTGTGGTTGTACATTCAGCTTTTAAACAAGCAAATGTTGGTGTTTGACACCAACATTTGTTGTACGAGTCTAATAGATCAATCCCTTTGTGTCTCTAAACCTTCCTGCGTCTCCCTAACTAATCCAAAAGCCTGTACCTGTTGTTCTCTTTTTTTCCCCCCCTGCAACGGATAAAAGATGATGTCTAAGAAGACCCCCCAGTGCTCTGCTGTGGATCAGTCAGAGCATGATCAGCCTCCCAGCCAGTGTCAGGTGGACCGGTCAGCGAACGCAGCACTGGGGTGTAGAAACAAGGTTGAATCAGGTCAAAGAAATGGAGAGACGGCGTCATCGTCCCCAGAGAGCGGAAGCTTGAACGGAGATGGAAAGCGTAGCGGGAAAAGCCGCCGCCGCAAAAAACGTTCATCCAATCCCGAGAGTCGCACCGAGGGGAAGGTTGACAGCAAGAAGGTTGACAGCACGAAGAATGAAGAGAAGCCAGACAAAAGAACCAGCCAGCCACCTGACCCCTGTGCTGGGCTGATCGGCCTGCAGTCTGAGTGTGCTAATGTGTGGTTTGAGCGCAGCATCTATGAGCAAGCAGAAAGCCTCTACCAGTGCTGGTTGGCGAGCTCCTCCAATGGGACCACCCAGTCAAACCTGTCAGCCTCCAGCTCCAGGAAAGCACTCAAACTCTCCATCCACAGTGGCGCCACCTTCCTCGGGACTGGTGTGCCACCATGGCGATCAGGTGGCCTGCCACCATGTCGTCCAAGCTGTGTGGGTGAACAAGACGACATTTGACCAAGCAGAACGCCGCTTTGTTGAAGAATCCATACCGTCCATTCCAAACTCTCTGGACCTCCCGTCCCAGCCTAACCGCTCCATTACGCCAAGAACACCTGATGAAGGATATCAGTCTTTAGCCCCGACTCCTGCTACCCCCGTCATCCAACAAGCAGCTGTCACGCCAACCAATCGACAGTCAATTAATGGACTGCCCCGCATCCCCGTGGAGCTCCTTAGAGATGTGTGGCTGGAAAAACCGCTGTATGACCGCGCAGAAGCGGCGTTCTACCAGAATCTGTACGGTAACAATTCCTCAAAACGGTCCAACTGCGCCTCTACTTCCAGAAGTAGCGACCACCCTCAAAGACTGGTAGAAGAGGAGGAGGAGGAGGAAGATGAGGAAGTGTTGGTGGAGGAAAAACGGGTGGTCCCGCAGGGCAAAGCGGAAGTCTTCCACGCTCTGCTCCCTATTCAGGAGGAAGAGGAGCCAGCTGAGGTCCCAGAGAAGGAGGACGTGTCGGGGGCCGGAGTCTGCTACTTTGTTCATCCAGACAGCGAGCGGGTGTGGCTGGACAAGTGGCGGTATGATGCTGCAGAGAGTCGTTTCCGTGGTTACAGTGGCAGTGAAGCTGAGGTGGCGAAGACGGGTCGAAGGCCAGAGGCAGCATCAGTTGCCTCCGCCGCCCCGCAGAGGGACAAGTATGACCAAACCAGGATAATGGAGCCGCTCCAGATGTTTCAGTTTTATCTTTCATTGTTTTCTTTATGTAATCATGCGTTTGGTTTTTTTTTTGAATGTCTGAACATTTTTCTTTTTCCTTTGTGTTGTTTTTTCATTTGTCTTGGTTCATTGATTCTTTATTCCTTCTAGTCTGAAAAAATCTGAATGACTGTTGTTTATGTGAACCATTGTGTTTTGCCAACTTCTCTTCATTTACAAGTTTGTTGGGTTTTTATTTCGTATACTTGTGTTGGGGAGGTCTGGAGTGTAGATAAAATAATACACGCAATTATCCGTTTTTAGATTATATATTTTGTGGTAAACATTGTGAATATAGATCAAAAATCAGGTGATTTTAAGTATAATTATTTAGTAATACAGATTATTTTTTTTTCTTTTTCCCTGACCTCCTGTGTCCTGTTGATACATCCCTCTCTTGTCCTTCCTTGCTCTTTCTTATGTAGCATCATGAGTTCAGTGGACTTCCTGGCCCAGGAGAAGATCTGGTTTGACAAACCTCGCTATGATGAGGCAGAGAGACGCTTCTATGAGAGCGTGAATGGATCATCACAGCCAACACAGGTACAGGTAAGTCAGACTTGCAGTTGTTCAGATTTTAAATCTCATTGCAGCCTTTCCACACTGTTTTAAAAGCCATATGATGAGATGCAGAGGGTAGACAAAGACACAATAATTTGAGATACAGTTTTACTAACTAAACGATGAATTGACATATTGACATTGACTTCTATTCCTTTACTTTTAGGATGTTGGAGCTCACACTATTCTGCAAGACATTGCTCGGGCCCGTGAGAACATCCAGAAATCTCTAGCAGGAGTAAGTACATACCCACGTGCTGTATCTGCAAATGAGCTGTATCTGCCTCTTATCTCATATTATCCACTTTTACGCAGTGCTGTACGTGTAGCCTGAGGACTCAAGGTCCCACTTGACCTTGCTTTGTATCCATACGTCCAGGATAATGGGAAACATGTGAAGATAGGCTTTACTTAATTGCATGAATGTTCCCAAATGAGCCAGGGTCACACCTCTTGTACACGTTGATGGTTGTGATATCGTGTACCTGTTTATTTTGGCTGTAAAAAGGTTTAATCTGCTGCCACTCTTTTTGGACAACTCCCAACTGGATTTGGAAATGCATCAAACATTTATTGGGGATAAACTAGTCATAACTATTGAAAAGACAAAAGGTCCATGCAGCTGCATACAATTTTTTTTTCTTGCTTGTGTCACAATTGTATGGCCTGAAAATCTAATGAGACACAGACAAAAACTTCACACTGTGAGGTTGCTGATAATTTCTGAATGAACAAAAGCAAGTGTGTAATGGTGGAACGTGTTTCCTTAATTACAGATTGTATTTAATTCCACAAAATAGGAACATTTAGGAAGTTTATTATCCCTTCTTAAAACCTTGTTTAGGTTTGTAGTGGCAGCAAGTTGTTGTAGGTTTTGTTGGCTGAATCCAAGATGGCAAACGTGAACTAGTCTGTCTTGTGTTGTGTGTTACTGGCTTGAGGCCAATGAAATGCATCTAGTGCTACATGTCATTGTAACATTGTGACCTGAAACCAGCTGGTAGTAATAAGAACATTTATGTAGTTGACAGTTACAACCAGAACACCTTTAGTATATTGAACATGTAATCTGTACATGCTTATGATTTCATTGACAGATTTGAGCTCATTTTGAAAAAAAAGTTGATCATTTTGTTGTTGCTGATAAGTTAAAATAATTTGCTTTGCATACTTTTAGCTGAGTAAGAAGCTTAATGCTCAGCTGAAGCCACACAAACCTTCCTCTACAGAGACATGTGTGAATGCTGTGTGTACATAGCTGCCTTTATTCTGTTATCTTCCATAACCTCCCAGCTCTACGGTGATTCCTTGTTCGCCCTGTTTGCTTTCTGTTTTACACTCCTCAGTAGCACTGCGTCAACATTTACTTCACTCAGTTCTGTTCGTCCGTCCCTCCCTTTTTATATGCTTGAAATTCCCTTCTTCCACCAGCTGAAGACTACATTGTGTAACAGAAGTCAACCTCCCCTGAGCCAACAGTCCCAGCTTGTAAGTGTCGCCAAGCCTTGTGTGTTCCTGGAAGCACCTCGCTTTAATAAACTCACGCTTGAGTTTATTAGAGTTCAACCTTTAGTCAGCTTTTAGTTTATATTTTGGTCTACAGCTTCTTTGTTTCTGCTGCTGAAATTGAAAATGGCTGTGTGTTGCGTGTTCACCTTTTGGGGTCTGCTTAACAGTCCTGGGTTTGATTAAAAGGACTAATGTTCTCTTTGCATATTTGCTGTGCAGAGCACCAGCAGTCCAGCTGATCAAGGAGAACTCATCTCTCGCATCAAGAGCCTGGAGGTGGAGAACCAGAGCTTATACAAAGGTGGGTTTGTTTGTCAACTTTGATCAAATATTAATGCACGTTGTTTGTTTTCCCTCATGTCATGGCTATTTTAACATCCTCATGCACTGTGTGGATACTATTAGAGCCACCATCACGATTACTTTGAACTACTTATAATAGCTGTGGATTCCAGCTTTCTATATTACATGGCTTTGCAGTTTCTCTCTCTCTCATAAACAGTTAATTTTATTACAAGATATGAACCCCTGGCTGTTGTCCATCTGTCGTTATTCTTTGATATATTGTAAACTAAACAATTTATTCAAAAGTACATAATTACTTGGAGCCCTAATCAGCTAAACTGTTTCTAGTTAATTAACTTTCCGGCCTATTGATGTTCAGAATGTCAGCTGTCATTAGAAGTTACCTGTGCCCAAACTGATGTCAAAAATTTATATTACCAACTAACTATTGCAAAAAAAACTGTTTGTGCACCTGCAAAGTGCGCCCTGCTTTATTAGTAGGTTATCTCTGGATATAAAACACCAAGAAAATGTATTTGTTTTCCAAACATTGGACTATTATTATTACCGTATTGGTACAAAAAGTTGGAAAAGCTAGAGCAGATTATGCTTTCTCTCACCAACAGACCTGCTACACACATACATATCAAACTGCCATATTTTTTAGGAGACCTAACTTACAGTGCTCTTATAACAACACCTGTCAGATAGATGTCCTTTGGCGAATCAGGAGAGGAAGCTTGCCAAGCGTTTAGTGTTACTGTGCTGAAAATCATTAATGATGGTATGTAATTTTAGTAGCGGCAATCATTCAATCAGCAGCGACCTCAGTAATATGATGCCGTTGTCTTAGCTTGTTTTTGTTGCATCATCTTCTGTCACCTGCAATTTACAATATGATTGAAGTATTTATTTTTGTACCTGTTCCTCTCCTACCTTTCTTGTATGACTCGTTGACTCTGCTTGTGTTTCTTTAGTGGTGGATGACTTGAGGGCTGCGCTTTCCAAACTGGAATGTCGGGTAGCAGTTCTGGAGAAATCTCCTGCGGCTGTGACCCCAGCTCCCACTCCGTCAGTTCCCTACACAAATGTGAGTTTAAACGGACTGCTTTTTATCGTGTTTTAGTTTTATTTTAGCTCCAGTACATCACCATAGACTCCTGCGTTGATGTTTTTTAATGTGTTCAGGGCACTGCCATCCAGCAGAAGACCAGCGCCCCGGCTAAAGAGGAGGCGGAGGAGGAGGATGATGACGACGATATTGACCTGTTTGGTAGTGATGAAGATGAAGAGGCAGAGCAACTCAAAGAGCAGAGGTTGAAAGAGTACGCAGAGAAGAAGGCCAAGAAGCCCAGCATCATCGCCAAATCTTCAATCTTATTGGATGTCAAGCCTGTGAGTCTGCGTCTGTCCTGATTTACTCAAAACTCAATTTCAGTGTCTACAGGAGCCTAAAACTATGGATAAAAGCATGATGCATTTTTATTGCCTGACACTCTTTTATCATTTTATCGTATGTTTCATCACCTCTTCTCCCTTACATTTTTTAGTGGGATGATGAAACTGACATGGCAAAGCTGGAGGAGTGTGTGCGCTCTGTGCAGGCTGACGGCCTGTTATGGGGCACATCCAAACTGGTTCCTGTGGGTTACGGCATCAAGAAGCTCCAGATCGCATGCGTGGTGGAGGATGACAAGGTGGGAACAGACATGTTGGAGGAAGAAATCACCAAGTTTGAGGACTATGTAAGTACTGTGCAATACACTTTGTGTAGTGTTTCTGCAGATATCACGCACAGAAAAGTTGAGCAACTGATGTTTTACATCTGGATAAATGATCATGATGATGATGCTGCATGTGTGATTTAACAGGGTACCTGCAGGTCTTAAATCTTAAAGTACTGAAGAAGTAGGCTGTAATGTATGCCTATATATTTCAATTATACCAATTTGAATGAATAAATGAAACCAGTATTTTGGGAGGAGGAAAAAAACCAACAGTCATTGTGGATCACCATGGTTTTTGTTTTATTAGGTGTATTTTGCTATGTGAACTGCTGTATATCGTTTTGGTCAATCTTAAAGGGTATTTTTAAACCTGGGCACTATTTTCACATTTTGGGGTTGAAATGACTAGTAGGGACAAAATATTTTGGAATCTTTGCAGTAGATGGCTTCAGTCGGCTGCAGTTGGGCTCCCTTTGAAATTATGTTAACAAAAAGTGCTTCTTTTTGCCACCGACAGGCTCTGACTGTTACATGAAGTGTCTGACAGCATCATGGAAAGGATCACTAGAAGTCTTGTTCAAGGAAAATTCTCGCTCTTAAATCTCATGAGGGGTGAGTTGGAGAAAGGAGTTTTTTGTGTTGGAGTAACGTTAAGATATAACGTCTTGTTAGCAGTTCCTCGATGTACACAACAAACTCCCCTCTCCAACTCTGACTCACCGGCGTTTTAACGCAACAACTCGCCTCTCACAAGATTTCAGAGCGAGACTTCTGTTACTTGTTTATAACGAAGGGTGTTACTCGTAGGGATCTTTCCAGGATGTTGTCAGACACCTTGTATAACAGTCTGAGTCCGCCGATGGCAAAAAGAGAAACTTTTATCCACGTAATTTTGACAGGTGCTATTGCACCAAAGGAATAGGTTGCGTCTGCCGGGTTACGCGCGTCTACTGCATGGATTACAAAACTTGTTGTATCTGCTAGTCTTTTTGACTCCAAAATGTGAAAATAGGTCCCAGGTTTAAAAATACTGTAATTACCCTTTTAGACACACATCAACATTTAATATACTGACAGTTAAAGTACATTCTGCTCCCAGTTTATTTGGTTCACCTAGCTAAAACTAATGCAGAATTAATATACCAGTCTTGCAATAAATGAAAGTTGATGTTCAGTTTTTTTGACAGTTTATTAAGTTTTGGTCAGTTAGAATGATGTAGCTTGTGGTGCTATTAAATGGCATTACACTGAGGGGGTTTTCTTTTTACTACATTTATATCAATGAGGATAGACCATTAGGAACACCTCAGGTTAACAGAACCACACGCTACACTGAAATGACAATAAACACCTCTACAGTAAAAACTGATTACAACCTTTATATGAAGGTAGGATTTATTGCAGGGCTGTTGAGGTAGCCCGCATTACATTTTAGTTAGGTGTACCTGTCAGTAAATTTGCTTCTCAGGCACTGTCAGCCCCTTGAGCCTCATTTTACCCACATGAGGGCAGCAAACAACAGCTGAGAGGTTAGGTGCGTTTGTAGGTGCGGCACTGCGCAGCACTAACTTAACGTGATGCATGCTGGAATTAAAATAAGGCATGATGATTAGAAATTGTGTCCGACTTTCGCCGGCGCTGCAAAACGTCAACATGTTACATGACATTAAAACCTCGCAGGAGCAAGGCGGCTACAGGCGCCGAGTCGGGCGGCCGCAGTTGCTTTTCTCCGACTGCACAAAGTTGGAACAACACTATTGCCTGGTCTCGCGGCATTTTTCATTGCAGATGCCGCCAGATCAGTCATCGATCTCAGCTCACAGTAAGCTCACGCAGGTAGGATGTGTCCGACTTGACGGTGCCGTTTTTATACCGCGCCCCTGCGGTCACCTGCAGCTCACGTTAGACTATCAAGTCTGCAAAAGTCAGCCGCCGTCAGCTATTTTAAAATGCACCTATTTTAATTCATAAAGTAACTTCACTATTTTGCAAGAGACATTTGAAATCATAGTATAATTTCCTAGGTGTGAGTGTGTATAGAAAATAACCCAAGTAAACTCTTTTATAACAAGCATATATAAAAGTTTCTATTTTTTGCTCTGTTTCAGATCCAGAGTGTCGACGTAGCAGCTTTCAACAAGATCTGATTCCAGTGTCTCTCTTTCTGTCTTTTGTCATGCCTTGTTTCTCTGCTGATTGTGTCAACGGTTAATAATAATAAAAACAAACTCTTGCACTGAAGCTATTGTCTCGTGGATTAACACGATAATGGAAGACTGGACAAATTCAGGTTTTTTGGCCCAGGTTTTACAGGATAAGGATATATACCTCTAGAGGTGTATATTCTACAGGAGGAAATGGTCTCTAAGAATAAACTGCTGACATTGAGGTCTGGGGGTTGTTCAGAGTAGCAGGGACATTATTTCAATTTTGTTACATTGTCAGCACTACTAACAAAATTCCATATACCTCTGTAGTATTGAGGCATAAATCTCAGACCGACCAAATGAAACAGAACTATCTTCACGGCTAGACACCACTTAGAGTAAGTGAAAGGTTTTTTAAATTTACTATATCAGTTGTTTTCCACTGTCTATATAATAACACTACACAGGATTAAATATTTATCTGAAACTGGCAATGGCATATTAGTCTGTGAGGTATTATATATAAAACACACAGAAAAATATTTTCAGATAACCAAAATAATCAAAAGTGCAGTCAAAGAGTTTAATCTTAACTATTAAGTATAATAAAACTATAATAAACCACACTTTACTAAACGACAGTACAATTTGCAGTGTAGAGTGACGTATTTTAAACATTAATATTTGATGACTAGATAATTTATGTATAGTATGTATTTAATCTTTTTCATGTACTCTGTTTCTATTAGTGTCTTTTTATACCATTATTTCAATCATCAGATTTAACTTCAATCAAAAACATAATTGGCATAATGGAAATTTCTTATTTACCAGTCTACAGTCGAAGTCAAACGTTTACATACACTTCGAATGAATTCATTAAAACTATTTTTCTTAACTACTCCACAGATTTCATGTGTACAAATGATTTTGAAAGGCTTTAGAAGCTTCTGATGGGCTAATAGACAATATTTAAGTCAATTGGAGGTGTACCTGTGGTGGTATTTTAAGGCCCAAGACTTCAGGAAAAAAAATTTTAGAACTCCACAAGTCTGGTTCATCTTTGGGAGCAATTTCCAAACACCTGAAGGTACCACACAAATTTGTACAGTAGTATGTGAGGGAACACCATGGGACCACGCAGCTGTCATACACCTTAGGAAGGAGACACGTTCCGTCTCCTAGAGATGAATGTACTACACGAAAAGCGCTAACCAATCCCAGAACAGCAGCAAAGGACCTTGTAAAGATGCGGGAAGCAACAGGTACCAAAGTTTCTCTAGCCACAGTAACATGAGTCGTATATTGACGTAACCTGACAGGCCGCTCAGCAAGGAAGAAGCCACTGCCATAAAAAAAAGCCATGCTATAGATTGCAAATGTACGTGGGGACTAACTGACAAGATTTTGCTTGTTGAATAAATGTCCTCTGGTGTGATTAAACTAAAATATTTTAATCTTTGGCCATAATAACCATGTTTTGTTTGGAGGAAAAAGGGTGAGGCTTGCAAGCCAAAGAACACCATCCCGACCATGAAGCACAGGGGTCGCAGCATCATGTTGTGGGGGTGCTTTGCTGAAGGAAGGACTAGTGGACTTTACAAAATAGATGGCATCATGACGAATTATGACAATTATGTGGATATAATGAAGCAACATATCAAGACTTCAGCCAGGAGGTTTAAGCTTGGTCCCACATGGGTCTTCCAAATGCACAATGACCTCAGGCATACTTCCAAAGTTGTGACACACTGCCTTGAGAACAACAAAGTCGAAGGTATCGGAGTGGCCATCACAAAGCCCTGACCTCAGTGACATTGAGGATTTGTTTGCCGGACTAACAAAGCCTGTGCCATCAAGGATGCTGACAAACCAGAGTCCATTACACCAGTTCTGTCAGGAGGAATGAGCCAAAATTTCAGCAACTGATATTGGCAGAAGCTTGCAGAAGTCTATGCCAAATGTTTGACCCACGTTTCAATATTTAAAGGCAATGCTTGTAAATACTAACTGTATGTAAACCTCTGACACACTGGGAATGTGATGAAAGAAAAATATTAATCTTAGTCTCTACTGTTAGTGTGAAACTTAAAATTCTTAAAAGTGACCTCAGACAGGGAAGGTTTACTCTGATTAAACGTCAAGAATTGTGTTTAAATGTAATTGGCTAAGGTGAATGTAAACTTCTGACTTCAACTGTAGCTTTGATAAGAGTCCGATTTGTTAGTAGAGCTCTAGTTAGAACACAAGACTATTTTCCAAGTAAAAAATTGCACAAAATTACTGACCTTACACCATCTGGATGGATGGATCTCCCACAGAAGGTGTAGACTGTGCTCTGAGACACACTGCAGGGTAGAGAGGCAGGTTGAAGTTGGTCTAATTCCTTTGCAGGAGGTGGACTCTTAGTGGCAGAGGAGACCTGCATGCAGTCCAGGAATACTCTGATCCTGCAGAACCTCCATCACCTTGTTTCCCTGGCAGAAGGCGGAAGAGGACGCGCTGCAGCAAAGAATCCATGACAGAGAGTGAAGGATGAAATTTAATCATAGATCAATAAATTGTTTGATACGTTATGACAAGATACAAACGGCCTGATTAGTCTTTGGTTTTGTCCATCAGGGAATGATTTATTTCCCCCAGTCACCATAGGTCTCAACACTTAGCCCGACTTTTCAACTTTTAGATTTTAAAATTTTGATTTTAGCCTCGTTATACAAGCTAAACACCAAGTCACACCATGGAAATTATTTGACTGTATGAATTTGAGTCATAATATAGTGTAAACATAACTGGACTTAAATTTTTATTTGTGCAGAATTTGTACCTACAAGGTGTTCGTCAGGCAAACCTAACCTAATAAAAACGTCACAATGTGGACACCCTGCTGTTTTGTGCCCTGCACCTACACTCTATTGTTGATTTTACACTATTTTACACTCTATAGGAGTTGGAGAGTTGATTGTAATTCATAGCTCCACTTTACTCACCAGTTGCATTTCCTTCTCTCAGTCTAAATATTTGAATTCTCTTTTAAAGGGGTGGTATTATGCTAATTTTTAGGTTCAAAATCTTAATTAGGGGTTGAACCAAAACAGGTTTACATGGTTTAATTTTCAAAAAACACCATATTTTTCTCATACTGCACATTGCTGCAGCTCCTCTTTTCACCCTATGAGTTGTACGCTCCGCTCTTAAGCTACAGAGTGATGCATCTTACTTGTACCATATCTTTGTTGGGAGGTGCACATGCGCAGTTCCCAGGTAAGGACTGCTGGCCAATCAGAAGCAGAGAAGGGCGGGTCGTAAGAAACAAGGTAGTGTGATCCAAATCAAAGCTTTCAGACTGCGACCGTAACCTAGCAGATGGTATAAGTTATTACCAGTCCACAACCACACAGCATCATTGTTCCACATCTTACCATCAGGACTAAACAGTGAACTGTTGCCGGTGTTCTGACGATCCATGCTGCCTTGCCGAAAAATGCTTCCATAGTGCAAATCGATAGACTCGACTTTATTCTAGCGACGCCACGCACAACGGCAGGGACGTAATGTTCAATGTGACACACACACACCAGCGATCCACACAGCTCTTAAAATATATAGTCATATGTACAGTCTACGGTTAAAAAATTTCAATATTCCTCAGAATATAAAGACAGATAAGCGGTATGAAAACCTTCCTGCTGGGTTTTCCTCTGCCGTTGTTGCTGCAGTGGTCTGTGTGACGGCGGGAGCAGAGGGCTCTGTGAGTGGGCGGCTGGCCGGCCTCACACGCTCCTCCCACGGGTCGCCACAGGCGTCACCCGCTCCCACTTAAGGAGCTCCTCAACTCCGAAAATATTCATCACATTTTTGTTCCGCCATCACTTCTCGTAAAACTTACAATATTCGAAGTCTACACAGCTGATTTCTCACCTCAAAACTTCTCAGAAGTGGATTTAGTGATGAACTTCCATACGAAAAACCATTCTGTTGCCGGCCTCTCTCTGTGCAATGATGATGCAGTGAATAGTGAAAATTGTCTGACTAATCAGCAGTCTGTCATGTCTTCACGTTACATTTTAGTTTCCCTCAGCTCACTTGGAACCTCGATGGAGGTGAGGTGATACGAAAAAAAGTACCTGGAAGCAGGTACAGGTCCAACATTTCTACAATGGAAACCCAAACAAAGGCGAGTCGAGTCAAAGGGCCTCCGCTCAGACTAGCTTGGTTTGAGGGCGTGGCCTGACCCCACCAGCCTTGGCAAGCTTTATGACGTGTTTGCATTGTGATGTCACAAGTCAAGGAAGTGAAGGGCTGGACTTCAAACGAGCTGTTTTCAAGCGGTTCTGAGCACAGCTTTCTGTGGGAGATGGGAACTCCCTTTGGGCTGGACTTTGGGCTTTTTCACTATGCAAACCTGTATAGATATACAACTCAATAAAGGAGAGGGAAAAAGCCAAAAAGCATAATACCACCCCTTTAATGCGCTAAATTATTGTGTATTATTGTGTTTTATTGTGAATCAAACACAAACAGCACTTAATAACTATTCAAATCCCCCTGCAAACAACTCTATTAAGTTTAAAACTTAAATAACGGAGTGCCTTACTTTCAATTTACTCATAAGTAAGTCACAGTGCCACATGTAGGCCGTCCCGCTCGGCCTCCCAGTAGACCCGGCAGCGCCTGGCCCAAGGCGTCAAACTGCTCCAGATGGTCTGTGCAAATCTGTAGTTCTCCAGTTCGACTGACCACACAGTTCCTTTCAGTCAGAGAGAGCTGCCTGTGTGCTGTAATGACAGCGGACAGAAATCTGCGAAGGAAAAGAACTTTCAGGTGAATGTGTGCGGATGTGGACGAGAAGCTGCCAGTAAAGTGCCAGTTCAGACAATCAGATTGGTGGTACTCACGCTTAGGTAGATCATTTCTGTAGTCCAAAGTGGAAACATATGCAGAATCACACATTTCTATTTCTGTGTAAGCAAAAAAGAAATCTGGCACATTTTGGAATCATGACTGAACGAAGAAACTGAGCTTGGGCGGTGAGAGCTTATCTACTAAAAGGAAGTAGAACATTTTAAAACTGGAAATGAATCATGCTTGAACAGACAAGCAGAGGACCAAATAAACAGAAACTGATCCACTGCAGAAGAAGGGGTTCTCATTTTCTGTTTACACATGGGTTGTACACTTATTTGCGTGTCAAAGGGGATGATCTCAGTAGTGAACAACTACCAGGGCAGAATACATCATCATAACACTTGCTACAGTATGTGGAAGAAGCACATTTGCCAGTATGCAGTATAATAGTATTACAGTACAACTATGTGGCATCACAACCAATTGTGGAACTAAGTGTTTTGAATTAATTGCCTTGTTGTTCAAAGGTGAAATACAGATAAATGTGCCTTGCCTTTTGGTGAAATAAATGCCTGCAGAGTTGGGCCTGCAATGTAAGAGCCTAGAAAACTAGGTCATTCATTTGATTAGTGTATCACCAGAGGAATGGATTCTTTCACCCACCCTCTCTATTCCGTGTTTTTATAGTTCTACATTTATTTATGTCAACTGTATGTTTGTCTAAGTGTAGCACCTTATCTCCAAAGCAAATTCCTCGTACGTGTAAAAAAAACTACTTGGAAAAGCTCTTTCTGATTCTTCTGACAAGAACAGTTGAACAGTGAAAGGAAGGAGCATCCACCTGAAAGTGGCAGCTGGGTTTGACTTGGGATTGAGAGGGGCCTGAGCCATTGTTGCTGGAGAAACCTGGAAAAAGAGGCCGCTGATAAAATCTGTGCAACAACTATCAAACTAGCTGATCAGAGGAATCAGCAAAGAAAAGTCTGCACATTCTTAGTCATAATGCAAGTCGTGTTTTGATTTAAATTGATTTATATTTTATGAAACTGCATTGAACAGATATAGTTTGTTTTATCAGATAAAAGTACCCATGTTGACTGTCATTTTTGTACTTAATGTCCTGGCAAGAGCATTATAGCCAATTTCAGAGGAGAAATACGTAAAACACTATGTGACAAGAAGAAAACTGTTGCTTGAGTTAGGAAATGCAAGCCTTCAGTCTAACACAAGGCATTTGGAGACAAACAAAATTTTAGCATATTTACTTTCTTCCTGTAATTTCACATTTTATTTTTGTTTTATCTATGTGTTTTTAATTTAATACTATTATAATATATTATTTTTACAGAAGCTTTCAGAGACTCAGAAATTACAGAAATGTATTGTATTAAATTTACCAATGCATGTCTGTCTGGAATAAAATAGGCTTACAATATTAGGAAATGTTGCCAGTAATGTAAAAATCCTGATTTGTAGTTTTAAAAATGTAAAGAAACACCTTTATTCCTTTAAGCTTGATTTAATGTGTGCTTAGTTTCGCACTTCCAGAATATTTTCCTTTTTGGGGCAGATCCTCAACATTTTCAAACACAGCTATGGGAAATGATGAGACGTAGCCGAAAATGAATAGGCCCATAATAATTAATATTTCTTTGTTGAAAGTTACCGAACCTTGTTTTCAGCTTCAATTTCTCGTTAAATTCACATTTAAGTGATAACTCCGAGTCACTGCCAATTTCCTAAACAAAATCAAACCTATAACAAAGTTGACGTATTGTTGCATTCACTGCCCAAACTGTATCTAGTTATCATCAGTTTACAGTTTGTTTACTCACCTGATAATCTGCAAGCAGGTCGGAGGAACAGGAAACATGAACGAATTGAGAAGAGGACGAGAAAAGAAAAGGTTAAGTTTGAGTTTGACTGCCACCTGCTGGTTTTCTACAGAATCACAGCGATTTACTGAGAATGATCAGGGAAAACAAAACGCGTGTTTACACAAACAGGAGTTTTAAATGTGTGTGGAGGGGGACTCCTTGTCCACTGAGGTTGGGTATGGGTGGGGTGATTGTCACAGATCATACTGTGTCGTAAGGAATTATTCTACTGTGAAAAGTAGTAGTAGAAGGATAAAACTGTACACATTGTGTTCTGTGGATACTGATAATCCAGAATAATAATGTTTATGAAAAGAGATTTTTCTGTTGATTTTTTAAATGTTGTATTACAAACTAAACTCAATTCACCTCCATTATATTGGTGACACAGATATCTCAAACAGAAACTAAACGTCTAAATGGCCAGACCCACTAGGGAGAAGCAAGCAAGTAGATTTTAATTTTATCTTAGTTATTTATTTATTTATTTATTGGCACTTCGGGTGAAGCAACCATTTAAATGAATTTGAAATGCACTATGTCCCGCAAGACAAATATTGTCTTGTCAAAATATTGTAAATATTGTAGTTTTTACTTTTATTTATCTAATATATTTAGTAGTTACTTTACAAATTAAGATTTTTACGCATAAAACATATGAAGAGTTTTTGGAAAATGTTTTGTTATAACTTAAACTGCCCAACAGTTATACAAGTAGGGGAGACCGGGGGTAGTTGTAACATAGGTCAGTAATGCATTTCTCAAATCAGTTATGAATCAACTAATTCACTCTGCACATGCTCAGTTTAGTCCTCATTCCACATGGGAAAAGTAGCCACAGCCAATTATAGAAGGAAAAACTAATTTTCATTTTATACTAATTTAAGTGTTGAATAAAAAGCTGAATTAAAGCTCCCAATGAGACTCAAATTCATTATTGGCTTTGGAAACCATAGTTGAGAGAACTAGAAGTCCATTTAGTAGCTGTTCTAGAGAAAATTCAATTCTGTGTTCATTTTGGAGGCTGTAACCTTCAATGGTGGTGCTTATACATTTCTGCAAATAAAGGATTGTGACTTTTGAATTAGAATAAATGAAACACACAAAACACACTTATTACAAAGAAAACCTGAGCACCACTTTTCCTACACAATCCTAGAAAAAAACCAAAAGCTCTAATAACATCATAGTCAAGATGAAAAGGCACATTTTACTGCAGTGCGGGTGTCTATGTTTTGGGCCCAATAGAAGAATGTGTCCTTTTCACTTCATTGACCTCAGATCAGCATTTCACTCTTCAGTGACCAGACGGCTCCTTTGGAATTTATAATCTGAGATAAACATGTTTCATTGAGTAATTAACTTTATATAAAATAACATAAAAGAGACAAAAGCAACATTACCCTATAAAACATGTCTATAGCCATGCCAGAGGATCTGTGAGGCAGTACTGCTCTGAGCTAAATGCTAACATTTAGCATGCTAAAATCTGCACTAAACCCAAAGCACAGCCGAGGCCAATGAGAATGTCATTAATCTGGAGGGATTCAGTCATAAATTTAAGGATTTAACAACTCTGACCTGATGACGGCGCCTCATAAAACGTTATAACAACCTCATCCTGAAGGTAACATTCATTTCTGTGTCACATTTCTTGGCAATCCATTCAGTAGTTGTAGAGACATTACACTTCAAATCACAAATGTCATCCTCGTGGTGGCCCAAGAGGAAAAGTCGGGGTGGGGGGATCACCACAACAATAATGTTTCTACAAAATATTGTGCCAATCCCTCTAGTAAATGTTGAGATATTTGTTGGATAAGTGAAAACTGGCCTCATGGTGGTGCTACAGGAAAAGGCAGACGATCCCTTAAATTATCTGTGTGAATAGTGTGCCTCTTTTGTGTTTGTGTAGTCTGTCCTGTTCCAGGTCCATGGTGAAGACAAGTTGCTCGGCACCCTCCCAGATCCATAATCTTCATATATGGATATAATCTATCTATAATTTTGTCAGCTTGATTAGATTTTGATTCAATAATGTTGGTCTGTTCTCTACACATGACATCAGTTGCATTTCTGTCCATCCTGTGTGAGGGCTCCCTCCCTCCCTCTGTTGCTTTCTTCAATTCTTTCCCTGTTCTTTCCCCTGTTTTTTAATCTAATACAGGGTATTGTATGCTGTACAGATTATAAAACCCCTTAAGGCAAATGTTTAATTGGTGATCTGGGGTCTATATAAATAAAATTCACTTGACCGTGAATAACTGTACAAACGTTCATGGCAATCCATCCAATGTTTATTTCAGGTGGGACGTTGGGCCACTGTGAGCCATAGTTGACCTTCTCAATGAAAAGTGGACAAGTTAAAATAACAGGGAAGCTCTGCAGCATTTAACATCTGATTTCATCCGTGTAAAACAAAAAGTGGACTCTGCTCTCTGAAAGCTGCTCCAGAGGAGAGTCAATTTATTAACTGACTGCTGCTTTTTTATTTGAGGCACTTATATGTTTTTACTCAGTTCCTGAGGGAACCCGGTTTAATGGAAATTAACAAAACAATGCATTTTGTCTAATGCTAAGGCTTCATATCTAGCCTTGACAAAAAAATACAAGTAACAAAAAAACAAAAGAAATAAGTCATTTCCCTCCAGTGGGAACTTGACTCCAAATAACAGTTTGATTTGCATTGGAAACAAATGAAACAATTATATCTCACTGACTGGTTTCTGTTTCTCTTCCCTGAAGAAAAATAAGCTTTTAAGACTCAACTCTGCATTTAATGGCTTGTTAAACTGTGTTTGCAGTAAATCCCATGTGGCCTCTTTCACTGCACAGACAGACTGATGTTGCTTCATTTAACAGCCTGTCTGATTGTCTGTCTGCATATCCCACCACTCCCATCCTGTTTAGAGGGCTCCCTTTTGACAGCCTCCTCCCATAAAGGAGGCTCTGTCTGGGCTTTTGAGAGGCTGCAATAGCCGCCTAGATGACATATGGATGGATAGATAGATGGATGAGGTAAGGACAGAGGAGACTTTTAAATTAGATGTACGCAGCATACCCTTTTCATGCTGAAGACTCCCCTTCTGTCTTTTGGTCAGTCATGAGTGAACCGCAAACAAAAGTCAAAGTCAGGCAGGAACAGACACTTGTGCTGTGAAAGACGGGAGCAATTACTGTCTGAGACACCATCGGCCCTGAGAGAGAGAGAGAGAGAGAGAGAGAGAGAGAGAGAGAGAGAGAGAGAGAGAGAGAGAGAGGCAGACAGGACGAGAGGAGAAGGAGAAAAAGAATAAAGGAAAACCCAAGGGATCTCTGACACTTCCTGTGGATCTGAGCCAGGGGGAAACAAAGGCGGTAACATAAAAATGTAAGCGTAAATCCAACAAAACATTTCTCTGTCTTAAATTCTACAGTGTTCTTTCTAATTTAAAATGGGACACGTCTTCCCTTGGATTAACAACTGTAAAGACGGCCTCTATGCCATGCCAGTTTTAATTCTAGCTTTCCTTCAAACTCCAACAGTTGCTTTGTCCTTCTTCAGGGGGATCTTCTCCTTGAAAACATTTACAGTGGCCCCGCAGAGAAGCTAATGTGATCGACCTGCAACATTATCCTCATATGAGACACACTACTAAACTGTCAATGTGGGCTCCTTTGACAAGAGAAAGAACATTTCTCCTAGACAAATATAAACAGTAGTATAAAAGACTCGGTAAATTAATTTCAATTAATTAACATGACAGCACAGCATGACTTCAGTGTCTGTATGATAATAAGCAAGTGATAATATGCCACAAGGTGTCCTGATGTGAAAATAATAAACGAGGCAGAGACACATTACATACAATTCCCTCCTGTAGTCTTGTTTTCTTTATATAGACACACTAATTATACAAAAGTGGTGAATGTTTCAATATTATTTTTCATATAAGGCACAGTGATTGTGGAACAAATGATTGGAATAATTTGTTCCACAATCACACTTTTATGTTTAGTCTTGTTTTTTCTTTTTTCTTTTGTTCTTCTTTCAAACATTTATCCATTAGCGATCAATTTTCACTTCTCTGCTCACCTGTCGACAATGTTTAAGGCGTTACAACTGACTCAGGTTTGTGGGAGGCGTGTCCTGTAGATTATTGTTGTGACAATACACATACTAAAAACCAGCCTCACAACTATTTGTAACACTACTTTTATGCATTTAAGCCATTTATTTTCCTCCAAAGCAAAGGTATGTACATAAGGTACAAGTACACATATCCCTGGTTGGGAATTACTGCTTTAGCTTGTATCTGTCCCCCTTATACCATGAACACGCACGAAAGGAAAGCAAGGAAGGCTGTATTCATATTATAACCTGTCTTTAAAGTTTAATTTACTCATGATTAGGCCACTACATAATTAACTTCACTTTAATATTTCTTGTTCTGTTATATGATTTTGATTAATACCTCCCAAATAATCAGAAAATAATTTGTTAACTTTATGTATATTATTATGAGGGATGTCATTCAGTGATTAACATGTTCACCATATGCCATCAAGCTGTTTGGCAGTTCTGTCACTTATTTCCCTAATTTTTTAATGGTTGACACAAACTGCACTGATATGCAAGAAATATGGGGCTTCATCAATGTTTTCTCTGCTTTCAAAGGAGGATTTGGTGGAAAAAAACTGAGAACCACTGATTTTTCATCTTGTAGTGGCTTTTTACATCTGTGCAGTTCCATTGAACATTTCAATAAATGCAGTAGATTACTTTTGCAAATAGGATAAAGCTCCTTCAGTTAGATTTGTTGAACATACTGGAAGTAATATTTTGATCAGTCCAGCCATCAGTAATTTGCCATAACCAGAAACTCTTAGGCTTTGGTAGGCCCCACTTGTTGTGCGGCAGTTGATGATTAGTTTTGTGGTGCTAGATTGGGTCAAGAGAGTCCTCCAGATCGTGACTCTCGCTCTCTCGCTCACAGGCAGGGCCATAATCATTCCCCATGCTGATCAATAAACCTGATAAGAACTCTATCCTGCCAGCAGGCAGTGACTAATGCTCTGGCGGACAAGAGGGATGAGAACCTGCCTGTGTGTGAGAGAGAGAGAGAGACAGAGAGAGAGAGAGAGAGGCATGTGTGCTCATCTGGGTGATGGTGCTACCTGTAGTGGGCACAAATCAAAAAAATCTAAAAGAAATGTTACTGCAAATCAGGTGGACAGACCAGTAGCTACATAAATATTCTGTGTACTGAAATTCACCCTAAATAATATTTGTGTGACGACCACTACTTTGTGCAGAGACCAGAAACCCCAGAATCAGCATCAAGACCCATCACTGATCATAGTTTCATGAAACTTATGAAAGGGCAGTCTGAAGTGCCACGTTTGGGTTTTCCGAATTTAATTTGACTCATAACGCCCATCAGGAGCTGCAGCTGTTCTTAAATTCAAATTGCTGAAACAGGTTACAACACACAGTCTAGTTCTTAGATCTTAGTTCTTAATCTAGTTCTAGAGAGCTCCTTATCTGGTGAATCAGTGTTCCACCTCAGTGAGCAGACTTTCCTTGCCCTTCGCACTGTCTGAGTGGCAAAAAGCATGTGGAGAAGAGGAGGTAGTGGTATGACACTGGCTGCCTCATTAAATAATAGAATGTTTTAAATATACATTGCATGGGTATTACAGCCTCAGACGACCTCGCACAGCGTGGAGCCTATTTTGTACAATCACAAAGAAGACGACTTATTTACAGCGAAGGAAGTCTGTCTGATTGCTGTGTTAATTTTACTTTCAGATCTCTCTCTGCTTTGTACTGACATGAAATGACTGAAATGACACTGTGACGTGGCAGCAAATTGTGGAGCATAGTAGGAATGTACAAAGTATCATGCAGGACCATCTCAAGTGTTTTTGCGGCCTTAAGGGGAAACTCCACACTGGTTCTTGTTTGGAGGGGGAAAATGCTGCGCTGATGTTTGTGGGTTGAGAGTTAAGGTCTGTTGGACATTTGACAACACTCCACATCACAGGTGGTTGCAGTACAGGAAGGTCATCCAGCAACACTGAACCAATTCTTTCATTTTGCACTAGTGTGCAAAATGAAGTGCAGCACATATTTCTACAGAGCAGCTAACTGGGTTGCTACGGACTACACCCGAATGTGACCAATCAAAACATAAATGTTCTAACCTGCTTGTCTCCTCCTCTCTGAGATGTCTGCCATGCTTTTGATTTTATTCCCGAGTCCTGTTATGTTTTAGGAGCAGACTTTAGAAATTCCACTATTCTTCACTGCAATAAAATTGTCGTTTGCCTCCCATCAATGCCAGAGCTCCCACAGCACATTGCGACCAGCACCGCAAGAGCTGACGTGGTTCTTGTATCCGATTCCATAAAGCAAGCAGTACTCCTGGAGTTGACAGTACAGTGGGAGGACCACCTGGAAGAGGCATTTGAGAGGAAGCTCACCAAGTATGACAGTCTGCTCAGAGAATGTTGGCAAGGTGGCTGGAGAGCAAGATGCTCGACAATAGAGGTTCGGTGCAGTGGCTTTGCAGCCCGAACTCTTTCCAGAGCCCTTAGCTTGCTGGGCATTGAAGGAGAGAGGAGAAGAAAAGCCAGCATGGCAAAGAATTAACAGTTCATATAAGCATTGTTTGGTTAACTGAGTGTTAGTAACTTGTTCTGAAACAGTTGGACTGTTTTTGTTTCTGGGGAACACCTCGTTTCACAAAGTAGCCAATGAAACTAATATTGGGACATGCAATAAAGAAACTTTAAACTATTTTGCTGTATAGACTTCATCCAGCCCGCTAACTGCCCCCCACACTTGATTCATTATGCATGGAGGCCTAGATTCCTTTGTAGAGAATGAATAAATGCAACATGTTTGAATTATTAAACAGTGATGTGACCTGTGCGTCTTATCTGACTGGATGTTTACACCACACATTGGGAAGTTAATAAACTGCCTCACCCTGCAGTCAGTTACATTCTTGGATTCTGCCTCTGTCATATTCCTGACGGGCTCTAACTCATCTCGACGCAGCAACAAACACGAAGCCGCCGACGACAAGAGGAAGACCAGGACTTCCACAAATTAGGACAAACACAGATTAATTAAATATCAGAGCAGCTTCAGCTCTTGAATTCCTGCCACCACCGTCTGCCCATGTTTGGTTCTCTTAGAAACAGATGATCTATCAAACGGAAGGAGGACACAGAAGGGCCTGTCTTTGCTGGAGATTGACACAGATTAAGATTTTAAAAAACGCTAAAACTGACACAGACATTAGCTCTGTCAAAACAGGAAGTTTGGTGGTAGGGTTGAGTGGGAAGCTGGCTGGCATTGTCGCAGGAATAAAAAAAGTCACTTTAAAAAGACACAAGACACAAAACAAGAAGGCCATGGTTAGATCTATTTCCAGATTTTAAAAAAAGATTACAGTCATTACAGGAGTTATTACATCCTCACAGAAAAAAGATACATTAGGAAAATAAAGGAAAAACTGGCAAAATCATCGATTCATTTTGATTTTTGTAGCATATTTTCATCCCATAAAAAATTAAAAATTCAGATATACTAAGAGAGTCACAGGTTTGCTTTAGCGGTCCATTCAGGCTTTGTTTTCAAAAAGCCTTTTATGTGCAGCATTTAGCTCCCTTCATTCATCACAGCTGCTGAAGTTATGTCAGCTGGCTTTACAAAGTCACAAACACAAAAGAATAGAAACAGAAAGCAAGATCATTTCTTCTTTTATCCAAATCTGAGGCAGCTAAATACGACAGATTACCATAACCAGACTCTATGACTGAATATCAAAATAAATCACTTTCCTTCATTTGTTAGAATAAGAGCAAATTTGCATATTCACAGATATTGTAAAAAAGATAAAATATACATCAATGTTCCTTCATCAGAAAATGAAAAATAAATCTACTTTTGTGGTTCTAAAAGAAAAAAACAAGGCATTTCAGACAGTCTGATGCCCTCTGAGCAACCATTCAGTCTCTTATTGCTTTCATCTCCTGACAATACAAGCGGTCTGCTGTCAGTCTGATCGTGCGTGTTTGGTTTTGTTCAGTTTGGTCAAAACCTCTCGGATACCTGGTTCATCCAGGTGTGTGGCAATTACCTTTGTGCTGACTGACAGAGCACCTCATCACCTACATTTTACATACAACCTCAGTTGCTTAAAATGTATTTCAGATTCAGAAGACAGACAGTTGAGAAGGTACAACACTTTCTTTACCCTTAACGCCATGAACACAACATTTTCTGCAAAACTATTTTGTTTATTTCACATGAGCGATTTTCCGTATTTGTGTTTCTCTCGGTGCTTCTCTTGGTAGTTTTAAAAAAAAGGTAATGTCAGATATTTCCATGTACCAATCAGGATTTAGCAACATTTTAATCAAAATGTGATAACAGCTGAGTTGCCAGCACTGTCAGTCAGATCTCATCAAACTGCACCCACAGAGTCCTGGTGAATCAGCAGAGTCTTTTAGTGTTAACTATTAATAAATAATGTTTTTTTTTCGCCTAAACTTTAATTGTTGCACATTTAGTCAGTTTAATGTTATACAAACATAATTTGAAACAGGGTCTTTAAGGTATTAGATTAGATTAAATTAATAATAACACAAAAAAAACACAACTGAAGCAGCAAAAACATAAAAGATTTTGTTTTTATGTCAAAATTATGTCACAATCCTAGCTATGCAAACTGTTTTGGAAACATCTACTACTGAAACATCTGCCTCTTCGGAGATACAGCTTGTTTGTGCTGCTCAAAGCAGTGAAAAATGGCATTTGAAAAAACTCAGCAGTAGCATGTGTTTCCACAAAAAGGTAAAAAAAAAAAAATGTCCATAGAAAAGTCGGTAAGATAAAACCAATTGGGAATGTTTATTTTTATATTTTGGGTTGGCTTGTGGTGGACGTCTGTTTTGTTACAGCTTTAAATTAAATGAGGATCTTTTAGGACATGTGTAGTATGCAAGACAAAGACAGTGAGACAGGAGACAGACAGAGAGACAAAGCCTCCTTTCACTAACAGTGTCCAGCTCCACATTCCTCTCATTCTGCTTGGCATGCTGACCGCAATTACAGCCTGCTCTGTGTTCGTCTCACTGTCTTCTAGGAATTATTTTTATATTTTGAAGTTCAGGAAATCCCTGCAAGCACATGGGGGTCACTCAGAGAGGCCACTTCAGGACCTCACAGGGTCATTTTTAGGGTCGGGATTTTTAATCTGTATGCTTGCTCTCCATGTGCGTCTAAAGTGAATCTTAATCCAGTCACACAGATCTACAGAACAGAAGTTCCGATAATAGTGTTAGAAAACATAGACTTTTACTTTGATTGTGCTAAACCCACCATTGCAACTTTAACCTCCTGCTCCAACAGTGACATATTGATGAGGTTGCAGCAGGGTGACTGAACATCTAATGATCCAACATTACCAACTCTTAACTCACCTATAACCTGCTCAACACCAGAGAGTTCGTCTCTCTCTCTGGTGAGGCAGAAAAATCAGAAGATTTAAATCAAGGATGTTAATTGCTAGTTAAGTGTTTTAACTACTTTGACTTTGGTTTTAATTTTTTTCAGTAGTAAATGAAAGAAAAGAGAAAAATAACTTTTATGATGAACGGTTGCTTCTCTTTTAACAGAGACAGCTCACTAAAATCTTATCAGTGAAGATACACTTTTAGAGCAATTACATAAAATGACAAAAACAACCTGTCTGACTGAGCCACTAATTTGAGTCTTTGGTCTGTCACTTAATGATCTGCTTGAATAAAATACACCTCTTTCATCTCTTTCAGTTGACAGCTCATTATTTTGCCTCTCTTTTGCTCAAAAACAACTTTTCACCAGCCCCCCCTCTGCATGCCGCTCGTCTTTCCATCCATCCACATGTCCGTCCCGACTCTCTGTCAGGTTTTGGGGGGGTTAATAACAATCCACTTTTAGTTCAGCCAGTTTAGAAGACAATTTTTGTCAGCAGCCAGAAAGTCTTGAAGCCATTCTCATCCTGGACCAGTGATGTGCTCGTGTTAATAACCCGAGTCCGGTCACACAAATTCGTCAACATTGTTTCTCTTGGTCATCAAATCAAATCAACAACTAATACAAACCTTTTAAGAATTAGCACAGCAAATTACCTGTTTTTCACATGCAATGTATGTCCTGGTACTCCTGCTGCCAGAGGGCACTGTTTAACTCTGAATCTGGTGGAGACAGATCAGATTATGCTTCCAGCAACAAAATGTGATGAGAAAAATAATTTGCAAAAGCAAAATAGCTGCTGAATATGCTGGAGTCTTTCAAAAAGTCTTTATAATCTGACTTACACCTGTTTTTTGAACTGTTTTGGCTGTGTTTATTAATATAGTCTTTTGAGCCATTTTTCTTTCTTTTTAAAAAGGTCACTTTCAGGGCTCCCACTGGTCCAAAGGATGGTCATAAATAATGCAATATGGATTAAACTTAGGGTCAAAAGGCTTTCAGTCCTGATCAGACTCTGGCAGAAACTGCGGCTTGACATTTTGTACCAACTGAACAGAAAGTGAACACCCTCCCCACACCTTTCCATCTCCAACACATCCACATTCAATCAGCCTCTTTCTCTCATTTCCATTGTCTCCACCTGAGTCTGCATTCAGATTAGAAATTTCCACATGGGAAATATTATTTCAGTGATGAAAATTCTGCAAAACCTTAGTTATTCTAATTATAGTGAATTTAAATTATATTGCTTTAACACTCTATATAACGCTATATTTCATTAAAGCAGCTTTGTATGATATTATGAAACAAATGTCCCTTTAAATAGTTTTAAAAGTGATATGAATGACGTGATACTAAAATAATTATAAATTAATACTGATGAGCAAAAGTACAACCCAAGCAATTTGGTGCAAAGTTATTTTTTGTATGTTTGCATGTTTTTCTTTTACAGAAAATAATCATATTAGTGTGAAGTTATTTCTTCACTTCGCTTGGCAGTAATTCATTCAAAGGGATTTTTCATTACATTAATCATATTAATTATTACATTATCTAGTATTACTGATGATTGCTTTCCTAAAGCATGACATGACATGTTATTATAAACCTGTTGTAAAAGCTAAAACATCATAAGTACACTGTGATAAAATTATATTCCTCAACAGCTCTGTGTTCTGTAGACAAAATGTTAAAACCGAATTCTCTGCACCATAACGAATCCTCACCTCCAGCTCATTTTCTCTCCCGCTTTTTATTCATCATCTTGTGCTGGTCAGCTTAGTGTTCATATCATTAGGAAGAAGCTGGCAGTGTCTGACTGACTAGATCGGCCATGTTGGAGGGTCAGATTGTTTCACCGTGACCTTTGAACTTATCCCCACATCTATAATGTTGCTAAAAGTTTCTGGAAGCACTTGTTCCCTTTCTCCTCAAGCAAACCTTAGAGCTGAGAAAATTATGTATTTAAAAGTGGCAGTGAATATTTAATCCGCAGTACTCACGGCAGTCTGTTTGAACTACCTCTTGAGCTGAAACTAAGAGAAAGAGTTCCAAAAGTTTTGACATGCTGAAATATTATCTGGCCTGGACTCTGTTCATTACTCAAACGACAGCAGGTCAGGGTGGTGCTCCAAGTCTTCGGAGCTCACTCCAGTGCCTTTACCGAAGTGGGCACCGTTCCCCAGCAGGACCTCCTCGCCCAGGCTGATGCGGCAGGGAGTTTTCCCCGAGCAGGGTGTGGAGGCCAGCCGGGAGTCCGGCCCTGCCATCTTCTGCCAGACATCGCAGGACTTAGCTCTGGACTCCTGCAGTGGGGGATCTTTGTTGATGAGGTCTGGTACTGAGAGCTGGAGCTGATGTTCCTCCACGCCTCCTTCGGTGCTTCTGTTTTCCACATCATCTTCTTCTACACTTGTCACTCCATCAACTTTGCCGTTGCTTTCTACTTTCTCTGCTGGTTCCAGCGGCACTGGGATCTCCTCTGACCCCGCTTCCTCCTTCTCGTCCCGCTGCTGCTCCTCGCTGCTCCTCAGCTCCTCCTTGGCGATGAGGGGCGTCTTGTCAGGAGAAGACAGTAAGGAGGAGTCAGCAGTGTCTGGCGAAGAGACGACGGGGTCAGAGGAGATCATCATGTCCTGGGTGGTCTTCAGCGCACGAGGGAGACGCTTCTTCCCTGATGGGGGTGGCGGGTCCAGCCGAGGGAAGGAGTCGAAGGAGGAGATGTGACTGAAGAGAGGAGAAAAGGGTAGGTGGAGAGCGAGAGACATGATGAACTGTAAAATTTTGGTTGCATTTGACCATTTGTAGCCATTTATGATTATGTATAGGTGAAATGGCGTCAAGTCTAGCAGAATATCCACCAATTAGAGTGTGTTACTGTGTGATGACACATGTGAGTCCCAGCAAGATCTTAAATCCACGGTCACTCCTGGTGATCACTCTAATGGCTCCATATTGTGCACTAAAAGTGTTTATAAAAATACACTAATTTCTCAAGCTAAATTGAAATTACTATGGTAACTACATCGCACGGCAAAAGAAAGAACTTATTATTGCCGCTGCACAATCTTTCACTGAAGATGACAGGGATGCACACGAAGACAATTCAGTTCAATAAGTGGTGCTGTGCTGTGTGAGAATACAAAGTACACAGACACCTCGTTGTTATCAAGGGGCGACAGATTGCTGTGGATTTTGAAGACCGCTAATGTCAGGCAGGATTATATCATTTCTTTCAGTGTAGGTATGTCATGGATGGCCTGAAGCAGGTATGTGACTGGAGAATGACGCAACCTAGAAGGAGAGCAGCAGGTTGCACACACTGACGTGCACACAGAAGCTATAATTGCAACAGGGCTGAGGGGGAGAGAGAATTTCATTCAGAATTTGGATCAGATCTGTGGTGCTGTATCAGTGTAGCAGGATCTGACTTCTTTATTGGTTTCCCGATACGTACTGGTTAATCTGTACACCCCTAGTCTACAGATATGTCAGTAACAATCCAAATACTGGAATAAATGAAAAGAAATGATAATGAGGTCATGCTGCTTTCATTTCAGAAAACGACAAAAGGAAAAAGAAAAGAAGCCCCTGAATGTTCTGGGCTCGAGCCCACTGCATATTTCACCTCATACATCTAGTTTTCAGCAATAGGGAATCTGTCAGTGATTATGTAAACAAAAAACTCTCTGCTCCACCCGTCCGGACGAGTCCACAAAATCTTTACAGATAATCACTGGTAAATTAAACTGAATCCATTCACAGTCCAGTAACTGGAGACAAATGGGAGCAGAGCTGCTGAAAAATGACTTCTGCCTGACTGATCTTCAGTTGAAGAGACAACGGATCGATGCTTCTGGAACAAATCCACAAATACAGACACACAGACACAACCTGTCCGATGCACAAGTGTGTGCAGCGTACACCTGAACAGGCAATTTTGACTGCATAAGAAACTGAAAAGCCTTTGATGTGTCATAATTAATTTAAAACCACATTTCACAGGAAAAAAAAAATCACTCACCTTTTCTAAACCAGTGCCTAATTTAAAGTTATAGACACGTCTTTAAGCGCAGGTAATTTAATTTAATAGTTTGGATTTATCTTATTTTACATAATAAAATGTCTTCCAGTAGTTTTATCATTAAATTGAATGTATGGCCTTGGTAAGTTGAGATTTTCACATCCACCCTAAAAAGAAATACACACTTAAAAATTTCTCCTTATTTAACCAGAAAGGTTAAAGGAAAACCAAACTGCCTGAGTCCGTATGTGGAATCAAACCAGCAGTGACACAAGTCTGCAAACTAATTTGGGAGAGTAAATGTTCAATGTCTGTGAGGATCTTGGGTTCAGGATTAAGGTTAAAATAAGAGCATGATGATGTTTGTTAGAGGCTAAAAGTAAACTGACGCAGACATGTACAAGTTCTCTCCTCACAAATACAAAGGAAATGTCTGTGTGTGTGTACCTGTTAGCAGTGGTGTGGTTGAGTTGGTCCATACAGCTCCATACGGCACCGACGTTCTTGTTGACTTCAGTGACCCCAATGTCCCCGAGGTGGCTGGGCTCCTTTCTTCTTAACAAGTCATTGACCTGAAAGAAAGAAAGAAAGACAAAAAAAAGAGAGGAAACACGGACAAAAAGGAAGAGGAAAGCAAGACAGAAAAGAGGCGAGAAAGAAAGAAATGAATACTTTTGATTCAAATTCAAATCAGTCCCACTGATGCAACAATAACGAGAGGACCTGCAGAACTTAATGCTTGTGCTGTGCTAACCTTTGCACCGACCGCCTTGCCCAGATTAATGGCGTTTTTAAGCCTCTGTTGGCCTCCAGAAGACGGAGAGTCGATGGAGCTGGACCCCAGGTTAGAATTAGGTGAAGCTGGGGAGCGTCGGGCCGAGGGCTGGCCTGACCTAGAGGTCTGAGGACTCTGCTGCTGGGCAATGGAGTTCTCAAACATACTTTGATCAACTGGGAAACAGAGAGGACAGGACAAAGAAAGATGAATTAGTGAATACACAGCAGGATTTAACAGAAGATGTGGACGCATCTGCCCTTAACAGCACATGTTATTGCAAAGCTGCAGACCCTTCAAGCATTAGACGATACAAATGGGATGTCGGTGTTGAGAATGAGATGCACAAATTTATTTCTAGAAGGGAGATGAAAGGAATACTCCACTAGAAGTGTTGTTGATTGATTTCTCCACAACATTCCTGAATACGCTAGTTATGTACTTCTACACTCTACTGCCCTGTCCCTGATATATCTCTAAAGCTCTGCTGGAAGTAGCATATTTAACAACAGTAACAATTATTTGGAACATACTAAACATATGGACCAGTAAAACTGCAGAAGTGTTTGTCATGAATGTTTTCTTTGTTGTTTTCACTTTGGGTCTTAATTGGAATCCATTGCCACTGCTGTGAATCCAAACTGACTACAGCCACAAAGAAGCAATCTACATACTTTTCAGGGTACTTATCTGGAGCCAAAAGGGGAGCATAATACTCAAAATGTAAAGGTGGAGTATTCCTTTAAGTGACCACGTCATGTTGCACCTGTGTCGCTCTGCAGTTTTGCGCAAAACAAACTGTATCATCACAGCGAGATTCAAAGGTATTTCATTAGAATGCATTCAACATATGAAGGGCCAGATGTACTTATTATGGAATGATATATAAAACAAAACTTAAGGCAATTGCAATGACACATGCACATATAGCAATAACACTAATGGAAATGAAGCAGAAATGAACAAAAATGCAGGACCAGAAACAGCAAAAAAATAAAAGGGATCTCAGGTGGTTGTCAATTCACTTAAGACAGAAGATCTTACCTCTTGGAGAGAAATGTTTCTCGGAAAGCATTTAATGAGACACAGAAGTATCAGATTTTAGATCCTTTTACCTCTAAAGATGCAGACGCAGAGCCGTTTCTGCTTAGTCACAAATATGCTGCTGAATCATGTCTTCCTCAAGAGGACAAGTAAGAGGAGGTAATGGGTAAGAGTGTGGCCTTGAGCAGCAATCACATATCTGAAAGGTGCAGGGTATTGGCCAGATAAATAGAGAAAAAATGATCGCCATTTGGAATCAGATCGAGCATCAGAGTCGGGTGGAACAGGTAACCTTGACTTCACTTTGCACACAAGCATTTCGCTTACTCACCCAATCAACAGATCTACAAGAGCACATTAGCCAGAGGCAAGAGGGAATGTGATCCAATGTTGTGAATCAACGTGATATTGAGTAACTTCAAGGATACAGAGATATGAGAAGAACAGAGAGAAAAATATATCTTTACTTTACAGCATGCAGGCACTTATTCATCAAAGTCATCAAATCCTTTACTACAGCCGAGAGGTGAAAGTGAAACCACAGAGGATATTGCGATAAATGTGATTGATTGTGTGTCTGTGTGTGCATGTGGCCACATTCAGACCTGTCCTGCTATCTGTTGAGTGCATTTAAGTTTGTGTTTTATATTGGCCAGAATTTTGCATACTTCACTGCTGACTCTTGGTCATGCTGCAGGATCATTGAGTGTTCAGACTAAAACAGCCCAACAGAAGTTTGCAGACTGACCCGGTTCCCGAGTCCCGTCAAAGATCCCCAAAACACTAAATTGTCACAGTTTTCAACATTCATTACCAGACTGTCCCGAGTTTTACTTTACGATTACAAAAGTAACTTGTTTCAGTGCTCAAACTGTTACCTAACCCAATATGAAAATCATAAACGATGCACCACACGTCTGAATTCATCACTGATTTATGTGTGTCAATCAATGTGTTGTTGTCAAGGCTGATCCTAGCCTGAGTCACAGGCAAGCACCATGTGGCTCTTTGACAGGACCCATCAGTATGCTAACAGTTAGCTGTCATGCTGAAGAGAAAGTTCATATTTTCTAAAGCTCTCCAGGAGGCTTAAGCCTTCCTTCATATAGGAACAGCAACGAAAACGCTAAGTTTGTGGCGTCCACGGCGTTGAAAGGTATGCTCGGGGGTGCTACGAGCTGAAATAATTATCCCCCATCTTGATGAAAATGTCTATGGTGTATATTGTATATGGTGTAAAATGTATATTGGGTGCTGTAAAACCAAAGAAGATCCCACAGGCTGTGTCCGAAATCCCCTCTCATTCACTACTCCCTACCCCCTCTGTAGGGAGTTGTATTTAGAGCACTATATAGGGAGCTCACTCTCATTATTGAAACAACACTTTCGGACACTACCCCGATTGTTATTTCGGCGCGCCGTTAATTACGTCATTGCCGTCGGACAAGCAGTTTTTTCTATCAGCGCAGTGCATGATGGTATATATGGCTTGGCTAGCGACCATTGGTTGTACACTACTTTTCAAAATGCATTCTGGGATACATTGAGTGGACTATATAGGGTATAATAATTATCACTAGACATTCGGACAGCACTACAAAATGGCGAGCTCACTATATAGTGAGTAGTAGGTGATTTCGGACACAGCCATAGTTTTCAGTTTCTTACTTTTAGCTAGTTTTTAACTTTGCTTGACACATGATAAAAGTTGGCATCTTACAAAATGTTAACTAATATAGTTTCATAGCAGTTTTACAGTCATTGGAGGACTGTGTACTGGTAGCAAATGATTTAGGATACAGGGGTCTTTGAGAAGACAGTATAAGGCATGCTTAAATACCTATTTGCCTAGTTGTTATGTGATACAATAGGCACTTAATTTATATGCTTTAAGTCTTTGTGCAATGTTCTGCCTGTCTGCCAAGGTCATTCAGTGTGTACTGACTGTATATCAAGGTCATCAAGTGATCCCAGGATCGATTGTGACACATTGCACAGGCTATAAAACACCCTTATTGATCCCACCAGACAACAAGGCCACATGTTCCTTCCACTTCAACTCCTATTGGAGAAGTAATGGATAGACTTTGTAATGTAGTAAGCCCTTTGGAGGGCATTATGAGAGACACCAGAAAGAGAAGATGTTTGCACAACATGCCTAACAATGTGCTCTGGAAAATGTATGTATAATTAAAAAGATTTAATGTTTTGCAGCTTCTCTCAACAAACCCTTGCTGCTGAAAAGGTGAAACCTGCTGTTTGAAAATGAGCGCAGGTGTCTCAGGCCTAGCTCATTTACACACGGATGTGATTTATCATCACTATTTATGACCATTTCTCTGCTGGACTGCGTCTGAGCCAGCTCTGAAACTCTTTGCTCCCGTATACGCTAAACGAATGCAAATGTGGCGATTTTTCAAAGGCTGCCAAACAAAGTGCTGCGTGCAAATGCCAGTATATTCACAGTGAGAGGTCAGTTTGTCCCCACCAAAATGAGTTACAGTGAAGGGGATGACTTCCGACATATACCACCAGGGAAAGGCCAAACCAAATTTAACACAAGTGAAATTAATGTTACAGCTAATTATACAGGAGGAAGATGATGATGTAGATTTGACAGTGGCCCCTGATTTTTGGGCCTTTTGCTTTCATTTGATCGAGAGAGGGCAGTGACACAATACATCTTGAGGTCATATACAAGCATCTTTACCACTCTGCTACAGGACAGGTCATGGCAACAATCTTTCTGGTAACAAAACAAACACTGGAAACTGTGCCAAGTTCTTCTCTTCCAAAAATTACCACAATGTTTTTTTCATTTAAAGCAAAAGTCTATTCTGTACTTTCTATCTTGATATTTAACTTGCTTAGTGCAGTTACCGGCAGATCTTTGTGTGAACTGATTTGAAGTCTGCTATCACGTGATTAGCTGTGTGTTAGTTTAGCAGATGTTTACATCACCAATGGACATGATGTAGCAAGGTAACGCGAAGAACAAAGCAACTAGGTTATTGGTGAGAATTTTGAATTCAAGTTTAACAAGTTGAGGCATGAACTATTATCTTCTTTTAGAGAAGAAGGTGGGAAAGATGGTCAAGAGGGGTTTGGTTGCATGACTATTATCTCGGTAAAGAAATTAAAATTAAGTTTGTTGTCCATTCTACGTTGCTTTCAGTTTAAATCACAGACAGCTGTCTTCTCATTACTTGTAAATTTGGAAGGTTACCAACAAACAAGGTCAAAGTTGGTAAGGAGATTCGCAAGGTATTGCTAATAAACTGACAACAGCTTCAAATGTAAGATGGTGAATGAGACTCTGTGACAAGTTCTGACACCAGCCTGCGCACACCGAGGTGATCACAGGCCAACGGCCAGGCGCTTTTATTTGGTCACAAAGCAGCCAATTCATTCCCTCCTCCTCTCTCTCACCTCTGCTTTTAAAGTGACCACAAGGCAGCAAATGTCTGACCATGTGCAAGTAAAGATCCCCAGTCTATCACAGTGCCTGGTGAACAGCCTTCTTTCTATCTTTCAGTGACTTGAACGATAAATAAAAGCACTGCCACTTTTCTCTAGAGATAATGCTATTTCAATACCCACAAATTAAAAGATCTGATGTTAGTGAGTCCTGTTTCCGCTCGACAGGATGCTCATTCACTGCTGTTTAAGAGACACTTTGTTCCATTTGTCATTTCCTATGCTGAGATTCCCCAGCAGTGTCTGTACCTCTCAACTGAGAATTTCATTTGGGCAAACAGTTAATCTATGGCTTCCCAATTAGTGTAGCTGGGACAGTGTTCTTTGCTGCATCCCCCCTGAGAGTCAGGCTGACGAAATGGATGGATTTTTCCCCCTACAAATCTTGCCTACTGAAGCATTAAAATTAGAGAAGTAAATGTTAAATCACCCCGCACTGCAACTTCAGCGGAGGTAACATTTCAGTGAAGACTGCATTAAATCAAACAGCGTGGTGCAGTTTTCAGCTAGACTGTCACACGTTCAGTTTTAAACTGAGCAATCACTGAATGAAATTACATTTCAACCTGATGACACATTGTTAAAACTACCAAAACAGCATTGTTTCCTTGTTTCATATTATCTACCGACTATACCAATGCTTTGAGTGTGAAGTAAGTTGGAAAAATTAATCCCCACTTTAAAATCAGTTGATTTTTGAGTGGGGTGTTGAAGGACATGGTTGTGCCACAACAAAGAACAAAGGAGCAACTCATAACTAACGAGTACAAAATAATAAGTACAAAACTAGCTTTGGAATTTGGTGCAGCAGCTCGGGTGACAGCTCACAATACAAGAAATAAATGGGGAAATAATTGGATGTAGCAATCTGAAGTCACAGTTTCACTAATGTCAGTCATTATAGGACGCAGAGCAAAACACATGACGTTAAACAGTGTACTGCATAAAGTCTAATATCGGAGCAGGGGTTTTCAATACCTTACTGCTCTTTCCAGAAAGAGTTGTCTCATTGTATTGAGACAGAGGTTAAGACTGAGGTGCCAAGGGCATAATTTTCTGAAAAACAAAGGAGCTGTAATCAGAATGAATATAAAACCCGAAGAGACTTTCTCTCCAGAGAACTCCTGCAGCCTGTTTGTTTAGTTCTGGAGGACTGTGTAACACTGGCAGATTGCTGTATGTGTTTGCGTGTGTTATTTTGTCTTTTAATTACAAACACGCCTGAAGGATTCCATCTGTAATAATTATCGTTCATTAGCACTAAAAGGAGGATTTTCTTCTTTATGTCTTTCTTCAGGAGCTTCTGTGGATTAACACCGTTAACAGTCAGATTACAAACAAATACAGATACAGAACATTCAGTTGGGAAGGCTATTTTCAGCGTGTAATCCAATGTGTAATCCCCCCCTGAACCCTTAGGTGATTTGTTGTTCATTTCAGTCATTTCATCACATCTAATGTGTCACTCCTGCACCCTGCAGAATAAACAGGAAAGAGAGCAAGGAGAGAAACGCCGCAGTAAAAAGAGACAACACAAGACAACGTTGGTCAACAACAAGCTCTACCTCCTACTCATGTACCAGCTGAGGGTGGCCTGGCTGAATCTGAAACTGAAAAGATAACGCAATCTTCTGCAACACATTGGACAGTAACCTAAAAGGAAAATGCATGCTAATCCTACAGTATGATTATAGTTAAGTCTATAAACCTGTGTGTTTGGTCAAGTCTAGTCTCTAGAGCACAACATGAGAGTTGAGGCAAACTCCAGTGACAGTGAACTTAGATCATTTTGTGCTTGCATTTCAACGTGGACTTTTCCAGAGGTCTGCTGTGTGCCTGTGCCCATGTCAAATGCCGCTTCAGAGGGCACGATGTGGGTGTTATGACCGTCGCCCTTATTTAAAACACAAATCTGTTTCTCTCTGCTTTTAGATGCGTTTATACGTCCAGCAACAGGGCAATTAAATGATTAGTTTGATAACAAAAAATGACGTGAATGAAAGTGATTTTGAGAAGAGAAGTCTCGATCAGATACTAATGATCGGCACCTTTTTTAACTGGACCGTCTTGTGTTCACCTCAGCCAAGAAAAACACACAGATTTGCTCACTCCGATGGTGACAAATCATTCATCTCTTTCTCATTAGCAAAGAGCAGTGTGCAAAACACTCAGGTAGAAGCTTCTCCTTTTTAACCTTAGCAGTTAAAATGACAAAGAGAGGCGGCAGGTTGAGTCACTCTGTCCATAATTAACGTTAATTCCATCGGTAAGTTGACTGCAGGCCAGTATTTAACTTGTCTGTTTGTACTCAGCCAAATATCTTTTGTGAGAGGAGAATAGTTTCAGTTTCAGTGTCACATTCTCTCAGGTCAACTTTTATTCAAATCATATCAATGATTGAGGCCTATCAAATTAAAGGCCTTCACCTTCTCTAACATGAGAACTTTCTCGCTTCTCTCCATCTTATATCACTATAAGTAATACATTAGGGTTTCTGGACTAGTGGTCCAGAAAGCAAGCATTGTGACATCACTTCAGAAACTCCTCATTTCTGAAAGAGACATTTTTTAACCTCTATTGAGAATTACAAAAAATAACTAATGAGTTAATCATGTAATGAAAGTAGTGCAATGATGCTACTTTCAATTTGGGTAATGTCTTGTAAAAGATGATTGCTTTTAAAAAAAACCAAAACCTTATTGGCTTTCTGTGCACTAATCTCTCTCTGGAGACATCCAGTTTAACATCAAAATATTCTATTATCTAAGTCTCTTATCCACAGCCAATTCAATATAATGTCCCTAAATATTCTGTATCTAAGGTACCGTGTTTAATTACTTGGAAGTTTGTCATTTTTACAGTAATTATACTCTCTATCTGGCATTTAATCAAAGTGCGTTTACTCCTGACAAAGATGAACACCTCATATCCTCATACCTCGATTACAGATTTCTGTTCCATAATAGTGTATATTTTTCACTGCACGGTCATTTTTCACAGCCATCCTCTTATCTTAATAGGGAATAATGATGAACTATGATGTAATTATGATTACAGTTGTCATCACATGGAACTTGTAATTGGCCCTCAGCGCCCTCTTAGCGAGAGCCTTGACTTCGGCTCGACTCTGCCAGGCAGACAGAGTGAGGTTGTAATTAGCTCGACTTTGGCATCACCGCATCAAAGTGCCAAACTCTTAGCTTTGTTCTTAGCTGAGGGTAACCCACTTCTGTCACCGAGACCCAGCACACACACTGAGCCCCCACACACACACACAGAGGAACAAACACACATACACTAAGACTTTTTTCTTCTCTTTAGTGATATGTAGTGTATAGATAAGTGTCTTCTGTTGTTATTGAACTATTCTCAAAGACAAATACCCAGGCCTTTTCAGGTAAGTTAAGACTTTCACGCTACCAAAAAAAGTAACTACAAAAAAGTCTCTCAACAAATCAATCAGTATAATATTGACTCCCAACAAAAATGTATTAAAAAGTCAGAAATCTGCGAATGGAGGGAAATACTTTCAAGGATTTCTAATGCAAAGTTCAGAAGTTATTAAGATCTTACCCATCAAACTCAACCTGCTGTTGACAATGATGTGAAATGGTCAGAAGCTCGTGAGTACGTGGGTACGTTGAGTTGAAACTGATTTGTCAAATGCTGTATCCAGCATCAAGAATGAACTATGAAGCTCATCCATGTCAACATGGCCGACAAGTTCTAGAGGAAAGTCTGAAAGTTTGCACTTTCATGGCAACCAGACAAACATACAAATACTACAATGAGGATGGTCAAAAGCTGTAGAGTAAGCAAACCCTTAAACCAAGGTTGTCTTTTCATTTCAAAGAAAATTTTAAAAGAAAAAACAAGAATAAAGGCTTGTTTGTGTCGTCGTGAGAGATACGTGTGTGGGGATGAGGGACACTCACTTGAAGACACAAACACACTAATCTTCAGGTCAGACAGGGTCATTATCACTGATTTATTAAGTTAGAGCTCCTCACTTGGCTGCATTAAGATATGCATGTGTGTCTGCAGGTGTGTGTATTAGTGTTAAGTGAGGCAATCACGTCTCAGGGAGGAAAGCAGGGAAGAAAGATACCTCGAGCTCAGTGTGAGCCGCTCATCAATTTTTTACCTGGGTTCATTATAACATGAATGATTAAAGTGGGTGGGCTCTGGTGGGGGTCTGTCTCAGACTGATGAGGGACTGTATGCAGGATCGGATTAATGGAAGACATTTGTGATTTATCTGACTGAAATCTGACTGACACCCTTTCACATTATCACTCTCTGTCTGCTTTTAGTAATTTCCTGCTTGGAAAGTTGGCCCCGTCTGTGTTTCACTTTCACTTCAGATCAGATTCACAATGCTACTGTGGGTACAGATGAGCTTGTAAGTATTTCAGAAGGGTTATATGGATTTAAGTATTTTTTTCTTATCAAGATAACAGTGCAATATCCTTTTAAAAGCAATGTGTTAAACAAGACTTCACACCTAACCAATAAAGTCCACTGTTTGTGTCAGTGCCTTCCAAAACTACTCATATAGATATTAAATGTACTGTCTTCACACTCGTTAGCTACCTCTATTTGTGATGTTTGCATCATCATTGGCAGAGTCTGCGATTCTCAAAGTTGATTCAAATGGCGTGCACACATCAGTTCAAGTATAGCTACAGAGATTCATAAAGAGGAATTCCAAAGTAAACAGATACATTACTGCCCCCAGTGACTGCATTTGGCGAGTTGTAGCATTAAGACACTCTTACACCAGTAATAGGGCTGAACAATTTTGAAAAAAATATCTAATTGTGCGTATTTTGACCTGCAATTGCGATATGATTTGTGATATTGGAGGGAGTTATCATTTTTACATAATTATTCTCATTTTCATTCTAAAAAACATACTTAAATGGTTTAGGTGCAAGGATCTGTACCAAAAGAAAGATGTAGAATATGATATGCATGGGCATCTCTGCAGCACGACCGTATTTAATTTAAAATGGTATTTTCACCCACATTTTGCCTTTAACAAATATTGCACGTCTTGTGATTTGAAAGTTGCAGTGGGCCATACTGCGATTAAGTTTAATTGTTCAGCCCTAACCAGTAAGTACAGGTAATGAATCATTTGAGTCCCTCCCAAGGAAAACACTAACCATTGTATGGTTCCAGCCTCTCTAATGTAAAACCAAGGTTAGGGAAGAAGAAACCAAAGCTGACAATCAGAGACGGGACGGGATCTGGTGTCAAAATCAGACACTTTTTAAGCACAACCATTAACCCTAACCACCATCCACCTCAACACCTTTTGTGGCGCTATAACGAATGTCACACTACTTCCACCTTTTGCTTCTAAGAGACGAGTCATTGTTCACTTGGCCAAAAGAGGCTGCTTGTCAGAAGGATGAAACAGTCTTGATTTAAAACTATGCCTGCATTAGAATGTGTTTTTCCTGCTTGGATGGTAAGAAAAAAAAAGAATCAATCAAACATTAATTAAAAAACAACAACACCACGACTGAAATCTTGATAAATCAAACATGTTGAACTTGAGACACCTTATTTTGATATATCTATTTCCTGTATGATTGACGATGTTCAGTTGCATTAATTAGCTCAATTATCTGCCTCAAATCTCATCTTCAGGCTATTCTCTAGCCGAATTTCTCCCTCATTTAAGTTTCTATCTAATCTAATTAGCCAAATGCAATCTTTCTCCTGCACTCAGTAGCGCATCATGAGCAACTGACAGCACAGCAGTAAATCTGCAGATGTCGGAGGCTCCATCGACAAAGCTGACCTCTCTTCCTCTTCTGTCACAGCTGACCTGCCCTTCCTCTTCTTAAACAGGGCCTACCTAATCGTAAACAGCAAACTTTGAATTCTAACCCCAAAAACATCAGTCAGCATCTATCTTGTTGTGACAGGCTGAGCCTCCTGGCCGACCCTCAGTCTCAGGGGAAAACAGAAGCCCATTAACAAAACTGACCCTGTTCCCCTGTACTTCTTCTACCTTTTTCTTTCTCTACCTGAAGTAACCTTTACAAACAAAACAACTCTGTTTTTCCCCTGTGGGATTGTTTTATTGGCAGGAACAGCATTTAGGCTACATGGCACCAAAACTGTTAAGTGAAACTAATACTAATGACACTTTGAAACAAGCCCCTGAATGTACAAATCTAAAATTCTCCAATACTAATGACGCTCTGCTTAATCTCACATAATCTCCTCTGAATCCAATACTGATTACATTTTTGTGAAGAGGGTGGAGAAGTAAGACGAGGTGAGCCGACCTGCCCTGACTGTTCAATAGAAGAGCAATTACTGCAGCACACCTCAGTCTCAGCCTTTCGCCTTCAAATCATCTTCAGGGCACCTCAGACAGAACGACAGAGAGGCTGCAGGCTTTGACAGATAGAACTCTGGTACAAAACAATTCTCTTACTTTGGCACTTGTTGAATATTTGGTGTGAAATGCGTTACATGTGGTAGTCTATGAATAATAAACGGTAACTTCTGGCCTTCAGTTGTCCATATTCTGTGTGATCAGTCAAATCAAGCGTCCAGCTTTAGCATTTAATGCTCAAAATGTGACATGAATTTTGAAAACACAAGCCCACTAAGTCATACTTCAGGCGGTTTGATGTGGACTTTAAAAAGGTACCCTGTGGACTAGTATGTAAACAAAAAAAATGTTTTATTCAGTTTCTTACCAAATGACACTGTGTGTATCCTTAAGGCCTAATAAACACTATGACGGCATTTTCTTCCTCATAAAACATTTGCAAAGCTGATTTTTGTAAAAATATATAAAGCCAACACACTTAAACGTCCATGTTTACTTGCCGGCCTTCTTCTTTCTTTGCCTCTGTTGGCACATTGCTACATTTCTTGGCAGAATAGGGTCAGTCCAGCGGCTATGCATCCTTGTGTACATGCACAATGAAAACAAAATGGACACCCACTCTTAAGATTACGTAAAATACAGAAATTATATATAGAGGTAAACTAACAGCACATTATTCACTTTGGATGCCAGAGATAAGTGAGGGATTTAGGCTCAGGATATAGAGATATCCACCACACAGCGATTAGACTGAGTCCAGAAAGGCAGTTAACGCACAGATTTGATGATCTACGGCCTCCAGATGGCTCACACATAGTACTTGTTTCGGTTACCTGATCCAGCGTCTGAAACACAGATTGAAGAGCCTCCATTTAAATTGCCTCTTAAGCTGGTCCACTCAAAATTTCCACTGCCTTGTTCACTTCAACAGTGCAGCAGTCTAATGTTTCCATCTAATGTAACATGAAGTATTTTTCCTGCTGCCTAGAAAACAACTCTCCTCGTATCCTGTTATGACCTTGCAGAGCCAATCAGATACCTGAGCTGCATTTCCTCCATTTATAAAAATGAAATTAAATTATGATATTATTTTTCACAAACCCTAAAAGAGCAGAAAGAGTATCTTTGTATCCTAAAGCCTCTCACGATGACATAAACATGGACACTGACATTAGTGTGTCCTCTGAATGGGAAATGTACTAAAGGTTAAATTTGCCCAAACTGCAGTTCAGAGTTTCAAGCAGGTCAGCAACAGAGAATGGAGGCAAATGTTCTTCATTTGACTCTGCAAACATACTCTACAGACTCATGCATTTATTACTGGACATATGCATCTCCAACCACACACAAGTCTCTAGGCTATAAAAAACAGGTTGTGACACCAGCAACTCATTACCACCTGAACACAAAACAATTAGCATTACCAGAAAATGCTGAAAGGTTACATATAGATTTACAGTCTACAGCTATGCTGCAGGCTCTGTGAGGCTGTTACAGTGGTGCTTTGAGTTAAATGCTAATGTCAGGTCACAATCCAGATGATAACATGCTGATGTTTAGAAAGTATATTTAAAAGACCCAAAAATGAACATTTGACCTGACGATGAGCTGGATCAAAAGTTGAAGGATTGCCAAAGTTACTGCTATTTATCCTCAGCAGAATATAAATGCTTAAATTTCATTGCAATTCATCCAATAGTTGACAATTCCATTAAGTTCTGCAGAACATTTTGTGTCAATCCATCTAGAAGATGTTGAGAAATTCAGGAGATCATCCTCACAATTATGGATATGGTAGTCTATCCAATAGCTGTTGAGATGTCTGGACCAAAGTGGTGGGCTGGACTGACCAACATTGCCAAAAAGTCACTTTCTATGCAGTGTTATATTTTCCTGACTTGTAATGTGACATATACGCATTTCGATTGCAGCTACAGTCAGCAAAGTCTTGGCTCAAACATGTCAACAGTTTTATTGACATTCTTTTCAGACTCACTATGTTGCACTAGATTTCAAAATGACGCATGGGGAGAAACCCATCATAACAGATGCTAAGATAAAGTTTCAACCTCTGTGCTTAGTGCAGCCTCAACAAACCGCAATGTATTGCAGCCACAGCACATGTTATGTTCTAATTACAGGGAGCAAATGTCCATTTTTCTCAGCTGGGAAAGCTTGCTTTCTTCAACTTACATGATTACAGTAAAAATCAAGCTTTGCCTCTCCACATGCATGTAAAACCCACAGCCGCATGGAGTGAGTTCACTCCACTTGCTGGCACGTCTTCATGTATATTCTGGAAAATTACTGACCAAACTTGAGGCCGTCAATGCAGTAAATTACAAAACTTCATCAGAAAATAATCTTTGACATACATTAAATATCACAACTAATCTGTAGGAGCTGACTCTTCAGACATAATGATATCTGATCTTAAAACAAAACTATAAAGTAACTAACACTGAAATATTGTATATGTTTAGGTTATATTGCTCACTCTGATGATGATAGGAAAAATGGGCAAAGAAAAAAAGGACAGAATACAAACAGCAGACTATAGGATTACAGGATGCAGCAACACATGTTTGTGTGGCTTCAGTCCCCTCTGTATCAAAGTCATCAGATCAATAATTCATTCAGCCATTTGCCAAATCGCTGTCTGTCTGGACCCAAGGCTCCCTCGAGCATGAGCGTCTGAGAGACAGAAGAACGAGTGTAGCCATGAACGAAGCAGCAAGGGAAACAAGGCAAAAACAAAAAAATAACGACATCCGTTGTTGCTGACATTAGATTACTCTCTTGTGGTTCTCTTTGTGTCTCTCTGAGTGTTTTTGGCCTTGTACTTCTATTTTTGTAAGGTTGTTTGTTAAATGCCATATTATGTTACCAGCTCTGGATTAACCTGGCTGCAGGGATTTGCTCCCTTTCAGCCACAAGAGCATTAGTGTGGTTTGCCACTGACGTTTGATAATAAGACCAAACACAAAGTTGTTACTATTGTCTAAAATGTCATTGAATGCTGTAACATTAACATTTCCCTTCATTGGTAATAAAGGATCTAGCCCAAACCATAAGAAATAGCCCCAGACCAAACTAAAGTGCACAAATATAGGTGGGCAAGAATTTGTGTCCACATACTTTTGGCCATTTTGCAGTGAGGCAGGTAATTATAGGCATGAAGGGCCTCACAAGACTACTATTTTGCAATATGAATTTGTTCTTTACAAGACCGCGTGAACCAAGGGGAGCTGCTATGTGTCTGTGTGTCTTATCAAACACTAAAAAAGTTAAATATTACTGACTAAAAGCTAAAAACGATCAAAGGTGTCTCTTGTCTTTCCCCTTCAGTTCTACGGCCTCAGTGGGAGTAGTTCTCTTTTTAAAGTTGATGCTGACATTCACCTCCATTCTAAATCAAGCGTGTGCGTGTTAAATTTGTCAGCTTGCTTTTGTCAGCGTATATATGAAGAAACAAAAAGGAAGCTGTGTAAAAAAGGAAGAAATGGTACAAGACAGACAGGCTGACAGACAGCTGTGCTGCGATTCAATATCACTTTGCTCTTTTAGCCCTTTACATCTGGAGCTCCACATGTTCCAGATTACGTGCCATGCCAAGCAGCCGCTCAGCATCGCCTTTAGCACAGCATCATGGGAACATCAAAGCGAAATGCCACCACATCCAGATGTTGACCCACAGCTGAAATCTAGTCAGAACATGAGCGCAGCTTTCTTCAAGTCCCTGCTGCCTCCAAATGTGCATGCATATTCGTGTGAATGGTGAGGAAAATGCACGACAAACGCCTCCACAAGAAAGTCTAATCTGGCTTTGCAGTGGCAGCCAAGAGGTTAGAGACGTGAGTGGAAGGTCGCCAGGTAAAATCCAATGACCTGATGGGAAAATGCGGTCAGGGATTGTGAATGTAATGCTGCAGAGGGGAATAACCAGTAGTATAAACAATGGCACACTATGCTTCAGAGGTGACCCTGAATAGTCGAAGATTTGGTAGAAGCCTGCTTCAACTCAAGTCAAATCTTCGCAGAGCCATTATGAATATGGGGATGCATAACGTCAGACTTTACATACAATTACAGCTTTTCTCCGAGTAAGTTAATACACAGCCTATTATGATATAAATATCAAATAAACAAATATATAAACATATAATATAGGTAGGGGATTCAGAGTTGCATGAACTTTGCAGGACGTTTGAATCATTTATCACTATTGATGAAGCTCACAAAGACGGTAGGCTACTTGAAATAGATCTGTAAGGAACCACGACGTGCATGCAATTCTCTGCGATTACAGATTAAATGATATATAACAGAGAAAAAAAAAACAGCCACTATTTGTCAACAACTGACTGATAAACAAAGCAGTCATTTGTTGTATTCTCAGTGTGAATGTTGGCTGTTCAGTGCAGTCCTGTTTGGTTCTGATCATTAATGCTCAGCTTTAGTCCTTTATTCCCTCTGCTCATCTGGTGCAGACATGGTCATTAATTTCAGCACTGTCGTCTGTTGTTGTGAGTGTTTGTTTATCTGTGAACCACTAACCCCTCATGTCTCTGTCAGCACCATTTCACGCTAATAAAACAACCTCAGCTAACTCCTCACAAGTTAATACTCTGTAGCTGTTTGTGTTACGCATGTGTGTCTTTTATGCATGTGTGTCGCTGAATGCACTTTTATTTGCACAAGCTAAGATTTTGGAATAAGTGGACACACGTGTTTCAGGCTTTCCACTAGAGTTAGGATTCTGTCAACAAGGATTCAGCCACATAAGCGTTAGTGAAGTCGACACTGATTTGATTTGAACTGCTCTTTACAGCTGTAGTCTACCCCTCTAAATTTATAAACTGCGGCAACACAATTTTCAGAAGGCTCAGTAAAAGTCCCCCTAGCACCTTCTCCCATGAGGCAGAATTCAGCAGTGAAACACAAGATCAGGTTGAGGTCATGTGACTGACTTGACCAGTGAAGAACAAATCTTTTTGGGCCTAAAACACTTTGATGCCTCACCTGTATGTTTAGGACCAATGTCCTGCAGCATTTTCCTTGAAATGGGGGAATGTGTATTAAAAAGGCTACTCTGTCACACAAATATGGATGTAAACAGCCTTAAAACTAAAAGTCAGCACTTTAACCTCATTGTAAAATTCAAATAGCTGGAGAAGAGAACCAAAACAATAAAACTGTCTCTGTTCTACTCTTTAAAGACTAAACAGTATATTATAACCAACCAGCAGAAATATTTTCAAGAGCCAGAGAATGTGTAGGTGTGTGAGACATTAGTTGGCTAGGTCTAAACTGGGCATGTGTGTGTATTTAAGTGTTTCCCTGTAGGTGACAGACAGAGCTTGTAAAGAAGTGTATTGATTTGTGCTGTTCCCTTGCTGTCCCAGTAGTTAACCCCAGTTTCAAACAACATTCGCCCGTGACAGCAAAATCGATACGAGTCACCGTTGCCTGCTCTGCTTGGTCGGACTGGTGGGCAACATCAGCCCCATCAGACAATTAATTAATGGTGACAGGAGGGAGGAAATCCACAGAGTGTGTGAGAGCAACAAACTGATACAGAGATGAAGATTTGAGATCACACTAGACCCAGCAATTCAGCAGTTTAAAAGCGTAGAGCCCGATACCAGAGAGTGAAATTGAATTGTTTAAAAGACCAAAAATGCTTCAGTCAACAAGTAACACAAGAAGAGACACTTTTAAGATTATTTTGTAAAACGAGGCTCTCAGGAGAGGCTCTAATTTGTTAATGGGAGCCAATTTTAAAGGCTGAAATGCAAAAGCCGTGTCACATAGTGCCATGTCATTTAACAATCAATTGACGCCTGCAGCAAACACAAAACGTATACTGGCATAATGGTAGCCAGGATCTTCTCATCCAGGAGCAAATGTGATAAAATTGCTTTGTACAATACATGTCTTTTTTTGTCTGTTTTCCTCATGGCCTGCTAGCTGTCTGTTCAACACTATTCCAGCCATGATTCGTGTGTCAGGGAGCCTGAGACTAATGACCTAAGACTACTGTTACGATAACTGAAAGCTGGCATCATGAGGCAAAGCAGAGACATCAGCAGAGACTGGAGAGAGACCTCAACACCAACAACACCAAAGATATGTGGCAAACATCACAGGCTTCAAAAGCAGGAGCTCCCACCATCATGTGAGAGGCCACATTACCAGATGAGCTTAACACCTTTTGTGGTCACGCTTTGAACTCCTCAACAAGTAGTCAGCAGTAAAGTCTACACCACCTCCAGAGGACTGGCCCCTGTTGGTATCCAAAGCAGATGCCCCATCCACACTACTCCGTATTAGTTTAGAAACAGGGCATTAAAACGAATACGATCTAAGTTCACACCAGCATTTTAGCTTAGTTTTGGTGTTGATCTCCGTTTACATTAGAAATAAATACAGACGAAGCATAAGACCAGTTTTTTTTGCATGCTCTAATAATGAGCTGGGACTGTTTCTGAATGTTGTGTTATTTGCACAGAACATAATATTTGAATAAAAATCCGACGTCAAAAACCCAGTCACTAGCATCGTGTTTCTGGTTTGCAAGACCCAATCAGAGAGCCGAGCGGCTGCATCGTCGTTCAAAGTCCTCCATTTTGCGGTCGCTTGCAGAGTCCTGGAGCCCTTCGTTTTTGTGCAGTCTGGACGGAGGTGCAACATAGCAAAGGTCAAGCAATCCTGAGCCTGTGCCAATCAGCTAGTTGATGTTATTACTGACATTTTCAACGTCTCACTGTCTCAAGAGAGGGTTCCCACCTGCTTCAAGACAGCCACCATCATTCCTGTACCTAAAAAGTCTGCAGTGTCAAGTCTGAGCAGCTACCACCCTGTGGCACTCACCCCTATTCTGATGAATTGCTTTGAGAAACTGGTTCTTCAGCACATAAAAAACAACATCCCAGCTAGCCTGGACCCTCACCAGTTTGTTTTCAGAACCAACAGAGGATGGCATCTCCACTCATCCCTCACACACCTTGAGAAAAACAACACCTACATCAGCTGTTTGTGGATTTCAGCTCAGCACTCAACACAATTTCCCCATGAAACTCAGCACTCGGGATTTAAATACAACACTCTGCAACCGGATATTGGACTTCATGAACAGACCTCAATTAGTTGGCGGACACACCTCCTCCACTCTGGTGCTCAACACCGGAGCCCCCCCAGGGCTGTGTGCTCAGCCCCCTCCTGTTCACGCTGTTACACCCATGACTACATCCCCCGACATAGAGAGAACTCTGCTGTGAAGTTTGGTGGATGACACCACCATCTTTGGCTGGATTTCAAACAATGGTGAGACTTCATATTGGGAGGAAATTCATTATATTGAGTGTTACTCAGAGAACAACCTACGGCTCAACGTCAGCAAAACTAAGCAGGTGATCACTGATTTTAAGAAGGTCGTCTCACATCTCCACGCTGGTGAAAAAAACAACTATATTTCTTGAGGACACTTAAGAATGCTGAATTCCCACACCAAGTTCTTGTCAGCTTTTACAGAGGAGCAATAGAAAGCATCTTGACTGGAAACATAACAAACTGGCATGGGATGTGCACGGTCCAGGACTGGAGGGCTCTGCAGCAGGTGATTAAAACTGCTCAGAAGATCATTGTTACCCATCTCCCAAGCATCAGTGATAACAGTGAGGTGAGGTGCCTGCGCAGAGCCCAAAGGATACTAAAGGACAGTACCCACCCAGCCATAGCCTGTTCACCCTGCTGCCTTCTGGGTAGAGATCTAGAAGTTTCTGCTGACACACCACCAGACTGCATAGCAGTTTTTCCCCTCAAGTAGGGGGGAGTTGAAACAATGGCGGCGGCAGCTCGAGAAACCCCTGCATCCCCTCTGAAATGACAGAGGATGCCAAAGTACCGATGAAGAGAGTGGGAGAAATCAAATAGCCTACCTGATGAGTATCAAGCCAAACTGCACAGTTTGTTCGCCAGTGTTCTGTGTGGTGCACGGTGACCTGTCAGACGCGTGACAGAATGCCGAGGCAGTGTAATGATTTAATAAAGTGTACTAATATTCTGATTGATTACTCTGGATTTCACACGCTGCCTAATTGTTCAGTACTGTGACAATGTAAATGAAGCACATGTCTACATTATGGTATGATTTGTTTTTTAAGGTTGAGGTATACAGTCAGACATAAGCATTAATTTAATAAGATTTTAAGAGAGATATGGGCTATTTAATGCACATTTCATTATCAAATTATAGTGCCTATGTGAAGAATATAAACCATGTGTTACAGTTAACCAATCTATAGAATTGCATGATTCTGTACCATAGAATTAACAATAGGCTGAATAAAAACTGAAAACATAAATACATAAATATATTTACTGACCAATCAAAAAATGAAAGACAAACAGCTACTCAGTGCTGCATGAGTAGTGTACTTCTGACAAGAAACCATTTATAAAAGGAAGTAGGCCTAACATGGTCCAATACTGCACAAAGGCCTACTACTTCTGATCCACTGATGTTCATGGAAAATCCTTTGTAAAAGTCTTTTCAATTGAATTGTATCAAAGAATTTGTTTTAGCCTATTTATAGTTAATAAGTGATGGACATGTTGATTTAACAACTTAATAAAATACAGCTCAGATCCTATTTTTTCGTGGTCTCACTATCACACATTGTTGGCCTATGTTTATTATTGTGTATTCAGCTCTGACAATATGAACACTAGTCTGATGAGTTGTGAGATAGAGGGAGACTGAGTTCATCTGTTCACACCGATTTTAACAGCAGATAGTTTATTATAATGTCCATTGGTATCAATCTTAATACTTTCCTGAAAACATGTTTTAAGTTATGATGCACCGCCACTAGCACACTATCGGGCCTGTCGTTGCCGGGTCCCCAAGGGGTGCATGCGTCCCTTATTCTTCTGTATTGAAGTTGGCAACCCTAACCACAACTGACCTCACTCTCTCATACACACCAGCAACTACAAATACACATGCATCTTTTTCGTGCCAGAATTCGACTCTATCCCATAAATTCATTAGAGGCTGAATCAATAACTGGTTGAGAATGTAGGAATGAGTTCAAGCTTTCAAACAAAGTACTGAACCTGCCACACAAATTACTCACAAAAGAAACTAATTTCCCGTCTGCTTCGGTGTGTGATCTCACTACAACCCCCTGAACAGATGGTTAATATTAGTAATTTTCTGAAAAGCTGCTCCTTGTAACTCTCTCTCTCCATCACAGGACCTTCACACGGGGATTACTGACCTCCAGCATCTCTGTCAAGGTAAAAGGCAGAGAGGCCTGTACTTATTTTTGCAACCACACAACGTGAATCGCTAACAGATAAAATCAGTAACAGGAGACCTTTGACAAATACAGTATGTTTGGCATTTTGGAGAGGTCAGAGGAAGAGCTGGGTTCAAGAAATGACAGGAGAATAAGGTTAAGATCGCACACATGTGAGAGAAATATAGAAGATATGAAAGGGAAAGAGAAGACATAGAAGCCAGAGTATTTACCCCAGAGGCTAGAACAGAGAAAAGTGTCAAGAGCAAGCTGGGAACAGAAAAGAGAGGAGTCTTAGGATAGAGAAATGCATGAGAGTAAGATGCATTAAGAGAAAACAGAGTTTGTGCCTGTGTGCATCTTCACAGGAACAGAAAGGAAAGTATTGGAAAGTAAGGGGATTTTGACTGGTCTTTTCAGAGGACCACTTCAGGGTTAGGACTAATGAAAAATGAAAAACATTTGCGTTCACAAATTTCACAGAAATGACAGAACAATGTGCCCCAGGTCCAAGAAAAACTGTGCTCTTTGAAGTGTTCTACGTTTTTTTTTTGTTTTCACACAAAAACAAGCTTGAGATATGGATTCAAAGAAAAAAGAAAATATTGGTTTCACCCAATTTTGGCAAAGTGATGCAAGGACGGTTCCACTAGCTGGCAGCACATGTTGATACGATTTGAACATTTATCATACTTGTTGTTAGGGGTGACCTGAGCATGTAGTGATAATTCAGGAAATGACCTCGCAATGTTGCGTAAATGACCTTGTTTAGGGCAGATAAACAGATTTCCTCCGACAAAATTTCAGAAGAAACAACTCAGACTTCAGTATTTTTCTCGCTGCCAAAAATTCTCCATTCTGATAGGCTGGTAGGTGTCTATTACGAAAGAGCTTGGAAGTAGTGTTATTTGTGCAAAAAGTAAGTAATCCATTACAATTGTGAAAAGTACTTTTTGGGTATTATCAGTTACTTAATTAACTTCTTAGTTCTGTGTGAATAATGTAAACTGGTGTAGCTTTATGTTCAGGTTTGAGCAAAATTTAATTTGATAGGTAGTGGAAACAGTTAAATGCAACCATCACCTTGTTGACTTCTCTTGACTTTATTAATCTTTTACTATGTTTTCTTTGGAAGGCTTCTTTACTGTATGGGCACAGACCTCAACTTTAGGAGAGCTGACAAGTCATCACTGTGAATGAGTGCTGTATTGACACTGGACTTTGATTTTCTTTTTCTTACGTAAAAGGTCATTTGTGGGTCAAGGGCACAAGAGGAGGGGGGGGGCTGAGTAATTAAAAATAACCGTAGTGATAACACCTTCAAACGATCCCTTACACTGCTCTCCAGACAAGACCCTGTCTCCAGGCCTCCAGGTAACCTCTCTCTACACAAATCAAAATGTGATTAGGCCTGATATTGGAGTCATTTCTGATAATGTAATACACTCTTTTAAATGTGATTATTGAATCATCAGATGGGTTCACCTTTTCATATTATTGCAATATCAGTGTAGAGATGCATTTAACTGGTGATTTATTATGACAGGTCTGAATATATTTTTCAAGGGCAGTTTCATTACATTTTAAATTATCATCTCATCTGACGTTGATTACAGCAGTTGCTGAAATGTGATTTAAATGGCATTTTTATACTCCACAGCTCCCTATTAGAGATGAAACATCGGTTTATATGATATCTTTTAGCTGTGAGCTTGTTTCTTATTTTTATACCTTGAAAAGGGACTCAAGTCTGATTTATAATTTCTGGCAAATGTTTAGTTTCAATTTAAATTAAAATAAAACATTTAAAGTGGAAAATGTAATGAACCCTAGTGCTGACCATGAACCGTGATGTCAACAGTTAGAGTTAGGCCAGGCACCTTTGTTGCGTGCCATCCTCCATCTGTCGCTCCCCTCATTTCCTGTCATTTCACCATATTAAGAATGGACACACATTCAATTCAACCCTATATCAACAAGTAAAATCTGCTTGTTTGGGTGACTGGGATACGAGACCACTTCGTTCCTATAGTAACCGAAAAGGAACCTATTTTCAGTGTATTCTGAGGGCAGGTTCCTGGGTTATTGCTGCATGTCTTAGGTCTGTGAGACAATTTATCTCTGCATCATCATCACCATCATGAGGAGAAGAGCATGCTTTTTGAGATTTTATACAGGTGCAATTTGGATAAGGTCCAAATTTTGGACCCATAAAGACATCAATCTGGTACAAACCAGTGAATAGCCTTTTTGTGTCAAAACTGTGTGGTTTGATAGAACCACTGCCCCCAAACACATTTTACAGAGATTGATTCAGAAAAGTTTGTACACATTTCCAAACAAACTTTCAGACAAATAAATCCCATGATTGAATCTCTGTTATCCTTTAATACAAAGCAAGTGGCTAACTGGGAGTTAGCTTACTGGACTCTCCCTAGATTGGTTTGATCCTATCAGGCTAAGGCTCTTTGCAAAAGATAGTGAGCACATTGAGCACTGCCTGGTTCCCCTGTTGATTTGACAGGAGTGCTCTGATGAACTGGGGCTACAGTATGTAGAAAGAAAACTCCGTGGCTTTCGTTGTGAAACAAAACGAATACTTTAATACTGCATTGTGCTTGGAGGCCATACACATAGCTGGGTTTAAACAAACGAGACCACTTTTGGCTGTCATCTGTGAGCTGCTGTTCTGGCACGAGGAAAGAGTTTTTTGTTTACGGGATGAATAAAGGAAACAAACAGTGTTCCTCGAGGTCCAACTAATCCCAGCTTTACATAAATTAAAAAGTGTGAAAATGTGTGGACAAGTAAGAAGAGTGCTAACATGCTCTGACTACCAAGTCAACAAATTGTGAGGAGACAAAAAGAGGGGCGCCTGCAGAAGTCAAGGACGGAGCAGTCCAACAGTTCTGTGGTGATGATGTAGAAAACAAAGTTTGTACATAAAGTACAGACACAGAGATTTTTATCTAAAAATAGTTTTTGATTAATAATGGGCTGAACAAGAAAGGACATTCCCTCTCCAAAGCCAGGGACAGTAATAAAGTTCCTCCCCGGATCTGGTGTTCATCTTTGCTCAGCAGAAGAGTCGCTTTTCACTCCAGCAAGGACAAGAGCTCATCAGTCTCTCCGGTCTCAAACCCTGTCGTCTTCTTCCTGCCAGCATGACTGGCAGCTACGCTCCCAACCCTGATGAATTGAGAGCCGACTCCTAAACTAACCTTAGCTTTTGGTTTGATTTCATGAAAAATCCTGACATCTTCATGAAACAGACTAATTTACATTTTTTTTTTTTTGTGAGGAGGAAAGACTTTTGAGGTTAACTCCCTGATTTTGTTAGATAGCTCCCAAATCTCAAATTGAAATTCAACAACAGAGAGCTGGGAGGAGATTTTGGGGTGTAAGCGACTGTGTGTGATATATGGATAAGAGGTCTGTGCATGTAGTCAAGAAAAGAGGCAAAAATAAAGAAAGGAATCGAGGGATGAATTTTAAGGTATAAGTGTATGAGTATGCATATAAATTAAAGATTAGATTCACACTGTTGTCTCTTGAGACGTGTATTAAAGGTGTGACCAATAAGTAATAATTATGGTAAAAATAATATTCTTACGGTGTGTTTAGACTGAAGGTGAAGCAAATTACCATCTTACTTTATTATTTATCTCTCCGTTTTAACCATTTATCTAATAACTTTAGCTATTTCACCATTTACCCATTACTTTAAGCTAACATTTTGTGTTTATCCATCATCAACTAGGTATCCATTACTTAAAACTATGTCAGCCATCACTTCTACCACACTGTTTCAACTTCTTTGCTCACCTGCTAACTAGTTTTCAGGCATTCTCATCTCGTGGTTTTCCCCTGGTTGAGAATCCCTGGCCTAGCTGAATACATGCACTGACTCTCTGAGTGTGACGGCTTAGACTCGGATGTTAAAACTTGCCAAGAACCCCAGTAGTTTCTGGTGCCTCAGTACATTCATAGAGCTCTGGAGGGATCAGGATGCATTTTTGGCTCACTTTAACTCAAGCTGTAGCCCTGATCCAGGACAGTCTCTGTAATATACTTATTACAACATAGTAATAACACTAAATAAATAATAATAAATAAAATATATATATAAATAGGCTATTATTTAGAAGAACAGACACACTAGAGGGAGGGGTTAGTTTTCATATAGCAACTAAGATTACCTTGCCTCTGGTGATTTATATTTTTTACCCTATAAAACTGACTGACTGATTTGTTCAGGATCCCAATGGTAGCCAACAAACACTGTGATAAGTAGTTTGACCAGATCAGGGCTACTCAAGTTGTCCTTACCTCAGCTCTTGCCACCTTCAGTGATTTTGCATTTGTGTATTTATTTATTTGAGTTTCCCTTTCTCTTACGTGAAACTATATTACACCAAAATATTGATGTACGCCTTGTATACATAATTGTGCATGTCTGAAAGAGGTTAGTTTGCTACATGGTTTTTCCTACAAAGTGGTCTGAAGTGAATGGACAAAAACAGGTCAAGGCTATTGTGTTTTATCTCGACAGGAATGTTCAGGGGAACATTTTAGTGCGTCACACCGCTATTTCATCTCCCAGACAATCAGGAGTTCCCTGTCTGTTGAGAACATTAAGCAGCCTCAGCGTCTCCTCGTCCGTCCCCCAGCCAAAGATCTCCATCTCCTCCTCATCGTCCTCCCCCTCATCCTCATCCTCCCTGTCATCGCTGTCATCTGTATTTGACTCGTACTCTGAGGCGATACCTGACTCGCGAAAGCTGGCAAAGTCCAGGCAGCCGAGAGATTTGACGTCACGGGACAACAACTTTGCTGTGCCCTCAGACACCTCTTGACCTTTGCTCTCTGGCCTGTTAGCCTTAAACAGCGGGGGAGGCGAGGGAAGTCGTGGAGCCGGAGGCCCCGGCAGGAAACGGAAACACTCCAGTTTGAGAAGACACTGGTCCCTACCTAGGGGGCTTCCGAGAGTCCCATTTGAAGATGAGAACGCGTTGCTTGTCCCGTCAGTGGTGCCAAGTGCGGGCAGGTTGAGGGCAGACATCTCGGGTTTAGGTGTAGTGGGGTCGCAGATCACTGAAGTTACCGTCGATCGGAAGGTGATCTCCAACAAACTGTCCTGAGAGCCCACTGGAGAGATGAGGTAAGGTAGAAAAGAGGAGAAGAAAGCAAAACAGTGATGAATGAGCAGCAAAAGTTTCACAGTGCCTTAATTTAAATTCATTTGCTATCACCCTTCCTGTTGGATCATGGCAGAAGAATAATGTATATAATATAGATATCTGTGAATTGTAGCAGATATTACTGCTCCTTGAAAATTCTAACAAAATCAATCACTCAGTTAGTAATAAATCAATGTGTTTTTATATTGGGTAAACAAGAAAAAAAACATGTTTCAAAGCATTTCATCATCATCAGGCTGCTCAGTGAAACATGTTTTGTTTCCTTCTAAATGGGCACAGAGAACGAGAACTGGAGCTCAAAAACCTAAAGAAAGAAACATTAAAGGAATATTCCACCTTTTCAGTATCAAATACTAACCCCAAATAAGCACGAAAGATGAAAGCTTGCACTTCGCTACTTCATGGAGGGCGGCAGCTGTAGTCAGTTTGGATTCTCAGCAGTTACGGTACAGTGTTCTCAAAAATCAGTAACATCAATCAAAATACCCAAAGAAACAAACGACTACTGCAGTATAATCTGTTTCCTCTGTTGTGTATCTGAAATTTAAAGTGTTGGAAAAGCTTTGCGACACACACGGAGCATGAAAGAAACAAATGAAAAGATGCAACAGAAAGTTAATGGCGATTCACACCAAAAACAGCCCTGCGGTTAAAACAGCACAGGTGGAGGAGTGTTGTTTTAGGTATCGATGAGACATAAAATACGACCAAGGATGTACAGTTTGTGAAACAGTTTAATGTCAGACGCAAAAGTGCTGCACGATAGTGCACAGACAACTCTGGAAAGTTATCTCGGCAGCAACTATTTTAGGTCATGACAATCGTGAGGTAATCATTATTAATACTTCCCAGAAGATGTTGCATTGCATTTCAGCAAAAATTGAGCCAGTTTCAACTTTTTTGCTGGGCGTCCCTGCATTGGCACTGCTGCTGCACCAACGGATTAGCTCCATTCAAATGAATGAGACGGGTGGGTTTTTTTCCAATCTGAATGTAGCCTTACTTTACTGGACTTCTTCACTCAGCACCACAACCCAACACAAAAGAGCAGCAACTGAGCAACCTTATTTTTGACTTTAGATGTCTTTTTCCTGCAGGTGCCTCCTGCTTGAATATGTGTTTTTACTGACTTTTAATGGCTCGTAACAGCTCCTGTCTAGTGCGACATTGTTGAAGCAGCCAGTAATAATTATTAAGTAGGTCATTACATAATTTTTTAATCCGTTTGAAGATAATCTAGTCAGTTTTACCACAGATCTCTCACACTTATTGTTAATTTGTCATTCAATCACTGATCTTTTTGTTGAGCGCTGACAACATCAGGCCATACTATATTTTCCTCACATATAGCCTTCCTTTTGCAGGATAATTGGACCCTAACAGCAAAATCCACTTTCTTGTACGCTCCACTCCAAAAGGTTTTAGCAGTGCTTTATGCAAATCAGATGAACTGCAGCTGAGCTAATTTACATTCTTAGTCTTGGTAAATACTGCTAAGTCTGCTGTGGCTCTGGAGGTAGAGTGGGTCATCCACTAATTGCAGGGTTGGTCGTTCAATCCCCAGCACCACATGTTGAAGTGTCCTTGGGCAACACACTGAACCCCCAAATAGCTCCCGATGGTCAGGCCAGCACCTTGCTAGCTCACTGACATTGGTGTGCTTTGGATAAAAGAAAAAAGGAATCCATTTACCAACTACCCCACTAAACTGAAAAAAATTGCAGGCTTAGTAAGTCATTTCTCCATTTCTCCAACTAGAAACATAAATGTTGTCTTGAGATGTTGATTGCTGAGAGGTCCTAAAATCAATGTTTTATTGGTGAAACAACAATTGTTGCAATATACTAAACTTACAGATCATCAGCCGAGTGGTTTTAGATGTTTCTGTGACCATTTTCAGACATTTTTTTGCCATGACTCCGGTTTCCACTGCGACTGCTGTGACTCCTCAACTATCTACAGCTTACGCAATACAGCAAACATTAAACTTTCCAGAGCCACTTTCAAACCTACAGGAAGTCAGTTTTGTGTACTCAAAACATATATTGAGCAGAGTATTCCTTTTAGAGGCTTTCTAGTGATCAAGCAATGAACTGGTCTTAAACCTCCTGGCATGGGATCGCCACCTCTTCTCTATTAGTCAGACCACGTTTCAAGTTGTAAAATTCTACCAAATGCTGTGAAAATGCTGTGAAATAGATCTTTCTCATGGGGGACATTTTTGATTGTGGTAGCAGGAAAAGGACAGGTGTAACTAATAACATTAATGATGGTTCCTTTCCATTCAGGTGTGTCAATAAGACATGCTGGTGAGCCAGCGTGCACAATCCTAGCACTAGGAGCACAAACTGCCACTCTGACACACTACTGATGAGATGCAGTCATAACAAAGTTGTGTGCCTGTGTCTAATAAGTCAAAGGTATATTGCTGTAATTTGTTAAAAATCCATGACATATTAAGCGTGTCCATGGAACAGTTTTCCTGACCTTGTGCAAATTTAGGTGCATTTAAAATGTCTAACATGCAGAGGTGGCAATGAGCAAATACTTTCCCCACTGAATCTCTGAAATGTTGGCTGATAAGATAAAAGATTGTTTCTCGCAGGGTGACAACTGGAGGGCAGGCTGGATTGCGATAGTGCAGAGACGACTGTCTGTCTGAATAGCTGATGAACAGGCTTAACAATATGTGAAGATCTGGGGAGAGTCATGAAAAGGACAGAGGGGGGTGTGGACGAAAGAATGTGTGCGGTGCATGATAAACAGAGTGGCTGAGGGGCTGATACGACAACAGAATATGGTCTCACACTGGTGCTCAGAAGGTTTAATGTAGGAATTTCCATTTACAAGCTTGTCAAGGTCGACAGTACCCTCACTCTGTCTGCTGTCTGTATGAGTGCATACAGAGCTGAATAAGTCTGTGGTAGATAGTATTGTGGTGGATGTGTGGCTGGATGTTTGCTCTGCCACATGCAAGGATTTTACCAGACAGCGGCAGAGTGAGTTGAACTCGAGGTGGTGGCGTAAGACTCTAAATTACCATCTCTATGCCTCCGTCATGTCCATTTTTTCTTATCATCATCAGTGTCCCTTTTATGGTTTAGGTAAGGCAACTTTCTTTCATAGTACTTATCTATGGGATCCAGAATGCGGTCTGAGTCAAGATTTTATTAATATTATTTCCTCTGGAGTTTTTCTTTGCCTTTACTGAGGCAAAGGGAAGGTTGGCGGTTCCAGGGAAACTAGGCAGGTGCCTAAGGACAGGCTATTACAGTGTGTATTTCTAACATGTTACATTGTGAAATGTCCTTGTTTATCGTTTCCTGTTTTATGTTTTGAATAAGTAGCGAATAGCGTCTTACATGGTGTTCTGGAAGTATTGATAACTACCTAAAGGTCTTTAAGTAGTAGTAGTCTTTTCCTTATATTACAGTTGAAATGTGGTTTATGTAGTATGTAGTATGATTACAGAGAGCATGTGTTGCTTGTGGACTATAATGTGTCATCAGCCACTGAAATTAAGTGCGAAGTGAGACACTGGGACAAGTAAGTAGTTTTAGGTGTACTTTAGGTGAGTTTATTAAATATTATTAGAGAGGAAGATTTATGTTTGATCACTGGTATTACTCCCTCATGAACTACTGAACTATATATTTTTATCATCAGGTGTATTTTCTACACATTTTCAATTAGAAAACACATTCAATAGACTGTGCTGTCTTGGTAGATGTTCTTAAATAAGTTTGTTTGCACATAAGTATAAGTGAATAATTGATGGGCTGTTGTTTGTACTGTTTGTGTTGGATGCTAACCTGTCTTTTTACCTTTTTGAGTCAAAATCAGATCTGAATAGCTGAAGGGGACAGAAGTGATGTTTTGGCTAGGGGAACGCTTACAGTCACCTGTTGCTGGTGTTGCTTCTCCTATGGGCTACCGGTAGAGGCTGATATCAGTCAAAAATGATAAAATTCGTAATGCTTCATATAAAAACCTACATATGTGTCTGTTTCAATGCAGCTATACACACTGTACATGCCTGTGCATGTAATTTCATATGTCAGTAAGCGTGCATTCATGTATATGAAAGCTCCAGCATACAGTATGTGATTTACTCACTGGAGTTTGGTCCAGACATCTTGGTCTCTAGCTCCTGGATCTGTTTAACCAGCAGGGAGATGTGCTGCAGCAGGTCTTTGTTCTGCAGCAGTAGCTGGTGGACTCGAGCCTGGGCCTCCAGCCGAGCCGTGGCCTCTGCACTCAGCTGGTCCTTCAACAAGTGGACCTAGACATGAGCAGGTGAGTCAAGAGAGAGGTGGAAAGATATAGGAGGAGAAAACAGGGAGGAATAGGAACAGATGCTCAGTAACATTTTTCTCAGGTCACTGTTCATAAACTCAGCACTGCCAGCCCTTATCTGGATTCCCCAAACACACAGATACACACCACTCCACTTGTAGGCCATGGTCAAACTCTGTTGACCTTTCCAACATCATGTCATATCAGGGTAATCAGTGCTGTTTGCTTCAAATATTTGAGTAAAGATAATAGCCGGAGACTACAATAAGCTACTCATGGTCCACCAAGCTTCTAAACTGTACCTCATGTTTTTCATACTTGCCTAACATTAGAAAAGTTCATCTATGGTGAGCAGCACATTGATATTTTGGACACTTATAAGTCATAATTATGAGTCACTATTGACATATGAAGTGTTTCATATTTGTCATTTTTATGTCTGAAATCGCAAGGACACTGGTGAAGCCTTGCATTGTAGAATTTTGAGCAAAAGTTAGTTAGATTACGTGCTTAGAAAAATACAATTTATAAGTTTATTATACAGACGGCCTCCACTAACACCTATAAAACATTAATACACTCAAATTCAGTTTAATATTAATGAAGCCAAAGGATGTGTGTTAAACAAGTATCCACTTGACATTCAATCAGCGAAAAACAGAACAGAACAGTAATAAGAACAAAATAAACTGAGGAGAAAAAAGGGAGTAAAGGGCAATAAGAGGCTAGATAATCACACACTGTAACACTAATCCACCCAGATTCAATTTATATCCTTGCTTACGCACATCCTTTCATGTTTGTATGATAATGTAAAATATTGCCAAGGAGAAAAACATAGATAGTCTTCAAGGCAAATCAAATCTTCTCTAATTGTAAGGTTCATTCACTGTCATTAACATTAAAGATCATTATCATAAACATTACTATAAATATCTTTACCATTGTTCATTCAGTCTATAGCAACATTACCTTTACTGTCTGTACCTCTGTGTGTATATTGTGTCTAGACCTGCTCTTTTATGAAAAGCGCTCTGAGATAACTCTTGTTGTGATTTGGCTCGATATAAATGATATTGATCATTTAGCCACATTTTAAGTGTTAGGGCAGAAGTGATGTTTATGTGATAAGGGAACAGGAAAGAAAAGGTTTCTGAGCTGATGTTAAGATTCACTGCAGATTCAGAGTACATAAAGAATCTGGTTCTAGATTATAGGTTTTGACTTGACCAAAAATAATCAAAATTACCAGACCAAAAGGGTTGGACGCATGAAAAACTATAACTTAATGTTGCTTCTGAGAATAGGCATCTATCATAGATTTTGTGCATTAAAGTAGTACACTAATTACATATATTATCTTTCCAGGAAAATGGGAAAATTGCTATAGCACACATCAAAAGCCATTATTTTAACAAATGCAGCTATGATTTAGGCTTTCGACTAGTAACTAAATGGATCAGGAGATGAGAGGCTTTAGGATCTGACTGGCTCAGCTCAGCAGGTGGCAGTGACTGATCAATTACATTGTATTTTTCCTGCGTTTTAATTAATCACAGCAGTGTCGAGAAAAAACAGAGAACCTTCTGTGTGTCTTTTCAGCTGGAAAGAAGCAGATCAATCAGTGACAATCCCTCTGTATGTGTGAAGAAAAACCTCTACAAACCAGAGACGGGGACTCGAATCTGAGACTAGGACTCGAGTCCGACTTAAGTGGCACACACAGTGATTTCAGACTTGACTTGAGATTCGTCCTCAAAAGACTTTAGACTTGACTCTGACTTGAGGTGCGAGACTCGTGAGCAATGTTTATTTTAGGAAACGTCTGATGAGCGTGCTATTACTCCCCTCCCTGCGTTACCTATAACCTGCCTACGTAACACGTGCCACGGATCTGCTGATTGCAACCACAAGTGCGAGAGGACAACAAACACTGGCAGCTGCTGTGCCATTCATCATAAACTTTGGCTTTAAAACTTCTTACAACAACGCCCAAACAAAGAAGCGCACGAAATAGGTTAGTAACCTGAGGTTAGTCAACATGTTTAGCTGAGCATTGGCCACCTAATGTTAGCTGGCTTCTTCATTTAGCTACGACCTACGGGAGGTTAACTCCGACTGTGTTATGAAAAGATGAATGAGTGCTTGCTTGCTTGCCAAGCTTTTGGTGGTCAATTAACAAAATCATTTACGTCCCGCTGACTGCAACCAGGCTACAGGTGTATTGTTGTTCATGTAACGTTACAGTTTTATTTAGTTAGGCCATAACGTTACACAGGTTTGAGATTCTGGGGCTGTGCTAGTTGTAGACACATTATACATTAGGCTACATAGTTGTGCTTTGTAAATGAAAAACAGGTTACAGAATCCCTTATAGCGAAGCAGTTTTATAAGCAGCCTGGATTGAACGCAGCAGGTTATTCAACATTCATTATAACCATTAGAGACTTGACTTGGACTTTAGCTCAAAGACTTGTGAGCATCTCTAACACAAACAGAGGAGCACAAGCAGAGATGCTGGTGCTGACGTTAAAGTTTGATAATCAATAGATGTGTTTCACCTACAGCATGTAAGCTGAAGCAGTTTAAAGTTAGATATAGTTGACTACACACATCTATGTAAATGTTAATCGAAATATACATTTTGACTAAAGCTCAAACAATAAATTGATTGACAGGAGATGAATCATCCAGTCATCAATCAACTTAGCATGAGTTAATGACTTTTTCGCTTAGTATGAGTTAATGACTTATTTTTAATACATGTTTTTTGTGAATACTGTGTGTATTCTAAGTGTGTATTCTTCATTGTGTCATTCAACATGTTTGATTTTGACTATTGGACAAAACCAATTTGCTATTTAAATATGTCATCTTGGGTCTTTTTTTATAAACAAAGCCATCAGTCTATTTATCAACAAAAATAATCAGCAGACTAACTGATAATTCAAGTTATAATTTGTTTTATTTTTTAAAGTTTAATCTTTCTTTAACATCAACACTATGAACACTATAAAATTACACAGACAGGTCCGAGGTACTGAAAAAACATGTGGAACAGACACTAGATCTTTGTAATTACTGTGGCTTTCAATCCCTCTATTACATTTTTATGACAGGAGTAGCAGCGCTCCAGTGGCTGCTCTGATCCTCATGTAACCTTAATGCCACAGTCTGCTGTGGTCTGCAAGATTAAAGCAGACTCCATTTCAATTTAAGACTGAAAGGATAAAACTTCTATTACACTCTGAATCATTTATGTAAAAGGGGAGTGAGGGAAGGGAGAAAGACACCGTTCACTCAGTGCACACATGGCCAAACACACACACGCACTCCTGCAGCTTTTGTAGCAGCAATAACTCCCCATTTTTACTTCAAAGTATTCTCCAAATCAAATGTTAGTGGTCCCGCCTCCCATATTATTCAGCTATCTCCCATCCTGAGCACATAATTGCGTTCAACAATTTCAAAAGGAGAAATTCTCAAGGTTTCAAATCACAAGAATGGTTCAGAACCCCAGTGCGTCAAAAGAGACAACTTGCTAATTATTTTCTGACAGGAGACACGGTGTGGCTGTCAATAGTTTGATGAAGCTTAACCTTGGAGTTTGAACATGGTCGGGAAAGACTAAGCTGTCTAATATGCAAAAGGTTACTGAAGGAAGGAGTGTAACAGATGTAGTTGCTAGTTACTTAAAGGTTCAGTGTGTAATATTTCTGAGGATCTATTGATAGAAATGCAATATAATACCCATAACTATAATTTCAGAGCAATATTTTCAACCATTGGATGGTGGATGAGAATATAAGCCATAGGATTAACTTGCATTGACATGTTGTTTGTCAGTAATGTGCAGGACTTACACTAAAGGGTTGAGTGTTCCATCCCATCTTAGGACAACTTTTTTTTCTCTCTCTTCAACAAATGGATTCCGCAGCAAATGTTTCTCAGATCCCGGTATGTGCTGCACTGATTTTGTTTCGGTGTTTGATCTGCATCCATCAACCTACGGAAGCTTTTGCATTTCCACAGTATCTCCAGGCAGAGGACATTTAGGCGAATCATGTTTTCTGACTGCTCTTTCAAAGGTGTGTCAAGAAGGCAAGTACAAACTCAGTTCAACTTCAAATACAGCATTACAGTAAACAAGCTTCTTGCGCTTTTATTTTGTAGGCAAAACCACTATAGAGGAAGTGATTATGTGAGTAACTGTTGCTGGCATGAATGGGATCTGTTTCAGCACCACTATCAAAGTATTTATCTTTTTGCCGCTATCAAAGCACCATAATCTGACCGCGGGCCAGATATTACTGTTGGCGGGCAGTTTTGCCGAGGATACATAATCACAGAGAGATTAAACATGTTTCCCTTGTCAATGTTTGTATAAAATTATCTAATGTGTGGTTTATAATGGACTGTGATGCAGAAACAGTGACAGTATGTCACACTCTTGGCTTACATTTTCCATGTTGTAAGTGGCCAAGTCACAATAACATATGCTTTTTTTCTTGACTGGCCACTCTCTGCTGTCTCAGAAGAGACACCTTGTGTGCTGTGTCAGCCACCGTAGCTGTACTATGCTCTTTGAAAGGTTAGGGGGCAGTTGTAGACTGGACAGACGGTTGCAATTTACAACCCTCACCACTAGATGCCACTAAATCTTACACACTGAACCTTTAATACTTGTGCTGTTTGTTTACCTGCAGACTTTATAACACTAAACAACATGACGATGGCAGAGATACTGCTAGATATTCAGTACTTCCTTTTTTATTAGAGAGATAATTACCTTATAAAATACAACGAATTGCTAAAGATTAAAGCAGTGATTTCCAATGTAACTGAAGAAATTAAAACTTGTTCCCACTCAACCAGCTACAACAGTAAAATGTTGTTCACACATTTACAATCTAATTATATTATGAGTCACAGGGGAAATTTTACTGCAGAACGAGTACTTTAAATCTTAATACTATACCAAGTACATTTTGCTCATAAAAACGTACTTTTAAGCATGCACGTTTTTTGAAAACAGGAATTTAACTTGTAGTAAAGCATTTTCATACTGTTGTATTGGTAGTTTTCCTTTTTTTCTACCACTGAATGATGCTACAAGTATGCTAGAGAATAGTGAAAGAGTAAAAGTGAAATAGTTTAAGAGTTCCCTGCTTTTTCTGACGGCTTCTCGTCAGTAAATCATTTTGTATTCTGTTTTGAACAGGTGCCCATAACATTTCTAGGAAGGCAGTTGGTGTAAAGGGCTGACAAGAGCAGCAGTGTATTTTCAGCGCGCCTTGATTTAAGGGGCGTCGTGTGGAGGTACAAGTCATTGAAACTCCTAATGACCCCCCTGGTTTCTCATTTCAGCTTGATGTGGTAAGCATGGAGGCTCTTGGCTCTTGACGTCAGTGGTGACACAAATAATGTGTCAGGGCCACTTCAGACATCTATTAAACATTTCTATTAATACCCTCCATTTTATCAATGTGCATGTTGTGTATTGTGCACTGTGTTGCATATTTTAACATCTACCCGATGATGTAGCACAATCACATCCTCTATGGTATTTACGCCAACAAAGATAGTCTCTTTTTATTATTGCTGTGCAAACTATTGCAATTAGTAATAATTTATACATTTTCAGGATGACTATGTAACATCTGTTTGTGCTACAAAAACTAGGTTAAGGATGGTGCATTTACAGCAAGGTTTATTTACGTACACTGTCTCTTTTACATAATGCAATAAATAAATTACCAGACAAAATTTGAAATCATGTCTTCAGTTGACTTTTCTGCTTGTACATGAATCTCATTCTAACTTACACTGACTGTGTTTGCTTCATTACTTTTTAATCGAAAGATTTACCCCCATTTATCATTTTGTCTTTAAAATGTCATGAAAAAGTGAAAAATGCCCGTTATTGTTTCCCAGGTGGTGACAAGGTGTTCTACATCTACAAAGTGCTTGATTTGTTCAGCAAACATTTGGCAGCTTGAGAAATCACTGACCAACCTACTAACAAAATTGACTAATCGTGATTTCAGTTAAATGCTAAAGTTGCTGTTACTGTTGTTACCTTGTCTGCTCCGTGGACTTGATGATAGAGCGGGTGCTTTCTGATCACGCGCAGTTGTGCTGTTAGAGTAGTCGACATAAGTTTCGTTTTACGGTGGACAGAGTGTCACATTACAGAGTGGTTGTTTTCTTTTACCGTGAAATTATCCCTTATCCCTTTGGACACTTTCTTCTTCGTCCCTCGCTATGTTCACTTCCTTCCTCCACGTTGCAAACAGCGCCATCATAATCAAGTCATGTTCACACGGCGTTCACAAGCGTAAAGTGCGACAGTAATAAATGTCAGTGCAAAACAGGGCGGTATATAGTTATGTAAATTAAACGAACAATCGATGCAAAGAAGTATCGTCAGTTCTTTTTAGTAATCAAATTAATCTATTTAATCGATGAATTATCAAAATGACATCAAAATTAGTGGTACTGAACTGAATATGAAGGGAGGATCACCTCGTGGAGAATAACCTCTTCTTTTGACTTCTGTTCATTCGCTATACTCTGTTTTATGCTTCTTCCATGTCTGTTTGCTCTCACATGTCTATCTCCTCCCTCATTTCCCCATTCTGATAAGAAGCCAGTGGGGTAGAGAGACACAAGACAGAGTCAAAATTCACAGCCCCAGGGCCTCCATACCTCCCCCCTTCTCTCCCACATCCACTCGCCAGACAGAAAAACAAGCGCAGACGAAGACAGTCATCTGCATCCATTATTCTTCCACTTAACAACAAACAGAGGTGATTTCAGATTGCGTTCGGGCCATGCTGCCTCTGCAGACCTAATTTGTAAGGACTGACACCCTGATGATGACTTTGGTGTTGTAATTTAGAGCTGGCAGGACCCCATCTTGAGCTATGGAGGAGTGGAGCTCGACTCCGACATACACTGCCCTCCTGACAACTCTAATAGCACATCAGCCACTCCTGCATGGTTTATACCGAGACCTTGGGGGTAAGAGTCACATTTGTCCTGACGCTGTTCATGTTAAATATCTTACTGAGCTGCACTCGCTGTTAAAGGGACACTGAATAATCCCTTGCAGAAAGTAGTGAACAAAGCAAGCTAAGCAAGCAAAATAACCTAGGAAAGAAACTTTGTCTTTTAAAAGTCAGACCTTGGTTGTGTCGTCTGGATATCTGATCAAAAAGAGCACATCTTGTTCTGATGCAGCCACACAAGGTTACATTTGGTTTTATTCTGCAAATGACCAGACCCGGTTTCTGTGGAAACAGAGGCCCGTCCTGCAGATAAAATATAAAAATGGCATGAAAAAAGTATAAGATTAGCGATGATAAGCCCTAAATTATTACAGCTGGATCACTCTGGTTGTTTCCTTTGGTTCACTAGCAAGTATGTTTATCTGACAATGTGTGTCTCCATCTAATTGTCTTCTTATACTTCTACCTGAACTGGAATATTGCTAATTCACAAAAAAAAAAATCATAATTGGATGGAAATATCCATTGTGGTTAAAATATGTTATAATTTTTCTGCTTGTCTGTAGGAGGCCCTCAACCTGGACTGACTCTAGTTCAACATTTTGTTGTCCATGCCCTCCAGAACGAACAAAATAAATCTGTTTCATTATGTGCTTAATGTTTGGTTAGCTTAAGGCACAAAAATTACTTCATTAATGTTAGCTTCATTGCCATAGTTACATTAATAATCACAAGGTAAAGGTTAGGAACCGGCTACAGTCATGGTTAAAACAAAAACAAACATTGACTATAAGGTGGGAATAAGAAACACACAGCGGTCTTCTGTGTTAAAATCTGATATTTTGTGGCTCAATAATATTGACACCAGACTTCGTCCTTTGCTCCTGTCATAATAACCGGCGAGCACTTTGTCACATGAGCGTAAAAGTGTCATTTTGGGGGACTCACTAACGACTAATTATCTTGTTTTTCCCAGGAAGACAGTTTCTTAGTGACTATTATCTTTCATGTCAATGTAAAATATGTTGGCTTTGAAGAACTGTGGAGTTGAATCACATTGATAATTATTATTTATTTTTTACTTTATTATAGTTTTTTGATTTTAAATGTCTTTTATCTTTGTTTTGTTTTGTGTTAGTGTTTTTTGAACGTGCATATTCTATTCCTAATTTTGCTTTGTAACTCCTGCTTTGAAAAGTACCATACAAATAAAGTTATTGTTATTAATTGGATGAATCCTTATTTCTGTACATAGACTGTTTTAGAGAGTACCAGCACTCTTACAGACCACAGTGTTCACTGTGGTCTGTAAGAGTAAAGCAAATAATAGCACAAATATTCAGACCTGACTCTCAATAACACGGTAAATCAAGATGCAATACTATCTTGACACATTATATATAATATTGATGGCACCATAATTCAGGTGATTCTTTGATATATAACCATCCATTATACATCAAAATATCTGCACCTCAATGGAAAAGTATACCCAAGGGAAAACAATCTTGTCAAAAAATGTACATGTATTATATGATGGGGTAGTAGTTTTGCAGAATGTATGGTAAACAATTTATAACAAAGTGCCTATGAGAGTCTGGGGAGAAAAAAATATCTGGACTGCCAGAAAACAGAACATTTATATTCTGGTGGTAAATGAAAGGTACAGGTCAGCCATATTGCTGCCCTGGTAGTAATAATGCATTTAACGAGGTATTGAGAGCATATAGCAAGACAAGATATATTACTAAAGCTATTATTTCTCCTGCATTGCTACTGTGGTACCATTGATACTCCATTTTCTACATTATCTAATTCATTTTCTACGGAGGCATACATCAGTGCTGCAACAGACACAAACATCATTTCTTTCCTGGAAAACTGGTTTAATCATGATTAAAACACAAATGCTGCAAAGAAATTACTGGCCCGTGGTTTCTCATCCTGTCTGCAGGAGATTCAATTTCTCAGGGAACTGGTTTCAGGACAAGCTTAGTTAACAGGTCTAAAGTGAAATAAATGAATGAATAGATCGCCACATCTAAGGAAAGGAAAGAGGAAGAATAGACACAGGGAACAAGACTGTCAGAGAGTAAGAGAATCCACTTGTAGACCAACTTACTAGTTTGGAAACAATAGTGTCGATATTCCCTTTAAAACTTGAAGACAGAAGATATAAAAACTCTTACTAAAAGTAGAACCCAGACAGAGAGCCAATTAAAAAGGTGCTCCACTTGAGTTTCACTGTGGCAGTCCCTTGGTAGTACACCTGCTGCAACCCAATGTTTTCTTTCCTCTTATCTGAGTGTAGTGAAATTGAAGGCGCTTCAAGCAACTAAAATGACTCCTTAAAGCTATAATTAGGCAGCAGCAGCATCTCTCTTCCATTGTATTGCTGTCTTTGTTCAAAACTGTTCCCCAGAACAGAACAGTGCCTAAGGACAATTTCCATCTTCCCAGGTCCTTCTCTCACAACAGACATTTTTGCATCCCGGTTTCCTTCTATCTTGACAGTTCTGTCCAACACAAAAAACATCTCCATTTAACTGATAGCAACATACATTACTTAAGATACTTCATACAGCTCTCTGTTTTGCTTCACTCTCTTCTGACTTGGTAAAACATAATACTGATTCAACCTACACTCAGCTGATACAAGCTGAAAACAGACACCTATTTCCAGGAAAAACGCCTAATAGAACCCAAAATGAATCAGTAATAACTCCTCAACCATTAGGCCTAGCTACATAATCCTGGTCTCCTTTAATAGGTCAGAAGCTAAGGAATATGAAGCAACTGAATACTCAGTAAATGAACCTATTTATTTTTCTATTAAAGAGTAAATGGAGATGCAATGAAAAAATTTCATCCTCCCCTGGTATAAAATATATATTTTAACAACAATATCACCATTAAAACCATCATCCTGTAGATTATAATGCAACTGAATATCTGTATAACTGTAACTGTAAATTTGATGAAATGAAACTAATATAAAACAGTAATTGACCCTTCGCTAAGCCCCGGCCCCTTTAGTTACTGTTGCTAAGTCCGACAAACTGTCGGTGTGCCACTGTCTATTACTGCACTCCCCAGAGAAATCATGTCAAATTTGTTGGAAAAAGCGATGTCAGAAAGTAGCAGACAGTTTTGCCGTTGCATTTTACATTTGAAGGTTGTATTCAGGATGTCAAACTGATTCAAACAGACTCAAACGGATATTAAAAAAATGAAAGCTAGAAGCTAAAGCCTACCAGTCACACAGAACAATTGCCACATCCCCCGACAACTGAGAGAAAAGATAACAGCCAGCTGTGTATTCAGGGCGTGGCTTAGCAAAGGGTCAATTACACAAGATGGCTAAGTTTGCTACTCGAAACACCTATAAAAACTGGACATCAAAACTTGAAGAATTATACAAGTGGCCCTTTGTAGAGTTCAGAATAAGTGCCCCAAAGAAATCAGCCAAACCACTACAGCAAAGAGCACTAGGCACTATACAGAGACAAAATTGTGGATTGCCTCCTAATCTTGTAAAAATGCATAAATCGTAGAAACTGGAAGATAAGGCTGTTTAAATTACATCATTTCCCTTTCAGACAAGACTGAAAAACAGAGACTCTACCATTGGTAGTGTAAGGGGATTAGGACTGTTGTTGGGACATCACAGGGTTGGTTGACGAGGATGTACTTTTCACACAGGATTACCATCATTGCATTCATGGCCCACGCCAGGTCCCTCTGATTTGGAAGTGTTTAAAACACCTCCAATGCTGGTTAGTCTCTGTTTTTATCTCATTTTTAGAGCAATAAACTGAGGGAGAAATGATCGTTTTGCTGGTGCAAACGATAAGGAAACCATTAGAAATGTACTTAAACTTACATAACATGGCGAGAGAGTATTTGATTAAGTGAGAGAGAACCAGAAAAGTCCGAGCAACAGGGCAGGAGAAAGGGAGGGAACGATTATGAATGTGAAAAAAAGGAGGAAGATTGTGTTTGAGCTAAGAAAATAGGTTGAAAAAAAGAAATAAAAGCCAGAATCAAGAGACAGGCAGAGCAGGAGAAAAGGAAGAAATGTTGGAGAGAGGACCGAAAAAAGAGGGAGAAGAAAGTGAGAAAATAACTGAAAGGAGGATGAAAAGAAGTTGGCAAGAAAGAAGGACGTATCAAATAAAAGTAGAAGAAGTAAGGAATGAAAGGGGGAATTGAAGTAATGAAGGACTGAAGGAAAGATCAGTTAGCAAAGAGAAACAGACAGACACGGAGAGATAGAGAGAGTCAAATATCATTAAGCAGTGACAGTGCAGCATCTGCAGAGCAAACTTGAAACAGATCTTCGTTGAACTCCCTCTTACTAATTCTACTTCGCCTTCTTCATTAAAAATCTCCACTTCCACTCATCCCTGAGTGTGTTGTGATTAGCGTTGGCTAGCTCGCTAATTTACCTCCATTTACTGTGGCCTCTGCTCAGGCTGTGCAGCAGGGTTCAACGTCAAGAGTATTCTCCCAGTTGCCTGGTTGGTCTAAAATGTCACAGGCACTTTCATCGGCGACGCAGAAGTGAAAATAATCACTACCTCATCCAGACTACCAAGTAATTTTTTCCCTAATAAATTGGGAAAACAAAAGTGCTGCCATACTCCATAATCACTTTGAAATACTGCTAATAAGATCATCAGACAAAGATCTGAAAAGCTACCTATCTTCCTAGCTTCAGCTACCCATAATCATTATCAATTAATCTGATGATTTTCATCATAATACAACTATTATTTGTTTAGTCTACAACACACCAGAAAATTAATTTTGCTGTGCACAGTGTCATTGTATAAAAGCATGTTTCAGCAACTCTTCTGGTACTTCTGAAATTTGAAGTCTTTTAAGGAAGGAATGTGAACCGACCCTTTGAAGTTATAGTCCTTCAGATTTCAGTCCCCGGTTGATTTCACAACAGCGAGTGAAGTTTAATACTACAGATTCCAGAATTCTGGGGGAAAATTACTCCTTGAGACACTACTTTGTCAGAAACACAACAGAGGAGCAACTGGCGTATGTGTTTAACCAAACAAACTCACATTGTTTCAATAAAGAAGTCAGTCAGTAATTGGTCTTTTTCCATCATGCTGTGAGAAACCGTACATTCCACACAGCGCAAGTGGTTTCCACACAACACGGTAGCCTGTCGCCTGCAGCTCCTTATCTACCAGCTCACTGTGGTTGTTCCTTAGCGATCTTGCAAAATAAAAGGTGATCTGCTGACAAAATACTTTTGCCTTGTTCACTGCGTTTCCTGCGGCTGTTTTACAATAAAATCCATCCCGTTTCACCAGTTGAACACTTTTCATGTGAGCCAGCAGCAGCAGAAATGTTCGGTTAGCATTAGCAGTAACTTGACACAGCTATGATATGGCTGATATGGGTTGTGAATCCCTGGTTGTGAGGGATTTGAGGGCAATCGGTATGCTTCACAGCAATGGCAGACTTAAAATGAAAACTAGTGTACGGAGAGGCCATTCCAGAATGTAAATGAACAACGACTGCTCACAAAAAATTGTAATGTAAATGGGATTGGATTTCATGAAAGTCTTAAGTCAAGACAGCTCAATATTACTAGTGTTGTGCCAAAATGTATATTCCAAAAAATGTCTTTGTGATTGGGATTTTAAAACAACCCTATTATGCTAAACCAAACATGACAGCTCTGTAAAATCAGTGGGGATCTGCTGTTTGCGATAATCAATTCATAGACTATATTAATATCTGCCTTTAAAATAACTACATTGGATAATTTGTGATCCATTGAAATGTTTTCAACAAATAATTTCACCACATGAAAAGCAGAAAAGTGAAAACAGAAGAATGCCAGTTTATTTTCTGGTGTGAAACTAAGGCAAAGACACCAGGGAAAGGCTGTTTGTTTTTTTGAACAGGAAACAAAGTTTGCAGTTCTTCATAACACTCAGACAAATAAAGATGCACAGACGTGCATACACATATTTTGGTGTGTGTCAGCCACGTAATACTGCTTTTCCTCTGTGTCCTCATCCACAATGTGCATTATCTGGGCAGCGTTAACCAGAATGTTACTTTCTACTGTTTGACTTTCAGTGGTGGAATTAGCTCCCTGATTACAGCTTGTTAGAAGTAGCCTCAGGAAAGTTTAGTCTAACCTGTGAGAATGAGTTTGAGTGAATGAGGGAGGAAGAGACAGACTATAAATATTTTTCATGTGTACACACAGCTAGAAACGGTTTCCTTCTCTTTGCTAATGAACACTGGCCTTTAACGATAATTTCTTGAGATTCTTCAGTGAACCGATAACCTAGTAGACGTGCACGTGTGTGATTGTGCATGTTTTTAAATTTGACAATCATCGAGAAGTCAATCTTTTCCAGAAAAACAAAAACAAAAATACTGTGTGTCTAATTGTGTGTGCACCTGTGTTTACATAGACACACAAATGTGTACAAAATATATGTTCATGCAAGTTAAAAAAAAGTGCATGCAGCCTATAAAGAGAGAAAAGGGTCTCAGTCACATTGCAACTGCGGTCAATGGCACATTAAAAAAAGTGGCTTTACTTAATTCTAGAAAAATAAGAAAGAAATTATTTAACACTGGAGTCCAAAAAAAAAGATTCAGCTAGTTAACCATTAAGTCAATAAAATGTTAGAAAATAGTGATATATTCAAACAAAAAGGTCCCAGAGGCCAAGATGACCTCTTCAAATATCTTGTTTTGGCCGATCAACACCCAAATATATTTTTTTTATAGATCATACAGAACAGAGAAGTGCACAAAACCCTCACTTTTTAAAGGTAGGAACCAGCAAACTGTTTTCAATTTCACTTGATAAAGGACTTAAATTTTGAAAACAACTTTGGACTCCAAATTAAAAATAATCTTTTGTAGCCGATCGATTATTTTTTCCCTGTTCCTATCACATTATTTATCTTGCAACCTTTCAGACCGCCTTGGGGTCCGGACCCTCAGGTTGGAAACCAGGACATGGTTAATAATTATTAAAAAATTTTAGATTATAGATTTTATTTTTCTGTCGATCGACAAATTGATTACTTAGATAGTCAAGAACTGCCATTACAGGCCTAGATGACAGAAAATGGCATCACGAGCACAAAGACAAACTTAAGCATCAGTGGAGACTAATTTAGATGCTGTGTGTAAACTGTTACAGCAGCTTAGACAAGTTAGGATCACTGGGGAAATCTTGCTAAATGGCAAAAGAGCCAAGGTCAGACAGAACCACCTTAGCGTAGCACATACCCATTTGAAATATTCTACATTAGGTAAAATCCTTTCATGTGCCAAAGCTGTTCTAAAATCTACACCAGTGTCTCTGTCAGTGGGGAGTGACCTTTGGCTCCATCAAGGTATAATTACTGGCATTTATGTCTGGGCACGCTCATTCTGAATGTGTGAGCTGTCAGTTGCAGCAGAAGTCTGTCTAACATTGCTTAGGTCAAGACAAAGCAACAGCTAAGTTCAGTGTGAAAAGGACCCCTAAATCCATCACTGAGACATCAGTATTTAACTGTCTGAGACACTTCTGGGTCAGGAGTGTGTGTGACTGAGCACGAGAACGAGGGTGTGTTGAGTTGTTAAATTGCATTTTCAAGTCTCGAGGCCTTTTGCAAGCTGGCTGGCAAACTGCATGTAAGTGTGTGTGTTTGTCTGTCCATCCAGCTCATAAGCCCGAAGCCACTGCTGTCACAAGTCCCTTCTCCCACTGCAGCAAATCAAGCTGGGTGATTCATGTCTGACGCTGGGCGCACTCTGTACCAAATTTTTTTCCCCAAATCCAGATTGGACTGCAGGCGAGTGTTCACTCTGTCATAGTATCCTTGAGTGTTTCCAATTGATCACGTGTTTCTTTTTCCAATGCTGTGTGGTCACCAAATATTTCATTTAATCCAGAAATATTTCAAGATTTTCTCGCTGGAACGGGCTCAAGCCGCTCATGACCCTGTAGCCTGTGTACGCAATTATAGAAAAAAGATGAATGGATGGAGAAAACTATCAAGATAAAGACAACTCTAACCCTAAAATTCATAGAATTAAACTGCTTATTGATTTTGATACTGACTGAGTCTCTAGGGACCCTGGAAAAAGCAAGTGAGCCAATAAACATGTATAGCTTCATAATTTACTGGCTCATACTTATTTTAAAGACTTTTTATTCCCAACCATTCACCTGACAGCATTGATTTGGATTGTGCATGCCCATGGATGAAGGCATATTTTCCATGTTGACGAGAAGGTTTACGTTACAATTCACACTCATGAAAGTGTTCTGCATTGAAAAAATCTGTTGTTTTTTTTTTTAAAATGAGTCCGGTGGCTTTGAGGAGAGCTTAAATGGATATAACGGCCTCAGTTACCCCGTCGGCTGCTCTGTTCTTCATACCCTTACTATTGCTAGCTAAACAGCATAACATTAAAACCAACAGAACTAGTAATACAATCAGTTTGTGTATGTGTAAATGTAAAAGATTCACCTGTGCCACAGCCACTTGTGTCTGCTGCTGTTGCTGCTGGAGCTGCTGTTGGAGCAGCTGTATCTGGTGGTGGACAGACAGGGGGGCACCTGGTGGCAGTGAGCCCGATGCAGGGAGCAGCATCCTGGGGCTGGACATCAGCAGAGAGGTATCCTCTGAAGCCTGGCACCAGGGACGAGAACGAAAAGTGAAGTCAATATTTAGTGACCTACTGTCGCCAGCCAAGTAACCAGACAAAACGCTGCAAGTTTGGAACATTAAGTAAAACACTGAATGGTTTGGTGAACGCTTGTTGAGGCCTTGAAAGAAATATTATCACACAATCCAGTATTTTATTTTACTTCACTTATTTTTAGTTATATATTTGGCAAACTTTTCATGTGGATAAGGATGACACTGATTTGATTTGAGGTAATTTAAGTAAAACTATAAACAAACAATAAAAAAAAATAATTAAAACCACTTATCAGTTTCAAAACTTGTTCACAAAGTTATAAGGTTGAGGATGCAAAAACACTGGGAAAAAAGAAATACATGACTAATGAATAAATAAATATAATCAGGACAGGCAATAGCATCAAATGCCTTAGAGAACAAGTCACCATCAAAACAAGAATCTGAATTTGAAATGTAGAATTGCTGATTAGTTGTGTCAGTGTGGAATAAGGGGTGCTGAGAATGCAGATCAACAACACTGAAACACTCCACTACAACAATAATGAGCTTTGGGACTCAGATCTCCTTCATCTAACGCTATCAAGCATCCTAATTGTTTTAAGGCTCTAGTAACCAGTCACACACTGCGCTCTCTCCGTCATTCAAGAAGTCAAAAACATTTTTTGTTATGTAAATATGGTGCCTTAATCACACTAAGGCTAAAAAGAAGCTTCGGCACCATTTGGTGAGGGGTCTGGGAATTTCAAAAAGTAATTTTGAAATTTAAGCAGGCAACTTACCAACAACCAAAGATATCCAAAAGTCTTAAACATGTCTTTAAAAATCTGTCGAATGTGGACAATCCACTTCCTGCTATTGTCCAATATATATGAATACAGTGAGGGCACCTTAGCTTTTGCACACACTCTGGCTTTATCTAAATGTTCCTCCGTGCTACAAGGTGCACGGCTGGTATAGAGAACAACCACCGCTGCTGAGACCTGGATTGAATCCACACAGGAGGTGCATCTCTTCGTCAGCCGTCCAAAGAAGCACATTTGGCAGTGGTCAATGTTGGGAAGCCAGTGAGGGATCCTGACCATGTTATGCTATGGTATGTTATGACCCAATACCATCTGTGTGACTGACACAGGTTGATCCACATGGACGATCCAGTCCTACAGGTAAGATTTTATAGACTATAGGAGACTGAACAATTAGGTCGCTGACTAAATCAAAACAATGTTACATCACTAACAGGGGATGCAAGGTGCTTCAAAGTGACCGGAGTTGGGACGCCGGAAATGGTCAGCATACAAGTCGACACCTGATTAAATTGAACCTGAACCCGCCTTAAGGAATCTATGCCAAAAACACTTCACAATCTGTCTCTCCTTAAGCACCTTCTGGTGATGCACACACACACACATTCTCCATGAGAGGAATATTTGACTGATGGCCTGTGTGAGCTGGATCTTTTAGGTTAATGAGAGGAAATTATCCAAGTTGACAGGTTGTTTGGTGCCATCACGTAATGAATAGCAAGACAGAAGTCTTAAGTAGCTGTGTGTGTGAAAGAATTTCATTGGCAAAGACGCCTCAGAAACATGTAGGATGACAAAATGAGCTCACTTTCTCTTAAAGTGCCTTCTTAAAACAGACACATCATTCACCTTTTCCCCCCACAGAAGCTACTTGCAGACACCAGGAACAACACTTAGCCATGATTCAGCAATCAAACTAACAGAAAGGAGAAACAGTGACATGTTTGGCTTTCAAGCACTGTGGACGTAGGAGCTAATCTCAATTACAGAGAACCAGGAAATGAAGACAGACACAAACAGACTTTCAGCAGCCGCAGAATAAGACACAACACAGATGGAGAAGAAATCTCATCCTGAAATACATTTGAGCATCTCCAACATTATCCCATAAAAACACTATTATTCTATTATCTCTAATTGATTCTTGCAACAATGATAGTTATAACCACTTATAAAATAAAAACATTTACTTTTACTGTTGCCAACATCCACAGAATATTCTGGGACAGACATTAGCAGTACATTCTACAATATTTGGATGTACAATAAACATTTAGCAACAAAGATGAAGTCAAAGTGTCAGTAAGGTTCAGTTCATACTAAAAAAAGAAAGTTTAGTTTAGGCGAAAATGAAGAACTTTAAAAAAGGATGACGCAGACACTCACGTTTGGCTTCCTGATTGGGTCTTGCAGAGCAAAAACACAATGCTACTGACAGAGTATTTGTTGTGGTATTTTTATTAAAATATTTTGTACTGTGCAAACAACACAAACCTGTACTGTGGATGCCACTGTATTTCTTTCGCAACGACACTCCTTTTTCTGCCACCTCTTTATAGTCCTGTGTTACTTTCAGTAACAGTTCCACCTCATTATAAGTCCATGCAAAAAATCTCAAGTGTTGTTCTTCACCTGTAGTATCACTTTCTTCTTTCACCTAATCTTGTGCAATTGCGGAGTAGACCATCGGCTTTATGTATACATTGGAACACGCATGCCGAGTGTACGTCAGTTGCCGCGTGTTTCAGTCGTTTTAATACAGACGGAGATCAATCCTGAAACGCAGTTAAAACACTGGTGTGGACGGAAAGTGTTTTTGTTTTAAAACTTCATTTTTAAACGAAAATGTAGTGGTGTATATGGTGTATATGCAGCTCTGCATAGATTTTATTGGAATATTGATACAGCTAAGTCTCAAGGCTCCCACATCAGAAGTGGTTGTTTTGTTTTCGCATAAAAGCTCAAAAAACTGACTATGTGTGTTTCTGTGTTTCTAAGAAAGCGCAGCACCCCCAGATATTATGTTTCACTTCATCCATTTGAATCCGGAGGTGTGGAAGCAGGCTGGATTGAGTATTGGGCTTATATTTGTCTGGTGGACAAAACAAACCCATAAATTTAATGGGATAATGATGTAGTTCTGTGTTTGCTGGATGTGTAAGTACACAACTGAAACTAAATTATATCAAGTTTCTGCCCCTGGTTGTCACAAATCTTGTCATGCAGGTTTACCAGCACTTCAAGAAGACGAATACCAATAATTACTATGTTATTCCCCTTGGGGGAAATTTCCTCTGGGAATACATGGGCTTGAAATATACACATGCACACATAGGACCCACATGCAGTTCTTGGGGAGAGATGCCGGAGTGACAGGGCTGTCACATAGCCGAGCTACCAGTCCATGCTGCGTACCATGGTTTTGCTGGACTTGATCCCACCTCCCATACTACTGTATAAGTCAATGAACATTTTCCCCTCCTGGGCCAAACAGAATTTTTAACTGCAATGTCACCTTGTTTTGACCTGCAATTATACTCTTAGAGCCAATCACTTTAATTTAAAAAAATCCCCAAACAGCTATGAAGATCGGAAAGACTACATGCCGGGAGTGCCCCTTCAAAACCGGATGGCCGAAGCTAGAGAGGGGAGCAGCATTAAAAAATGTCATAAGGACGTTTAATAGGGCAAATGGCGGTGTTGTGCGTTGGAACTGAGAAAAAAAAATGTAATTTCATAAAAAATGTTTCAGTTGTGATCAGATCCATGATCCAAGTTAACTTAAGAATTTAATGTAGGACAATGACGAATGATGGATGGATGAAAATGATCCAGAGTGATCAATTTTCATTTTGAGAGACAAAAATTGAAGAATAGCATTAAATCCAATATGAATGATTGCATCAGAGTATGCCCTCTCTCACACACACAAACACACAAAGCAAGCAGTTTGCTGAGAAGACTTGCATATTCAAACACTGTTTTAGCCTCCCTGTACTGTGTTTACTGTACAGAATGAGAAACAACAATCCATCCTGAATCCTAAACTTGTTTACCAGAGTCAAAGCCAATTACAGAAGACATCAGAGTGGAATATTCAAACCGAGAGGGGAAGCTGAAGAGGATGAAGAAAAACAGCCTACCACTGAAATTCCTCATGATAACTGCTTGAGTCTGGCTTGCTAGAGGGAAGTTCCACTATTACCATCTAATTCGCACACATACACAAGCTAATACAGGTTCTTAGCAGGCAGCTGGAGTCTTTATCGTTTAGCCTTTCGTTGTAACCATTGAGGAACAGAAAGAGACAAGGAAGAAACTGGGGAGGGTTTAAAAAAAGAAAGTGAGACAGAAAGGAAACTAAAGATAGATGACGTGGGATGAAGGAAGTCTTTATTTCTCTTCCTCCAGCTGTGATTACACTAGCTGCTCTATGTCTGTCAAACAGACGGTCCCCTCCCACACACAGACAGACACACATACAGAGAGGCAATAAAACACCAAGAGGTTAGATAGGGTCTGGCTTCCTTCACTGCCGACAGCCTTAGCTACAGATTTACAACTTAAGGGCTCTTGAGAAAAAGCCTGAGAAATCACTCTACTGTGTCTTCGCCTGTAATATCAGATCATACCTTAAACTGTAACAGTCATTATATAGTAGTAAAAGTAGTAGAGATGGTCATGTGAATATGTGGAGGTAATGTGTTCACATTAAGCTTTGACACCCTTGGGTCAAGTTTCCTTGTTTCTATGAATAAATCAGGTAATAGAATACCCCCCCCCCCACCATGTTTGACTCACAGCTACAATTCTCTGTGTGTAGTGTACATGCAGAGAATTGTTAACTTGCAGTTGCCAACAAGTCTACAAAGTGTTTCAGCGTCTTGCAACTTGTTGTTTTCCACAGCAATAAGCTGGGGCTGGTCTCACTGCTCTCATTGTGTCGGTTACTTTTTGGATACAGCAGGTGAACGAACTAAGGCCCACTGTCCGCTACCTCCCCATCCCTAAATGGCAGACAGACAAAGTTAGCAACTTGATGGTTAACATAATGGAGTATTTAGAGCCAGATATTTATCGGAGTAAAAGGATAGTGAATGTTGGGCTTTTATATACCAGATAGGCAGACACGCAGCTCCTATGAATGTTCATGTTGCTCTGTGTCTGTGTGTGAGGTGAGGAGGCAACGGTTTGCTTACAAGTTTGCCATACTAACTGCTTATAATATCAGTGTTGTTGCCAGTTAAAGTAAACAGATAAGGTTGGACACTATTAGAAGATAAATGTAGTTCTAACTTCTTGAGTTTTAGCCTTGTTGACATGATAAGCTGAGTCTTGCTACATGTGGTAACCAATCAATTTCAACTTATCAACAAGCCTAATGAATACTTTCTATGCAACACACTGTGCTTTGCGAAGTGCTTACTGAGCTCACTAGTGCATTATATCTAGAGAGCCACAGTAACTGATTATAATAATTGATTTTTTTAAATCTTTCGTTAGTGAACTCTTACACTTCTCTACATTTTCTTTTCACAGACAACCGATCTGAACCTGTGAGTTATAAAAGCTTAGTCTGTGAGATTTTTTACTTTAGCAAAATTGAAGGGCTGCGCTCTGTAAAAACACAAAACATCTTGAGGGAACATTGAAAGAAAAAAAAAGAGATGTTTTTGTTTTCTTAATGTTGTGGGGTGGATTTTTGTGAACTCATAACAGTGTACTTGCTCAGAGCAAATTTCAACAAGGTCTTAGAAAAAAAATGTATATTCACAGAAAAGGCAAAGCATCTCTTTGGCTTTGGAGTTTGAACAGTCTGGCTTTCTACTTTTTCAACACATCAGTCCAAAGACACTAGCAATCTGCTGCTGACCAAATAATATCATGTGGCACAGTTGTGTTGATAAGGCTTCCTGTTTCCTCTGCAATTTCCATTGGCTTTTTTTTTTCAATTTCAGCACCAACAAGGTGGTCAATTTCTTTTTTGGCACGGTCTAGAGGCTGGACTCACAGAGCTTAATAAAGAGTACCTGCACCTGTGTGACAATTTGAAGATTTCTGTGCCCTTTTTTAATCTTAGTTGCCTTTGTTGTTCTTTCACCAAAGCGATTCTTGTTGTTGTCCAAGTTATTTTAAATGCTGTTCTTGTTTGCTTAGCTAATGGTTACCTTTTTCCTTTTTAACAGTGATATACTTTACAGTACACAGTTGCTGGCATTTATTTGTATGTATGTGCAACTGTGGTTCTTGGTGGTTGTCCTTAATACTCCAAGTCCTGTTGTTTTGATTCTAGGTGTCTAATATGTGAATATTTGGACCAGGAATGCAAGGTGAATGCAATTCACAGCTTGACTCTGAACACTGTAAATCAGTTGTGATATGTTAAGCTAATGTCTGGGCTTGGCCTGGGGATGGCTGGTACTGGGGCAAGCTAGTATTTGAATGTTTAATTGGCACTGATCCAGAACCGTGCACTACGTCTCAAAGTCCTGCATGGATATTTTACATTTCAGTCACAGGTCTGCTCATAAAATGTGTTACATGAAGACAAAAAACAATGTCATAAGGCTGTAAAGTAACAAAAAGCATTATTTATAACTTTCATTTAAGTCAATACAAAAGAGGTCCATGGTCTGAATGATACTCAACAGGATGTGGAGATTGGGTAAATCAAAATATATGATTGTGATGAATTGGTTAGATCTTCTTTTCATGACTGCTAGTTTGTCACTCCCTGTTCAAGGGTATTAAACTGTTCATTTTGTGGTATCTCTTTAAAGGCTCCTATGTATCTCAGAGTTCAATCGCTTCAACAGATTTGGTGGGTCAAACACTAAAAGATGTTCGTGACTCAAGTACAGAAATGGAGTCACACATGATTACCTAAATTTTAAATAAGAGACTTCTGCACTGAATACTATATTCCTGGCATTAGTATGGTCGAGTTTGGAAGCAGATATTGAATGTCAGCTAAAAAATTAAGGCTAATGGAGTGGAAAGTCAAAGGCAGAGATACAGAAAGAGAGAGGGGAGAAACAAAGCCCCTGAGTGGAAGTAAAAGCGTTTGATCATTTGAGCCTTCAAGACTTTCATGAAAACATGAAAAACAAAATGCCCAGGCTGATGCAGAAACTCTGACTCAGCTCTGCCTAAGGTCAAAAGGTCACTGTTTTACACTGTTCATGAGGTAACATTCCTTGTGGTCTACTATCAGCTGAACACTCATAATAAAAGATTTTCCATGAGCAAGGCTTCTGCCTCCTACGTGTGATGGTCCCAGGTCATCATACCATAACATTACCAGATATGCACGTATGAAAGCAGACGTGGGAAGAAACACAGGGCAAGAATGAGAAATGCTAAAATGCTAACGTCTGCATGATGAAAGCATTTTGGCAACGAGCCTTGTATCTCCTCTCTAGTTGGCACATAAAGTACAAACATACACACACAAACACTTATAGTACTAAACCGAATCATCAGACCACAAGGCTGACAAGAGAAGCATCCCCAGCGGGGTCAAACCTGGATTTTATCTCAGCAACAAAGATGGGTCAAGCAATATTCTCACCCAAAGTTTACAGTCAGAGAAAAGTTAAGGGGTTGCCTTTTTATTTCCTGCGTGTGTGAAGAATATTGAAAACATAAGTCTCTGTCCTGTAAAGCTGCCGAAGAGAGAGAACCAGACAAAATGCCAATTGTGAGTGTGTGTTTGTGAGTGTGTCCCTGAGAGATCTTGAGTTAAGGCTGAGGAGAAGTGGATGATGTTGTTAGCTGTGGGTTAAAGGATGGAGAACTGAGGTAGACTCGAGACCAGGGGTGGTGGTGGTGGGGCTGTGACAGGGTTTCCTCTGCATTATTAGTTGGTAATACTTAAAACACATACTTAAAACATTTCCATGACCCAACCAGGTGGATTTAGATAAATTTAGTGATTTATTGCATGACTTCCCATATTAGGTTATTACAGTACATAATTCAGAAAATGTTGTCATTTTGTTTGCTCTGATTAAAAGAAACACAAATGCATAATTTCCTATATTCAGTTATCTATAATGCTGATTATATAATGATGATGAAGCGTGTAGAAGAGGGTAAACCTGCCAATAGTTTTACGTTATGAAAGTTTGCACAAAAAATGTTTCATCTCTCATACTAATCATGACACAACAATAACATACTGCATGTGACAAACAACTTAAATCACTTTGGGATTAAAAGGAAAACATATAGGATGCATTTTTACTATGTTTCAAAAGCTAAAACATTTTGACATTAAGACTTGAAAAGTAGAAAGTGAAAAAAACAACAACCAGTGATTTGATACTTTCTGCCTCATGAAGGGAACAAGGCAGGGTTGTTCTGCCTGATCTGACCTATTTGCATTTGAGCCTCTTGCTTCCACTAATTTACATATCTAACATGTCCAAACTGGTAATTACTCTGTGTTAATGTATTTTAGTTATTAATATCCAAGATTGGTTGATTTTCTTTATCAGTATACTGATGAAGATAATAAATAATGTACACTGACAAACCCGATAAGAGCCAGTGAAGAAAAGGGAATATTAAAGGGAAAGGGAATTTGGTCTAGTGTTGTTTTTCTGTTGAGTAAGTCTGAAGACACTCATAAAATGAGCTATCTGCCTTTTAATACAAGCCATTTAAACATTTTAAAAATATTTGTCTATCTCTATCTGACTGATGGGAAGAGCCATGTAAAATGTAAAAATGTCGATGCTGTATAATTTTTTACATTAGTTCCAAAACCTCCAAATTAATCTGCTAATTAATTAACATCCTCAGTCATAGGTCATCATTTACGTAGAATAATGTCAAGGTAAGGCAAATAGGGAGTTTTCTGCATATTGTTCAGTCCTGTGACCTTATAATCATATGTCTGAATATCTGCTTACACCTGTTCCCTTTTTGGTTTTCTTTCTCACATTTTGCAATTGTGGGAGCAACCTGGAAAAACATATTGATTGCTTTTTAGGTAGTTCTCCCATGCGTAGCTTCTTGTTAATCTTCCCGGCACTGCAGCATCTTTTCTAGATTGATGGCTGCTTAATGTGTGGCAACACGCCCATTTCTGAGTCACACAAACTGTGATTTCCACCATTTGACATTAAACTGCACTTCCTCCTTTACACCTCCTAACTCCTTCCTACAAAAGTCTTTGTGTCATCATCTCACAGTTTCCCTGAGGCCAGGTGAGCAATCATATGTGTGAAAGCGGCATTTAGGTTGTTTACAGTCTCGCTGGATAAAAGCAATGACTACCTAAGCTTTAACAGTGAAGAACAGACATTCATATTTCGGTTTTATTGATCTAAAAACGCTAACGGTCATGATTAATTTTAGATATGAATTACCCTGGACATGAACACATTCTTCAAGAGAATGAGCAAGGCCGTCTTGACCAAAGCGTCAGCCCACAAAACACTGCCTAGATATTGCACCAAATACTACAGCATACTATACAAGATATCACAGGAAACCATCAAAGGAAACCTGAGATGGTTCTTTTCAAGAAATGTCTCGGAACTTAATAGTGATTTATTTGGAAATTGTTGACCCATATAATAAAGACCTCCTTACTTTTAACTGAGTGCCCGTTCAATAATCCGTCCATGCTCGTTCATGCTAGTAATTTTAGGTCTGAAACAACTGAGGCACACTAATGATGGGACGAGAGACAGAAAGAGAGTGCTGTCAGTGGAGTGCTGCCTGTAGCGCCACACTCAAGGATCAAAGTGTTTACACCTGCCTGACAGCATCTGAAAGTGGGCCAGAGGCAAAACCTCTATCAAAGCATTTGTTGTACAGCTTCACTTTAAAGCACACATGTACATGTGAACGCACACACACCTTCTGTCTCTGTCTAATTCACACACACAAAGAAAACAATAGTTTATACTTAAACTCTTGCACTGATCTCCTATTTTTGACCGTGAGCTTATAAAAGTAAGACTGATGTAAGTGAAAGATTCTGTTTTATGGCTTTGATCTTACATTTTGTTTCATGCACACTCTTATCTTTGTTTTACTTTTTGTTCTGCACAGCGCTCACTTTTTTATTGAAAACCATCGATGAGCATCTGTCTCTTGCCGAAAGTGCAGCCCCATGAAATGTGTTGATTGCAGTTCTCTTAAACTGGACTTTTGTCCTTCCAACTTGTCTGTAGTAATACTCTTTCTGATACCAGAGTCAAGCCTTTTAAAAGAAAACGTCCTGATTCAACCTCATGGACACAAAGCCCAAGAGTCAGGATTGATGTGTGCTCTCAGAGTCCTTCGGGATCGTTTGAACGCAGGGCGCCGAGGGATTTGTCAGTCTAACGGGAGCTGACAGGAGGAGAATGAACTTTAACACTCACAGGCTGCTTTCCCTTTCATGAGCTTCCAGAGGAACCCTGTAGTGAATCAAATCCCTCCGCTCGGGAAATACACACAGTTGTAAAATAAAAATGCATACACATATGCACTAATGTAAAAGGCACACGGACGCACACACACTCACATATCTTATTCAATTTTACGTTCCCCCACTTGTCCCTGCACATTCCCATTTAATCTGTCACGCTGTTAAGAGTGACAAATGTGTCCAAGAGAAAAAACAACAATAAACAATACATACAGTACATGTACTGTACGTGTAAACGCACGTCCGTACAAACTGTAGCACACACAGAAACACACTTCCTCCAATGACCTGAGAATAGAGGTCGCCGCTGAGAGCTCGTTGTTTCAGTGATTTCACGCTGTGTTGCTTTCAATCAGGCGCTTTAATGAAAGGTCTCATAACTCTAACGTTAATGGGACCCAAGGACTGTTAAACAGATGAATAGCTTGTGTGTTAGGACCCAAAATGAGCCTCAAAGTCTTGTTCTGGTGAGTCTCCATGTGGTGAGTTAAGAGGGTTGTTTCAATGAGTTTGCAGCCTAAGGTGACATAACATTTAATATTTTTAAAAGTTTAATAAACTCTGGCCTGGACTGTTGCCTGAAAGCTTGTCTATTTAATTATTTACCATTAATTGAGAGGTCCCGTGAACCTATCCAATTACCTAGAGTTAACTACAGATCAGGGCTTTTCCTGCAACTTTTTGACACTTTTAGTGTCAAGGTGAAAAGGGCTGTGCTGGCAGATTTGCCCCCTGATATAATTGCTAGGCTAAAACAGTGAATTTGACTAATGTTGCAACCATTTAGAGAACACTCACTATTGCCCTGTGATAAATTTTGTTTTGCATCAATTTTTTGCATCAACTTTTCTGGAGCAGGCCAGTTGTATAAAGCTACTAGTTATGACAGTTTTATATATATTTTGTTGTGGGTAAGTATGGTAACAACAAATTAATTCAATTTAAATGAATAAAAAACTTGCAGAAAACATGATACATGAAAGATGAATGCTGTAGCATGACTGTTCATTTCTGAAAGATATAAAATTTGTTGGATGCAGCCCCCTTGATTCTGCTCTGGGAAAAGGGTTTCTTAAAAGGTAGAAAATGCAACAAGCATTTTGTTTGAAGCATACTGAGAATGTGAGCCTAGTAAAACAGTTTGTTGACGTTAGGAAAAGATTGTGGATGATCTTTCCCTACATAAAAGCATTATTCATGCTTTAGTTGCCAGGAGCAGCTTTATATGAAATTATGGAATACATTGACAGTGAATGTTTTGCAGATATGTTCAGTATGAACATTTTGCATTGGCAGTGAACAATTTGTACACATTCAATAATAGCTTCAAGATTCAGGAAATAATTTCAAGATGACAAGGTTGCATCTTAAAACTATGAAAAGCAATAATTTCCCTGAATGGACTGCAAATGGAAGAAAATGTTTCAATATAATAAAAATATTTCTCTTAACAATGAGGATAAAAACATTTTGAAGGGCACAAAAAAAACACTTGGAGAAAGTCCTCCCTCTATCCTTGTCCACTACAGTTCCCCCCTCCCTCACTCAGCAAAGCCAAGGAAGTAATAAAAAAAAAACAGAATAAAATAATAATGAGATACCATTGTTGACAACTTGATGCAGAGCCCAAGGTCTCAAGCCAAAGAGTAGTGTAATAAACATCACCTGCACCCCATCTCTGCCCTCATCATGCAGTGTCGTCCTCCCACAGCTGACTCGATCAAAAACACAATTACACCCCTGCATACTACGGTACAACCCAGTAAACAACAGCTACTACTCTGCTCTGCCAGCTGAGCCAGACAGCCGAGCTCACACACCTCCAGAGAGGCCAGAGAGCATTTCTCTGGTTATAGATAGACTGCTGGTGGTGGGTTTCCACAGGCCAGAGAGCAGACGGTCTGACTGAGCTGTATCAAATCACTAACACTATGTACAAACACAAACCGCACAAACACAAACGCATAACCTGGCTGACCAGCGTAGTAGTCTTGGAGCTCAGCTGCCATCATACTGCTGACAGCTTCTGAAAAGAAACCAAGTAGTGGGAGCTATTTCTATACTCATGCCACACATAAATGCAGGCTTGGTGTGGTGTGTGATTTTACCTAATACAGCTGCATACAGTATATTTAAATCAAAGTTAAAAAAAAAGTTTCAATTTCAAGCCTCAAGGAAACCTTATTAATATGAGAGCCTCAAAGACATAAAACTAGAAAATCTACAAACTTGTATAAACTTCAGATATGCGCTATTACACTCAGGGGTCAGCCTGACCTGGAGCGACTGAACAAATATTTGATTTACTGCCAGGACAGCTGGCACCTCTCCAGCTACCAGTCCACACTCTGTACCGTCTGGTCTGAGCGGGACTTGAATCAGCTGCCCTCTCGTTCTCAAGTCAAGCCCTTACAGTAAGAGCCAATAACGCCCTAGTGACCTTGGTTGCCAATGAAGGATCCATGATCACCATCAATGTTTCCTTTTGTTCTTTATGTTTTAAAAACTGATTGCTGACCCTTGGTATTACACAAAAAGGATCTTTCTAGTTTGATGTCAGGCACTTTACAAAAGCAATTTCTTTCTTAAAAGTAGCGTTGAACGATTATTTGCATTTGTGACATTAACGTGATTTTTTACGTTACACTGTACCGTGACTTGCTGTTGTGCAATGGCCTTAAGCTTAACAGTGATAGTGATAGTGTGATAGTTGTTGTCTGACCACCTCTTCCTCTAGTGAGGAGGAAACTTTGAAATGTAGTGGCAGAAACTTGTTTCCATGAGATGATCTTTTCTTTCTCTCAGGTCTATTGCCATGAATGTTTGGGTTGCAATGTTGCCAGAGCCCAAATTCACATACTGTACAAACAATAAAAAATATGTAATTAAAAAACAATGAAATGTCATTATAAAAACTAAAGAAAGAGGAATAAAAACAACAAAAACACAATATAGGCCTATGTTACATTGAAAATATGTCTTGGTTTTGACAAGCAGTAACAATTTTTCAAAGGAACAATTATTGAAATAAACTATTATTGATAATAATGTGATAATTAATAGTTTATACAAACAACAATAGTTCTCCGTTTGTTGAGAATAAAATTGGTATCGAAAAAAGTATCATTCAGGAACCGGTATCGAAGTCGAGGTATCGTATCGTCATCGATAATCTTTGATCAATACCCAGCCCTACCCGCGGGTAACTTGGTGGTGGTGGCTGAAATTGTCGGGCCATCCGCAACAGAAAGACACGTGCAGTAAGGTAAGCATATTGTGGTGATCGGCGCCAGTGTCACACACACAGCCACCAGTCAGCTCAGGATACTGTATATCTGCGTTTCAAACCAAACGCACAAGTCCTAAAAAGGGCCAGTCTGTCCTGAGTTACAGCCTGGTTACAGCCGGTGCGCTGCTTACAGGAGGCTGCGGTTGAACCCTGGTGTTGTCGGAGAATTACTGTACTAAGCTTGTCCATTAAACGTGAGAGGCGTCACTTGGTTTTATTTTCGTTGGCCAACTTTTAAATTGAGCCTCAAACTGAGTATTTTTTGAGGTTTTTGTTGAGAGATGGACTCCTAGGAGATTTGAACAGAGACAGACTCATTAATTGGTGGTTAAACTGTTGGTTTTGTATTAAGCACTTACTGTATAATACACTAGGCCGACCTGATGATATAATATATATTATTTATTGCCATGACTCGACTCTCTAATTATATTTCTCATATTATTATAATTTGATCACCTAATTTCATCATAACACAAGCCTGGCCTACAAGGAAGAACAGTGTATGTTTAATCTATCTAATATTGTGTCGTCACACTATACAATGATTTATTACTTGTCCGTTTTGAATAATACAGAAGGTAAAGGGCATAAAAATGAAATGCATATTAAATCGCAATCGCATTATTGGGAAAAAAAAATCGCAGTTTGATTATTTTCCAAAATTGTTCAGCCCAAACTGGTGTGAAGGATTGTGATAAAATACAAGATGGCGGCGCGTTTAGACGCCGGACCGCTGCGATCCAGCGCTCTTCAGGCTTTGGCAGCTATTTTTTTAAGACCCCACCCACCCTGGACATCAAGTGTTCTTCCCCTGTGCTCTGGAAAGAGATACAGGGCAATCAGAACAAAGACTTACAGACTAAAATTCAGCTTCTTTCCACGGACAGTCTTGTGTGTTGGAGCCCCCACACGCCCCCACACACACATGCACACACATCCAAGATTGAGTGCAATGTAATTAAGGATACCTCAGTGACTGAATGCATGAATGCACAATAATAAGGGCACTTTAGTATTTTAACAATGGCACTTTAGTATTTGTGGATTTGCGGCTTGTCTGCTGTCCGTTTGTTTTATATTGTCTAGATTTATCTTTGATGTTTCTTGCATTGTTGCACACTATATCTTGATTTTATTAAGTTATTATATTGCTGTATTTATGTGTCGATGTCGATCCAGAGCTGCTGAACAGCGTGTCGTTGTTACCAAACAATGATAATAAAGTTCCATTCTATTCTAAATTCTGATTAACGCAAGCTCGGGAAAAAAATTCAACCAAATTAGAATTACTATCATACTTGATGTATGTAATTGTGAAAGTGGGGTGGTGATGGAGCAGTGGGTAAGACACATATCTTTGGTGTGAGAGACCTGGGTTCAATTCCCCACTGTGACACATCGACCATTGTGTCCCTGAGCAAGACACTTAACCCCTAGTTGCTCCAGAGGTGTGCGACCTCTGACATACTTGCAATTGTAAGTCGCTTTGGATAAAAGTATCAGCTAAACGAATATATGTAATGAACTAATTAACCATAAATCCACTGTAAGATACACACAGAGTTAATCTAGTGTGTATAGCTTTTGATAAATTATGTGTTAATAGCCATTTGTCCACTGCGCTGCCATGTTGGCGCCACACCTGAAGAAAGATCACTCGGAGATTTGACATAAGCCTCTTCTGGTCAAAGGTGCAAAAACACACAAGTGGGATGATTTACCTTGCTCTCTGAGTGGTTCAGGTCAGGGGTCTTGTCCGTTGCGTCCAAATCAGTCACTCCCCTATTGAGGTTTAACTCCTCCGCTGCCGGCACCTGTATCACCTCCTCCGCATCGATATCCGTCTCCTCTGTGACAGATGCCGTCTTCTCAACGCCCGTTAGCTCTCGAGCTGAGCCGAGGAAAGTACACACACATACAGGTGGATAAGCACGCACGCCTGCATACACACATGTAGGCATGAGCATGTACACACGCACACATGGGTGACACACATAAATAACAAGTAAGAAACATTGTCCATACAACCGTAGCACAGTACACTGCCTGCATGATTATGAGCTTGATTAAGACTTAAACAGTTCTAGTTGTTCTGTGGTACATCTCAAGCAAATAAACAGTGAAATAAGTTCCTACATCACCACACAACGAGCTATAACACAATGCCACTATAAATATTATACAATGCTGCCAGCACTTCATTGTGTGTTTTGAGTTTTTAAATAGCGTTCTCATTGCTGTTAATACATTTTTTATTGGACAAATTGGACCAAATTGGATACAGACTGTGTTTTCAATGAAGCATATATCACTAACCATTTAAGATCAACAATATTGTCCGTGTACAAGACAAAATCAATTCAGGCTGCAACCAAACAGTTTATGAAGAGCATTCCTATTCTTCTTCTGCCGTCTACACTTGATTAATGAAACTGTTACCTTGGAAATGGGTCCCAATTGACTTTTTTGTCAAAGCCAAACAAAGACATTCCTTCTCTTTTTATCTGGTAAGATTTTATTTAAAAAATGTTTTTAATATCTTTGGCAAAGGAAACCATCCACTTCAGCTCAGTAAAACACACTGTCAAAAGCTGCTACAATTTGTACCAGATCAATCACTGGCCCACCTGAATGAGAGTGACTAAATGACTACAAATATATCCTACTTACTTTACTTTAAAATACTTTAAAATATTCTGATAAAATCAACACACAAAAATATAATTTCAAGGGACAGGTTGGTTTACTAAATGGGATTTAACCACCTTCTCAGAATTACAAGAGTGTCTTTGCCTTTGGCAGTCTGAATTTAAATAAAAATAAATATATTTTAATATTTTGACTCACCAGACAATTCACCAGAACTATAACACTGTTAAAGTTGTTGGAACTCCTTCACCTGACTACAAAGCATGAAACTGCTGGCTGTGTATTATAACTTCACCCAATTCAAAGGAAATTTGCTCTACTTGCATGTGATGCGTTTTCTTGTTTAAGCAAACTTATTGACAACTGCCCTGGCAACTTGACTGTACTAAAAATATATGATTGTTGAGCAACTGGGATCCTTCTCTCTTAAGCGGCAAAGCTATTTACAGCCAGAATAGATGACATTTACAAATAGACTCAAGTACATTTACTCAAGGCCGCCTCTCAAACAGAAGTTTCATTTAAAAAAGCAATAATTTTAAAAACAGGAAAAGCACTCGAAAGAAGAAAGGATCTTAGTGGATGCACTCATTAACAAAACGTAAAAACCACAAATTTAAAGTTCAATACTGAGCAACTAACAACAAGCTAGTCATCTCACACAAAGTAGGTAAAGTTAGGCCCAATACAGCTATTAGTTTCCTTCATATTTTCTTTATCCTCCCCATTATTACATCCTGATTACTCTTCCTTCTGCAGTGTCCTCTGCCTTTTCATCCTCTACTTCAACTCCTCACCTACACTGTCCATCCAACCTCTACCTTCATCCTCAGCCTCCTCCGCTTCCATTTATGCATCCCCTTCGTTCTCTTGTGCACCCAGCTATTAGCGCGCTGTCCACCCCCCTCCACTTAAACCTCATCTCCAACAATCTGGCATGGCCCACTGCCCCCTCTCCTCCCCCTCCCCCCGAACCACACGCTTGATAACCTGCTGGCAGCACTACCATCACTTCTTCCTCCATTACCACTCCTCTTCCTCCTCCTTTCTACCCACCGATCAGTGCTGTGCTGCCTTTTCTCCTGCGCTTTGTTGTTGACATGTTTCCCCTCCTCTTCGCTGTCTTTTCCCTCTTTGACGTCACCTCTGCTCTGCCCTCACTTGCTGGTTAAAGCTGCCATTAATTAAATGGTCAGAAGAAAATTCCTGGAAATGTTTGCACACCTTAATATAAAGACTCAAACAGAACAGCCCAAGGGACCAGTCTCTAGAACAAATGAATTATGTTAAATAGTGGACATTATGTGAAGGGTCTCAATATATTGTTGTGAGATGATAAACGGAACCACTTTGAGTTTAATGCAAAATATATCAAACTGTTAAAGTCAGTTTTTATCGCTTGTTTCATCTTATTTCAAGCAGTTCTTGTCATTCACTTGTTTCAGGTGCATCACCTTTGACTGGCCTTTCATTAGTGGATTGTTTTGAATTTTGGTATTTTGTTTTTAATCATTTAACTTATTGGCATTAACACTAACGTGTGTTTGTCTTGTTATTATAATGTTAGCATTTCTTAAATGTGCTGTATTGCTGATATGTGGTTAATTGCACTTGTGTGACCCGTTTTTCTGACTTGTTCTTTCCAGTGCATGGATGACCAAATAAGCTTTGACAAAACAAAACTGAAGTGAAGTGATCTGCCTGATTTACGCTCCTGGCATTTACTTCAACTAAAGTACTTGAACATGTGAATTCACTGAAAACAAGCGCAACTACCTCACATTTGGGCAGCATATCTCCTTTTTTTTAAATCTAAAAATCAATCCGAGTCTAAATAGCTTGTCATATAAACATTTTTGTTCAGTAAAATTTCTGAATATTGCTGACAAATCCCCAAGATGCCCCTTCATATGTCGTGTAGGCTTTAATTCAGTGTGTGATCACTGAACTGCTGAATTGATGTGGCACCCTCATGTCTTATGTTAATGTGAACTGTAATGATAATATTACTGTTCCACAGTTTGGCTTTATTTTCCATTAACTCAGTTTTATTAGCTCAGTGATGTAATGCATTTTTCATACAGTTATTCATTGTTAATAAAAGATTAAACTCTTTATTTTATGTTGCAGCATTTTGTCCAGTTGCTCTGAAATGCACAAACATGCTTTTGAAAAACAAAGCATCACTTGCTCTGTACTGTGGATCTTTCCCCCTTTCTTCTGACTCGCTGCTGCTCAACCCAGTTCTCCATCCCCTCTCCAATTCAATTCCACATTTCATCTCTTCTTCCTCCTCTCGTCCTACATGACCCCAAGTTCCTTTTTTCTTCTAATATTCATCTCTTCTTCCTGCTCCCCTGCACAGTATCCATGCTTTCTTCCAGCTTTCCGTTTCTCTAATCCGCTATCTCCCACTCTTCTATCCCTTCTCCTTTCATTGCCATGATAATTAGTTCTCCAGATAAGCTCATTGGCTTTGCATGACGGCTCTTGTGTTGCTTAAAACCCCATGACAGCAAGTGTGGAAGCATGAGTGTATAGGCCTAAGTTTGTATGCATGTGGGGTCCTTTCATCATGTGTGGATATACAGTTATAGTGTGTGGGTGATCTCTGGGCTCATCAGCATGTGAAAGGGAGCTTGTCTCTGGAGGGCTGGAAGGGGGGGGGGGTGGAGATAAAATATCCCCGGCCTGGCGCTATCAGTTCGAGATGGGGAGGGTGACCAGCACTCGCTACTGTAAAGACTGGAACACTGCTGTGAAAGAACTCTGTTCGTAGATTCTTCCAACTGCTGAATCTGCGTGTCTGTCCTCTCAGACCCCACTCAGAGCCACGTGTCCCTGGGCTGCAGTGAAGCCCATCGCGCCAGGCACGAGGCAACAGATAAAAGTAGCTCAGCCCACCAGTGTTGTTGTACGGTGCCTCCTTTCTTTTGGTTGAGTCATCCGTGACATTCACTCCAGCATCACCCTCCCCTGCTTGCCAACTTGGGCACAATGCAAGCAGAAATGAAAGTGTGTGTGTGCGTGTGTGTACAGGACAATCTGTTTGTGTGATCTGAGGACATACAGTATGTGAAGGTAGGTGTAGGTGTTTGTGTGCGCCATGGAATGTGTTGCCAAGAATTGAGATTTTACATTATTTTTGGACTGTATTCAATTTCGCCCATGGCCTTGATGATACTATTCAATATGTTTTAGATTCATTCCTTAACCTAAAAATACTATTCCTCCCTTGTTTGTTTATCTTGTCTTCCTAAAGGGATGAGGTTTGCTCTGCATTACTACTAGGCTGCCACCTTGTTCACACGGGGGCGAATGGATGCCGGTGCCTTCTTCCTGGAAGAAACTCTTATATCGAAGGCCTTATATTATATATATATGTATCTATGATATATATATATTAGAGGTGGGCATAGATGATTTGTTTTTAATCTAGATTAATCTAGATTAATCTTGAAATTAATCTAGATTAATCTAGATTAAAATGGCTCATTTGAATTCTGCCGAAGGCATTTAAGATACGTGTGCGAACGGGTTTCAAGCCAGGTGGCGCATTAGACCAGAGGCTCATCTCCTGTTTCCAAAATGCATCACAAACTGCTTGAGAAAGCTGTTCTACTATGATAATTGGTGATGAAAATAAATCATGTTCAATAAGATGTACTTGTGTGTAGCGTGTGATGTGCTTTGCATTTAGGTGGTACTTGAGACTGGAAGAACTCCTACAGTAAACTAATTCAGCATTGCACAAGGTGCAAACAACCTTAGTCTTGTCGAATTTTCCATTGGGAAGCTTCTTAAAAGTAAATTTTCCCAGAAGCAAATCCGGCGGCTTCAGAAATGTTCGTACACAAAGTGCTGTCCAACAGCTGTCTGTGGACGTGTTGCTACAGTTAGTGTGAGGAAATACCGCACAATGCGTTTTGTAATCAACCGGCGTATCAATAACTAACCTGGCTAGTTGTAAACAAACAGCTGGCCGAGCGAGGTTGTAACTGTAACGCCGTCAACTCGGGTGTGACGTCACTCCCAGCTCTAACCTCCGAGGTAAATGAAACGCAGCAACAGCTGCACGTTAGCACGTCACGTTTGATGTAGTAATTTCACAGTACGCAGACACACAGGTTCGAAGACTTGTTCTTGCCCCCTACTGTGCAATTTGGCTAGGTATACATCTGTGCTAAGATATCAAGGTGAAAGTCATCATAGCTTGTGTAGTATAGACCCAGCTCCCAACCCAACTTTGAGAATAGATTAACGGCGATATTTTTTATATATATATATACATACATACACACACACACACACACACACACACACGCAGTATCAAAAAGTCAAATGCTTTGGACATCGATTAACATTGACGGGCGGTAAATTAATTTAGATGTTTTTCATCGATTGGAGAATATCTTTATTTATTTATTAATTCAGACCAGTAACCAGATAATCCTACAATCGTGCCACTTATGCCTGTTAAACAACCTTAAATGAATACTGTCAAATAGATGTTGCAATCAATATTGTCTGAGCTGTTGAATGATGATGATGCATATTTTTTTTTTCTAGGATCCCTGGATTATTACTAAGCATTTAATGTGAGCATTAAAATCCAAAAGAAACATCTCCTAATTTGCTTAAAAGAACTTGTTTGTTGAGTTTCAGTAACCTCAGCTTCATGCTTCAGCTCCATGGTCCCTCATTTCTTTAATAACCAGTTCTCAGAGTCCTCTGAAAACTGTAATATAAGGCCTTTGATAATTATCAGGATGTACAGTATGTGTACAGGACAGAGCTGTAAACCAGTTTAGTCTAAGCTTGTACTTGATGTTCTCAACCCTTGACAAGTAGGTGAGTTAGTAATGACATACAGCTGAGCTAATTAATATTACATTGTTACTAATTTAGCTAACGTTAAAAACCAGCCATAAAATGCGCTGTACAGGGCAGATGTGGCGCTAACCAGCCCTCATTTTTCCAACAGTTGTATGTGGTTGTTGTATGTGCATGCGTTCACCTGCACACACGTCACTCAGTTAAAAACTTGGTAGCCTATAATGTTGCAAGTCGCGGTGGATATTTTACAAGCACGGACCAGGTATTGCAGCAGTGAACACACAGGTTGCAGATGTCTTGTTTTGTGTTTTTGAGGCTTCATCATTAACAAGCCCACAAGTGGCTGCTGCCGTGATACCCGTTGAACCTTTACATTAACTCCACTCACATGTCTGCTTGCCTTTATATTTTCTCTACTGTTGTTTACACCTGTGTAATCACCTGCTGTGTTTTGTGTAAGAAAGGTATTGAGAAATTGTGCTGTACAAAATAAAGTATATAATTTCTTCTTACTTTGCCACATATATAATCATTGACTTTCCCAGTCTGAAATGAAATGTGCTCAGTGATACTAGAGTAAATCCAGAACTACTTTGGAAATAGGTAAGACAACAAATTAAGAATAAAAGAATATCTCCTCCAACAGAAACATTACAGCTGTTTTCATTCTTTCCATTTTTCCACTTGAATTCACTACATGAACTCTCAACAAACTTCTAGAAGGTTGCAACACATACCTTTTCGCTTTCAACAAAATACAGAACTCCCACAAGAAACATCAACCCTGCACTCAGCGGCTCTTCTGTCTAATGCTGCCTTGTGATTCTTCTTTGTTATAATGTAGAAGTGAACAACTACAACATCTTCAAAAAATTTGTAAAAATTGCCTTGTCCATGAGGGCAGATCAGCTGTGCCAAGCAGAATGCAGACCAGTAAGAATGGGATGCTGGCTGTTTAGCTGGTGCATGTCGTTCTGTGTGTTCCTGTGTGTGTTGATGTAAAGTACCTGTGACGGAGGACTCGTTGCCATTCTTTTCGCTGTGGCAGTCCTCCTGTCCATCTGCGTTCTGCTGTGTGTGCTGCAGACTGAGTTTATGACAAACCTCGAACGCCTGGCCGACTGTCCGCACAATACGCATGGCCTGACTCTGGGCGGGGAGAGAAAGAGAAAGAAAGAAATGCAGTTGTAATTCTCGGAACACCATTTGCACCACTTCTGTGTTGCCATTTGGTTCAAAACACTCATTGCTGCGCAGTGTTTTAAAACATAGTTAAAACATTTTATTCAGTATTGTGATGCCCTTTTCCTTTGATTTTCTCCTCTATCACTTCAAGTGCCAAGAGATTATTTCCAAGAAATACTGAAATCAAAACCGAGCTGTGCAATGTTTTAAAACCAAAGACTCCAGACTGAGCCTTTTCACACTAGTGTCAAATGCAGAGTGTGCATGCACCCCAAAAAGCAGACACAATAGGCAGGAATTGCAGTTTAAAGTTAATAAGTCAATATTACATGGAACAACAATGTCACCTGATTATTTTTATACAATCACGTAGATTTTTGACCGGATTGTTCCTTAGTCCTCAGGTGCAAAGAGTAGGATGTGTCTGTTTATCTCCTCCCTTACACTTTGCGCCCTGCTCTGAAAAGGCAGGTCAAGCGAAAACAACTTAGGCGACTTCTGACTACTATCAACCCTCTCTAGTGTGACTCGTTACAGTAGAAAGGTGCAGAGGCAGAAAAAAGCACTGTGGCCTATCTTAAAAACACAACTCATCCTCAGCTGAATAAGCAGAACAGATGCAGTGTGGCCTAAAAGTCAGAACACAATCAAGACTCTGCCAACGGACTAAATCCTTTCTTGTTCCGGTTAACAACTCTGAACCAGTCTGCAGTCCCACAGTGTTCAGTCCAGATCAGTATCAGAAAATTATGTAGACCCATTTGAAAAGTGTAATTTATCTTGGTGTTTTGTTATTTTAAAAACCTTAACTGGTTTTGGCAGCGTTTAGAGGCGCTGGGCCTGGTCCACAGAGGTTTTTGGTTTTGGGTTCAGAAAAACTCCACTCATAAGTCACTTTCAGTTCAGTGAGGTTTGGCTGCAGTCTTAGTGTCCTCATAACGTAATTTATTATTATTATTATTTGTATTTTGTTTTTTCATTAAAACACTCTGCTTCAGCTTTATTTACGGCTGATGTTTCCTAAGCGACCAACCAACAGCTGCCAGTATCAGCAGAATAGGAATTTATGTCCGGATCTGAAAAACGTCCTCCATATCCAGTGACCCTTACATAACACGTGCCTTTGTGGCCTCCACTGTACTGAAAGTGAAACTGACAGCATGTTGCTAATTCAAAAGGGTGAACACCTTTCATGGCTGTACATGGTACTGTTTCATGGGGTACAAATTCATCAAAATCTGGTGGAAGTCCAAGCTTTTATAATCAAACTTCCACTTCTTTGCCAGAGTGAGGCATTAGATAATGTGGTATATGGTAACATGAAAATTTAAAACAGTCTAATCCCTGATGGGATGGGATTATGGCCAAATGCATTCAATTGGTGTTTAACTGAACAGATTATAATAGCCAATATATCTACTAATTAGTTGCAGTGTGAACCGTTTCTGTGCTTGCAACTGGCCTGTGCAGCTACTGTAACAGTAAAACACAGTGGTGTCCATCAAAAACAAATAAACGATGACGATTAAAGCTGCAACCTTACACACACTCAAAGTACAGTAAACTGATTAAAGTGTGTCGGTGTTGTGTTTCTTAAGTTGTTTCAACTCTTTACTGTTTGAATTCAATGAAAATGTTATCAACCATTCACCAAACATGCATATGCATTTCAGAGTATGGAGTCTCCAAAAACAGTAACTTAGCAGCTAAATTCATACATATTATACCATAAATGGAAAGATATTATACCATAAGATATTATACCATAAATGGAAAAAGACATCTTTCGGCCTAAACCACATTTAGCTGTACACTTGTGTACCTCTGACATTTGTCTTCTCTCTTTTCTAATTTTCTAGCTACAAGCATTAATATCCTGAAACAGAAAAGATGGATTGCTTTAATCCAGTGCCGAGAAAAGATAAGATAAATTATTGTCACTTAAATAGAAAATTGTCCTGGAGGAGATTGCTGTTATAAGAAACTCGAGAGCATGATTCAGCTGACAGAAAAACATCAAGACATCAAACTAACAGATAAATATAACTGACGATAAACATAACATTGTCCTGTGTGTTTGAATTGGAATTTCTTACAGTGGTGGGGATGAAATTGGTCAGAGATGCCCACATGCAAGTATACTGTTTGTGGATATCTCTTTTTTGTGGCAACCATTGCATCCTTTACTTCTGTCTCTTCCTAGCTCTCTTTCTCCTCAGACCCTCTGTTCACTTTTCCACATGCTGTGCTCTTCACGTCTTCTCCATCTCCTCCATAACATCAATCAACCCCCCTCTGGCAGTAAACACACGTTTTCCAGTTATACAGGGAATGAGAGCACATGCTTGTGTTACTGTACATAGTCAACCCACCATAGGCTCAGGCTCCTCAGACTCATACACTGACTGAATGGAAAACACCCAGTCAAACACAATGATGTATGTCTATCCTACTGTCTTTTCCCAGTTTGTCCCTTTAAAGTCATGCCTGTTGATCTGTGTCAAAAGCAGTGCGAAACTCCACATATTCAAAAGATATTGTGAATATTGGATTGACGACATTACAGATGATTGATAAAGCACCTTCCATACAAGACATACCTTAAAGTGCTTTGAATCAGAACATTTTCCAACTCTTATGAACTCAAATCATACCTTCTGTGAAGAAGTCCCCAAATTTAACCCATATAAGATTATTACTGGTCTTTACTGGCCTAAATATGTGTAACCATCTTATTGGCTGTTGAACTCTAATGCTTACCTAAGTCATGTTGAAATGTATTACATTCTAAGTGGTGCCTGTCTGTAAACTTCTAAGGCTGAAGAAGAGCGCCATATCTCTCGTCCTTGGCTGTCTAGGCAACGGCTCGTTCCTATCTACTGAGCAGTCGTCGTGCACCCACAGAGAATAACAACAGAATGAAAAATTGCCTGAGAAACACGGAGGTTGTTCTGTTTCTAGGTCAGTGAGTGACCTGAACGTGATATCTGTATGACTTGTACCTCACCTGTACCTCGCCCACAATCAGCCCCATTGGGAAAATTCCTACGAAATGTTTAGGTATTATCTGTACCATAGACAATTAATTGTTGCTGATCACTTTGTCCCATTAATATTGATTTAGTCGACAAAAAGGCTGCATTGTCTTTTGCTAGGAGCAAACAAGTATTTCTGTAGGTTGACTTATAACTACCCATACATCTGCATCCATCACATCCACACTTTTCTGGTTCTGACAAACGACAAAGATGACCTTCCGCCCTGAGCACAAAACCAGACCTATTTAAAATGCTGAAAAAACAGGTGTTTGTGTGAGATGTGATGTGCGATTCACATCTCGATTAAGTCAACTTTACCCTGAGAATATCAATAAAAAAACACTGAATTAATACAGTACACAGAGGAAGAAGCAAAGAAACATACGTTTTGGGGTAGACTGGAGAGCAATGTGTTACAGTGGGTAAGCCTTGTTGTAATAAAAACATGCACAAGATGTTTCACTGTAGGGCTTAACGATTTGAGAAAAAAAATCTAATTGCAATTTTTCTGCCAGATATTGCGATTATGATTGGATTTGCAACTATTGAAAAAAAAAGTTCAGCTAAAGTTCAATATTCACTGCCTGTCTATTTTTGACGGAAGCCGCATCAAGCAGCACAGAGCAGATGAACCAGGCAGGAAGTCAGACACAGAACAGCATAAGAATACGGTTGATTTTCAAAATAAAACACCCTGTGCAGACTCCCAATTGCATATCAACAATAAACACAGTTAAAACAGACAAAAAAAACGATTTAACTACGTAGCTTACTTAAATATATAGAAGCAGAAAAAGCAAGGACAACCAACTAATTCAGGGCCCGACAATAACGGTGGCCCGATGTCCTGGGGCCAGTAAAAAAGTAATGTCGGAACTGACTTACACTGGCTCGATCGGACCAGAGCAAAAACATTAGTATTATTATTAGTAGTATAACATTGTTGCAGCTCTTGGCCCACACCATTGGCCAATCATGAGTTGTAGTCATGTGACGAGTTGTTGTCAAATGTTATTTCTCTAATATCAATCAAGCGGCAATCTCTGGGTCTGAAAAGCGAAACGATGCAGATGGAACTTAAACCTGCATTCACTCTAACGGCCAGTAGAGGGCAAGTCCACTGGTTGCAAAAAGAAGTCCGGTTTAATCTTTCAGCCCTGTTTCACTGGAAGAAAGAATAGCTTTGACATTCGCAATGAGGGCCTCTTTGGTTACATTCCTTATGGGACAGGAAAACTAGATTAGATTCAGTGGAAAAAAACAACAACTTTCTTACCTGTGATAAAATCTACTGAGATACTGTGGTTTATCATGAGCACAGCTTCTCTCTTTGAACAGTTCTCCTGTTTGAACTGAATCAGGACAACTTTCAGGCAAAGCTCAAAGCAGCAGAGCTACGAAGATGATGGGCAACTGTGACACTGTCTTTGCAAGATCTACAACAGCATTGGCCATCTGTTCAAATACTTAAAATGACCAACGTTTACACTCTCCTGACACTTTGGACGTCTTGTGGACATAACAGTAATTAGCAAAAGCGGAAGTAGTATGACTTTGTTTTACGATCACAAAACCTCTTAGGCTGCCCCCAGACAGATGATTGTATTGTGTGAAAAAATGAAGCCTCATTTGAATGGAACTTCAACGTTGGCAAGGCGCTGCCAATGAAATACGTGCAAAGGTAATTTCCTGGTGAATTACTTTGTAATCTCAACATTGTAGTTCTTCTGTTTGCCTGCTGATCAATGAAAACTAAATGGACTGCTGTTGTAAAATACTACATTTTAATATTAAAAACGGTTGTGCAGTGTTTCATAAGCATACAAATTCATGTATTTGTTGCTCAAATTGGACTTTGTGGATCATATTTCAATGTCTCACAGGCAGCCGAAACAACACACCCCCAACAGACCCTTGTGGGTTTTTTTTTATCGCAGCCTTGTTTATTCTATTTAGGAAGATTTCTTTCTTTTTACCAAGCTGGCGTCCTAATCTTCAAAAAGGCCATGGTCTCACTATAACAATCAATTGGTTTTAGCTGGCGAAACTTAAAACTTTATTTCGGATAGGATAGAGAGGCAGTAAATGAGGGATAGAGAGGGGACAACATGGAGCAAAAGGCTGCAGGCTGGACTCGAACCTGGGTCACTGTGATAAGGACTCCGCCTTATGCATGGAGCGTGTGCACTACCAAGCTAGCGCCCCAACTTAACCACATCTTAACCATCACAGATCACAAACCGCTAATTGAGTTTTTGAAAGTGTCATATGAGTCATGCTGAAAGACACTGAGAAAGACCCTGTTTGATAATTTGGTTTAAGACTTATTCTTGTTAATCCCTTACATACGTGCCTTGTCAGAGTCTTCAGTGTTATCAATACCTCTGCTGAATGGACAGTCCCTTTCAAAACACTAATCTTTTTCAGTTAACTACATCTGTATCAGGGCGGTTGTCCTGTATCTAGACATTTTCTGCCCCGAGCAATTTCTCCAATGGATCTCCAATTTTGGCAGCTGACAAGACTGCTAAGAGATTTGTCACTCAAATGCAAAGCCTGTATATCCTGCTGTAAAAACATGAAATAATTCGGACATCTGTCACCATCTCTGTCTAGCTCTCTTTCTATGTCTCTATCGTTCTCCCCTTCACTTTTTCTCTCTGTCAATTCAACTGAATAAATGTGCCCTCTGTATCTCTGTCGTTCTATGTCTTCTCTATATATCAAGCTGCCAGTGAACTGGATCACTGCAGCAGAATATGCCTTCTCTTTGTGGCTATAGGATAGGGCCTTGTCAAAAGCGCAATGTATTATTTATCCCACATTACACACAAAGGTTCAGTGGGGATTTCGCTGTCCTGTTGGAAGTCTTGGCACAAGCAAGAATAAGGGGGATAAGGGAGTATAATGCAATTTAGAAAAAAGCAGTGTAAACAATGAGCAGACGTCAGGGGAGTTCCTTCCACTTAAAGCCTTTCCAATGATTCTCTCCTCTGTTGATGAGCTCATTCATTCTCTCCTCATCCTATATTTACATTTTAACCATATCCCTTCAGAATTTACACATGCTACACCACCTCAGCCTGATTCTGCCTGTCCTTCCGTGGTGTAACTTAACACATTAGTGGGGTTTTATTTGGAGAGTTGCACCAGCAACTCCCTGATCACCAGCTAACTAATCATCAGGGCAAAGCCAGGCCAGATGTTCATGTTGTTATTTACCTCGGAGAAATTAGTGAGACAGCCGAAAGGAAAAACACACAAGTGTGTATGAACACTGCAGACGAACACTATCAGACCAAAATAAATACTAATCAATAAACAGGTTTGAGGGTAACTGTGTGAGTGATGAAGTCATGATGCCTCCGTAACTCTTCTGGACCATTAGCTCACGTTTCAGTCTGTTGGTATCAAAGCTTTATATTTTTAGTACTGAAGGAAATGTGTTCGGATTAAGCGGTTGGTGAGATTTTTACCATTATATAGATGTTTACTTTCTCAGCATAGGATGCAGGTCTGACAGTTGTCACAAGTTAATATCTGGTTGTCACTGTTACCAGAGACTACAGTCTGCAGTTTAGTTATATACACTTTACTGCAAACAGAGTTACACAGAATCTGCTGTTACCAAAAAGAAGTTAAGTTTGTATTTCTCTCTCTAACTTTCTCTCAGATTTTTTTCCTTTTATGGATTTGTTTAAATTACATTTCAACGTCAATATAATTTAATAAATTAAACAGTTTGGACAGCATGTGATGCTCATCCAACCCTGGTCAGAAGGAGGGTAGTGAATATAGCAGCTAATATGCACACTTCATGATTTGTTTATTTATCGCAAGTCATATTATCATCTCAATATATAACAATGTTATCAGACATCACAGATTTTCCTCATATCTTGCAGGCCTACCTCATTCACTTCATTTCTCATTTGGTCAGTTGTTTGCTTGATAGGATGGCTTTTATATCTATATAAAACTTTTATATCTTTCAATATTGCTAAGTATCACGATAAGTATCAAATCGTTATTTCTTGAATGGTTAATTGTGGTTTAAACTCTTCTTTTTGTCAACACTGAGCCCAAACAGTGGATCACTTCACAAATCTGAGGTAGAACATTCAAAACAATTACGATAAAATCTTTGTTAACAAAATATGCATGAGTAAAATTAAGTAAAAGCTTTTTTCAGTCCTTTTTTCTCAATAAAATAAACATCTTAATAAAAAAACAAAGTCTTTGTGTATGATTCAAGTGAATAAAATCAAACATTTACTGAATATTGAATATTTGTTATACTTATTTAAAAATAAAAAAAATTGCATTATTGTTTTATTGTCCAGCATTTTCATGGAAAAGGTTCAGGTGTAGCTTCACACACGAAGGATAGCAAGTGATGTTCAGAGACGTGACAAGGCTGCAGCCTACAAAAGGTGTGTCCTGCTGTAGCCCTAAACCCCCGACTGTACCTGGCCCTCCTTCTCAGACTAGTCCGCCCAGACCTACAGATGTCAAAACTAATGGTGCATTTGGGTGCTTCTTGTAAACTAGGCATTTATCTTCAAACAAGCATAAAATTGTAGCTACCAACCTGACCTTAAGTCAGACAGGTTTCATAACAACAGCTTATAGTATGGGTTGTAAATAGAGGCACAGCAAGAGACAGAAACACAAGAGAGAGGCAGAGAGTATTGTATTGGACAGAGATGGGGGTGTACTTGCTGTAGAAACTAAACTTTATCCTGTTTTACAAACATACACATTGACCTATACAACAGAGTTGCATTATGATGCTTGTTTTTACTTTTATGCTGAATGGAGTTCTCACTTTATGTCTACTCCAGTCTCTCTAAAACTAGCTATTTGTCTTTTCTCTTTATCCTAGGAACACGTCACGTCCCTATGTCTTGGGCATGTAAAAAAGGATGCCATACGATGGTATATTTGTTTTTTGTATGTTTTTCTTGAATTGAAAATTACAAATCAATAGCAAAAACAACAACAAAAAAACCAGGGTAGCATTATTGACTTCTGGCTGTGTTTACAACTCACGACGGACATCTCAAGACCAATATATCACACCCCTGATATGTAGTATCTGGACAGAAGCAGTCTGAAGCACACACATCCAATGTGTGCAGTGATTTGTTCAACTGTGGTTTATTTCAGCCTCTGCTGTAAAAGCACAGCATCCTTGACAGATAGGTAAAAGAAAAAAAAATAGATCGAGAGAGTTGGAGACAGAAAAGCTAAAGACAGAAGGATAATTTCACTGTGATATGGATATTCAATAAAAAGTCCTGAAAGGCGATTAAATCCAATTAACTTAACCAAGCTTTATCGAGAATGATGCGAGTCCTTATCATTGATATGTCTGGAAATAGCCATATGTCATTTATATTACCACTCCTCAACGTCAATGATGAAAGCATCGATCCTCAGTCAAATTCTGAAACTTTACCACGCCATCTACCCATTGTGAGTGCACTCTGCACTTAAAACTACTACAATATACTGCTAAAAATGGTTTTTTTTATTGCTGTAGCTCACTCAGTACCTTCTAGCGTAATTGCCTACAGTATGAGAAGATTTTTCAAAAAATCATTCATAATGCATTTCATTATTATTTGAGCTTTTCAGTCATCCCCAAAAGCAGAACATTCAACTTGTCCTCCACGTCTAAGGCTGCACAAGTTGAATCCATTAGTCGACACTGAATGACAGCATATGGTTGGAGGGCATCTATCCACAGAGAGAGAACTCAATTAACACTTGACACAATAACCACAACTCTCTCTCCAGCTCATCAACCAGCTGTGGACAGCATATTAGTTTTTATCCATCAATAACCATTAGATAGATAGAATGATAAATAAAAAATAAGGCCCAAAAACTGTTGTTTTGACTCACTGAGGTTCATTATTTGTTGTTTTTATGTTTTTAATCCATTGGTTAATAAGTGCATTTGCATTACTTCCCTTACTGAAAAAAGGGATCATGTGGCCTATCAGTATAATTACAACATTAAAAAAAACACAGCTGCCAGCTGCAAGGTTTCCATTTAGCAGCAGTGATGGGACGTGTTGTGTTATAGTCCATTAGCAGGTTTAAAAGACCATAACCAGGTTTTATGCATCGTCTTTATTATCTTCATGTGTGTCCCTCTTCACGCTCGGCCTGTTAATGTGTTACTGCCTCATTGGTGAAGTTACGAGATAAAGACTGGACAGAGAGTTTAATGATTTTAACACATGACATGGTTTAGAGCTGGACTGGCTTTACTATGCAATGCTTTACTGTACAGTACATTATACGGGATTTAGGCATTTCTTGTGCATAAATGTAACGGTTTCGCGTTTTCATGATAGATTACTCATAAAGTGCTGGATGGATTGACTAACCAACATACTGATTTAAAAATCAGGAGTCATTTTGAGCCTTTTAATTGACTGGCTTAAATCCAAAACCGGAGTCAGGGTTCTGCAACTGTTTCTGGTCAGAAACCCATTCGTAAGTTCAGCAATTAAGGAGTTTTCAAATTATGTGAATTTGAGTAAGGTGCAGTGTTGTATTCTATTTTTAATGTATTATATAAGTTACAAAATACTTGACTTAATTGCATTGACATGCATCACTGTATATTTTGGAAGATATGCAAGAGGAAACTGGAGTTAAATAATCTCAAACTTTAATCAAGTTTAATATAAAAATCATTGCATACTGAATGTTATTGGCATCTTGAATAACACAGTGTATTGTTCAATTTTAGAATATCCCGTCGCAGTATGCATTTGTTCCAATTCCGAAACTCAGTAAGCTTAAAGGGGCTATATGTAGTTTTCAGCAGCCACTAGCGGGTGTAGTTTTTAGATTGCAGCCAGGTGTGTGCTCGTCTTCATGCTCAAACTCAGGAGCGAGCAGGATCTGACACACTGAGACGATACACCGGAGAAAGCATCACACAACATGCTGGAAGTCAGGTAAACTCTTACTTAAATGTTATGCCGTAAAATGTTTTATCAGCTTGACGTTGAACTAATCCATAATCGTTGCATGATAAAGTTACCATTGACTGCACTCAGCCAACATGTCGGCGTTAGCCTCGCCTGCCGGCTTTTCAGTAACTATTTGTTTATCTTCTGTGTTGGAGTCTGTGTTGTGCTTTTGGTGTTGGGGGACTCCGTTAGCTGCAGTGTTGTTGCTGTGTGTACGTCTCAGAATCAGAAGGCAAGAGGCTCAGGAGCACACATACAGGAGAATCTTCACATAGGATAAGGCATACTGGCTATCAGAGGGAACAGAAAAACCCGTCAGGTTACAACCCCTTCACAGACAGGCAATAAAAAAGTGATTCATATTATGACAGAATGCCATAAAGCCCCTTTTAGAGATATTTTCCATTAATTTTAGGTGCTGCTTTTGTGGCTAAAAACTCATTTTAGTCAAATCTGAATATCAGCCTGAAACATTCAGTTTTAAGTTGGGTTCTACACCTGGGGCACATTCAGCCCTGGCGAAACGCAACAAAGCGGAGAGTTTAACAAATACATGTAATGCATGTGAACTGCACATCAATCCCTTAATAATACGGCAGTGTTTATATGCTGACTGGGTAACCTCTGACACACCCAACAAACTAGAGAAAAAGTACCTCAAAGCCTGTTGCACAGAGTTTCACATTGTTTCTAGGTAGCCTGTTGTTCAGCTTGGAAACTAGCAAAACAGTACAGAACCTTTTCAGGTTGAACGTACCCCTGATGTGAGGGCCCGACCTCCAGGCTGAAAAACTCAGCCCTGACACCCGGCACAGACTGTTTCCCGCTAAAAACAGCCACTTTCAATTTTGTTTTTCAATTGGACAAAACACATTAAACGCAATCATTTTAGATGGTTATACATAAACACAATCTCTCACACACACAGAAGCAGCATTCAGTATTCTGATGAACACTCGCCGGTCTCTGCTCTATCACTCTGTCTCCAATTCTACATAATAGAGGCCAGGTCATTCATTAGCCTCCTTTAAAGTGTTGATCGGAGGAATAAGGGGAAGTGTGAGAGAGTACGAGTCAGAATGGGAGAGAGAGAGAGAGAAACAACCTGCCTCAGTGTTAGAACTGATAGGCCACTAAAGCCTTTTTATGCAATTGTGATTTAAGGCCAAGCCATTCTTTCACTGCTGGTAGTTAAGAGGGATATAAAGCCTGCTTAATCTTCTACTTAATCTTACACTCGCAACCTTCTACTCGACAAAACACGCTCACACAAACCATGTCTTGCTTTGGATGACATTTTTATTGCATGTTTGATAGGTATATGCCCATTCTTTTTTTCATTATGCCATAAATGTTTCATTCTTTTTGTTCTTTCCAATCTTCTACATCTCTCCGCACTGTCTTTGAGTAGGTCTATTATACATGTCTCCTCTATTCTCTTTCTCCTTCTGTCTTCCTCTTTGGTCTGAGGAATACTTAAACAACTTTTTTGCAACTCTTTAAATGATAATACAGTGTTTTCTTCACTTACTTCTGTTGGTACAAGCACAAATGGTAGTGAAGAAAACCCTAAAATTATTTGCTATAAACCATATTATTGATTATTCCATCAGACTCAAAGTGAGATAGGTACACAAAGCACACGTGCATACATGATGTTCCTGTCTAGAAGGGAACCCTATATTGGCAAATGTGTGTGCTTTGTTTCCTTATTGTGCACACTTCAACAACTGATAAGATTATATGCAGTAAATACCTCTCATCCTTAAATGAATGTCTTTCCATATTTACATATTCAATTCAACAGTATCTTTATGTGCTTCTTTCTAACACAGACGCTGGCTGGCTGCGCCCAGACGCAGCAATCTAAAATGATGGATTTTTGAGTCAGATTTGCAAAGTACAGAAGTCAATGACAAAGTTAGAAGTTTCTGTACAATAATCTCCTGAATCACAGCAACCACATTCCTCTTCGGCAGAGAGGCAAAAGTTTATGGTAAATAAGAAAGACAAGCGGCATACTTAAAAACAACACCATGTCCTGAAAATAGGCCAGCTACAGCGTCCATATGGTTTAATACGACAAGCATATCCACAATATCAAACAGGTTCTCAGCTGCAACCTGTCCCCGAAATAAAAACAGCGGCACTGTAGCCGCACCAAAGAACTTCTATTTGGATGTCATCCGATGAGGCTTGATTTGAGCTAAATCTTTGACAATGTCCTCAGCAAAAAAAATCCAAAATAATGTTATTTGGGAGCTTTGCAACCCTCTCCCCCTCTTCTTTTCTCTCTGTCTCTTCTTGAAATAGAAGAGACAGACATGAATACCATGACTGCTAGCTTGTACGTGTGCTCTGCTTACTGTACTTGTCAGATTTTGCGTTTCACCCGTTTTCACCTAGACACCCGTTTTCACCTAGACACCCGTTTTGTCATATGATCAAATAGAAACTTAAGATTGGGCAACCGTACTCATATTACCCAGCAATCACCATTGCATATGTAGCTTTGTTCTATGTTTGTGACACGAATATAGCCTACTACAAAAATAAGACAATATTCATCTGTGGAATCTTTTTTTTTTTTTTAATACTTGCTACAGACTTTTACGGGTAAAACTACTGACTGACACCCTGGCAAAGGGGGATATGCACACTTGAGGATATAGGCCTACCACATGATTTCACTGGTGATACGGTGATAGGAGGTGAGCTAGTAGACCTGTTGTTTGATGAATGAAGGTGAGTTGATACGATGTGTTTTATTAAAAGTTGCACTAATCAATATTTTTATATTAACAATGGATCAAATGACTTTGTGCAAAGTGAAAGGTGCCGCTAATCAACACTGCATTTACCCTAAGCTTTTCACCACAGCTTGTTATGTGTTTCAGCTCACTCTTTTAGCTGCACAGCTCGTGACTTTATAGGTTGGTTCACTCTCACCGCTCTGATCAGTGCTGTTTTTTTACCAGCCGTTTCTGGCCTAAAAAGCTCTGATAAAACCCACATGTACACTACCTGCCAGTCAACAGCAACAGTCGAGTCATCTGGTTGACACCAAAACAAAAGTTAAAGGAGAGTGAGTATTGGACTTACATTCAACAGGAGGGCCAAAACACAGCTCATAATAAATGCTTATGTTGCTCCGTGTCTGCTGAATGAATGAATAGGCAGTTGTTTGCTAACATCTTTGCCATATCACAATATAAGATGGTTGGTAGTGTGGAAATACACAGCTTGTATTGATGCCCAAAAAAACCTATCACAGTTAAGCCAAATAAACTTTTGGTTGGTTTTTTAACCTTATTTTGCTGTACCAGTACGTACCAGTAAGTGTTTTCAAATGTCTGCACCAAGAAATAATCTCTTACAAACAGGCTGTCTTATAAACTTTCTAGTATTGCTGTTAGTCAATCACAGCAGGTGCTTTCACGCTGGCTTTGCCATCATAAAATGTATTTTTAACAACTATGACCATCTTATAAATGTACATGAGCTGTACCCATAAAATATAATGCTGCATTCCATGAAAAAAATATTTTGCTCATAGTTTCTCCACCACCACTAAGCTGTAAAAAAAAAAAAAAAAAAAACACTGCATGTCGACAAACACACACATACTGGTTTCCAGCTTAATGGCCTCAGGCCCATAGTTACCCCAAGAGAATTTTGGTATGCATCACTTTCCATTTAGTCTTCCAGAGAGTGTGTGTGTGTGTGTGTGTGAGCTCATGTGTCGATGTCTGTCTGTAAGAGATAATGAGGCCGTGTGTGTTTCACTCGGCTAACCCCTGGACTTAACCATCAACTCCTGCGAACTGGCAGCTAAAGTGGATAACTGGGAGCACATTTTCTAACAGTCACATTGCTGGACTCCGTTTTGAGCTCAGACTCCCCCCAACCCCCTCACTCTTCTTCCCCCCCATCCAAGTTGTTCCGCAAACTTCAACAATGACAAGCCTATAACGCCGGGAGGACTTACTGCTGCTTGGCTGCCATGTGTCTCTTTATTGGAGGTTGTCAGGATGGGACTCAGACAGTGACATGATTTAAGAGAGGAGGAGGAATTGCTTTAAACAATATATGACTAACAGACTGTGAAAACATTGGAAATGAAGCACTTAGTGGCTGCCTTTTTGCATCTTTCCATTATACAGAAACAAAGTTTGAGGAGTTGGTTATTGCAAGTCATGTAAAAACACAAACTCTTTCGCTAATACAGTATGAAATCAAAACAAACACAAAAGTCCTCACGCCTCTATCATTTTGTTTCCTTATCTTCTGTGTATCAGTACATTATGCAGAATAATTGCAGTATCATCTGTTGGACACCAAGCTAACTGCACTCGAGCAGGTTGGACTGCTCAAGGACACCTCATTACTGTTAATGAGGGAGGGGCTCTTTCATTTACCCACAGAAAATATGTCACTATCTGATTTTAAAAAATGGAGAGTTTGTTGGGTTGCACCTGTCCTGGTTAAGATTGCCAATAAAGTTTCAAACAGAGCACCCCACTGGCAAGTAATACAGAAAACACCTGGCTGTCCGAAGTGTTAGGTCAGTCCAAACTTCAGTCAAAAAACTTAATGTTTATTGGGGAATTAATTAGGAGCTTCCTGTTTCAGACAGACATACTGTGAGTGCTTGGCATTTGTGTCTAAACCCAGCTGAACCCAATAATCACAGGGTCAGGCCAGACATTTCAGAGGTACGTCATGGCTTTAAAGGTGAAAGCTTCAAAACAGGCCTATTATCTTTCTTACCTTCTTCTTGGACTTGAAGACATTGCAGCGGAAAACATTACTCTGTCCATCTCTGGCTATGTAGCTGAAAATCTTCAGATCCTGGGAGTCATGAGAGACATAGAATATCCTGAAAGATAGAATAAAATAGGTCAGAAATGGAAAGAAAATCTGGATACGATGCAAAACAGAATCAGAGCCTGGCAGCGTTTCTAAATGTATCTTAAGACGCAAAATAGGCACCCAGCCTGTTTCTCTGGGGTTTCAATGTGACAAAAATAAACACTATATTAAGTTTGTTTTAATCCGAAGGCAAGAGACCAAATTTTAGCTGTCAAGCTCAAAAAAGGGGGTAAAGAAAGTTGCAATTAGATGATTACGAGGGGTCGAATGCAGATACTCACAGATTTTTTTTTGTGACTTTGAGACAGGAAGTTGACATATACTGAGGCAGGTAAACTTTAATTCAAAGTAAAAAATATATTATTTCCGTGACAACAACGACACATTCCAGAGTGAGGAGGATACGGAGGAGGTAATACTATTACAACAACAAAAATCATGTGTGGAAAAGGACGCAGGGATGCAAACCAAGTTTGAGACCAAAATAGAGTTCTTGTGGTAGGGAGAGATTGTGTGCAACCAACAGTGAAGAGATGTACAATAACCTGCAGAGCAGGTAAATAGGAAGAAATAAGTTTGGGAGCAAAAGGAGAGCAAAAGAGATAGTACACAATAACCTGCAGGTGGGATAACATTGTATGATTTAAGCTCTACACTGGATCTAATTTATGATGGCAAAAGAACACTGCTGGAGAGATAAAGCATTGTGGAAGATAACACGGTTACAAGACTGAAACCAAGAAGCTGGAAATTGTTATTCGTAGAGTCTAAACAAGACCGATGCTTAAACAGGACATGATGTTTGAATATTTTGCAGATACGTTAAATATATATATCGTTAATAATATATAATTAATATATTAATAATATAATAAATGTATCGTTGAAAAGACTAAAAAAACAACGAAAAAAACAAACAAATCTGGGTGGCATTATGTTCCTGAAAATATATGTAATAATGCCAATTTGTTTTCATTGTGGTTTAAAAATATGTGTCCTCATAGACAGTATGATTATTAAGATCTTTAGGACATTCATAGCCGTGTAAATGGCCTCATTTATCTTTTCTGTTTTATAACCAGGCAGCACTGTCAAAAGTGTTTGTACCATTTTAACAAAAAGGTGCACGTCCATCTTGAGCATAATGTTCCGCTTTGCTAATCCAAATTTTCCACTTGTCCCACTGCCAAGATTTAACATTCACGATGATGATCACAATACTTAACACATTATCCTTGTATCCCTGTATAATCAAGTTATAATTAAAAAAAGACTTTTTTTAAAAATTTTAAAAAGTTGCAAAAATCATCCATGATTATAAGTTTTAGCAGTCTACAGGAAGTCTTCATTAGACTGTGATGAGCAACCGCATTACTATAAAGACAGTGCCACCTTTTTGCTTTCTCAAATTATTATAGTACTTTTGCAATGATTTGTTGGTTCGGTAACCCTCACCATGGTTGACATAATAGGCTGGGAAAGATTATTAAACCTTGTCAAAAGACTATTGGTGCCAACTTGATCTGATGCACGTTAGAGCCACTTGAGACAAAGTGCTATATTAATATAATCTTTAATTATTTTTCATTCTTGCCATTTTTACAAGCTTGCTAAAGAATTTCAAGATTATAGTTAGAAAATAAGTCTTGAAAGCTTTTACAAAAAAATCATGAATGACTGCACTCGATCTCACCAATTCTGATTAAAACCTTTAACAAAATAGATAAACTAATACAGTCTCTGGTTGAGGGTATTCTAAAGTATATGCACAGAATCTTGAAAATGCAAAAAGATGGCTCCTCTGATCCAAAATGTTTCATCATAGCAAATAAATTAAATGAGCAAACCCACATTGCAAAGCTGCCTAATTTATGCTTAAATGTTTTGGCTGTGCCCTTAAAACCTTTATTCGAGCACAACATGTGACTTCACCAGCATTAAGGATGTACGTCCTTTTTGCGCTATCAAGATTGTTCAAAATTAAGTGCTGCAATATATGGCTGGATTTTGAAAGTTAATGAGTGAATAAACTAGTTGAAAGAAGTACCAGAAACCTGAGGCAGAACAGCTTTCTAATTGGCCAATTAGAGGCATAATTAAAGGGCCCGGTGGTATATTTAGGGTAATTTATCACAATGACACGATGGACATCCAGGCCAGAGCAGAAATTAGAGATGATTATGCAAATTGCACTGTTGTCTCTGTTCAAATGTGTGACTGGGTGTGTTTCTGTGCACATTAGTTTTGTACATACTGCATATTTGTGTGAATGTGTATGTGTTGCACACTAGAAATCAGGGGTCTCATCTATACAGTCAGTGGCATTTCTGTGGTATTTGTATTGGCCTTTTCCTCTAGGAGCCAGACTAGCTGAGGTCTTGTGGTATGGATGGTGTCTTTGTCAACCCTGCTTAGCAGACTGTCAAAATACCAGACGCAGCTATCTGCAGTGACTCATACAATCACACACACGCACACAATTGGAGAGTTTCAGTCCGATTTCTAATCCATTGTGCTGCTGCAAAAAATTAATGAGTTTTACTTTAGCCAGCTTGTTAAAAGAAAAGTACAATTTATTACAACTTGGATTTTATTTTCATTGGTCAGACTTTTTTTTTCCTGATTATGATAGTGTGTTAAACTCACTAAAGTATGCAAGCCAACAGCAGTGTTTCCCCTATATTCAGTCACAACATCGTTTTGTGTCATAACTTTCACACGTTCATTCATAAATTCACCCCGTTTGTGTTGCGAAGCTCTGAACTGACGTTTGCGGCTTCCGTGACCTGTGACCTGGATCTGACATCAGCTACCAAACAACAACACAGCTGCATGGCGGTCACCCGGCACACGTTTGAAATTAACTTATGTGAATCACTGAAGGAGATGTGAAACGCTAGCAAACTCAAACTACACTCTTTCAGTGTTTTCGTAAGCCTGCAGCTGAAGCTGCTGTCGCTCAGGGGGACACTGCAGCTGCAGCAGTTGACACGAACGTTAAAGTTACTGAAACGCAGAAAACGAGCCAAATGAGGCTGATGTTATCGTAACGTTACCTGGTGAGTGAAAATAGCATATAGGCCTATGTTATCATTAACGCTATCATTAACGGAACTGTAACAGCATTGTTGTTCTATTGAATTGAATCTAGAACTAGTTAACTAACGTTAATGTGGTGGATCAGTGAATGCGGGATAGTATGTGTGTGTGTGTGTGTGTGTGTGTGTGTGTGTGTGTGTGTGTGTGTGTGTGTGTGTGTGCGTATACAGTAGTAGCAGTTGCTGGATGCATGCTCGCATTTAAGCTGATACAGAACATAAACTACGTTTGACAATGGTTTTTGGAAGATACTGTAGGTGAGCTTATAGGCCTAGGTTCTTTGTTATTACTGCTACTGAAAATCTCCATTATTGTTAATAATAGTTGCAACTTGCACTGTGAAATGTGCATTGAAAATTGCCAGATGATAAAACCAGATTCATTTAACATCTAAGGCTAAATGTAGCTGAGTTAGATGGTGATTAACACTAAACATGAGACATTTTCACCAAAACATTGGTGCAGAAAATGTCTTCAGAATGCAGGAAATTAAATGTTTAATGCTCAAAATCTTCTTGGGGAGGACCCCCAGACCCCACAATCGTGTACTCATCAATGACTATTTTTTAAAATACTATTAAAATATCTTCTAGTCTTGATCTCGTGACCCCAACATTCTGGATTGTCACATCTCATATGCTAAGTGTTTTGTCACAACTCTAATCCCTAAAATGTCCACTTCACGTTTGAACACAAAGTGACGCCTTTCCCACCTGTAACTGTAATTGGCTGCATACTATTAGTGAGGGTAGTGGCGCTTAAGGGACGTCACACTGGGACGGGGGAGTTTGTGGCTGGAGGGAAAAATCACAGTATACTCACTAGAAAAAACTAGACTACACCACTGCTAATAACCCCTCAATGCACAAGGAAACTGTGGCTGTGCAACTACGGCAAAACTATGACAACAGATTAGACTTCAACCAGGAGATCGGCCTGTAAACTGTGAGAGATTTTTATAGCGGAATTTTGGTAATATTTGTTTTAATTGCTCTTCCAAATTAGTTTGACTAACCTCTTGGTTTGTTTTCAGCCTGCCCGACTGCTTGTGTTTCTTGCCACGCTGAACCTATTTTTATCTATGATGCTGTGCTCCTACACCAGATGGGGCCCAATGACTGGAGCTAAAATGAAAATTAAACCCAAGTTGTAATAAACTTCAGTTTTCCTTTTGGAGGTGTTATAACATGTATTTGATCCATTCAAAGTTATTAACATTTTGGTTAGGTCAGCAAACCTTTCTATATTTTGTCAACATGTCCAGCTTCACAATAAAGACCTAACAGTGCCCATTGGGGATGGGTTACGATTTTCGAATAATCGATTAGTTTATTCAACTATCTTAAAAAAATATACTTTCCTTTGTTCTGACAGATGCCTGATAGTAACACGTCACTACCAGGCTGGCTTCAGTTTGGCTATAGCGCTGTGAGATGGGCTACCTGCTCAGGTTGCAGCCTGAGAGTTTTGTTCAAAGAATGGTCGAAAAGTTCCACGTGACTATCAAATAGTATTTTGTTTGAAATGCCCATCCATACTGCCAACACAATAAAAGTTTATTGGGAAGCACATGCTGCCGTGAGTTAGACACGTCTCCATTTTATTACCATGGCAAACACTGCAGCAAAAAGGCAACATTATGCACTAGCTGCGGCTCTTTCTTTGCCCTCCCTTCACCCCGCGACCCCCAGTCACAGTGATAAAAATCACTGTCCCAACAGATTTCTTTTTTTGTGAAATCTAAAGCAAGGGGAAAAGGTCTCATGTTCTGCCAACTGTTGCCTAAAGAGAACTGAATCTTTGCTGCTCTGCCAAGAGTGAGTAAAAGTGAGCTTAGCTGACTGGCTTATTTGACAAATCCCCAAACAGCACAGAGATGACAGCTCAGATACATCTCTATCAAGTGACAGTGACAAGAACAGCTGCCAAACATCCAGGTGAAGACGCCTCAGTTAGATCAGATCTCCGAGTAAGAGAGGCAGGCTCGACACGAAAGCCATCAGAGATGGTTTATGGGTAAATAAATCAGCGGGAGAACTTCTTATCTTGTATTTTAAGTTACACCACAACATTTTCACATGAAGTAATGCAACTTTTCAACTCTCTGCTTCTGAGTGAATCAACCCCTTAGCACTGCAACTTAGCTGTGGGTGTATTACAGGGGAACGAGACACAATTTGTTCAGAGCAGCAGAAGATCTTTCATTTTTCAATCCTTCAAAGCCTGTTAATTGAAATGAGCACTACAAGTAAGATGATTAAAATGCAGATATTGTAGCTAAAACACAGTTAAAAAAGGAAAGACTGATACTGATATTTACACAGTCTGTAACGCTGGTGACGAATATTAATCAATTTTCATTTGAGATCATCCTGATAATCAGAGACATTTGGAGGGCAAATCTAAAAATGAGATAAGAGTTCAATTAAAATCTGCACTTGCGTCTCTTTGAAACTTCGACAGTGAATGATTTTACATCAGTGCGTCAGAATCAAAATGCGTCTCTCTTGACTCATCATTTTGCAGCAACATTCAGCATCATAACAGGGAGACCGCCACTGAGGAAAAGGTGCAGAGGAAGCAATTCACTCGGCAGATCTGAATGCAATCACTGATACCTGTGAAGGAACTGGTGCCATCCTGTTACTTAATCATGTCATCACATCATGGAAACATCAGCATCACAGGCAAACATGAACACAGTGAGTTCTTCTGTGGGTTTTGAAAAGTTGGTTCCTAGTTACCCTTAGGGACACTGAAGTTATGTCCTTTGAATTTTGGGGCATTTTAGCAACCTGCTGGGGGCAGTTTACATTCTATACCAGTATTTCTAAGACTTTCAAAGATTTTAAATTGACTATAATTAGGCCACAAAAAATACAAAAAGGGTCTCATCAGAAATGTCTTCTTGGCTGTGTGGAGAATGTTTTGAAATTAAAAATAAATGCTTTGGATATTCATGGTGGGAAATATATTTATATAGCTTCTATAATTGAATATGAATAACTAAAATTTAAATACCTAATGATAACATATGAAGATTTAAAATTATACAAATTTGTTTCCATTTGTATGGTTTGCAAATTGCAATTACCATCTGGCAATTTGCAATTTGCCAAGAGAAATGTCAGTTGAAAAATATTTCATATGCTTTCTCAAGTTTAAAATGTAACAGTTAAGCTTACTGTTTAAAATTTAAGCTCATCTTATACGGCCTGTTATTGTCTGCAGTATTAGAGTTTTTTTATTCAGTGATAAAATATCTTGGATCAAAACATATCTGTCACTATTCTTAAGTAACCCAATTCTATTCAAATTTAAAATGTAGAGGTGACTTCATTTGTTTTCATCATTTTATCTCACAAGACCGATTTTGCAGTCAAGGTCCATCACTTGGTTTTTAAGCATCTCTTCCCTGACTCAACTATGATGTGTCAAACATTTAACTGTACGAGGTCACAGCGTTGAAACGTGTTTTTTTTCAAGATTTTTTAAAAGACTCTTTAAATTAAATACCTTTTAAGAAAAAAAATTTAATTGAAATCCTTGAAAAGAAGCCATCAGAACAATTCTGTGATAAAGACCAGAAAATGGTGCGTAGATTAAAGTCATACTTAGTGAGAGGCGATCTACGGAAAAGAGTTTCATGCATGAGGCGGAGACAGAAGGCGAAAAAGACTGTGACTGAAAGACCAGAGGCTGAGAGTGTGAGTAAAAGAGACACTTAAAGGAAATGAGAGGATGGAGAGAGGCAGAAAGTGAGTGTGTGAAAGATTACAAAGTTAATGGCGAGATGGAAAAAGGGAGAGAGAAAAGGGCGAGACAGAGATCGTGCATGAATAAGGACTGAGAAGAAAGCGAGACAGCAAAGCAAAGCAGATGATTCATGACTCATCCAGCGAGATAAAGTTCAGCGGTGCATTAAGAGTTTGACAAAAACGCTCCCGCTCCTTCACATTTAACCTGCGCCAGCCAGGTCTTCATCAGCAAAGTTTAACCAGAAAAACGGTCAGCTTCTTTAAAGGCCGCTCAGGTTACATAATAAACATACATGATACCTGGCTATTCACCCAGGCAGTCAACAAAAAGCTTTTTATCCTAAAATACCTGCTTCAAAATCATTTTGATGATACACTGAACTGTAATAGGTTAGAATAGCGTCTGTCATAGCCATTCTGGCCCGGTAAAATTGAAACCCTGAGCAGGAAATCTATAGCGAGAACGGCGTAATGTTTTATGGCGCAAACATGACTCTTCAGCAAGCAAGCTATAAGAAGGAGCAAAAAGTATGTAATGTGCAATGTAAGTTCTTTGGAAGAAGCAAGCTCTATATTCTCTGTGTGGATTTCATGACAGAGGCTGCAAAGAGATAGAAGAGGACACTGGAGGATGTGAGGGAGAGAAAAAGAGAGAGTAACCAAGCAAGACCAGACAAGAGTAAATATCGGACTGGTTAACCGTTGCTGTGAGTTAAAAAAGCTAAACGGGTGCAGGGCAGATCCAGTGCTGGCCTTCTTGTTGTTGGAATAGTGAGAAAATACTTATTAGCTGGCTTGCTATGTCTTGTGTTGTTGCACTTTCTTGATGTTGGCCAGTTAGCAAAGTTTTTGACTCAATCAAAATCAGCCAGAGGTTTTCACAAACAGAGGTTTAGCCACCAGCTTTAATTATTATGTATTGGTTTATCATCTTGTTAAATAACACAGAGGCTGCAAGACAGTCGCCGAGCTGGCATTCTTTCAGTTGGATTAGTGAGTCGAATTGCACCCGAACAAGGGCTGAAATGATTCATCGATTATTCTATTACTAAAATGCACTGCCGCAAATTCTTTGCATCGAGGTTTCGTTTTATCTATTTAACTATAAAGCACACTGTTCCACATTTATTACTGTCGCATTTCACGCTTACCTGTGTGAACACGACGTGATTATGATGGTGCTAAGTGGAGGAAGACAATAAAAATAGCGAGGGACGAAGAAGAAAGTGTCCAAAGTACGGGATTATTTCAAGCTAAAAGAAAACAACAACTCTAATGTTACAGTTCGTCCACTGTAAAACGAAACTTATGTCACCCAACGTTACCGCAACAGCATGACGGCACCTGATCAGAAAGCACCCGTTTTTTTTGCCCGTGGACCACAGACAAGCTGACTATGAATCTATCATCTATCAACTTATACAACTGATCCTGTCACTGGAGTGGGGGGCGACGCTGCCCCACCAAGCAAAAGTACTTCTTAAACGATGCATCGATGAAATAATCTGCAGAAGCTTTGAGTACTAAAATCATCATTAGCTGCAGCGCTGATTTGAACATTACAATGTCTGGTGTTGTTGCACTTGCTTGATGTTTGCCGGTGTTAGCAAAGTTGTCACCTTGCTAGTTTTTTCCTCATAAGTAACCGTAACAAATGCATGTGTACAGCTGTTCTTATTTATGACAGCGGTGAATTACACTCTGAAACAACATGGACACCAAAACGCATGAAAAACTAAATATTAAATAAAATTTAAAGTTATGATAGGTAGTGCTGTGTTAACAAGACTCCACACACACTCTCACTCAGCTAACCTTGTTAATAACCCCTTCTTGTTAACACGCTGGGTCTATCATGCAGGAGGCTGTGATGTGATGTTTGAGTAATGAAGTGGGCTTGTTTTAGAAGGCCCCTGTAATTTTTACTTTGATAAACTGCAGCCTGTGAAACACAGCTGCTATAAATCAAAGGCCAAGAGGTAATATGCCACACACACAGTATTGACAATCACACGGTTACAGGGAATCAATACAATAATGCAACTGTGCCAAATCAGGCTACGTGTGTGTGTGTGTGTGTGTGTGTGTGTGTGTGTGTGTGTGTGTGTGTGTGTGTGTGTGTGTGTGTGCCTGTCTTAGCAAGAGCATCATGTTAAGGAATAAAAGCCAAGTACATCTGTATTGATACTGCCTCCAAGAATTTATCATCCTATTAGACGAAATCTATCAGCTTCAGTATCATGAAACATGAAACAAAGGATACTGCAGTGTGGCGCTTTGAAAACATTTACTCAGTGGATCCGACAAAGTATCCTGTTGGCTGGAGTAAGGTGCAGACTGTGTGTTTTAGTTTGACATCACGTTTACACCTGGTATTACAATGTGACGTGTATACCGATACGTTATCCGGATAATAAACCATCCGATCTTGCCAGGTGTTTACACTTGGTATTTTTAATGCGTTCTTGTTCTCCTCATTGACACGGGATCTCTGTCTTCCAGAGCAAAACCTGAGCGTGAGTAATTTGAAATGGCAGAAAATCCGCCCAGACAACCTTACAAAAAAAATCATATAGTTTTATGAGTTGTTGAGTAAGGGGAAACTTTGTGAAGCAACGATATTCTAAAAAAATTTTAAAAAAAATACTGTGTCTGTATGTCTCAGGGTGTTGCAGTACTGGCGTGTGAGCTACCCTGTGACTAAACAATATAAGCTGAAAGGAAAGGTGTTTTTTTATGTGTCAGTTATATTTATGGTGTATTATAACTCTAATAGTTCATTAGACTGACCTCATAAGGCTAATTAGTGATATTTTAGTGTCAATCAACTGCACAATGAAGTTACAGTCTAGAGCTATTGGGCTTCTTAGCATTCCCTGTCTATTAGGCTGAATGGTTTAAGCGTCACAATATGAAATTTACAAGGCCAGAGAGTGGCATCTCTGTAAGTTCAGTTTATATTCTGCAAGTGTTTAACACATAAACACAAATGTATTTATTTGATTTTTTCAGGTGGTGCATGTTTTTTAACTTGGAAGCCATTCTTAACTCACTAACTTTACAACTTAACTCATTGTCTCAACATGTACGTAGCAGACTGTGTGAGTTTGCTAATGGACATTGTGATGAGCACTGTATTTTTGTGTGTTAGATAAATGTATAGTTAGATCCTGCATTTGCCTTTCTCTTTTATGTCAGAACAAGCTATGAAAATTTTGTAAATTCTCCTGTATGGGAGATTTCTCTGTAATTACAAATCACCCAATTTTGTTGAGCTGATATCAGTTGTTGTGCCCATATGATTTAAATATCATATGGGCACAACAACTGATTGGACTATCTTAAACCTAACCTGTTCCAGTGTGGGTCATTTGGGAAAGAAATAAGAATTCAGTGTGTGGTGTTTCTAACGTTTGCCTTCTGATCCAGTCAGTGCCCTTGTTGTCATGAAGACCATTTTAAACATGTTTGATATTTATGACTGGAATAGGGGCCACTGACATCACATGCCCAATACCAGAGACAATTTAGAGCCTAAAAGTACTTTGGCAATACTTAATGTCTACTATAATGGTGAGCAAACTGCAATGTATTGTGAGTGAAGTTTAGTACAGAACCACAGTTCAACGGTGGTTCTCGTCACTCTCTTATAGCTTCATCCGTAGAGTTAACAGTCTGTGTTGCATCTCTCCAGTCACCATTTCATCCAAATGTAGCTTCCCCCCACCTCTGAGTTTCTTTCCCTTTTCTGTATGGATGGAAAATTGGAAAGGCAAAAACTTTCTAGTGGATTTTGGTTTCTGTTTTAGCACAGCAAAACATAAGAATTTGTGTGATTACAGGATTTCAGCGATTTGCTTATGACGTGAATTACTATCTACTAATCGGCCAGTTGTCTCTGTATTTATTCAGCTGTTCGGCATTTGCTTATCTCTGTCAGCAAAGACCAAAAAATGGTAAGCGTGGTGGTAAAACTCAATTGTTGTGCGCGATTTGCTCAGATTTTATAGGTTGCAACTGGTCTTCTGGTCCCCGGCGTATATCTCAAAAAGCAACTAAAGCATCTAAAACTAGTACAATTATGGAAAGCAAAATCAGACTTTGCATTTTGTCAGTAAAAGCCAAGCAGACCGTCAGTAAGATGTGTTACTGATTATTGAACTTTTCTTTGCTTTTGACAGTTATGTTAGAAAACATTTTCATTTGCTGATGCTCATCAGTTCATTGTGTCTTGGCAGATGACTTGACTTTTAAATCAGCTGGAGACTTAAAGAAGACTATCCATTTAAACAGAAGGACAGGAACGAGGTTGTACATAGCTTTTTGACCATGTCACACTAAAACCACTCAACAGGTTCAGTGTTCTGCTTTGCAATAGCAAGCACTGTTCTCTTTCCTGCATATTTTATTACACAGACAGGTTTCTGTGATAGGCCAGACCTAAAATCTTTCCCAAAACAACATGGATTTGGCAACTGCGAGGTAAACCAGACTTAATCACACAGCATACTGATCAGGCATTATGTTGATTAAAAGTGACTGTAAAAAAGGGAGGCTGAAAAGGTAGAGGTTCATTATCAGAAAAGCTGTTGTGTCAGCTCAACTCCTCTGTGCCCACACAAAGAAAACTCCTGAAACTTTACAGCACAGACTTGGCATTTCTGAAAGTAACACAACATAACAGATTTAATCATTTAGCAGACAGGCAATTCCCTACTGCACTTGTTTAAGAGAAGGTAAGAAGTGAGCAGCTCTGTCTCATTTTTATTCCTTTATTAATATTTATTTAAAAAGGCCAGCGTCCCAGTTTGTGCATATATATGAACATATTTTGGGGTATTTTTTATGAGAAATGAGGTCCATAAATCAATATCTCATGCCATAAACTCGCTGCAATAAACTGAGTCCAGCTGAAACAAACAGACTAATACTCCCACTTTCTCTCACATAAACACAAACCTCAAAACAAATCAAGAAAGGTTAAATATTTATGTGGTATTTTGGTATTCTGCCTAAAGGTGTGTGGACCTCGGGGAAAGCTTACTTTTAGTCATATGTACACTTTGATGTAGGGATGCACCCAAATGAAAATTCTTGGCCGAAGCCAATACCGAATATAATGAAAACATCGGCCGAATACCGAACAAGCACATTCACATTTCTGCCTCTTTTTTTGCATAATGCCATTGCATAAATTGAATAGTCAACATGTGCTTTTTACTTAGAGTTTCCAATATGGAGAGACTATGACGGGTGGGTCCAAGGCCCAAGAGGGTCCGATAAAGTTAATTACATGTATCCATTTACTTTTAATGGACACATGTAATAGGTTTTTATACTTTCTGTGAATATAATCCAATTAATCTTGTTTCCATACTGTAAAGACATCTTATTTTGAAAACCGGACAGTCACATGTGTATCCTTGTGCTAAATTCATGAATTCCGACCCAATTTGATAAATAATGTTGTATGTGGTTCTCGTATCGTGTAACAAGAAGGCTTAATAGCCTCTCTTCTGGTATGACTCTCATACTACTTGTCTTTGTAAAGAGCGAAACTGACAGGATAAACCTCAGCCTTTGTTGGATAACTATGACCTTGATGACTGAGAACCTTGACAGACATCTTGCTTATCATTTTGGGATGAACACCCTCAGACTGGTACGGGAGTATCAAAAGATAGCCAGGAAATGCTGTCCTTTCATCACTTCCCAGCGAACTGAACAAGCATTTTCCTCTTGGCCTCAGGTGAAGATACTAACGATCGTCTTTCAGACTTGGCCACAGGTGGTGGTTCTAATGACCATGACGACTGTCGTTACCACAGCCAGGAGCACTAACAAACCAGCAGGATATTGACGATCCTTTCCCTCCCAGTTAGAACTGAAGAAGTCTCTTGGATTGGGGACAAAACGTCTTCTAGTATCTTCAACCAAGTCCAGTTGCCCTTGACCTCAACCTTCGTTGGATAACTATGCCCTGGATGACTGAGAACCTTCACAGACATGACAGGATAAAGTCGCTAACCTACCTGTAAGCTCGCACTGGTCTAATTTCAGTTACCATAAAGGCTTGAATACGTGTGCTCTCCAAATGTAGCTGCGGCTGGCTTAATCGCCTTCTCAGAAACCAGTGACAGAAACTATTAAATCAGTTCAGACCGTTTGTTGCCTTTTCTAAGAAGTCAGCCACAGATAGAGTGGATGTACTAGGAGACAATTCAGAAGAACAGTGTCTGCAAATGTCAATTTTTGTGTCTTTCTCGGACACTTTAAAATGCTTCCACACTGTCGAAATGTCCATGTAATTGTTCGGTAAAATTTAATCAGTCTTTTGACTTATTAGGCTGAACACCGAAAGTGCTTTTTTTTTTGCTATTTTCGGCCAATTAATTCGGTCACCGAACATTCGGTGCATCCGTACTATGATGTGTATGAGCATGTATGGATATGTGCAATACAGTCTGGACTTATCTTTTTCCCAGATTTAAAATATGTACCACACAGTGGACAGAGGCCTTGTTGTGCTCATCTAGTAATAATGAGTAACACTGCTGTGGCACTAGAAGCTGAATCTGAAGCCTGTCCGTAATTAATGTGGATTGATCACATCTGGCCGATACCTGTTTTGACAATACTGATCTTTCTCAGCGGTTTGGGTGGGTGCATTCCTAATAATGGTAAAAATGAGAGCACAAAAAACGAATGACAAGACCAATATCTAAAACAAAGGCTCATCGTTCACAGTTACTTCCTCCACTGATTCACCATTAAGTTGACAACAGCAACATTCTCAAAATTTAAGCTACCCAGGTGCTTTGAAACATAAATGCATGAATTTTAAAAGGGTGATACATTTCTCAAACTCCATCAGATTTATGTCCCCACAGGCACCTATGATACCTCATTTTGTTATTTCATTTTATTCCATTTTTCTCCTGGCCTAAGTCATTAGTTGTGTTGTTGCAAAACTACATAATCTCTTCTATTCAGGAGAACATCAAGAAAGAAAAGCATATTGAACTCATAAAGTACATATGCATAAAATCTATTCAATATTGAAATGGGAATATGAAACATTATGTATCCACAGGATCTTGCATGAATCGGATGTGTGATGGCAGTTTTATTAACACAACAGTAGATGAAGCATAATGGTTTTGTCTCTTCCGAGTCTCCAGAGAACCGCAGACAGAGGAGGCGGGTAAGAAAGAAAAGTTAACCAATGAAACATAATCTGAAATGCCGCGGATGTGAAAAGAAAAAGAGACCACGCACAGCGCATGCATGAGAAACAGGGAGAGATGGAGAGACATAAAATCTGCTGAAGGTGCAAGAATTCTGGCTTTTTCCACCACATAATGTACAAGGGAGATATTCATGTGTCATAATCAGTGTAAACAGCAAAAACCTTCATGTCTTTGCATGCTTTATTTATAAATCAGTTCTGGACTATATAGCGTTCAGAAAACTGTACAGAGGCATGCAACTTACATGCAACTATTAATTGTATTTGAATGTGGAATATATCTCATCTCTATCATAAACTACCAAGACAAAAAGCAACCCTGAGATATCTGCCATTATTTCGGTACTATGACAACTTGGCTGAGTCAGCCAAGGATAAAACCGAACAATGAATGAAAGAGTGGTATGTGACTGGTATTTTCGCCACAAGAAATTCAAAACTCAAGAGGCATCAAAAGTGAGAAAGACTGCAGGATTCTTTTTTAGAAATTCCTTGTCAGCTATTATTGGTCCTACAAAGTGAATACATATTAAAACTCTCTTTCGTAGTGAATTTAAACTGCTGCACAGTCAGGTTTTCTCATTAACTTTGCCCTCTTATCCTCCCTCCTTCATCGCACCTTACTGCCAATCTAATAAGACTTTTCTGTACCTCTTCTATCCAAACCTCCCCCTCTCTGTTGCATTCCACTCCTCACACCCTCCCACTCTTTTCTAAATCAGTGTTATCCTCTAACGTTGCACAGGGGATGCCATCACCTGCTTTTACAAATTACGAAGCCCCTTTCTTTGTTTATAAAAAATAAAAGCATTGTTGTGTTGCATGCGCTAACTAAAATAATGACTGAAGATCTAAATTAAGATCATGCGATACCACTAAAAGCTCCAGAACATTTACAAATAGACCATGTGATGAGATTGTTCTGCCAACTGCTGTTTCCAAGGTCAAGAATAAGCTTTAAATCTCAACTTGGACATTCAGAACAGATCTGCAAAGTTCTGAGAACATTAGCAATCTTAATGTGTACAATTCCATCAAAACTAGACGCTTTATTATTGGGAGAAGATATAATAAACTTTTTTTTTTTATTATTACCATTATGTTCCACACTCTGACCACGCTCACCTCTCCTCAGGCACATTGGACCCAACACCTACCCTTTGCTTTGTGGATGCTAAGCTAGACTGGTTCAGCCTACGGCAAGGGAAGCTATGGGGGTGTCTATGAGCAACATTCCCAAGTACTTAGTTAGTATATTTTTCTGAGCCTTGAACTTTATCTGATAATATACAGTTTTAGTATAAATTAACACTTAGAAACCTAAAACTAATTTTAATCCATTGCATTTGCAATCTAATGATACAGTGGTAATTCCCTCATTTAATATGAATGAACTTCAGGGAGTAACATGTTAAACGTGTCAAGTCAGATCTCAAATTAAGTTAAGCGTCTATTCCACAGTGTTTATAAATATGAATGAGTGTGTGTAGCTCTTAACAGCAGGTTATGAAAACTAATCATTCGGACGAGTGGGAGAGCAACTCCTTTACAGCCACAGTCAGGTCTTTAGAACCTTAAGCTGAAACAGCACACACATCTTATGTAGAGTACAGATGTGTGAAAAGTACCAACACACACACACACACACACACACACACCAAGACTGCAGCCAGTGGTGCCACTACAAGTCACCTATAGGAAACAACACTGCATTATCTTTCACTATAGTATTTAGTATAAAAATTTGCACGTACATCCTTGCACATAGTATTGCAAATTATAATTAGTGCAGTTAAAACTGGACAAAAGAAATCAATAATGAAGGGAAATTAAATCTTGCAGCAGGCAATGGAACATGTTTTCATGCCTGAGGACATCTCTGAAAAAAATCTGTTCAAATTGACAAATTCCTTTTTAAAATTCGAGGTATTTTACAGTGAAAAATTGGTAAGAAATGAAAACAGTGAGCCTCAAGTACAAATTAAACACAGCTGTATCTATAAGGTGGAAAATAACTGCGTAAAGATGACAAAGAGAAAGAGGCGGAATTGATTCAGCGCCACAACAAGCCTGTACTCCCAAACACAAATCACCTTTTCCTGTTCTGTATACTGATCAGTGTGTGTTTTCGTGTGTGCATGTTTGTGTCTGTGTGCACGTGTATCATAGCCAGCTGAGCCACCACACCCACATCTACCCAGGGAATGTGGTCTGTCTTCTAATACAGACACACAAACCAAGGTCATGCTCACATACCTACACACACACACACACACACGCACACACGCACAAAATGGCTAGAGGCAATAGAAAGCAATGAGTGGGCAGAGAGAAGGAAAACAAGAACTGAACCATCTTCATCTTCATTTACATTCAATTGAGGGAGGTTTAGAGCAGCAGCTGCAGCGGTAGAAGGTTGGAAGAAATAAATAAATGAAGACACACAAACTGAAGCACTTAGGTTGTCAGGAAATGCAATCTCTCTAAGTGTTAGCAGTGGTAACAACAGTTCCACCCCCACTGATCCTTTAAATCCAGCTGATGACAGAGATATCAATATACCGAATTAGTTGAAAAATATTCTGGATTGCTTCTTTGCATGAGGAAAGCAATAAATCATAAAAAACAGAATTAAGTAAAATTAAAATGCTATTAAGTGTTTTATAAAAGAGGCGATGAAAAGACCTCCGACACAGTCCAGATATTTTTGTTTTATTTGGATTAGAGAGGGCAGTAATTCCAATAACCATGGCAGCTGTACAGCCATTTTGTCCATTTAGTGCTTTTCTCTTAGCTGCACAGTTAGAGTTGACAGTTAAAGGTCATTTTGGACACAATAACAAGCCAGTAGAACTATTGTGCTGCCATTTTGATGCCACTTTCCTCTTCCCAAACAACTAATCTAGTTTTACATTTATGTTTCAGGGTGATCAATGTTTTGGAAGCTATGAACAAAAGGTAAACTGGCAAGTGGGTGCACTGATTTGTGTCTACAAACATCTCTTTTTCCAGTTTACTTGCAACCAGGCTTCAGAAAGACAAACATAAAACATAAAAAGATATGTATACATAAGTGTATACATAAAGAAAATGTAATTTACAGAATTAAGAACTTAAAAATAAAGCCAAAATTAGAAACCAGGACTAAAACAAATGTCTGAGAGAACATAACTGACTGAAGTTCTAAAACAGCACAACAAAACATGAAATTAAATCTAATTAAATCTAAATGTGACAACTGTCCAGCATTAACTGTTGGACTTAGGACACAGTTTGTATTGAGAAGATGTCTTGTCCTTTGAATTATACAAATTTAAAAGTCAGACTTCCAAAGACGTTCATTATCATGGAAATTAAAGACAACAGGTCTCCAGTGACACCTGTTTCACTGGGACAGACGTGAACGTTTCACTAGTTCCTGTGACAAAATTAGAAATGTCAGTCAAAGCAGGAGCCGCAGGAGTAATACAGGACCCCAAACTGGCTGCAGAGGCATAACCTGGTGCTGTACAGATGTTTAATTTGAGGGTTGTTTCTTTTTTTAACTTCTCCTTTATGAATCACGCTGGCAGGAGAAGGAGGATGGCCAAGCAGTGGGGGACACTGTTTTGCATTGAGACTGTCAATGATTAAGTCTTGCTCATGTTGTTTTGCTCAGTATTTGGACAGTGTCCAGCACTGTAATAATGCAGAGAACCACAGGGCCCCTCTCATCTGGGTGTGGGAAGAGACTCGACTGGCTGTGCAAAACTTTATTTTCCTGAACTGGTTTCATGAATCCAGCCAGAGGGTCCATGTTTCAAACAATAAATAAACTGATTAAATCCTGGTTTCAGTTGGGTCAAACTGCCAGATCTTCAGAAGTTAAAATAAGACATTGGTGTAACTCCTGGATGCCATGTCATTAAAGACATTTTCTTTCAGCAAAGGTTGTTTGGTCTCAGAAATAGTCAGAAAAAGCTCCCTCTTTCCCACATACACAGTATCTCACAAAAGTGAGTACAGCCCTCACATTTTTGTAAATATTTGATTATATCTTTTCACGTGACAACACTGAAGAAATGACCATTCACTACTTTCCAAATCTAATTTCTTCAGTGTTGTCACGTGAAAAGATATAATCAAATAAATTCTGAGTGTGAAATATATCCACAATATAGTGCCCTCAAAAATTCTGTTGTGTCCATGGCACGTACACTACTTTCTGCCAACAATCCCACAATGCAGTGCGTCACATTGTATGGATGCTAAAACTATCACTGTGCTCTTCACCTGGAAAAGAATATGAATTGAATACAGACTGAATGTGTATGAATGTGGCCTTTTATTGTGGCCAGCCCAAAGCACACCTCTGATCAGCATCTTGATATGCCACAAATAATTGATAGATAAATCAATAATCTCTCTGACTCCTAATTCTATTGAATGTTGCAGTATACAAATTACTTGATCCAAATTAAGTGGCATCTAGTCATTTAGAGAGTTTTGGTTTCATCTGCTTAGGTTTCGAGATATCTGTCTCTGAAATTCCTGCTGCAGCCCCAAAACAAAGGAGGTGAACTTAATTTATTTGTGGCGCTTATTTCAAAAAAGCCACTAGATGGAAAACTCACCAATGACTCTTACTTTCAGATTTAGGGTTACCTCTCTAGAGGTTTGCTCTCAAACTAGTTCCTACCATAACAATAATAAGAGTTTAAAAGAATCTGTGTGCAGATTATTTAGATTACCCAGGAACTTCTTTTGAATTTTCTTTTTTTAAAAGCTTTGAGGAACATAAATGAAATGTCTTTTACATTAGAGTTGCAGCAGTGACTTCAAAGAAAGATATCAAGCCCTTGGCACATGAAAACAAACTGCATGACCACTTCTTTTGTAATTTGAAGGAAGCGACCCTTCAGATGTTATCCACTATATTTCGGAAGAGTTGTCTTTCCAGGGGAAATCTTTGTATTTCTCTCTTCCAACCCTTTAGGGAAGTGAGCACACTATCAAATTTGACTGGACAGTCCATTAGCTCAGAGCACAGCGGAATAGGATGCTGCTGAGACAGCGATTATATAGGACTGAATGAGGTTGTGAGAAACTTTATAGACTTTCATGTGTGTGTATGTGTTGGCTGTATGAGTGCACAATGAGTGTGCGGGGTGTAATCAGCATGGCGTACACTGAAATATCAAAGTGAACTGTGTGGAGAATGTGTGTGTACACTCCATATCAAAGCTTGTTTTTCATATCTCATAATCAGGGTGTATCTAGAACACATAAACATGAGATTGACTCTAATTGGGTGGGTGTGAACTTCTCACTGGAGGGGTTTGAAGTGAGAATGAAGGGGCAGAGCCAAACATGTCGAATACAGACTGTTAGGTTGGAGTCAGTGAGGGCGGACCGCTTCTCAGAGGATGACAGCAATTACCACAGTGGAAGGCCTGAAAAGTTTTACCACATATACAACACACACACACACCTGTCCACTTCCTCTGATGCACACCCGCAAAGAAACACTGCAAGAAACTAGCAAATATGGCTCTTAAGCCATGTTTAGTGTTAGTGAAAGACCTTGTACAGAGCCAGTAGTCAAAGATGTAACATTTGAGAGAGATGCTACTGTTGTTGTTGTTGTTGTAGTTTCAAACAAGTTTTAAAAGTTCCAAAAATCTGACAGCAATATACCAGCTGACAGCGTTTCTTTCCTTTCTTTTAATTAACGCACTACATAAACATTGTTGGTAAGGATCCATTAAATTAGCTTTTTAAAGGACTGTGACCACAGTATATATTGTGGTCACATAATAATAACAATAATTATTATTAGTAGTATTTATTGATTATTATATTATTAAATTGTACTGTATATTCATAAACTTTCATTACATGGACAGGTTGATATCCACAGCGCACTTGGTGGTCATCTCCAGGAAAAAAAGTTTTAAATTTTAAATAAAAATATTTTTTTTTCTGTTAGAGGAGAAAATAATGAACTGGTTTTACTCCCCTATTAAAAACATTATCATTATGAGCAAGTTTTGATCACTTGCTCATACACACAAGGACCTACTGTGATCAGATGAAAAAAATGGGATATGACTACAGGTAACACATTAAAGAGGGATTTTCAAAAGACCTGAAACTTAATCAGTTCAATATGAAGTTTTGGAAAGTCAGTAGGTGGTTTTTTGCTTAAAAAATAGATTTAAGAATAATCATGTAACTCAAATCACAAACATCCAGCAGCTCAGATCTATCTGTTTTATTAATTTGCACAAATGTATTATCAAGTGTAAAATGATATTACAGATGTTTTTGCAGAAAGTTTTGTTGTATTCTAGACCTCTAGCAAGCTTCATTCATCATCTGCCTCCATGACTGCCAACTGCTTACATGTGCCATCTGTTCATCATGGGACTGAGTGAGTTATGAAATACCGGAGAGGGAGGAATAGCTTAGCATATTCACTCACCAGGCGAATCGAGCAAGGCTGGTCTGTTAGTGTACACTAACAAATAACTTTGAGGGCCATGTCATTTACTAAGTGATTACGTGATTTTTAGAACTCCAACCGCGTTATTGTCGATTTCTACTCATAAATGTCCGAGAATGTGCTTAAAACTGGTAAACCTGTCAACGCTGACAGATTATGGAGAAACTAAATATATTTATAAAAACTTATTTCAGATCTGAAGATATGTCTGAAATTATTGATCAAACCATCTATAACCATATATGTATTCCTTAGTTTATAACCTTCCCATTTGGAAAAACTGTGAGGTAGGATATGAACCACTTTTACAAAGCGTGAGATCAAACAAAAGTAGATTCGCACATTTGTTTTCCACATGTGGATATAAAAGGAAAGTTGCCCAGAATAATCACCTGAGGTACGCTCAACTCCCCCTTCTACTACCTTTAAAGAAACCATAGATACCACTGCTACGTAGCCCATAATTCTTTGTGGTTGAAATAAATATCTTCTAAGGTCATTATCTATGGATCAAGTCTGAGCCAATATCATTTTAAATATCCTATACTGCAAGAAAGAATGATTTTGACACATAATCCTATATTTAATAGCTTGTGAAGTTTATAAACTATGTAGTGTTAAGTTATTTAATACTCTGGACATGGCTGTGGTATAGTTTTACCCCTCCAACGTCTTTGCTCCCATCCCTGCAGCTCCAGATCTGAATTTGTGTGTGGCCTCAAGTCATAATAGTGAGTGAGAGTGTGTTTGCATGCTTCAGAGGCAAATAAAGATTTAGTGTATGTTCAAATTGGATGACTGTGTTGTGTGTGTTTGTGTTTACCTAGAACTTTGTGAGGACGACTAAAAAAAACCCAAACATGTTCAGGCTGCCAGTTTGATGTGTGTGGGTGGGTGTACGGGCTTGATCCAGGGGATTCTGATACACTCCTGACTGAGCTGGTCTGCTGCTTTTGCCTCGAGGCTGGCAGGTGGAATGTAAAATGCACAAACACACACACATACCCTGTCGGAGGTAGAAAGATCTACACCTGTAAATGTTAAGTAACAAGAGCAACAGCAAAGTGACCATTGCTGTGGTTGTATTGTCCGCAACCAGTGTTTACAGTAATACCTCCAACAGCAGCCAAAATGTTATGTTTGTAATGTTTTGTCATAGTTTGTTTAGTGTCATGGGCAAATGAGCATTGTATTAATTGGCTCATATGCAGACATACTGGAAAACCGCAAAAAAAAAACTTATTTCAACAAAAGATTGTTAACAAAACCTAGTTTTAAATGATTTCATACTGAATTCTCAATCGCAGTGCCTTGCTCTCACTGAACGAGCAATACAGCAATACCTTTTTTTTTTCTTTAGACAGTGAAATCTATTGACTTGGTGGCTATAAGATGCCTCAAAAGTCACTAAAACAAGGATTTCAAAATTGGAAACTTGGGAGGGCTCTCTGCATTCCCTATGTATGCATATTAATGGACTGCTGGCATGGGCGGCATCCTTGTGTGCGTGCAGCAGGAGTAAAAGATACAAAAATAATGGGTACTGCTAATCAAAAGAAATGCCTTATGGTGCTGTTACTGGTAAAAAAAAAAGAAAAAAGAAAAATAATACCCCACTTTGACCTTTTAAAGAAACAGAAATAATTAGTCATGTCAGTCACTTTGTAATATTATTGCAAAAACAGCTTTTAACATCCTGTTTCTTTTTGTTTTTATATACTACTACTCAGCAACCTCAAATATGATTTTAAAGAAATGTAATGCCACGTTAACTATTTTATTTTAATCAACATAGTAAAGAAAAGTTTTTCGTCAACATATTTGCAAAGTTGCAAAATGTTCTTAATGACCATATGCAGCATGTTTTTCCTTCAACATCTGCTTGTGGCAACTAAAGCGTGATTTTCTTTTTAATGGGTATGTTTAGCAACTCAAAGTATAATTAAAGTCAGGGGAAAATCATCGTTCAAAAACTTATTTGTGTCTATTTAGTCGAGACTGAGCTGTTTGTGCAGGTCAAGGAACAAGTAAGAAGTATGTCTGTCATGTTTATTCCTCTGCTACCTGCCTACAGCATAATCATAATTACTTTCTTCCTTTTACAATACTTCAAGGTCCTGTTGAGCAAAGACTTCACCTTAGAACTTCAGAAAATATCATTCCATTCCACTGAAGGGCATTGTAACTCAATTAATGTATAAGTTAAGAAGAATATTACACTTGTCTGCGTTTGTTTCTAGGTTGGTCTCTCAAGACCCTCATGCTGACTCAATTCCCTCAAAAGCAGCTACACTGGTTCACTGACAAGTTCAGTTTGACAGTCATTTTAAAAATGAAGCGGGTTTTACAGTATGTTTCACCTGACTGCACAAATGACTACTTATTGTGCAATATTCATTATGCGTAATGAAAGAAAAAAAAAATGTTGTCGAGACTTGATTTAAACAACCACTTCATATATTCGAGTGTCTGATGACTCGTGACCATCCAGTATTTCATATATTTGAGCATCTGATGACTCGTGACCATTTCTCTAGATGAACGGATGAATAATCAAAAACAGATGGTGTGTGCAGCCAAAGGATGGAGGAGACATTTCCTCTGATGTATAACAGAATCTCATCTCTGGTGCAAAGGATGGCAGCATAAACCTTTATAGCAGATTTGATCTTTAATCGTTAAGGGATCATTTTGCTCACTCTAATAGAATACATACAAGATAACAGCGAATAGTTTTGTCCTCCATTATCTGGGGCAGCATGCCACTCACTAAGTGTGAGTCAGACTCCAAATCACTTTCCAAGACATTTCCAGTGACATAGAGGGCAATGTGTTTCTTCTGTGGAAGTGATTTTTAGACCTTAGAGTTGGCCCATTAGGACGCCCCTAGAATCACAGACACAGGTGTGATTCACATGTACGTGCCTACACATGGGAATCAATTCATAATTCCTCTTTATTGCAACATACTCATTTATCTTTTTCTCTATATAATTTTGTTCAGATAAAGTAATAAAAAAAGTCTCTCAAAGCAAAATGGATACTGAAAAACAAACCATGAGCTTTATTTTGTTTGAAAATCAAATGTTCAGCCATGAATCATATTGAATAATAATAATAAAGAATCATTTCTATGATGAGCTAATTCTGTAGTGACCTGCTAAGTGCATTGTATAGCTTAAAATAGTTCTGTGATCATGGCCAATCAATATTCTTTAGACATCACTACTAATATTCAAAATGACTGATTGATTTGTGCACCACTGGCTGAGTCATCAAAGGCTGCATGCGGCTGCAAATGACCTAATTCACCTGTACATTTAAACAAAGCCCTGAGCAAAAGGGCACATTTTGCTCTTGTTCAAGGCAAAGAGAGGGAGAGCAGGAGCACATCTGTGTACATCTGTCTGTTCTCTGCAGGTGAAGACAGGTTTCGTTCAAGGAACTTCGGTCTGCCACTGTGTCGGGCTGGCGGCAACCGTTGCCTGTTTAAAAACATCTTCGTCTGAAATAAGTGATGAGAACATTACAGGCCAGGTTGGCCCTACAAATATTGCAGAACTATTTGAAACAGTGGTTCTCATCCTAATGGTCTAGACTTCCCGTGGGGTCCCAAAAAAAATCGCAGGGGTCACTAGATCAAAAGAATATGAATGAAAATAATAAGCGTTTCTGTTATAGCAAATTATGATTATTTCTATATAGGGCTGAGGGCTCAGCTATTTAATAAATAAAATGTCCAACGAGCAGCAGATACAAGTCGCCACTATCCTGATTGACAGGTCGCCATGGTAGCAACCTGTCAGTCACAAGGTAGTCCCGCCCTAAAACATATGCTGCATTATCGTCTATTTCCCCCTTAAAAGGACCATTATTTACTCAGTAAACATCATGTTGTGTTGAAGAGTACTTGAAACTAGCAACTGAGACCATAAAGTCAGAAGTAGCAACATTTTACCATTATTTCTAATGGAACCGGACTTCGTTTTGCAACCAGGAGACTCGCCCCCTGCTGGCCGTGAGAATACAGTTTTAAGTTCCATCTGCATGGTTTCACTTTCAGACCGAGAGGTTGCCGCTTGATTGACATAAGAAAAATAACATTTGACAACCACATGTCACGTAACTACAATAAATAAAAAAAGTTTAGGAACCATTAATACAGAGGACTCGCATAGCAAAGGCTGTGCTTAAAGCGGAGGATGTCGGGGACCCGAAACATTCTGCATTTTGTCTGAGATGATCACTTCTACCAACGCTTTGCAAAATCATGTCAACACCATAATCTACAACTGTTGCAACCTTCTAGAAGCGACATAATATGGGTACTATGGTTGATTATACAGTAGCTGACGTCCTGACAGCTGAAAGCAGCTGTGAATCATACTCTTCAGTGCTGGAGTACAGTGTAGGCACAAAGCAGACAATGGACTAACATTATGACAGTCACTCAATTAAGATTGCATTCAGTAAACAATAGTGAAGCCTACTCATCCAAAACAAATAGAGCTTTACTTACAGGTCGTCATCAGCCCCTCATATGGAGTGTTTGTCACTTGTGGGAGAGGAACACAGTAGTGAAGTGACTGTGAGAGCTGCCACAGTTCTCTTCATCAGTATCATCTTTGAAATTTCTTCTTGAAACATATTTTGATGGGAGCAATTTTGCTTGATTTCAGCTCAGTTGTCTTTTTATTTCTATTATTTCACTGAAATCGGTCAAGTTGGCCACAATCACGTAGGTTTAAAAACAGACCAAAAGCTCACCAGACTCACTCATCATTCGAAACTCAGTTTGAGGGAAGATGCAGCACCTTCGACTTTGACAACCAACCATGTGACTGTTGGACAATCTAAGACATTCTGGGCTGTCTTGCAATCAGCGACCCGAATCTCAACATGGCTTCTTTCAAAACACCTGTTTTAAACTGCAGAGAGCTTGTTTTAATATAAGACTAGTACTTTACAGTACCTGTCGTACCCAACTGCAGATCTTTACAGAGACTGTGTTATGAAATGAACAGAGCTCAACTCCATTGCAAGACAGACATTATTTTTAGTTCAAATTAGAATTGCATAAAGTAACACTGCCTTTCTCTTCAGTCAGACAGCTACATCCTGTACAGCTACAGCAGCCAAAGCTCTGACTTGGCTTTGTCTGACAATGAATTGACTTGACAGTCCAAGAAGGTGGTGGTGACTGTGTAAAATGTTTTTTTATAGTTACAGTGCAGCATAGAGCTGTACATGATTGAGAAAAGCTGTAAACAGTCTCCTGGTTTGCTCATCTGTGTCAATATGGCTTTTTTTATAGGACAGTACATACAATCATTCAAGAGTGTGTGCACACTTGTGAATATGTATGAGTGTGGTGATGTCTGTTTGTGTGTATGTTTCTGAAAAGCACTTCTTATGTATTCTCACAAATATGTTGATGTTTGTGCATCTATGCTTTGTTAATCTGTCCTAGACCCTAGCATTTTAGAGTGAATACATTTTGTTTATTGTATCATTGACAAGGGGTTACATCACATTTACAGTTAGGATTTGGGAAATGGGAATATGGTGGAACATCACCACAAGTGTCCTTGGACATGTAAACGTGTAAATGCGATTAAGTGTAATGCTGCCACTCCTGCCAGCGCTGATGTTGCATACAAGGTGGTGGACAGCCTCAGTGGCAGTGAGCCAGCAGCTCCAGCTAGAAAGCAGCTGAAGATGAAAAGGAATGCACAGAAGAAATGCAAAGCGCTCAGCTAAATCCTCCCAAATGATTTAGACACACAGCGTCCAGCCTCAGTGAATCTGAAAAACCCACCCCCAGTTGAGGGTCTTTGAAGTGCATTTTGGGTCTCTGCATTTGAAAAGCTAGATGTGAATATGTATCACTTCAACGTATGGAGCACACATCACCTAAAGGTTACATTTGCACCCTGTTTTCCCACATGGGGTTATCCAGTGGCTAATAAAGCCTTCTAATTTACACTTTAACAATATGGGGCTGATTCACATGCTAAATCTTTCCCACATTTACTTTTATAGCCTAATCTCTCTCTTCTCCTTTATAACTAGACACACTGCATGGAGTCACTTTTCAAATAAAATTCAGATACGCAAGGCTCTAGCAGAGAGATATAAACTGCACTCCTTGCATAGTGATAACAAATTAACTTCCAGTGTGAGATAACTTTGAAAGAAGCCAAGGACATAGATATCCCAGTATTCTCCCAACTGTTTGGCTGTGAATTAACCTGTTGGAAGTACAGAGTTAAAACGTAACATGTATTCATGTACGAATGTGACCAGATGATACACTGACTGATAATAGAACAAGGTCAAGAGATGGACTGGTACTCCCATCTGGTATGCCTCAGGGCTGGGCCACCTCTGCACAGCTGTTCACTGCAGAGGTGGGCCACCTCTGCTGAATGAACACCTGCTTCTGGTAGGGCTGGGTATTGAGACCCTGTTCTGTATTTAAATCAGTTCCATCATTTATAAAGGAGGATACTTACTATGTGTTAATTGTAAAACAAAATTCATTGTCCTCATTCTGTTTGCAAGGGCTGAGCTGCAGCTAATAGATACGTCCTGGCAGTCACATCTAGTAGGTTTGTTGCAGAAACAAAGTATCATCAAGAAACTTACACGTGACTGCCAGGACACTTCCCAGCGGCTGCAACAAACAACTCTTTCAACATGCATACTACTACATGGGATGTGAGTGTGAGTGCATAACATTTTTTTGGTCTTCAATGATACAGTGCATACGTATTATGTTTACAATATGGCGGACAATTGCGGGTGCTCAAAACTGTGGCTAAAACTTAAACACTTCACAAACTACTAACAGTTGTGGGTTTGAAAGAAGTGAGTGGTTTGAAGTTTGTATGATGTTTCGGCAATATTGCTGTTACACATTCATGCCAATAAACTGAATTGATTTTGAATTGACTGCTTTTCAAAGAGCTGAGACTATCAATACCAAATCGACTAAATTAAGATAATAAGTATTAAAATTATCAGAATTGTTTAGCCTCCACTTAATGCACTTACATAAAAACTTTTAAGTTCAGGTAAAAAGAGCAGAGATGCTTTTTCACAAAGCAAAGGCCATTTCTTTGATATGTGAGGCTACTGTTTGAGCCATTGTAACTACATTGAACAGAAAAGACTACGGCTGTATTCAGAACCACTAACTACATACTACTGGCAACCGCAGTATGCAGTATGTAGTGTATAATGCATACTATATGCAGTATGTAGTATTTAATATGATACCGTTTGATTTATTTTGCAGTATGCTAGGCTAGGCTAAGCCAGAGGAATTTAAATGTAAATGTAAATGCTCCGTATTTGTATAGCGCCTTTCTAGTCTTTTCGACCACACACATTTTCTACATCTGCATTCACCATTCACACACATTCATACACTGACCCTAAGCGCTCAAACAGAAACTAACATTCACACAGATTCATACACTGGTGGAACAGCCACCAGTGTCTTGCCCAACGACACTTCGACATGCAGCCTGGGGATTGAACCGCCGACCTGAGCTGAAGCCTTGTTCTTATGTAAGACAAACAAGGCTGCAGTCAATCTGTAGCAGATGTTTGCTTTGGTATGTTGGTACATACATAGGAATTATATAAAATAAAAGCAAATAAAAAGCAAGTAATGTAACCACAACTGTAACATTACACTAACAAAGTAATGCCTATTTAGAACAATGATAATAATAAAGCAACAAGAGTCCCCTTTCAAACTACTTCTGTTGTTTATTTTTTTATCACAGTGCTTCTAAGTTTCATAGGCCTGTCAGTGTCTTGATTTAAGTTAAAACATTACAACATTACTCAGTATGTATTGAAAAAATAACAGTGGTACGAACATTTAAACCGTCTCAGAGCTGCTTTCACGCTCTCACGTTGTTGCTTGACTTGTCTGCTGCGTCGGTTGCAGTGGTCTGTGGGACCAGAGGGCTCTGTCAGCTGACTGGCCAGGTTGTAAGTTGCGGCCTGTAACACCGCAGGCTGGGTCATTAGTTTCCCCTGCAGCACTTGCAGTGCTTCTCAACTCCAAAAACGTTCAAGCACATTCTCGATTCGCCAAGAATTTCCCTAAAACTGTCAATATTTGAAATCTACACAGTGGATTTCTCACCTTAAATCTTGTTAGAAGTGCATTTAGCGATGAAATAGCGTATTAAAATTGTAAATCAACTTCTGTGGTTGTCTTCTACACACCAGACCGGTTGTTGTTACAGTTCTAGCACTTTTCAGATGCTGATGTCTCTCCGCAGATGACAGCGACTGATCGATGAGGCTCACCCGTGGTACTTTGCTTTACCCCCCATCCACCACCAACCTCCTGTGGGGAAACTTTGTGACTGTAATATCAAAAACTGTGCAAAAGTCTCAGATGAGCGGGACAAGCTAAGGCATCTCCAACCAAACAAAATCTTTCAGAATTTCTAAGCTCGAAGATGCTTACACAAACAGGCAGGCAAAATCCATCTTTCTGACAGAATCATTTCCAAAGCCTGAAGCCCCAACTGGGCTCCTGGATGCACTTCTGAGCTGTGCCCGCCTGGGAGTAAGAGTGAGAGTCTCAGTGTGTGTGTGTTTGTGTGTGTGTGTGAAGGCTAGGGAGAAGGAGAGGACAAAATATGAGTCATTCATTACAGAATATGAATCGTGTGTCTCTGTGGCAAAACCAGACTTCAGCTTTGTACTTCTCTATATAACATAAACTGGTTTCACTGGTTTCACCAAACTTCTATGAGCCTGCATGTAATGTGTTGTCTATGGGAAAGAGAGATTAATGGTGCACAGCCACCATGGTGTGTGTGTGTGTGTGTGTGTGTGTGTGTGTGTGTGTGTGTGTGTGTGTGCGTTTATGTGTGCTTCGCATTTCTGCGCGGCTGACAACATGACTTCAAATCAAAAAAAATACCCGTGCACCCCTGCAGCAAATGGACTGCATGAACTGAATCTTATGGTAACAGTCCTGTAAGGTGGAACAGAGTGTAGGCATGTCACTGAAGATCTCACTAACAATCCATCAACATGAGACAATGGAAGAAACTCACCAAAAAAGGAAAAAAAAATGGGGATGCTATCCCTAGGCAAGGTGAAAATGCTGCCAGCTCACCAGCTTAGTTAGCAAAGTAGTTCACTAAGATTACAGCCCAGCTTTCATCGTAAACTGAGTGTTTTTTATTATTTACTTTCAAGCAGCAAACCGGTAACAACATATATGTCATGATAACATGAAGACAAATAGGATGGTCTGGAGAAGAGGGGGATTGCAACTAGTTAGGTAGCTAATATAGCTGGTTAGCAAACATTATCCAGCCAGGACATACAGGCTGTTTTCATCAGCCTGTGTCTAATAATACAGCATGATAAACTCACCACCCTAGAATAGTAATTTAAAGGAATAGTTCAACAGTTTGGGGAATATGTTTATTTGGTTTATTTCCAACAGTCATGAGAAGAATACCAATCTCATGTCTGTGTGTTACAGAGGTGCACTCAGGATGTGATTGGTGTGGCTTAGCATAAAAACTGGAAGAGGGTGAAAGCGCTAGCCTGACTCTGTCTGAAGTTAGCCCTTATTCCCAAGTCACCTTAAAAACATATTACTTCATGTTTTCATCTAAGAATGGCCAGAAACTGAGGATTGCATCTGACGCCGTGGTAATGAAGCTGCCACCCCCACACAAGCACATCAAGGAGCAGTCAGAGAGCCCTCACCCAAACCTAACTATCTCCACGAGCACAGAGGATAATACAGGGTGAGGTCAAAGTGCTTTGATCAAAACCATTTAGAGCAAAACGACATGCTTCAGTTCCAGCTGTTACCATGAAACTACTCGGGCTGTTGTGTGATTTTGAAAGAACTGCGTTGTTACAAAGAAAAGCAGGCGACTTCTGTAGAAGTGTGAACAGTACTACCTAACAGTACTAGGGGATACTGGATTAACTACCTCGCAGGTTCAAATAACTGAAGACAATTCAAAGAGACTGGATGTGATAATGCTACAATGGAAATATTAAAAGTGAAAATGCATCAATTAGGGATGTCACAAGAAATGATACTTAGATGGTACCAAATCGTTGCCTAAATTCTGAAAACATGACGGCCCTTGGCAAGGGTGAATTTGGTTTTATATTTAACATTTATTTAATATTTATCATTTATGTGCAAGACTATCTATATCAGTCATGAATAACTTTTTTTGCAATACAGAAATCTCTCAATCTCATTGCCAGTATAGATAGTGAGCACCCTTAAACATCCCACACCTGTGAGTTTGTAAAATGAATTAATTAAATAATTAATATGATTTTTATTAAGAGATGTGTTTTTATTAAGAGAGTGTATGTTGAAGGTGGACATGGGATATTGTTTGGGTTGTTTTTTTTTCAAAACCAAATTGTTATTGAAATGTGTATTAAAAATCGTGGAATTTTAACTAGGTATTGGTATTGACTATTAACTGTGACATCCCTAATGCATATTACGATGATTACATTTCAGGACTTGTTTTTATTATAAGTGCTAAACTTGTATTACATGCATTATTCAAATGCATGTATTGTTCAGCCATAGTCAAAAACCCATCTGTGACCTCCCACATTTTGCTGTCCCATTTCAGTTTATTATCAGTGGTCCTCTACTCTAAATATATCATGTTTATGCACTAACACTTCTTAATAACTCATCTATTTTTCCAAACCCTTTGTGCTGCTCTGTTGGAGTCAGTAAAAGTTATCATCAATGAGCTACAATATCCTTCTTTCTCAAAAATGTCAATGCTTGCAGCGAGGGAGACAAAAGATTCTCATTTCCTGAGCCACAACAGTGTACTTAATCAAGTTGGGATTAAAATTTGTTTGGAATGAGCCACATGGATGGAAGTCATTACAATAAGAATAAAAACAAAGTAAATTAGCATTTCATCTCAAGCACCAGAAAGGCAATGTAGAAATGAAAGCTTGTGGCCAGCTTACCTGTAAATGGGATCCTGCATCACCATCATCTTGCTCTCATCCCACGTCCACTCCTTCTTCTGTGGAAATAAACAAAAACGGTACATAAAGCTAAGGTCTGTAGGAAGGGAGACATTTTAATTGGACAGTTTATTCAACTAAAAATAAAAAATATAAATACATATATAAATAAATTTATGTCCCTTGTGTCATAATCAGTAAACAAGCACTGTCTATTTAATTATAATATTATTTATACTGTATTTTTCCTTTTTTTCTTTTTGCATGTTTGTGCATTAGACTAAATCTACCTTTCAGTTTAATGTCACAATTAAAATGTCAACCCATGAGCACACAGGAATTATTCATATTGATTTCTATCTCCACAGACCTTTGTTGACTCAGTCATTCAATCACTTCTGTCTCCGGTCTTTATTGCCTCCGACGTACTCAGAGATGTAAAAAGATTGCTGACCGTCACACTTGACATTTCAGCTTTCAGACCAGGGAGCCAAACGAAACAAGAAAACAGGTGGAGGCAAAACATTCTTCTATCGACCAGCCTTTTATTCCAGCCAACCAATTAATTTGACATCGAGCCTTCAATCATTTAATATTAATATTAATGTTATATTTACCCCATCAGCCAATACAACACATAGGGGATGTTAATTCATATCACTTCCATCATATCTCCTCTCTCTTGGTTTGTTTATTTTAAAAAGTAGAGAATTTCATGGCTTTAAAATTTTCGACGCCACCTGAAATGTACATGTAGAAAGCCTAACTGAACTGAAGAGGCATGAAATAAAAAAACACCCCATCTAAATGGAACACAAGTACAGTCAGAGCTGGTCAGGATGTTTACGTAATTACGTTCAGTTTTAATTAATTTATCTTGGCAAAAGGCCAAAACTACAAAATCCACATATTTTACATGCCATTGTTCTGGTGAAAAAGCTTGTCAGAGCTACACATTAAAAAAATCAAATTCAAATTCAAAAAGCTTTGTTGTTGCTGTTAGCAACAAAACCCTATAGTTGTATTTGTCCAAAGCTGCAGAATGTATTATCAGTTACCTTAACAGCGTCCTCTTTCACTTCCTCCCACCATTAGCAGCATATGATCTAGTGTTTCTTAACAAAATGCACCATAGGAGTCATGGTTTAGTTTTTACATTCTGTTTTTTTGTACAATTTCCTTGTGCAATTAATCTTTTGTACTGATGAGTCAACCAGGAAAGAGACTCAGGCAGAACCAAATACAGCGAGAACACCATCACTGGCAGCAGTAGGATGTGAAACCAATTTACAATCAGCTGGTTTGAAATAGTAGCAATAAACTGTCATGTTACCTGCATTTTACATTACACACTCTTCATCTCACTCCATAAAGCATTTGCCACATCAGCAGCTGAGTGAGAGTATAGTTTGCTGATCTATGGTCTACAGTTGATACTGATCTTTTAATTAACGTGAGTTATTAGTAATCTAATATCAACCATTACTGATAACGTAAAGGTTCCATCTTGACTACACCAACATAAAAAGTCTATAAAACAGCTATGAAATCAGATTTAAGAGTGGCACATACCATCAGCTACCAGCCAGGTCTGATTCAAAATCATCACATATGGTAATGGTAACCGATTATAATAATATTCCACATATTCTCCAAATTATGCACCATCCACCCACATCACTGCTCACACACAAAAACATATGGATATGCAAAGAGACACACACATACACACACACAACTTCCTCCAGTGAATATTGGTGTTGTTAGGCTGCTCCTTAGAGGACAATTTAGAAAACTCAATTAAGCCTCCGTTTAATGAGACACTAACATATGTGCGATGTAAGAACAAGTCAAGGTCAATACGTCTCTCTTGCAATGAGAAATCCTACATATTCAAATTTTCAACCATAAGCGGAGATAGTGTGGGTGCATGGCGGCAGGCCTTGCCTAGGTAGGGGCCCCGCTATGTGGGCCGCGGATGTGTTGTCAGCTGCTTATAGACACGGCCGCACGAGAGAACTGCACGCAGGTAATAACCACCATAAAAAAGATTATTGAAGCCGTTCTTATCAAGTGAAATAGGCACTTCACTCCTTGTTTCAATAGTAAACCACCACAAGAATGACAGCTACCAACAAAAAACATATTCTAAGCAGACACGTCTAAAAAAACCACACATATCACCACGGACTCACACAGGCAGCGTGTGCTGACATGTTTAGATTTTGTGGATTTGGTGATAAGCACTTGGTTTTTTGTGCTTCTACTTCGATTAAGTAGGCTATGTAGTTTAGAGTGAGTTCAGCGTCATGTAAACTTGGTATGACTTTGTAGCAGGTGGGCCCCGTGATGAGGCTTTACCCCTGCTTTCAACAGATGCCATTATTGAAACTGCAGAATTGTTTAGTCCTTACATTCTAGTAGATGCTCTTAAAAATTTGAGGTTTGATCAACTTAAATTCATCACATTGAACTTTTTTTTAGAGAGATGATTGTATCTCAGCTCCACACACTCAAAAAGATCAACAGACCATCAAAAATCCATTCATTTCATATTGCACTAAGAAACCAGGGAAATCTGACTTCAAAGTGGATAGAGAAAAAAAATCAGCTGAGAAAATCTAAACCATGCCAATCAAATTTTTGATCTACCTAGTCTCCCTATCACTTCAATAAGAATCTCTGGCCTTGCACAATCATCTGTCTGAATAGAGTAGTAGTTTAAACACAAGATGAAAGCTGACAGTCACTCCTGGAACCTTAAAAAACAATGAATTGTTTTTCAGTTTGGGTTAATGAATTGAGATTAAAATCTGAATGCAGGTGAGGAGAACAGACGGTACTAAATTAAGTTCCCTTTATTCCTTTACACTGGTCTTCCACCTGTCAGACTCTGCCACTGTCAGTGAGTGGAGTCGACCAAAGTCTGTTTCTGTGGATTAGAGCAGTCAGCCTCATCATACCTGGAAACACAGATCCACTTGTCTCCAGTCTCAGCGCGCCCTCCTCCAGTTCCTTCAGGTGTCTTCTATGGTAGTCTGCTCCAGAGGAGCTTAAATGACTCACTGTGCATTGGTATAAGCCATCCTGTGCATGTGTTCAGGCCAACTACTCTATGTTTCTAGGCTATATTGTATGTTTCTTATATTTTGTCTTGTGTTTTTATTTTTGCTGCAGCACAAACTGCCCACTTTAGAAAAAACAATAAAACAATAAAATAATAATAATAATAATAATAATAATAATAATAATAATAATCTTCAACATCTGTCTACATCCTCCCCCATATTTTCGATTCTTCTCAGGCCCTTTGTCCTCCCTTGCAATGTCTCCATTCTAATCTGTCTGTCTCTTTTAATTAAGACGAGGATCGATCACCACCTCCTGCTATATGCAGGGTACAAAAAATGGATCTGGTCTGGTTCTTTAAAGTGACAAACCCATCAAATATATTATTCTTACACTCATGTGTGATTGGCTGGCTGATGGTAATAAACACCATATTTTGGGCCTACATGATCAGTAGTAATTCTATAAGTGTGTTCTACAAGTGCAGTATCATAGTTTTAGCATACATGAAGCAGAAACGGAGAGCCCTCTGGCTAACCCATCTGCTCCTGCTGTTTGTGGTTCTCAACATCAGCCTGGTATCTGAGGGCACCTGATGAGCTACATGGCAGGGACAGGCCAGACAAAGTAGAATCCATGCACTGTTCACTAGAATACAGTGGCTTCCTCTCATCAAACACAAAGCAGTGCAGATAAGCGCACAAACTTCATTTTGTCTATTATCTCTCCTTATGGATACACAACTAATAGCCACAGTCAGCTAGCCAGCTAGCTGCAGTAATGACAGGACAGTAACCTGCAGTGAACTATAGTCATTACTGAAGACAGCTACAATACTTTTAGATGAAAACAACATTTTTACAAAAATCTATTTATCAAATAAACTCAATGTATCACGCAGTCTTATCAGCTTAATGTACCAGCAGCAGAATGCCATATAGAAAAATAATGAGCTTCTCATCATGAAAGAGATTGTTAGATTATATTTTTCATATAGTTTTGATGTATAAGCACTCACTCAAATCGCTTGTTTTAAAAAGAAATGTTTCTCATTAGAATACCAAATCAGCTTATTGAATCAGAAGAAGCCTACATGTCCTTATGATACACTGTGATACGTTGTTAAGATGAAATGGGGAGCAAATCAAAATGATTCAGATTTTCTTCTTCATGGCAGCATACCCCTGCTGGGATCCTAATCTATCAGCTGCTTTTGATTTGACATGACAAACACATTAAATGCACCGAAGGAGAAGATTCCAATAAAAACAAAGGTCACTCACTTTTTTCTTCTTCCTCAAGTTGACTTTCACGCCGTCTACAGACACCACAATGTTGACTTTTTTCTTCTTGATGTTTTTCACCTTGAACTCATACTGCAGAGAGAACACAGACAGAGAGATATTAATACTTCGGGGGGATGACGGTAGACTGACATTGCCACAGCCGCTCAGATATCTGAAGATGGGTCAGTCCATTTGATGTCCGGGAGCAGAAAAAAAAGTTTTTGAACCGAAGGACAGCATCAGAATATGACAAAATGAAATGTTCATTCACACACTTTGTTCACTGTTACATGGGGGTCGTGCTGAGCAAAGAAACTGGAATGGTTGTATTTTTTTTGCTTGGCCTTCCCAACCTTTTTTCCAAAGCCTGGAAGGCAAGACAGAATATAAACTTCATATTTATTCTGATTTCTCACTGTAATATGTTTGTATATGCTGCATTCTGGATCTGGTTAATATTCATTTGTGGGTTCAATGAACTTACATTGTCTACACAGCTTTTACTGCTATGACCTCCAAACTAGATGTTTTAGATTTAATACCAAGCATTACATGACAGCTTTCAGTGCTACAATCAGTCCTATAACACAATTTAGTCAGTCTCCAAAAAGTACTGAGGTTTAATATCCAGGAACATTTCAAATCTGCTGGAAAAATTGAATGGGCATAAAATTAATTTGAGCAAATTTGAGCAAGGCACTTAAACCTAGACAAGTGCTATAGTGAAGCTGGTTCGTGGCCAACAGTTGAGAAACTGTGACTGGAGTGTTCAGATCCTGGTGTTGACTGCAGGTCAAGTCCACCATTTGAATTACTCTTTCACACCTTGCCAAATAAGAATCATACTAAAAGAGCAGGCATTCCCATCCTCTCCAATTCAATGATTCACACACTAACGATGAACTGAATTTCCACAGTCACGGTCAGTTTACAGACCACATTACAGACTGAGACAGCCTCCATCGTCTCCACCACCTCTCATGGAGCTGTGAGCACTGTCAGCACACCTGCAGGCCACCACAGCCAAACAGTATGGAAAAATATTGTTTGCATATCAAATCCAAAGCAGGTGTAAAAAGTTGATCAAGTGACTTTTATGTTTTTGCAGGACTCCAGCGTTCACACATGCAACCACGTGACTACCTACATCCCTCTCTCACAGTCCTCTTCATGTTGATGGTATTCTGAATTAGTGGGAAGTAATTGAGTCGTACTGAGCCACCTGTCAAGACAGCCTGGAGAGTCGTTAGCTCCAAGTACCGTCTGTGTGTCTATTGTTGAGTTGGCTAGTTAGTATGTAATTCCAGGTGACACATTATTCCGCTTCTGAAATGGACGCTCAGCAATGCTGAACTAGCAAACGATTATATGCAGAAAAACATCTGTGTTGTGATCCTAAGACATAGAACCATCCACCCTATGCTGCTGCAAGATTCACCTTTTTTGCTCAAATTAAACTCTGGTTCCAGGTATTGATGCTCGTGGGAAATGTGCTCAGTGCAAGGATGTGAGAAATGGAAACTTAACACTGCAACAGCAATAAGACAATGCTTTGTTCAAACAAGCTGGCAAGTTTATTTACTTCACCACCTCCAGCAAACACTAAAAGAACATTTAGATGACTGATGCATCTGCAGGTAATCTGGCAGCACTGGTATCACAATAGCGTCAATGTGATATAACACTTCTATAAAGAAAATGTTCGATTGTGTTCATTACTTGCCATGTTTGCATTCAGTCGCCTCTAAATCAAATCTGAATGTAGTGTAGATGCTTTATTGACGTTTATCTGTCATGTTTTACCATCTGCTTGCTGGCACTTCCTGTCAATTTGTCAATATCCCTGCGTTGTAGCTGTCAGTAGATGTGTCCTTTCCATCACATGTGCCATTCTGGACTTAATATGGATCCAGTTTTCTCTAATTTCCCTTATAAAAGGACTTTAAGACTGCCGTTCATATTTAAAGCAGTGAAGTAACACACTCCCTATAGGTTTATAACAGCATTAACAGCACTGTTCTTCCGTTGAGGAGACTGTGAGAGAGAAACAATGAGATGAAGAGAAAGAAAGAGGATTCTTAAGTATCCTTTTTGTTTGTACAACTAATGTCAACCTTTAATATTTTCCGTTTATCATTCCTATGACCTTAAATTGAATCTCATTCAATCTGATTTCTTACTGCAAAAGAAAAAGTTATCACTATTATTAATATTAATAATAATATATTAACATAGTAACAAAACTGAGAGCACGAAGCTCAGGTTAAAGTGGCATTAAGCAAACTCAAAATTAGCAAAAATCTTATTTGGTGTATACAATGCCAGATGAAGAATGCTTTGGGTATCGTTAGATGTATGGACATATAGACTTAGTGAATGATAGACAGCTCAATGCATTTCATATTCCATATTTCCCAGAACTGAAAAAACAATCTAATTAGAAGTAATTCAGAGCTTTGTGGGCAGGATTAGGAATGGGGACATAATTTCCTAAATAACAAAATAGTGACAAGGATGGATGACACAGCAGCCCAGGTTTCTCTAAATCTTCATTCAGAGAACTCTTAAATTGGCCCATATCTTCCATGGTCCTGAAAAATATAAAGCTGTCATAAGCTGTCAAAGCTGTCATAGCATGCTACTGCATCTTCCACCATATACAGTATAATAATTACTATAACAATAAAATAATAAAACAATATAAAATAATTCAGCAAGAAATCGGCTAACATTAAGATGAATATCAGACTGAACGGGTGAAGTGACACAAAATTTAATGACTTTGGTAAGAAACCCTGAATGTAAAGAAGACTAAATGTACAATCAACTTTGATATATATTTATATATGAGAGAGAGATTTTTTTTTTACAAGGAAAACTCCACATTTTATCTTTAGCTCAACAAACAGGGAATAAAATGCCACTATTTTCTTGCTACAAAAGGAGGGCATATTCTAACCACTGTAGTTAAAACCCAATACCTTGAACAAAAAACAGGAAACGCACACACTCCACTTCTTGAAATATATTTTCATACAGAAGTGTTGAGAAAGCTGAAGCACTTCCACCATTATTCTCAAGTCTCAAAGTGCATGAATGTTTATGTGTCAAGAGTTTTATGGGTGGTTTAATGGGTGTGTTGTAATCTGCTGTAATGTTGACTGCGCTACACATGCAAGATTTAAACGGTGGTAAGCCTGATGGATTGCATGATTGACCTCCACGGAGATGATTACAGTGGCAGTTTAGGAGATTTCATGCAGGGTTTGACTGGCTAAGTGTACGCAACATAATATGGCAGAAAGCACTTAACTCTAATAAGCCTGTCTATTCCTGTCTGATACAGCCCCATCATTGTATACGCATCTACCACCACACAGCTCGCTCCCCTTAGTGCTTTCAGCTCCCATTCAAAGATAACGCAGTGATATGATTAATCATATCACCGCTGCATCTATCTGTATAATATGAGAATATGAATGTATGCAATTAAAATACTTGTACTACAGATATTGCTGCACCTGAGGAATCTCACAGGCATTCATTTTACACAACTAGCAAGTCATTCAGTCTGACTTTTCCCCGAAATGCAGCAACTCTACACCAGACGAGGTGAGGAGGGTGTTTTAATGAGCATAGATAACAGCTCACAACACAGTTCGGGTCATTTAGGACAGTCCCTAATGTCTTCTCGAAGATGAGCCTCCTGAATCTGCACCTAAAATGTTATTAAATTCATCCTTTCAAGTGCAGCCTCAATGCTTTCTGACACAAAGGGAAGACAAAAAACACAGATGCTGAGTCACACAGCCGAAGGACTCTGCACATAGCTCGTCCTTTATTTGGATAAAAATGTTGGGCATTAAAAATAAATACAACCTACGTCCATTTTGTTTACACTTAAACAACTCCTAATCTGTGGTAAATCATGAACAGTTTCAGAACACTCTCAACTTTCTGCCTTTCTTTACACCAAAACAAAAGGCCCAACAGGGGTGAAATCTGTAAGTAAGATGATGCCGGTTTATGTGTGTGTCTGTCATCTTAACAGCTGGTGTTCAGGGCCAAACTGGATCGTAATAATAACAGTATTCTCTGACGTGAGCTTTCTTTGTTTTTAGTCAAGATCACAAAGTCATATTTCTTCTTTATTGAGATCTATTTTTTATTGAAGTATACTATTTCAAGTAGATTGTGAAGTGAATCTGCAGCTTTGGTATCAGGTTTGTTTTTTGATGAATGACTGAACACAAAGCATACAAAAAACTCAGACCTGAAATCTCAGATATTTTTTTTTACAGGAGGTTATGTATGAATAGGTATTTTTTTCTGATTTTGGATGCCCTGGTTTACAGTAAACAGTGGACCACTGAGGTCTGTCGAGCAGTGGCAGGATATTAGCGTTCATGTTTACAAAATGAAATGAATACTTAAGTCCAAGAATAGGCTCATCCATCATGCAAATAAGTCAGTCAAACATTTGCAGCCACTCTTTCCTGATAAACGGGTCGTTATTTCCTAAAGGTCCTTTCCTCCTGTTTCCAGTATAATCCATCATTTTGGCAACAAAGACGCCAACACACCGACACAATAGCGTCCTCAGCCAGTGGTGCTATTTTCACTCACAGAAATATCAGCTGGGAGCCAGGAGGGCACAATAAAAGCCTGCGTTTCTGTTGATGACCGCAACGCATTGAGGGAGGCTGAATGTACAGGGAGCAAAATAAAAGATTCAAATAACCACGCAGACACATGCCCACACACACACACACACACACACACACACATACACAGAATACACCATGTGGTCAACTAACGGCAGGCAATGTGAGTGTTCAGGGAGCTCAGCAGGGCAGCAAGGAATGTTTGCTGAGGTTTGCTGGTCTGCTATTAAAACAAGGTATCCATTTAGCTCATTGACAAAGCCCTTTCTGACATGATTATCATGTTATTGTTGTCAAACTTCTTGTCTATCTCATGGTGTCCAGCTCTGCTAAGTCAGCCAGGCCCTCTGCCCTCTCTGCTCCATTTTGCCACATGCCAATTTGTTCCGAACCAGTGCCTTCTGAGCAGCAAGTTTTCTCCCTGGCCAATCATGGGGCCAGATCCATCTCAATGAAATGTCTACTCTAGAGAGGAGAAAAGGGATAAAGTGGGGGCTGTAAAGAATAATAGAGAGAGGAAAAGCGGAGAGAAAAGGAGACAAAGGCAGAGAAAGAGAGATGGGGGAGGGAGAAGCGATGATAAAGTCAGAATATGAAGTTTAATTAACAGCTCAGATCATTAAGCTCATAATTACACAGACTGAAAGTCAAGGTCTCTTAAATGTGCAAACTGTCGTGTTGTCATTAGGTGCCTGATGAACTGAAATGCGTGCGGTTTTAACCTTCACAGAGCACCTGAAGTTACTGCTCATACTCAGAGCTGCATTCGCGTTACTGCATTTACTGAAAGATATGTTTTTCCCTCTTCTCTCTAGATGATTGATTTAGAGTGCAAGTCAAACTGCACTCCAAATCAATTATCTAACAGGATGTCTGTTCATTTTAAGGTCGCTGGTCTCCCAATAGTTGGTTAAGTCATTAGATGTACATCATTGGGGGTCTTGGAAAGAGCTTATGATCTGTTACAAACTTATGACATATCCCAAATGGCTTATAGCATTACAATGGGCTATAATGTCTAACACTGAAGTACATCCTTTACTGAACATTACTTTTCAAATATTATTTAATCCAAATGAAAACTATAGCGTTTAATGCTGTCTTAAGCTCTCAACTGTCAAATCACCTTTACTTTGTCCTTGGACTGACTCCTAGAATGTAACAACATTATAGTTCAGAGGTGTGCAATGATCTGGGATTTACTTCTTGGCCTGACCTGTAAATGTTCAGCTGATGATACACAGAGCAACTTTCAGAGCAATCGTGCAGGGCAACGTTGTCGTGAATGGTAATGAGTAAAGATTACTACAGTAATACCCTTCCCCCAACCACTCTGCCACTTGCCCTGCCGCTATCCATTTAAAACATAGTCGGACTTGCCTCTAGCAAGATTGCCCAGCAACATTGCTCAAAAAGTTGCCCAGTGTATCATCAGCCTGTTTTACTATTTTTGCTGTCAGAAACACAAGAGTAGGAGTCAAACTAGCATACATCAAAAGATTACTGGAATCACTGAGCACTTGGACTGACTGTAGATACACCTGAGAACCATGAACCAATCAGAGCAACGTTAAATCACCCAGAAAGAGAAGCAAACGATATCTCGAACACTTCCTCAAGGGAAGAGCCAGAAGGACTGCCAGAGGGACTGCCAGACAAAGAAGAAAACCAACAATCAGAGCTGTTAGACAAGTTGGGCCTCCACAGCTTCAATATAAAAGGCTCAGTGTCTGTGTTCTTCTCCACAGGAAGAAACTAGAGCACTCCTACTGTGAGGGGAAGTGTCTTCTTTAGTTCAGTCTTACCCCCCCTATTTCACTACAATCTGATACAAGACTTCTTGTCAAACGTCTGTTTTTTTTTATTCTTTGTGTTTCCAATAAGTCATCTGTGCTAAAGCAGCACGCAAAGCAGAAAAAGGGCACCTTTATGATAAGAAAAAAATATTAACCATAAAAATAATAATAATGTACATAGTCTAATACTGAAGTTATAAAAATGAGACCTGAGCTGTCACCAAGAATGATCTGTTTATTAGGAAACTGGCGTGTTGGATCAGGTACCATCAGACTCATACAAAAGGCAGTTTAAACATAGACATTCTATAGTTAACCTCTGGCTCAACAGTGAGGACTGCCTGTTTGCCCGGGGCAAGTAAAATGCCACATCGGGCAAGTAAATCTTGCACCTCAAGTGGTGAAAAAAGAATTAAACGTATATTCCTCCACACACATCCACCCACACACACATATCCACAAACCTATAGCATCGGAGTTGACAACAACTATGCTCGTTGTGCAGTAAAAATACTTTATGAATACACCTGCTCAGAAAGCATAAAAATGTCACCATGTAGAAAGAATATTTTAATCTGCAATCTTAATGTGCAAACAGCACATAGGGCATAAGTAGAACAGGGCTGTCAACATGTGCCATACACTGCATGATATCTACCTACTCTGATCTCATCATCAGGTAACTAAACAGAGCATTCTGTATCTTACAAAATAGAGGTAATGGTTAGCAAACACATATCACAGCTGGTGTAGCTAATTAATATGATAAATGCTTTTTACTGGCCCAGACCGGATAATCAAACTTTAAAGAATGTTGTTCCTAAACAGTTTTTGTTGGTTGATAGTGTGCAATTCAGGAAACTCAGATAACAGCCACATTAGCTCATGCATCGCTTTCCTCTGTGTATTGTCTGTGGTTGCTACGGTCACACAGCGCAGGGGCGAGTTGAAAAAAGGTCAGCCATCATCAACTCATGCAGCAGTGACAAACAGCTGTGGGCATTCAAAAGAACGGCGGCAGCTGCCTCCTCTCTGTTTGCCACTGCAGCAGACCTTGGCGGCAAGACAAGTTTACATTGGAGACAACGCAGGAAGGTGGCAACCACTCACTTTCTGAAGCACCTTTAACTTTGGTACAGAGTCAAATTAATTTAAACAAAGCACACATAACATAAATTAACATTGTGATGCATCTGATTTCTCACTAAAAGGTGACTTCTTGTGTTTGTTATCAGGGGTCACAATGACAATTTGATTTTACGGTGTCAGGAAACAATTTTGTCATGTACAGAATGCTAGTGCGATTTCTTTTCAGATGCTTTGGCCTTGTAATTATCAGCAGATCTTTCAAATCTCTACAGATCTAATATTTACTTTTTTCTCACATTCTATGTATCATTCAAATGTCCAATAAAAGTGGCAGCTCTACAAATGATGTATAAAAACATGCTCCCACATATTCTACAGCTCACGGTGCATTGGTGCAGATGTGAGGGTCATGAGACGTAAGATACGGGTGAGCTTGCACAATTGAACTTCAAAATAAGAGGAAAATAGCAGTTCAATGTGATTACAGTTTTTTTCTACTACAGAATCAAACCAACAGCCAGAGATGTATATCCACTCATCTGTGAAGAGCTTCTGATTAGACAGTTCACAAGTCAACTCACCAGAGACACCGTCTCTCTTTCTTGCCAACCACAAAGCTTTCATCATTTTCTCTCTCCTATACATCAACCCAGAGTGAGGTCTTTTTTTTTTCTTTTTAACCATCCGTTTTAATCGTATTCTTTTACTGCTGGTCATTCTAGTGGATCTGTGTGTGTTCATTTCTACTCCCTTACCAATCATTCATTTTTTACTCCCATTCCCATGGCCATATTGATTGAGCATCAGGCTGCCCCGTGTGTGTTACTCTCTTGGGCTTTGTCATACTTTTTATTTCATTTACACTACCTTGCTCCTCACGCTCTCCCCCCCTTCTCATATAGTTTCTATTCACATCGCCCCGTGCCCCCCTTTTCTCCACAGACGGGTGGCTGATTCAATCTCAAGCAATGTTGTTTATGAAAAGGCATTTCATTTTCCAAAACCATTTGTGTTTCAGACGCTACAGGGTCCATCATGTTTCATCAATCTCAGCGATGCAGCGGTGTATTTGAATCAAACAATATATGTTGGTATCGTTTTACACAGTCTATGGTTGGTAAGTGCAGTAACACCACACACACACGCACGGACGCACGCACGAACGCACATACACGCACACACACACACGCAAACTAAAGTACTAAATAGGCCTGTATGTTTAGAGTCTAACAAGAAAAGCAATATGTCATAAAACTTCTCAGTAAAAACAAATTAAAATCACATTCCCGTCATGTAAAAAAAAAAGTGTTTTGAGCATGACCTTCCAGACAAAGAGCTATGATGAGCCAACATGGCTTTTGTGCCTGAATTAAAGAAGATTTCTGAGGCCACGGTCCAACATCTGGTGGAAAGCCTTTGCAGAACAGTGGAGGCTGTTATATCAGCAGCCTAATGCCCATGGTTTAGGATTGAAATGTTCTATTATTGGGTCGTCCATGCACTTTGTTCCACTGTCCATATACTTTTGGCCACAAAGTTTACATTTTATTCAGTTGCAGCAAGCAGTAGGACAATCAAAAGAAGAAATGGTATTTGCCTTTGATAATTAGAAACAAACAGTTGATTAAATGTGACCACGGAGCTGTTGCTAGGGACTCCTCCAGACCAATTCCGTCACTTACGAGTCTAACTGGTAGTTTAAAGGTGTTGTTAGGTGCTGCACACTGCAACAACACCTGTTCCCTGTGTGGCACAAAGAAAATCCCATAAAGACTGGCAGTAAACAGCCGTCCATTGCCAAGTACAGAATCTAGTTTGGTCCAACATGCATCACCAATACATAAAGGGGAACATCCATTTAAGAAGACATCTCAACATCTGGACAGTCTCCAGCGTAAAACCTCTGAAGTTTAGTCTTCAGGCTTGATAAATGAGACTTTCCAATACTGTTGGCACAGTTTCCATTTGTGTCCTATAGGAAACAGGAGAAATCTATCTTTCTGTTGACTGTCACAGTGTTAATGCATAGTTAAAGACTTTCTCCTCTGACATGTTGTCACAGTCTCCCCATCTCCGCCTCCCGCCTGACCGATCTCTTTACTTTCTCTCCATCTGTTCCTTCTGAGGTCATGCATCTGTACCCATGTTGGATGGATTCATACATAGAGATAGATAAGCTTCAAAGACAACAGATGCTTATCGTGACATCTAAAGAATCAGATCAAGAACAGCTCTCTGTCTCGCTCGAGAGTTAGTGAGATTTCTGTCAGCCCAATCAATACCCCGTCTGAATTACTGTCTAAAGCTTAAGATGATGATATATCAGATTCTTTCATTAGAAATCTCTTGAGCCAGAGTGTCTGCTACCTCTGTTGCAATGGGTGCAGTGCTATTCAGCTGGTGGATTGCCTGTGGAATGAATCAATACGCTGCGTGTCTGAGGGAAGCTGAACTGAAGATGTAACATCTTCCAGGCAAACATAATGACAATGGATTCCAGAGGGATCAAAGGCATTATGCCACTATGGTCATTTAGAGGACATTTCAGCCTTTCCATCATTCTCCCATATCAGCTTCTACCTTTTCCCCATCTGTTTTCCTCCACCTACAGTCGTGAGAGCAGGAGGAGAGAGAAGATAGGTTGCGGAGGCTTTACTTTTTGTTCACTTATTGAGCCATGTCAGAGGAGAAATCCCTCTCTTCTCCAAGTGGATAGAGACAAACTCAATTTAGAGGCAGTTGGTGTATTGACAAATCACTTCCAGCGCACTTTCATTTTCAGGGCCCTGCTGTATAAAAGCTGGAGCGGCTAGTGGCCCTCATTGGTTAGAGAGATTACAGCTTTCTTTCATTCGGAATAGATTTTATTCGATGATGACCATGTCAAGTGAAAGTGGATTATTTCAAAAAGAGACTATTTAATGTACTCCTCTTAATGACAGGTGCACAGCAGGTTAGAAACGCTATTTAAACCTGCTATTTGTTTTATGGGAAATTATTTTCCAGAACTGAACTAAAACTATGATCACACTTTGATCACTATGATCTGACCGTTTGCCAATTGAAGCCTGAACCTCTTAGTTACTGTCAAGCTTTGCTTTCTAGCACAGACTGTATGCAGTTTACAATGAAAATGGAGCCAAAATTACTAGTTTAAATTAGCAGTCACTTTTGAAACGAGTTTTGACTTCAGAAAGGGGCAGACAAAAGTGATGTTGGCTGATAATTGTGTCTACTTCAACTATTCCTTTAAAATGAAGGACCCTGTAAATGGGTCTTACATATGCTGTGGGTGGCAAATGATATAAAAGGCCAACTAGTTAACTATGCATGCAAACATTAAACATTTAATCCATGCCTTAGACTTCTGCTCTTGTGTATTTGATTTTGGAAGGATGTATGTCCTTTCAAACCCATGCACACAGCTTTGGTATGCTGAGAAACCTGCAGTGCCTAGGTACATTACATTGGACAGAACTTGCAATAGGATATGTTGATGCAAAAGTTGTTTTACAACAAAGTAAAAGTACTTTTTTCTTTCATAATTTCTAAATCAATGCCACAGAGATTTTAATTTGAGATGAGGTGGCACTTCAGTATCCATGCAACCTGTTGAGTAAGCACAGCAGGATTAAAAGCCTGAAGGGCCAGAAAGTAGGTTATGGAAACTCTTTTTCCCTTCCTCCACTTGTTTGACTCAGCGTGATATCAAGAAAGACAGATTCTCTCTGCATTTCTTTCATTATATCTGCTATTTCTGTCTGTAAATATGTCAAATCTGAAATCAAATGTTTCTTTATCTCTTTGTACTTTTCCCATGGACGAGTCCCAACGAAAACAAGGCTTTGACAGCAAATGTTTTAGAAGTCTGCAGAGTCTGTTTGGGACCAGAGATGGTACTAAACTCCAACAACAACTTCAAAAAGTTATGGAAAAGAGAAAGCCAAGAAAAACTTCCAGTTCATTCACTTTATTGCTGCTGAAGAAAATCTAATCTATATAAACCAGACAGCCGTTTAAAATAACGGATATAATAACATGAATTAGGATATGTTTTGTAAAATGAGTGATAGCAGCTTCAACGTCTAACAAGCACTGAGCAATATATGTGTGAATATAGGCTTCAATTAGGTCTGATGGTAGTGATTTAAACTGTCTGTTTATCCAAACCAAGCTTTCTTGTGTAAAGGTTTAGAATCAGTGAACGTTTGGTCCGACGAGAGACAGTCATTACCATGTCAAAAGCCGCCAGTCAGCCCATCATACTCTCACTCTCAAATGACACATGCCAAGTGCCTGTCTGTGTGTGCATGTTCCCAGACTACAGTAGCTTTAATGTGGTTGCTTTTTTCCATAGACATTGTGGGGTTTTTATTTATTTATTAATGTCTGCAGTATGGCAAGGAGCTTTCATATTTTCACCATGCACCTAGTATTTATTCAGAAAAAGCATAAAAAAGGAGGCAACACCAACAAAGACAGAAAAGGTTGCAGACTGAGGCTGTCTACAAACCTTTTTGTACCTGTTTTTTATTATTTGTTGCATTTCTGCCAAAAGGTTTAACCTCTAAAGTAAACTGTACCACTGTCCTACCATTATTTTATATCTGCAGTGAGAAAATAAAGGTAGATGAGGGGGAATTTTAACTTTTTACCAATTACAAAAACAGTTACAAAGGTCATGTCTGTGTAAATTCAATATATGGAATATTTAGAGTATATTTATTGTTAAATATCAATCTATGGCAGCCACACTGTAATTTAAGGCTGCTAAGACAAAATGTCTGACCGTCTGGTGTATACAATTTGTGTGTACTACAAATTTATCTTATATGAACTGTTGGACATTATTTCAGAATTGAGGAAGTATTGTAGTAGAAGCTGGCAGAGTCCATCTAGATTCTGGATGTTGGTTCAGAAAGTCACGGCATCCTGTATAGGCAATGTTGTAGAGCCAAGCTGTCAGGCCCCACATCCCCTTATGCTAACATTCCTCCATATTACAGCGCTGCACCACAAATTGGACTGGAAACCTAAACAAAAGGCCGGCCAAGAGCTGGACCATTTTCACAACTCCATAACACAAGAGAACAATGCCAAAAGCAAACACAAAACAACACTCGCCGAATCGCTGCGTCACTAAGGCTCACAGCGCAGCTTTAATCTCCTCACCTGTAGACACACAATCACAAACAGGACATGAGAAGCAACAGCACCAGGCAGCAAATTACATAACGGAACCTCTGCTGTTCACAAGGTGGTCTTGGCAGGAATTAAATCACAGCGTGGGCCGAGCAGTTACTGGCTGTCATGATAAAGCTCCTCACAAGACACAGTGAAGGATTATCAGCTCTTACAGCTTTAATTGGCAGTTTAATGAAGTCGCGCGCAATGTATCTGACAGGCACTAAAGGCAGCTGTCCTGTTTGTACACATTAAATACACCTCAGGGTGAAATATTACTTTGAGAAGGAAATGCAAAGGGTTGTTCACATTTTATAAATCAATGGATCATTTAAAATGTGTCAAGTATCTTCACTATAATAACAGTTGTAAGCTGTGTTTTACAAGGGCAATTAGCACAGGATTAGAGTAATACCATTGCTTTTGAGTCCACTTCCGCTTTTGCTGACAAAAAGTTAAATATACACCATAATATCAAGGGGAGTACTATTTGGGGATTATAAACAGTAGCACCTGCCAACAAGGGGGGGGCTGAAGAGTGCGTAGAGGCAGATTCATGGCAGCTTTATGCGAAGATTATACACTGTGATGGTCCATCAGGCCTTAGGTAAATAAATCTTCCAAACATGTAAAGGGATTTCAACACATCCCTATGTAATCAGTAATAATTCTCTATTTAAAAGATACAGGTAGTGGGACATTATTCTGCATTGTGCGGATCTGCAGCCTGAATTCTAATTTTTCAGAAGTTCAGAAAATGTGGTTCTCAGTCAATACTTTCTGGTAGGTTATGTTTACAGCATTCGGCTCCAGTTTGGATGTGCATCGGCTGGGCACATCTGGAATTGGGGATTTTCACACATTCCTACCTGTGGATTTGCCCAAGCTATGAGCTGATATCTTCTAGTCATTACACACATTTTCAGAGGGATTGAATTTACTCACACACTAACACATTCCTGGATTTCCAACAGTTTCATTCATCATTCATCCTTCCACTGTTGCTAGTTAGGGCCATCATTATCCTGTTTAAATAGGACTAGTACTAAATTACTGCTCCAATATAAGTTTCTTTTAGGGATGCACCGACAGTTCGGCCACCGAAATTAATCAGCTGAAAATAGCAAAAAAAAAAGCACTTAGAGTGTTCGGCCTAATAAGTAAAGACAAGTGTTGCAGTATGAAAGTCCTACCCGAAGAGATGCTATTTAGTCTTTATGTTGCAGGATACGAGAACCACATACAACATTGTTTATCAAACTGGGTCGGACTTGATGAATTTAGAGTGAGGATACACATGTGACAATGTCTGGTTTTCAAAATAAGGCGTCTATACAGGATGGAAATAAGATTAATTGGATTATAATCACGGAGAGCATAAGACATATTACATGTGGTGATTAAAAGTAAATGGATATATGTCATTTCTCGGGTCTCAGACCCACCCTCCATAGTTTCTCCAAATCCTATGGGAAACACTAAGTATATGGCACATTTTGCCTATTTAATTTATGCAGTGGTAAAAATTTAAAATAAATAAATTTTAAAAAAAATTAGAATGTACTTCAGTATTCAGCATCTGCAATTTTTTTCATTATACTTGGTTTCGGCTTCGGCCAAGAATTTTCATTTCGGTGAATCCCTTATTTCTTTCTGCAAAGAAAAAAAATCTCCAAGCACTTGTACTGTAACACTGAACATGCTTTTGGTTATTTGTTTGAACAGGGATAGCCTATACTAGATTTTGGATAGTATCTAGCTCTTGCTCCTACGTGGTTTGAAATAATGCACCTACTGTAAGTTGCTTTACACAAAAGCTTCTGTCATATTGTAAAAGTTCACTTGCTTTCAGAAGTAAGTCTCCTCAGGAATTTGCCTGTGCCTGGATTCATTCATTACTGCTGCTACATCCTCACAAGTCACTGCAGCTGAAATGAACCCATACAGCATGATGCCGCCTCCACTAGTTTCAAGAGTCCACTCAGACAGAGTTTTGTCTCTATGGAAGAGAAGTTTTCATATTTTCCAACCTCAGACGCACAAAAATCCTGTATTTTTCTTCTGTGTTGCAGAGGACAATGCAACCAATCCAGCCAAATCAGGCCAACACAGACATAAACTGGCTTGTTATTTTTGATCCTCGGCTTGAAATCTAGTCATGTACGGTTAGATTCCATGACTAGTGGGACAAAAAGATCAGCAGCAACAGAATAATATCTACATATTTTAAATGTGACAACTTTTTGCTTTGAGTGAACTGAAAACATTGCCAGTAGAATGTGATCACTGATTTGTAGCTTTGTTTTCTTCTTTGTCATAACACACGAATGAGCAACCACAGCTGTATTAAGACACCAGAGTGGACCAGAATGAATTACAAAACTGTGACTTTAGATAAGCAGTAGCTATGAATGACAGCATTCATTGTAACTGTGACAGCGCAGGCAGGCAATGGTACAGCAAGCAACAAGACTGAATTTAAAAATAATGTATCAGTAACAGCCAGTTATTGCAATCTTACCCCGGACTAATACTAATGTCACTCTCCCCTTGCTACACTGAGCTTTCTGAGGACACAAGACAGGAAGGGAAAATGGAGCAGAATCATCTATTGTTTGTCCTGGCAAAGACTAGTTGCTCATTATCAGCCATTACGGTTGTTTGGATGAGACAGTGGCAATTATTTACCTCCAGACCGCAAGTCTGAAAATGTGAAAATGCCTGTTATGTAACTGGCTATCATTGCTCCTCACTAACTAGCCTGTCTTGCAACTTTGTGGTATTATATGCTGTGATTTAACAGCAGTGCGGCATCTTACTGGGTAGAGCGAGCTACCGGTGATTTTAGGGTTTAAAATTTCACTCCCACTGGGACCATTTTTACTAGACATGTTATTCAATCAGGCTAATGTAAGGCACTTTGGATGAGAGCCTTCACCAAGTGGATATATGTCCAAAATTAGAGACCAAAGCATCTATATCTTCTCTCCTTCAAGACTTTCCTCTCTTGAAAATGTCTCTCTTGCAGAAAGAGTTTTTTTTCTTTCTTTCCCATCATCCACAGCTAACAAAGACGGCGGTAGCTGGCCACAGGGGTCAGTACTTCTGCTCTGTCTATAAAGGCTTCTGTTAAAAGGCGTACAGTAATGTGGGCTTCAGACTGATGACCTCAGCATTCCTGCTCCCTGCAGAGTCAAGAAAATGGTCTTTTTATTGTCTTGGACTGCCACTGCTGTCACAAGCTCACTTATCAGACAGAGACACACACCCCTGCAGTAAGAATAAAACTAACTCTGGAACATATGCACACAATCACGGATGCTTGCAGCAGAGTAGGGACATACGTACAGGCAAACAAGTGCCAACATGGACACACTACTAGGAAGAATGAGGGTTTTCACAGACAAATGTCACCGCTCACAGAAAGAAACTAAAACAGACACACGTAGAAAGGAAAAGGACGCTCCAGGATACACTTTTCCCAGCAGTTGTTCCTCTCTCATTGAGATTATTCCACCCAAAAGCCAAACAAAGCCTGAAATAACCTGACAAGGAAGGAAACTCAGAGAGCGCCAGGGGGGAGCTGTCACACACCAGACACACAGCACACACACACACACACACACACACACACAGTGTATGTCCCATACCAACTCGCTGTTTCCTCTGCACTGTTACTGAATTTCACACTAGAGGCAGAAGGGTTCCTCTGTTCTGCTCTGCTATCTTATCTCATGGTATTGCTGTTATAAGAAGCACAAACAGCCTGCACTTGCCTTCATCTACAGAGCAAGTAAGGAGGACCTGTGTGTGAGTACTGGAGCAGTGGTGAGCTATGGCCAGAGGCTCCATGTTCGACAATCTCATCAGCAGTACCACTGGTTTCCCAGAAGGGAGAAGGGAGGAGAGCAAGCTCCAGGGCAGAGAGGCAGTGAGGCAAACTTCAACTCAAAAATAAAAATAAAGTAGGACAGCAACTGATTGTTTTTCACTATCAATTCATCTATTGATTATTTTTTCATATTACTCAGAGCCATGACCCGTTCCAAGTGCTTGTTTTGTCTGACAAACAGTCTGCAAGACAAGATATTTACTTTACAATTTACAGTGGACAATGGAGACCAAAACAGAGCTGAAAGGAGAGCGAATATTGGACTAACATTTGTCAGGTGGTGAGAAATAAATTCTGCTAATGTTGCCCTGTGCTTGTGCAATGTGCAATTAACACATTCAGGAACACATATGTATAATGTGATTGTTGTCTTTATACGTCGTTTCGCTGTGGTGGGAGTGGCCAGAAAAATCAATGAATGCTAATTTAGTTTGTCTCCATCTGTAGAGTTTTTCTGCACAACACTTTCCACTTGGAGCTCATTGTTTGTCCTTGTATGTTTTGTTGATAGGACACCCAGCAACCCAGTTCTTCCTCTCTCTCTGCAACACAAATGGTAAACATGAAACTTCCTGTGTTTCCCCCAACAATGATGCACCAGATACTGTGTCTAGTACAGCAGCTGAATATTGCTTGTTCCATCTAAACATATCAGACATTGTCAGACACTTGTTGTTCAACAATGCCCCCAGACATAAGCCTAAACTGTTTTGTACTCAATGTATTTCCCGCTGTCGTAAATCTTTGTCATCTGATTACCACTGATTCGTAAACAATTTATTTGTGCTGCACACTCAAAGAGATTTGCCCTCACCCAAACGTTTGGGAAAATGCAGCTGAAAGAGGAGAATGACTGAAAGATTTAGAGTGGGACATTTGGTTAGACTTGTGCATCAAATGCAGCCGCACCTCTGTGGTCAACTGAATGGCAAGCCTATATGTCCAGGGTGATGGATAAGTAGGCTGATCCATCACCTTCTTGGTAGCAGACCCCTGGGAATTGAGTTGCAACTAACCTATGACTACAATGGGTATTTTTACTTGCAGAGACGATTATGGTTATCTCTGCACATTTTGAGTTAGAGACAACTTTTACCATAGCCACTTAAAGCTGCCATTATTTTCTTACTTTTTTAACTGGAGAAATCCCTCCTATATATAGGCCAACAGCTGATAGGACTAAAACATCTTGACTTTCAAAATGCTTTCAAACCTGACCTACAGTCACACTCCAATTCACTTCCAAGCCCATTTCATTCTGGGAAGCAGCTTTTACTGTACTGACAGCTTTACAAAAGGTCTGTAAAAATAGTGAGAACCTTTTCACTTATGTAATATCAAGCTCATAATTCGTGCCTCACCTCCTTGCCATTTAATTGTTTTAGTCATTTCTTACATTTTATTGGTTTATTTAGCCAATTTCTTTTTTTAGAGCAATTTCTGAGCACTTCATTTATATTCCACGACGGCACCTATTCAATATCCAGATCAGTAAAGCAATCAGGGGGGTTCTCAGTCTCATCTCCCACACAACACACCATTTCCCCTGCACTCCATGCAAATGTCCCTCTTTGTTCTTCTACTCCATTGGTTGGTGGCCAAAATTGGATTTCCCTTATAGCACTTGCAAGAGTGCTGGAATGAGGGAGTGTTAAAGGTAAGGCGAGCTGTTTTGCACAAGATTGAATAAAAAAAGTCCAGCACTCAGCAGTGAGGTTTCTGAGTAGGTTGGAGGTTTCACGCTGTTAGAAATGTATGGAGGAATTCTGCTGTGTCATTCAGACGATGTGGGGTCTGTAATTGGCAAAAAGAGAAATAAAACTAAATTCAGAACAGTGCTTTTGGTTTCTACAAAGCAAAGACTACTTTGAGCTTGCTGTGGCTGGAGACCGACAACAGAAAATCGGAATGAGTCATACAAGCCAACAGAATAAAAGACAGCTATCTCTCTTCTTGTCAACACTGCTTCTTCTCCACAGACAGGTAATATTAGATATGGAGTAGAGAATATTGCATTAGCGATAGTGATCCTCGGTGATCCCCTCCATTAGAGCAGAAGCTGGCCCTTGATAAGGCTTTCTCAAAAGGATTCAAACAATACAGGAAAATGAATGTTAAACCCTGTATAGAAGAAGAGATCCTTAGCTCGGCATATCGCTTGTACAAAAAGAAAAGCATTCTCAATCTTGAAAGCTGATTCTGATGTAATTCAGTCACCCTTTCTTCAGCATATCCCCAGCTTGGCTATCATTTACCTCACAAGCAAACATCAATCATTCCATTGAGTCACTTCTCTAAGCAAACGGCATTGTAAATTTCCCCCATCGATGTTTCTCTTGAAAGGAAGTTATGTCAAAGCTCCTTTGTGCAAATTAAAAATTCCTTTAATGCTGCAACATTATTATTCAACTGCTCCGCAGAGAGTGAAGTAATTGAATTTTCAGTTACTCCAAAGGGTCTCAGGGTTTAAAACGTCTTTCCTTGTCTTCCATTTCATCACAGCAATTCAAATTAATTCTCTCGCATTTGGTGACCCAACAAAACACACACTAATGCGGTAAGATGTGGGGAGTTACGTCAGTTTGCAGTAGAGCGACTGGCTTGTGGATACAACTTTGCAGGTTTGAATACACCTATCCTGTTTGTCCAATGAACTGGCTGATTGCCCGGCAAACAACACCTTTATTTGCATGAAATTAAATAAATGTTTGTACCATCCTCTCTGCACCACAGGCTTGGTTTGTATAGTTTGTAAAGTATCAGATTACCCTTTGTGCAAGAAACATATAACACCAAACACAGCAAGTGAGTAGAGGAAAAATGGTCACAATTGTGGACTAAAGGGCAACTGGGCAGGGGGCATTTTGTGCACATGCACATTGCAGGTACTTTTAAAAGAGAAGAAAAAAATGAGGCCCCTCTGTCCCAGTGTTGTGTCCTTGTAGACTTTCAGTAGTTGAAAGTGCTGCCACGGTCTTACAGTGACAGTTGTGGTCGCTACGATGTGGGTCTGACCTGGACTCATGGATGCATGCACAGCAGACCACGGAAAAAGCAGCTGGGGGAAGCTGAGGTGAAGGCTGACTGGCAGCTTGCTTTGCTCATGATATTGGTTTCAACTTCAGGGAGTAGAGTAGGAGGAACTAAAAACACCCAGGCACCTCAGCAAGAGAGGAAGAATGCTGCAGCAGCAAGTCTGAACACTGCCTAGGTCGGCTTAGTACGTCAACACATGCTGCAGCCAACAATAATCACTGTTAATTTAAAAGTTAAGTGTAATAAAGTTTCATCCCTCACAGAGCACAGTGACTGTGGTCACTTTGACTTCGTGTTGGTTTTAGTCGATTTCAACAATTAACCGTTTTAAAAAGGCAGAAACACGTCCACCAAAACTTTTCAATTCACTCCACCAGCATTATCCTGTTCTTTACTGTCCATACATACTCTCAGTATATTCAAAATACTTATTTTTTGCCAAAATCCACATTTTTTATCTCGGTCCTCATGTGCCAACCTACAACTTGTCAGTAAAGTAGTGCATTGGTCTGTGTGCAATGTCATCTGCTCTTAAAAGAAGTCTTTTTTTAGAAAAAACTTATTTCTATACTGCATGTTTGTGTTTGGTCCTTTTTTAAACCATTCCACCTCCCACCTCTCCAACCCATACTTTTCGCTTGCTGATATGACTGGGCAGCTATCAGACACACTCCCTCTCTGTCAGCATTCGCTCTGACACACCAGCGTTTTCATTGATGCATGCACTCACGCAGGTAGCAACTCTAGTCAACTCCACTGAACTTATGCGGAGTATAAAACATGGCAGGCTGGCAGGCTTACGCAGTGATACAGGCTTTGCTTTGCAAGGCGAAGTTACTGTAATTGGAGTGCCTTTCAAAGCCTCCGCTTCTCCAAGAAGAATGTTATGAAAGCTGACAGCATTTGCTGGATTTCTCTTTGCTCACGGGCCAATGCTTTGCTCTCAGCTACGCAACTACAGACTCTGCCTTCAAAGCTGCACTGAACACTGAAATTGTTTTTTCTTTACCTCCAGCATCACTTGACGTAAGTGAGAGTAAGTAGCTAGCTAGTCTTTCAAAGAAACATCTAAACAGCTAACCAGCTAAAATACCCCATCGAAACAGGTGCATGTATTTGACATGTACGAGTGTCTGAAACATTAGCATACATTAAAGCAAATACTGATTCAGTGTGATCATGATAGTTACCATGATCTCTTTTACCATGATTTACCATGTTACCATGACACCATGTTCATTCTTGTGATGTCTTGTTTAAAACCCTAAAATGCTTTCAGACTTTGATGGAAGTTGTAAAAGATAAACCTTTATTTTCTCACTTTTAACTATGAGGCTGCTAGACAAATATGCGTCAGGCATCTTTAAGTTTGGCAACTGATGGCAACAGAATTACATGGAACTTGAAGTACATGGAAAACAGCATGAAAGTACACTAACCCAAATCTGGCTTAACCTGCTCAATGTACTGAAAAAACTGAAAGAAATATTAATTCCCACCCACACACACTAATGACAGCTCTTCATTACTGACCAAAAAATATGGTTAGTCATTATTAAAACAATGCTTCTGAAATTTCAGGGTTGAGCCCCAGCAGAGGCCAAACCTCTGGTGGATAACCGCAAGACATAACTGCTAATATGACTTAATGAGTGTGGGTATCGGGACATGACTAGTGGACTCCCTAGATGGACAAAACAGGCATGCATGAGTAACTGACTTCACTTTCTTCACTTCTTTTATGGTATTAAATATATCGTCTTGTTACTGATTATACCTTCAATAGGAGTAAGGAAGCGTTTGTTAGCCTTCAAAGGTAAATCTGGTAACCTTTGACTACTAAATAATATGATTTATAATAGCACTATAAAAATGTGTGACAATAGCACTGTGTCTAAAATGCATTCCTTTTAATGCGGTCGGTTTGTTGGCACAGCCGGGGTGCCAACTTTCACTACACGCAATTCAACACCATCAGGCAGGCAAGCGCATATTCTGTAGCTCACGTGTAGTGTAGTGTGAACGAGGTAATTCTCCTGTTGACCTCACAATAGTTTGTGGCCATGTCATGTGTGTATGTATGTGTTTTGGTATCTAATAAGTCCATCGGTACATTATTCAAAAGTGTACTCACTAGTCCCTGTAGAACACCTGTTTAAAGAGGCCTTAGATAAAGATGTATAGACAGTATTTTTTTCAAATAAATGTTGTCTTTGCATGGTCACATGATTGCATCATAGAAGAAAAAAAAAACACCAGTGATCATGTGTATGCAGGAAATTACTGTACTTATAAATTTGAACTGCAGCCCAAATCCAAACACTTTGCTAAGTGGATGTTTTGTTCTATATATGTGCACCTCTCATTGTCTGCCTATCCACCTCAGCTTCTCTCTCTCTCTCCTCCTCTCTATTCCCTTTCCCCAACAGCTCCAGCTGTTAGCCTTAGGCAACTTAGCATAGTAACTATGGTAAAGCATACTACCGCACAGGACTTTTGCTGTCATTGCCCTCATTATCATCATTGCCATCATTGTCGACGTTGAGATAGCGGGTCCCTCTCCCAAGCTTCTGATTTTACCGTGATTTGCATAATGTGAAGAATAGCGTTGATACTGAGTGGGAACAAGCTGGCTGGGTTTCATGCTTCACTGAAAAATGATCAGCCGATGCAAAACTCAGTAACTGAAAAAAATGAAAACATGGTCACTGGAAAGGTTAGAAGGTGTGTGTGTGTGTGTGTGTGTGTGTGTCTTGTTTGCTCCCAGGAGATTTTCCATCTCCTCCTGACTCCCAGCATTCAGATATACTTTTTCTCCCCTCTCTTGTAGGTATGAGTGCGTGTCCGTGTGTTTGCCCTGGATGACTTACAGAAGTTTTCCCTCTCCGCTTCCATCTTCACGCTTCACTGTCTCCCAGAGTGCTGTTATTGGCAGCCAGAGCCACAGGGAACAGTTCAGCTTGTAAGGAACAATGTACACCAAGTACTACGTTTCTAATCTTAAATTTAAGATTGAATAGGTTAGGCTACATGACCCGAGGTGCGTTTTCCATTTATCCTTCATTCAATCAGGCGCTCATTGTGACTGCTTTTGTAAGAAAAGGCTAAAAAGGCTGCTGAGAGATTCCCTAGGGGAATCACTGAATGTATGCATACTAATTGTGGCAAAACAATTCAGACAAAAACAGTTTTCGCAAATCTCCCCATGGGGCCAATGATTTGTCACGCGTGATACATAGTGCAAATCTGGGATTACATGAGGACATGTTTGGCATGCTGCTCTACATACAGCACGTATATAGCAGGTGGGAGTGTGCCTAAATCTGATCCTACGCATACTGTAAATAGCCTATATTCCAAAGCTTAGGTAATAAAGCATCATAGCCAGCTTCTATCCTTACCTTGGGGACAATTGGTACAACTCCACATTTTAGTGTCTTGTTATAGAACAGCTGAAGTCTCATGCCAACATACTTCTATTTGGTTCACTATTTTTCTTGTACTCAGCCTTCTCTCTTGGTGTATATCTGTGTGCCACTGCCGGTATGAGTTCACCAACACTCAGCAGGTGTTACTGTGTATTATTGGCACTGCTGGGTAAGAAAAGAAGGGCTGAAAAAAATCAGCAGCACACACAACACTGCAGAGTTTTCCGTAGGTATCAGACAGCTAAATAACAGCCTGTTCAGCCTTTGACATTAAATTGACTTTACAACAATAATAAAGCCAAAGCTGACAACACTTTCATGTAACCAAAAGGGCACAGTATAATAAGAGCAAGAAAAAAACCATGAAAGTTGGGAGTTTTCTGCTATTCACGCGGAAACCTGCTTCACTTCGGTCTTCAAAGCTCTTCTCAAAACATCTCTCTAAGTAGGGAGTGTTTCCTTGCCATCGTCGCCAAATTGTTGCTCATGGTGGGAAGTGTTGGGTCTCTCTAAATAATATTATAAAAAGTAGGGTCTAGATCTGCTCTATTTGAAAAGTGCAACGAGATAGTTTCTTTACCTTCCCAGCAGTCTGGGAAGTCTTTTTAGCTCAACCATGTGGAAAAACCCATAGTGCTTACATAAGATACTAGATAGCTTGTTTTTGAAATGAGGCTCCTCAAGCGTTGTTTCAGAGGCCTTAAAAGGCAGCATGCATGTCTTGGGACAGGGGGTCGGTTGCCTTTATCACAGAAATCCCTCTCTTTGCATTTTCTTTCTTCTTTTCTTTCATTTCCTCGACATTTAACCACATTAACTCAACACTACACCCCTTTCCCTTACAGTTTCTCTAACCTTCCAGCTTGTTTCCCTCATGCATGAAAATCCATCCTATACATTTTAAGTCTATGAGAAGAACTTTGAAGCAACCTGACCTATAATTGATACCCATGAGGAAACCCCTGCTCATGCACCTTACTTTTCCCATTAGTTCACTGCAGTTATCTTGATCATGAGCTACCTATGGTATGCAAAGTACCTCGTCCCAGAGGGGCTTCTGTGTCAAACTAGCCCTCAGTTCCTGCATTGTGGGTGATGTATGAACTCAGTTAATACACCAACCTGTGAAGAAAATTATGGCCACCCCATTATGAAGAGCACATTATTGTTGATACGACTGCCTGTCTTGCCCTGATGAGGCTTGTTCTGATGAATGGACTCAGGCATACTGAAAGATTTGGCAATGAGACAGGGGGTGGGCAACTGTATTAGCAGTGGACAACTTTGTCATTAGGTTCAATAGTTCAAAGTATAGCTTAAAACAAATGAGCTCTAAGTGTGACAGAAAGGGACTCATTACTCATAAATAGGTGTTAATAAGAGCCCAAGTGGTTATCAATCTGGCTCTGGGGCTCTAATTCCTCTCCCGCATGAAGAGAGGTGCCGTCTGCTGGCTTTGACTTTGACAGGAAAGAAAATCCATCTGACAGTTGCAGAATTACCATTTCACAATTTAGGCACACCACTTAAAGACCAACACGTTTCTGAACTATTTCACCCAAATACTAGCCTATATATAAAGAAGGATGATGCTTCTTCATTTCCTCGGTACAGTCTAAGGTCTAGCTTTCAAAGTTTTACAATTAAGGCAAGAGAAGCGGCTGTTGTAATAATACAAGGTGTGAGGAAATAGTTTCTGTAGCTCTAAAATTTTAAATAGATCTTATTTTAGCAATATTTCAGCTTAGGCCCTAACTGACGCCACTGTTAACCACGAACTCCAATTCACTGTGTCAAATCCCTCCTTTTTCCTCTGTCTCTGCAAGATTATCAAGCAGATTCATAAAGCCTGCAAAATTTCACTAAAGAATAAACATTCGAGTCGCACAGATGTGTCCCGCCTCACGTCACCTCCCTGTCCACACAATGAAAACAGAACCCCAATGTTGTGCTCCACTTACAAATGATCCATCATCATGAGCAGATAAAATTGATTTTACAGTAAGCTGTGTGAGAGTGAATGATATCTAAATAGAGAGTGAAGCCCCAACTGTCCAGTGGTTTAGTGATGTTTCAGTTCTGACCAATCAGGGACTAATGTCAATGTAAGACGAGCTTTACTTCATTCTTATTCCACAGGTTGTAGTTAATACTTTTATTAAGCATATTGTTATGAAGATAAGAAAGGAACTGTGTTTTCTTCTAGTTAAATATGACGTTGGCTGCTTGCCCCAACAACAGGTCAACATCTATAATACTACATTTGGTAATGAGCACAGCTGCACACACACACACACACACACACACACACACACAAACACAAATAATAGAGCGTGTTTTTCAAATTGTGAAAAACAAGGGCTCGATAACATTTCAACACAAATTCCTTCTCAAGTCCAAACAAATGAAGTGTTTACTTTCATTTACACAGGATAGCTTTGCTAAGCCTAGATGGTCTCTTTGGCTCAAACCCCAGCTTCACACACTGTTACCTGGGAGCTGATCATATAATCAGTCTTGAACTGCTGGTGACTAAGCAGTTAGGGCAGTTACGGGATATAAGTTTCATTAATGTTAATTAATTAATCATTATTTAATGCTCCTCTCCCTTTCCTCAAAGAGATTTAGGTTTCCCAGGGATTTTAACCAGGAACCTATCGGTATCAAACTACTTCTTCGATTTGTAGGCTTCAAATTATCCCTGCTCACATGATCAGAGGCTCAACTCACTTTCATTTTCATTCTACAGTCGGCCTGAGCCTCTGGGCACAGTTAACATTTTATTCAAATAAAATTAGCAATGCAAACAGATCCATCCACGTCTTCTATCTGTTAACCGTGGTGTGATAACCACAAGAGACGAAACAGATATGGAGTGGGGGAAAAAAAAAGTTTAATTTCAAAAACTCTTAATTCTTTCTGCATCAGTGGTGATATCCACTTTAATTAGCACGACTAGGGGCATATCAACTCAGTGAAGGGGGTGGGGGGTGGGGGTACAAATGATGTGTATCTCCTGCCTCATAACTATAGTGTATATTAGAGGAGCAACGAATAATCAACATAGGTCCAAAAATCAATGAAATTAGTTGCCAACGAAAAATAATTATGGATTAGTACATGACATCATCAGGCCGTAGTGACACCTCTGGTTATTGGAGCGAACAGTAAAATTAGCCACATCAGCGATGGTATTAACCCCTTCACGACAAAAAATGCGGGAGCATTTCACTCGGCCAGAAAGGTTGTGAATGTCAGCATTTGCAGAACTGACCTTTTCTGACATGGGAGGATTTACACGTATACATGGAGAATCTAAAGAGGAGGCACGTAACACTGGCTCTCTGGATGCTGAATACTCATCTCGGTAAGATAGCTAGCAAGCTAGTTAGCTTAATGTTAAAGGCCATGTTAGTTCAGGTTATGAGTTGTAACGTTTTCTTTACATTTTCTCTTAAGACTCCCCAGACTCCTTTAAAATAAAACACAGCGTTTTGTGAGCTGTTGAAGTAAGGGAAAGTTTACAAACTTTGTAACAGCACTATCTACTACAAATTTGTTATTGTTCTACCCTCTTGTGAATTCGACAAAAGTAATACATTAATTTATTCCTTTCTTTATATTGCAATAGTATATCAGTTTTGGTGTTCTGCAGTACTGACAGTAAGCTACTCTGTAAATAGATCAATAATATACCTTGTTAACAGTAGATCACTTGCACAGATGACAGCAACGCGCACTTTGTCTTTGTTATTTCTTACTGTATATATCAGCTTTGTCCATGAAAAGATTTCAGTGGAAGTACAGCAGAAAAGTTTATTAAAAAAATGTATTTTCAATGCAGCATCCATTTTACTGTCTAATTTTAAAAGTAGTTTTAATAACTTAATAATTTAATAATCCACTATCAAAATAGTCATTAGTTACAGACCTAGTACATATGTAGTATCTTAACTTACAAAGCAATGACTGACAAGAAGAGTTGCAGGGAGAAAGAGAAACAAATGAAATAGAAAGTCAAAGAAAAGGATCAGAGATTGTTTACATGAAGTGGAATGGGAGTGAGGTGGAGGGATACTGTAGCTGCCAAGCAATTATTATAAATTACAATGCGCGTACAAGCCACTTAACGGAGTTGGCTCCTTGAAATCCATCTCTAAAATGAAAAGGCATTCATTCAGAAGTACATGTTACACTCCTGGCCTTGAGGCTTAGACAAGCACCCTGTGTCATTGCCATCAGTACACGGCACGCTAGACAGATCAATCTTAATAAAGTCTTCAAGTGTCAGCATCCTGCAGTTGATCAGCTCCACATGACACTTGCCTGGGTAGCAAGACAACCCAGACGAGACACTTAGTTTAATTTCTCCAACTGGATGTCATTGAGTCACATGTTGAGAGAACATAGAACTGGAATGGGTGAGGTCAGGCTCCATCAGACGGAAGAAATCAAAGCACAAACATCGAGATTAGAAACTGTTATAAAAAAAAAAAACTCCAACTAAACAAAAAAAAAGAATACAAATCTATCGTTCATTGCACCTGACTCTATTATAACCTCCTCTTTGAAGGAGGCACAGAATATTCGTTTTCCAGGCTTGCTGTAGTAGTTTCCACCTGCTTTCCATTATAAAACAGAGAATGGCTTTTAGGAATACAGCAAAGTTGTTAAGCACATTAAGATTTTGCCCTGTGTTCACAATGATACATGCCGTACTGCAGATTTGCTCTAAAAAAATTTTTAAAAAACACCTGGTAGTAGCATTATTTCCTGTCTAGTTTAGAGAAAAAACAAGTCCTCAGCTGTCAGAATTTAATTGTGTCTGAGTATAACAGCAGGACTTGCTCGACCGGTCACAAAACACACAAACCTCCTTTCCAGGCTAAAGGAGTTGATCAATATTACCTCCCTTGTTAGTTTGGAAAAAGGAACACAACACTGACAAATTATTTTTCTGAAAATACAGCACTCCACCTCCAACCACGACATAATGGAAACATGGCCCTGTGCCCTGGGTAACTGCAAAATCTTAACATTTCATTTGAAAAAAAAAATGATGCTGGCTCCCCACTGCTTCAGCTGTGGTCAGACTCACTTTTTCTAGCCTGCAGCCTACACATGCTGTTATAGCAGTATAACTAGTTGCATATTTAATGCAGTATATATATTTTATGATTTTAATTACATCTGGGTTTCATTCTCACAGTTCATTAGTATGTGAGGTGAGGGAGTTTGGCTTGAGACTGTTGCTGTTATGGCAGGGCCCATTTCTAAAAGGTGAATAAAAAGAACCAATGAACTCATTCAAAATGCTTCTGAACTGAACGGAGTTGTGGATTTCAGAGTTTTCAGCAGAGGGAAGTGAACAATGAAAGGAAATCACAGGTAAAGGAAGCAGCCAAAGCAACAGGTTTTTTTGAGAACCTAATGTTAAATTTGAGATGAAAAAAAAACTACCACTAATAATGTTGTGATGTACTGAGGCAAAGATGAGTCACCTATTCATGTGCAGAAATTTTAAGCCAAATCAAACTCAGTGTGGAGTATCTGAGCAGCTCATTTGCAAGCCCTCTGACAGTTCAGGAACAATTTAGAGTTGCAATTATTCCTGTATTCTTTGGTTTACTGTTTTCTGACCTGTGCTGATATTAAATACAAAAATCCATTCATTACAAGGGTCTGTAATTATTTTGATCATTCTGATAGAAGCACTTTGAAGTCTATCATTACCTTAGTTTTACACCATGTGAATGATAACACTACTCTAACATTTTACATACTTCATTTACCAGCATTATGGTGTTGTGTTTTATAATACAATAATAGTAATACAGTTTCGTCAATGTGAAACCTTTGAAGCACGTGCTTAGCATGTTAAGTGTGAAAATGATCCAGCCCATCAGCGCAAAGCTTAATTACAAGGCCATTCAAATCAGTACAACACTAGACTAGAACATTAGTCCAATTCAGGGAAATCGACAGCAACATTAACAGCATTGTTATAGTCCTGTCCAAAGGCTGTGATTATAAACACTGATGGTAGCTGCAGATTTTTCAGTACCAGCTTCTCAGAATATTTAGCAGCCACGTAACCCTGTTTTAATTAAGACTCCATTCAAATTCTGATGACGGGAGGCATTTTTATTCCTACTTGAGGTTTTGTTCAAGAACAAATAAAAAAGTCAGAGATAGCTCTGTGTCATTCTAAATATTATATGAAATCACAGCATCTCCCTCACCACCTTGAACCCGCAGCTCCTTGTGGATCAAACCAGACTCCATCAATCATTTCTAAGCAACTCCGTGTGGTGAAACTCTTAGATTTATTTCACGTTATTTATCAGAAAAGCACAGCACTGAAAGGCTGGAGAGCCGCAATTTAAGAAAACACTCATTCCAACTATGCTAGCTGACATTTGACCATCAACAGTGCATGACCCTGAATGAAAACTCTAGTTGATCCTAATTTATATTTTCAGTCTTTAACAAGCGAAAGGACGCAGGTATGCTGTGATGAATAACTATGCGAATAAACCAAACTATCGCAGCTCACTGCACTGGGCAATTTATCATCACTGGAGGTGGGCCGCATTCCATCCCCATTAGCACACGATCAATGTTTAATAGCATGGCTAAAGAAGAAGTATAGCATGCTAAGCAGAAAGACCTTCGCCATGAGCACAGTCCTCCTATGTCATTATACATTAGTTAATACTATAATTCACTATTCTATGACCCATAACCCAACCATGCATGAACAAAAAGGACAAGATGCCTGCTGAAGGACTTTTGCATTAAACTAAACATTGGGTGACTGTGGTTTATAGGGTGTGTCAGAATCACACCATTGTTTCTAGAAACTGACTCAGACCCTCCTTCCTGTTAAACATGAGGGGGGTACTGAATTGGAGATGTAGATGTGGATGTGACAGCAGGCCAATTACAGAGAATTAAAGAGTGTACAAGCACTTTTATTATGTAGAAAGCTGCATATTCACAAACTGTGCTTCGAATTTTAGCAACAGGAACTCCACAAATTTTTCAACCAGGTCAAGCTCCTGTGTTCAAAGCTTTTGCCACATAATTTAACTTACTTAGAGTGCTGTGACATCAGCCAGGTACATCAGTTCTCCCCGCCTCAACGTTTTTCGGGAAGATTCAAGGAATATAAATGCCATTGTCAAGTTTCAAACAGGAACAGGATATGCAGCATGTTTTAAACTGCAGCCTCTTTCTTCGTAGAAAATTCTGCCACAGGTGCCGGCACACTTCAAAGCTCTCTGATAGTGGGGCTTATGAATATTTTAGTAACAGGTTACAATGTTGAGCTCTGAGGATGTGCTATCAAACTTCAAAACTGCACAAGCACAAGGAGCTCCTAATGAGTATACTGCAGGAAAATTAACAGAACTAATTTAACTAAAAACACCAACTGTGAGATGTTATTGTTTTTTTCTATGATTTTGCAACATCATCCCCTTTTTATTATTTATTCCTAACCTCTTTCTTTTCTTTTATTAAATAAATAGGAAATTCTTATAAGGGATGTTTGATAGTACTTGAACATACCAGATATTTGAACTATTCTGTGATATCATTTACATTCCATAAGAACATAGCTGCACTGTGTAAAATTGCGTTTAATGTCATTTAGTCAGCCTAGTCATGGCTGGAATTTGTTATGGTTGTTAGTACTGGCATTTATGGTCTTATAATGTTCAAAGATCAATCATCGATCATCATACATCCATCTGTCCATCCATTTATCTCGTGCTGAAATTATTAGTTGACTGTAAACCTGTCTGTGCAATGATAATTTAAGAGACCACACCAGGAGTCACAGCTTGATGGTTGCAGTGGTAGGAGATTAAAGAAACACACGACAAGGACAAATGTCAAACGAGGACAATGGGCTGAAATGGAGATGGATAACGCTAGCTAGGTTGTGGTTTAGCAAACTGTTACTAACTGCTACTTGCTGCTGCAAAGCTAACATGAGAGGACAAGACAGTCCCAGTGCAGCACAGCAGCTTCAGATTGCGACACCCACAGCTCTCCTGCTACTACAGCTAACATCACAACAACAGCATGTCTTGGTGAACTAGAAAGTAAACTGAATGTCCGTGGGCAAGTCATTAAAAGTTACCTTACACACACATCACGGCTGAAACTGCTGGAATAATGTTGCGTGGCTCAACAGACTTCTCTCTTTGGTATGAGGTCCTCGTTTAAGCTTGCATGGTCTGATTCCTCCTGTTCAGTATTATTCAGTTATAAGCAAGCTTCACTCTCCTTCACGTTTGTTTACCCTGAATGCAAATTTCTTTTCCGCAATACCGGTGTTCTGTCATTTTATGCTATCTATCAAGATGTGCTACTTAGCGGTTCTGTGCATGCGCATGACCCTCAAGCGTTTTCTGTTTCCATGCCCATAAATCTGTGCCCCTGAAATCTTAAAATAAAGACGTTAAAATATAGTATTTCAACATGCTCTCTGTCACCTTACATTTCACATGTAGTGAGTAGTGGTGCAATATAAAATGATTCTGTAGTGGGAACATTATTTGATAGGGGATATTAGTCTAGATCAGAATACACTATACCTAAAATCTTAAATTATGATGTTATAATAGAGAGCACAGTGAGAGTTACACCTTTATAGGATTGGAAATGGGAGCATTTTCGATAGGGCAGTGCGAATCGATAGAATCTGGTATGGATTTGCCCTTTGGTAGCATTTTTCAACAACGCAGCGTATATCGTCAGCACACCAGCATATGTGGAAGAATGGGCCGTGGTGAAGTTATTTTAAAGCTGGATATTAGTTTTACGTAAGACATTCGATAGATGTCCCATTCCAACGTAAAACTAGCGTCACTGCGGTGCAAAGCGCCGTCCCCTCGTGGAAATATTACGGTAAAGTGTGGAATTTGTGACACAACAAACTAAAGGATAGAGCATAATTGTTAACGATAGACGCTTTTCTATCGTCAAACGATATATCGTCATAGCGCACAGCCCTGTTCCCAATACTAAATATGCTCATTGAAAAGGGTGAGCGCTTTGATTAGAAATATCCAAATGAGTCCATTTTTCATGTCACACATTTTTTGCTGATGTTGTTCATACAGTACTTGACGAAAAAGTGTTGTCAGCATAAAACAGAACCATAAGCCATTATTCCCCTTCTTTAGCATATTGATTTTTTTTAATCATAAATATATGCAAAACAATGTAAATATGTTAGTAACCCTGCAGTGGCAGCTGTTTCTGGACAATATCTCATTAGCTGCCAATTTTTCTAAGGGGAAATTGTAAATTAGTGTATCCAAGCAAAATCAGACTTCTGTATTCTGAGATACTGAGATATCAGTCAGTCAGCACTTCCCACATCTCCCAGGCCTTCAAGTCTACCAGCAAATTAAAAGTAATTTCTCCACATGGCCAGTGACATTTAACCAATAACTCAGCAGGCTGGCCAATCAATCTCCCATACAATTAGTTGGTTTAACATGAACAAATTGGCTTTCCGTGTCAGTTAGAGCACCAACATCAAGACACTTCATCTACAGGACAATTAGGATGTTGCAAATTATTTAGGAAATTACAAGGAAGCCACAAGATGGAACTGATTAGCAGTAGCGCAACATCTGACCCTGTGATGAAAAGAAAAGATCCAAAAAGTTAGCATAAAACTGAACAATGGTGTTAATTAAAGTGTGCATTACTCTGCACAAGCAAGACAAAATAAACCAGTGTGACTATATGCAACAAAATAAGCATGCAGCAGGAAATTATTTTCACAATTGGTTCGTTCATTGATGAGTTGCACTTTCAGCTCAGTGAGTGCAATACCAAGCAATCAGTTAGTGAGTTAGTCAAAAAAAAAAAAAAAACTATGGTCAGCTAGTTTCATCCAATCAGCCTCCCTGCTTTTGAGCCAGCCAGTCAAGAGTTCACTCTCAGATCTGTGGCATCTGGGGTCATGCAGGGCGGCCATTTTGTCTTGCTGAACTGAAATGCGCAGTGGCCGGAAGGTAATCCCTCATTGGGAGTAATTATCCTGAGTCTCTGTTGAGATCGCAAATTAGACCAGCTCCAAGGAGCACTGAGGATCACTAACAGCATTCCAGCGGCTCATTTCTACGACAGCTCTGCACAGCGAGAAGTCAAAGTGATGTTTTAGAAGATTTAGAGTACAGAAAACATTCCCTGAGGAAACCTAAAGTACAGAATACAAAAAGTCACCTTCAACAGCATTCAAGAAAAGACTGTGACGTAATTGTTCAAAGAGACTACAGGTGTTAGCTGTCCTGCTTGTGGCTCTACTACTGTATCTTTGTCAGTATCCAAGTTAGGTTTGGTCTCTTGGCTTTTCGTCCACTTCCTCCTCTGCTTCCTTTCTTTCTTCCTTCAAGGTCCATCACTTGTTTTGTTCCTTTCTTAAATTAGAACAAGAGGGATTAAGGCACTGCAAAAAATGATTTTGCTTTGCAAGGTATTTAATCCTCTATTTTACCCTCTGTCGGATTCCCTGACTACTGTTGTGGATCCAACTTTATATACGCTTATTAAGGGTATGTATAGTACATTGACATGAGCAGAGCGCTGTATATTATGGAAGTAGCTTCTTGGTAATTCAGGGATTTCTGGAAGACTTCAATGTCACAAAATGTTTTATAAATATGTATTATAAACTTGTGGTGAACTTAAGTGTGCTTAAGCAAGACCCTATGATTCATTTAAATGTAGCTGTGAGAGGGAAAAAAAGCAGACAAAAGCAACTGCCAAATGTGCGTTTCATTCTGTCAAAATATCAAAGCAATGCACACAAAAACTCCTCTGAATGTAGTATTTGTTCTTGCCTCTTCGGGAAAACTGTTTGAATATCGCTCTTTAAGTTTCAGTTTGGGAAGATTAAGTCCCATGCTGCAGATTCCTTCATTCATTAGAAAACTAGAGTGAGGCTGTAACCACTAGGGCTTTCAGTTTTTGGTCTTGTTGCAATAAAATCACAGCTTTAGAGCCTGAACACAAGAATTTCTCCTGCTGAGTGCAACATTTTTTGCAGGGCAGTCAGGCAGCTCACTGCCCTGCTGACCAGACTTGCAACACTCAGGCCAGAGGTATTGTTCTCCCATTTCCCCTCCTTAAAATCTCCTTCCTGAAACCAACATACTTCCAGTACACACATGCAATAACACACTGGCCCACTTTATTAAAGTTATCCCGGAATTTGTCCCACAGAAGGGAGTGGAAATGTTGACGTTACACGCATCTTAAGTATTATAAAAACAAGCTTACCTGCACTCCTGCACCCACAACAGGCCGCACCTCAACACACACACGGCATCTTGTTATGTGTACAGTGTGTCCTGTCATGTGCTGGTATTTGCGCAGTGTCCCGAGTGAGTACGACTTTTCAACATCTTGTTTTATTCATGCTGCATAAATACCAGATAACATAGGTCTATTGATCTCTGTTGATTTATGGTAATACTCTGACATATTATGCTGGCTTACTTTCAGCATGTTTTGTTTTTCATCTGTTAATATGGGACAGGTCTCAGGGTAAACACGGCACCAAAGTTGTGCCAAAATAGAACTATGAATGTTTAGTTTTGTTCAATGCTGACAGAGAGATTTTGACACTAAAGTGGAGTTTTCAAGCGAGGTAATACCAATCTAAAAGAACAGGGCCCAGTACACGTAAATCCTGTTTACCACCATGGCTTAATTCCCTTTTAATGTAGTAGGAAAATATTCTTTTAAGCTTTAAAAAAAAGGAGCAATTTGGGTAGCCTTAATTCTCCAGAATTAAAAACCAAGCACACCTGAGAGATGCCCTATAAATCCAGCCTAACTATAAGATCACTCAAGAATATTGCTAAAACAAGTAGTTTATATTATTTAAATTCAATACTTATTGGACTTTTTTGTCAGACAGAACACACAATCTCAAGATATTAGCCTGGGCTCTGGGAAGAATTTTCTGACATCTTATGGACAGAACAATTACATTACAGTGGTAATTGCATCAATGCTCTCCAAGACTCTGTTCATCTCCTGTCCCACCAGTATTTTAAGAGCATTTTTGAAAACTTGTCTTAGAGAATCAGCCTGTGACTTCCAGTCAAATCCTCAACAGCACATGTTCTTCTTCATCACTTTGTCTTGATTCTCCTTTTCCCTTCCTTTTCCTTTTTCAGGCACATTATTCTTCTTAGATTTTCTGTCCCTTAGTGGCGAGTGTTAAGCCGTGATCTGTCCTCTAACCAGCTATTTTAAACAACCGGCTAATGAGATTAAAAAAACATCACTGAAACAAGACGCCTTGATCAGTGCGAGTAAATCAGTCACACAAACAGCAGTCATACATCTGTTAAATGATTGATCATGCATGTTCCTTGTGTGCATGGGCACTGTGATGTCTGCCCTCTGATGTTGCCTTATCAACACAGCAGCTGGCCTCTGATGACTAAAAATCCACAGCACAACTTGATTCATTAGACTCAGTTTTGGAAACTTTGCTGAGGTTAAGCGAGTGCAGTCGGGGTCTGATGCTGCCCTGAAGTTATTCTGATTCCACGACAGAATGCAGGGGGAGAGAGAAATCCTGATGAAATTTCATCATGCTGCTTTGCAAGTGCAGTTTTCGTGACAAACCTGAGTTGGAGGAGTTCACAGCAGACCCAGAAAATTATCTCCACTCAGATGGAGTTTGTCTTTCAAAAAACCTGTGGGACTAGATAAATATTACTAACCTTTCTGTATGCACTCCTGTGATTCACGAACACTGGCCGTCCTGGATAATGAGTGAAAAATCTGCTGCAAATGAAAAGCACTGTGCAGAATGTTTTGTCATCATCTATCTGGTTGACCCATGTGAAAATAACGCCAACGCCAGACAGGAGCTTATTAAAAGGAGATAATTCTGACCTGCCAAACTCATATAAGGACAGTTGAAGGCAATGCTCTGCAGTGCAGCAGATCTGCAGAAAAGGTGCACAGTGTCAAAGGAATATTCAAGTATGTGAGTAGAGACACAAAAGCCAGGGAATGGATGAGAAGATGGTAATCGCCCAGTGCAAGTGAATGAGAGTTGTGAAAAGCTTGAATGATCGCTTGCGGCTCAGGTTCAATGAAGATGGTAAGAATGATATTATATTGTTTTATGGATCTTATGGTGAAGAGGGTCAACGCCTTCCAATAAGAATTTTTTTTTTCTGGAAGTTTCAATTAACTTATTGCAATGGAAGCTACAATGCCTTCATAAGTGTTTTCTATATTAACCCATCATTTTTCATCACACAGAAACATCATTGCATTAAGCCCAAAAACAGAACTGTGCAAACCATTTTGTGCATTAATGTGAGATGATAAAAGCCGGCAGCTGGCCAAGAAAGACTGCAGTTTTAAAAACCTGACCATCATGAACTTTACTAAACGTGCCAATTCAACCTATATATATAGAGCCTACTGATAAAATTAATTATTTTTATAACACAAAATACTGAAGAGCCTTCCATATGGGGGTGCAGAGGACTGAATCCTGAAAAAAATAGGATGTATGTGACATATTTGAGAGATGCTACAGTTAAGTGAAGGTCAAAGACCATATAGGTAGACTATATTTTTTTAAACTCTTTTACTAGGTTTATACTTTCTCTTTTTAGTACCTGGCAAAGAATCCCAATGTGACTTTTCCAAGCAATTCCTTCTCAACAGAAAGGAAGCACTGTGCCATATTCACATAATTAATAACTATAATTAAGCCAGTAATTAAACTAATTTATGCTCAATTGCTCAGTCATTTCTTTGTCAATATACATATTTTTGCGTGGCACGTGGGTAGTCGGAATATAAATTTTGTAACTAAAGAATTAAGCAGAATGATCTTTGTTTGCAGAAAAGTAGTAGTTTCTCCTCATAGAAAAAGGTGCGCAGCTCAAACAGAACAGACCCTGCTGTGTGAACATACATGGTAGAGGAAAGATATTCATTGCTATAGTGCTGCCGGTATGAAGTAACAGGCAACATTCCCGCATCTTCACTTACAGCTCACGTCCTCATCTCTAAACAACTGTAGATGCTCTCAATAAATCAAAAATAAAGTGTCATTGTTTTTCTAATGCATATCTTACACCATAATGTAAGGCTGGCACGAGTCCCTGGCTTCTGCCCAGCGCATACTCTGTGTGTCACTCAATCTCTTAAAGCTGGGGGAGACAATTTATTTCAGAAATCTTTTTTGTTATATTTGTTGAAATTGTCCTTACATCCCGACGGCGGTCAATAAATCAAATGCTCTGATACAAAAATAAAAACAATTCGCCATCTGTGGCTGTAGCAGGACTGTAATAAGCACTACCTGTCTGTCTATCTACCTACCTGCCTACCTGTGTGCACTCACTGCCTTGAAATGTGTTTTGGGGGAGGCCTGAAGGGAGGGAGTGGGATGTTCATGGTTGAATACTTTCAGCTGTCTCTTGGTAGTTTCTTTCAACATTGCCAACCCCAGCTTTAATATTTAAGATATTCTTGTGAGCAATTCTTCACAGAAGACCAGGTGAAACAGCAGAAAAAAAAGCTGATCTCATATAATGCACTTGATTCAGAAATTTACAGCACAAGAAACAAACATATTTTGTGGGAAAGAGGCAACCCAGCAGCTTGACTAAAAGGACAGAAAGCTATAGCTGAACCACTGTAGTGAGGAGAAAGTTATAACTGGACTATCAGGTTTCTTCAAACTGCATGATCCAACTCTTCACCACCACAGAAAGCAGAGAGTGTTGGATAGAGGACTGGTGGTGACTGCAGGTGCCTCTGGTGTGTAGCAGCAACTGGCCTCAACCCAAGACTCTACAGTACCCTTGCCACTGAAGTAACCAAAAGTTATTGAACAGCTGTGTATTCAGCACAGGGAATTCACTGCTTCACCGAGACCTTTCAAAACTTGTTTGCATGCTGTAATCCTCCACGCTGTCTTCCCTATTAGAGTATTACATGATCCTACCGCTAGTTAGCTGCAGGAATAATATTAAGCTATTGAGGCATCTACAGCATCACTTGCAAATTCAAGCCACGACTCAAATTTACTAAATTATTATTTGGATATACTGTATGTGAAGCATCAAAGGGCTGCAGTGCAACATAACATGTAATGCCAGCCTAAAATCTATTTAAGACCTCAACAGACTTGACAAAATGTAGACAGGCTAAGAGGAACTGAAGAGGACAGAGGTAAAATATGAGATGCTGAGTCTGTGTTTCTCACCTCTTAACTTTGAGCCTGCACTTGTGTTTTTAATCCTTCCTACCCCGAGCATCATGGTGATGGATGGTGATGACAGTGATGGATGGCCCTCGTGCTACTTTACCCCACCAGACTAAACTAGAATCAATTAATTCTGAGCTGTGAATAAGACAATCAGCAAGATATACATCATCTTCTCCCTGCTCCCCCTCTGACACCGTATATGGCAGGCAAAATGACGGGCGTGTCGGACGGGTGAAAAACCACAGTGTAGAGCAGACGGCGAGACCACGGCGTCACAGAGATAAGTGAGGGAACGATATTTCTGGTCACTGTCGTACATCATTACCATAGAGATAGAGCTTCAAGTGCCGATTATTATTATTGAGTCCTTTTTTTAATGAATCAGTCAATGGTTAAATTAATAAGTTTAAGATAAGCAGTTGTTTTATTTACCCACAGTATTAATTAAAGAACTGATTAATAACACAAAACACAAATGGGAAACAGATTCTGAATAGATTCCTCTTTTAGGAAGCATCATGTAATCATATTTTTGGTATAATTAATATTATTATAAGTAGTTGTATAAGTATTAAGAGTTGCAATTGGGAGACACAAGTGTCCCGGGGTTTAAATTGTATTGACACAAATGCCAAAACAGTTGAAAATATACTACGGCTACCTATAAGTGCTGGTAAGCATCATTTTGAATTTAATTTGATTACAACTTAAATTATAAATGAAAATATTTTGCACTATTAGACATGTTAAATACCATATACTTATCTCAATATAATATATAAATAATATATAATATAAAAATAATAATAATAGAATATATTTATAATATAAATATATAAAAGCCATATAATATAATCTCAATGTAAAAGCTGTTGATTTTTACAAGATTGGCTTTTTGTCTGCATCGTTTTGCCAATTAAACAGACTGAAATAGAATGAAATTGAGAGAGGGAAGGACAGCAAAGGATGGAAAAACAAAGGGCGACAATAATAAGACTGAAAGAAATAATAATGGAATGAAGGATTTTGGGGGGGTTCTGAGGAGTTTATCCACACGGTGTCTGCGGGTAAAGGAGGGCTGACAGCAGCAGCCTGCAGCTTTAATGAAAGTGTCTGTGGAGGGGAAAGGGTTTCATTAAAACTATATTGGAGGGCAACATCGTTTCATCCTTCCAGCCCACCTACCCACCCACACACACACACACACACACTGGAGAGCTAACAATCTCTGTAACCTCCCTATCATCCCATTTCCTTGACTCTCTCATCTGTGCCAATCTAAAAAGCAGGGGAATCATTTGAGGCAATACCAGGCGGATGTGCTCTGATACTCTCCTCGGCTTGTCCAATTTTTTTGTGCATAAAAAATATGACAGCACGAGTAGCGGCAGTTCTAGCCGAAGGAGACTTTCACAGGAATAGAACAAATAAAGCATGCAAGACAGCTGTATTGCATTTAATATTACTATTGTGTACCATGAATGTACGGGAGAATGGTTTCAACACTGTTATTAACTTTGCTGTCAAACAACGTTATTTCCTAAACTTCCGCTGGCAAAGACACGTCTGGCTCAAAACCGCCTGTGACATTTTAAAAGGATTAATGGTAGCGGGGATCATAATTTGACAGTCTTGAATTTGACTAGAGGAAATGCCAAAGGAGGCAAGGTGGTTAGCTGCAAATTGAACCGAGGGCAGAGAACTGGGAGCGCCGAAACACAACAGAGGTGAGGAGAGATGTTTGGATAGGCTAAATGCAACATTAGGATACAGCAAAGGGAAATAGATAAGGACAAGAGGGCCAACTGCAGGATTGAGACGCAGCCGCCGAGAGGAGATAGGAGGAGGGATGGTTGCAGCGGTGAGATAACGCCGAGGCCCGGAGCTGATAGATGAGGGCAGCTCCAAGGTCAGCCTCGGAGCGGCAGATGACTGCATAACATTATCACTCTGCACTGTGCCAATGAGCGTGTGCTTTCATATATCCAAGTCTGTGAGTGCACAGGATGAACAGCTATGAGTCTGCAAGTACTGTGTGCAAACGGAGCTTTTTATTTCTCACATTATTTCACCAAATTTCCGATGTAAGAAAAAACAGAGGAACAGGAGCATTTCAACATCATACTAGCACTCATGTCAAACATTTATCAATAAAAGCCAGATTTAACTGATTTTTACGATTAAACTTTCAACCAAAGCCTGAAAACCATTTCTGAAGCAATCTCTCAGTGTATTTCAAGCAAATACAGTTTACAACATGGCAACATTAGGCGATAAACACTGCTTATTATGTTTTGTCGTTATCATTAAACTTTAAACTTACAAGCTGCTGACAGATTATAATGGCAGCATACCTTTGATGAATATTTTCGCACTTCCTTTTAAAAAATAAAAAAAAAATCACTGTAAACTAGGGTCGCACGATGTGTTAAGAAGAAAAAAATAAGTTCTATTGACAGATATTACGATTGTGATATGACTTACAATTTGGAAATGATCCTTTTTGCATCCCAATTCTCATTTTCACTGAAGCACAGCACTTCATTATAATGCTTTGTTGTCACATATTTTACATTCATCTAAATGTTGCAGCTTCTGCAATTTGGATTTTGCACTTTTGCAATTGTAATTTCAATATGTCATTTGACTGTGCAGCCCTACAGTAAACTAAACATTTTGGGCTGTTCAGATGAACAAGAAAGTCCCCTTGTGTTTCAGTAACTTTTAGAAGCAAGTTCATTAATTTATACCCAATACATTACTGTGTAAGAAGCTGGGCCAATAATTAAAATGTGAATTAGCTAACTAATTAGTGCACTGTAAGTTAACATGGAAATAAACACATGCTCTGTGTGAATAGAAGAAAGTGTCACTCTTGCTGAGAGCTGAGCTATGAAAACCATCCAGGGAAGTATGCAGGGAAGACAAGCTCTCCAACAATACTCAAAACTACACTGGGTGAGTGAGGAGGAGGAGGAGAGGACTGAGCAAAGAGCATAATGAAGAGAAAGAAAAGGGGCAAGATGAAGATATGGAGGGGGAGAAATGAAGAGGGAAGAAGAACTAAAGGAGAATGAAGAGTGGAAGGACAGGAACTAGAAGCCAGATGAATTCAAGGGGGAGGAGTAAAGGGGGAAGGGGAACTGAGGATGAAAAGAAAGAGGAAAAGAGGGAGGAGGGCGGGGAAGGATTAGGGTGAAAAGAGGAGGTGGAAAAGATAAAGTAAACTGATGAAAAAAATGAGGCTGAGGCAGCAGGAGATGAAGAGGGATCCGAGAAGGGAAATCTAGAGGTAAGGGAAATACAAGAAAAGAAGAAAGGATGAGAGGAGGAGGAGTAGAAAAAGCAGCCAGAGGGAGAACTTGCATCTCTAGATGTCTTGATTCTCCACCTGTTCCTGAAGGCGCTCATAAATAGTCCACTTTCAACTGTAAAGTGGACGCTGTGCGGATAATAAAGAGGCCAATGAAAGCAGAGGGGAGCAGGCCTTGGAGATCAGGGGAGCACCGAAACTGAAGAGCCGGTTGTCAAAGCAATCATGTGTGTGGTCTGTCGATGAGCGTCTTCCCATGTTGACGCTGCAGGACAACCGGGTCAGAGTTGCAACTGACCCAAAATCCCCCTCCAAAACTCATATCCCCACCGCCTCACCACCTGGCTCAGGGCACAACCCAGACCCATTCCCCAATTTACCGCTGACACATACAGGAGGGGGTGGAGAGTCAGGTCATGGGGCGATGCGAGAAGTGTCTCTGTGGTGGGGGAACAAGATTCTAAATGAAACGCTGAGAGGGAATCCTGCAGCATCTGTGTGCTATTACATTACATTATCTCGTCAGAGAAAGAAGATGAGAAATTGAAGCAGTGGGTTGTGAACAGCGGCACTGTTTCAGAAATACAAGCAAGAAGGAAAAGATGGGGGGAGGGATCAAAGGAAGTAAAGATGTAATTGGAGTGCAGTTAATACTGCTGACAACTCAGTTTGAGGCTGTTTGCCTAGTTTGTCATTGCCAGCTTGGAGGCTAAGGAGGGCGGTGTGTGTTATCCTCAAAAAGAAGGATATCTTCACCATGCACAAATGTTCAAACTCTCACTGGATCAGGATTAATTCACCAAATAAAATAGCAGCAAATATACTCTGTAAAATGCTGTTGTAGAAAGTAAAACATCCTAAATGTTTGTAAGATTTACTGTCATGTATTGGTTGTATATCCTAACAAGTTTGTAACACATAAAAAGGAAAGCGTCTACCTCTTTCTTTAATTTATTGACTTCTTGTCTACAACAACATTATCATATATTAGATATTATATAGATATTTATTTGGGGATTATTTAATGTTCCCGGGATTAAAAGGTTAATAAAAATTCTGCGGGATGAGATATATTTCAGTGGCACGGCGGACGTTAATTATGAGAAGGGAGGGATCAAATTAAGTCTGTGTCTCCATTAGTTACAGCAGGGGCTGACAAAGTCCCCCCTATTTCTGAGAAAAGAAGTCGTGAATCAGCCGATGTTTCACTCAGCCTCTGATGAAGGGCAGGACAAATGTGAAGGGCTTAAAGGATTGTTCGAGGAAAAGGACAGCGTGGGGGATGGAAAAGAAGTCAGCACTATTCAACAATACCGTGAGGGGGATAAAATAAAAAGGTGATGGCAAGGGAGAGAAAAAGGGTGTAATTGGAGAGAAGAGAGATAGAGGGCAAGAAGAGGAGAATTTGTGAAGAGAAAAACATTAAGCTGTGGTAGAGAGAGACGGACCGGTCAGGAGCGAAATTTATTGAAGCTTGACATACCGTCCTGAGCTTCACTGGGGAAACCAGGCATGAGGTGTGTGTGTGCTTATAGTAATACAGTATGTCTTTATATGCCAGTACCAAAAAGGTAATGAGTTGTCTGTATAGAAAACACAGAGACAAACACATCCCTGAAAAAGCGTAATAGTGGCCTGATATTCAGACTGACTTGCGGCTTTGTTACTACTCTCTATTTCAATCTGACATTTTTGCTGTATAAGCAGTTTTGGGTGCAATTTTTAGTCGACCCCGAGGCAGTGTTAGTCAGCATACGTTAGCATTCATAACTGTTATTATGGTGGTGAAGGAACTGAGCCTGATGGTAAAGCTACCAATTTACAAGTCGATGGAACCTTAACCTACGGTCATGAGCTCTGGGTACTGACCAGTTCACAGATACCGGTGGCCAAATTGCATAGTGTCCAGGCTAGGGGTGGGCGATATGGCAAAATTCTTCTATTATGGTAGTCATTTCATTTTATTTTAAGGGTAAATAATATGAACTTGTTGAGCTATGAGTGGTCCGTTAGCTGCAAGGGTCATTGATGCAGTGTGAAACACCATTGGCTTACGCTAATAATGGTGACTAGCAAAAAACTATTTTGTCTATGAACCTTGACCCCAGGTAAATTTCCTGGTTGGAAAGCAATAATGCACGATAAGGCTGCAATTTATGGTTCCCTCTGTCAAGACAATTGTTTTCCTGAATGTGGAAACATGAATACCAAATAGCAATATGAATATCACGCTAAAAGAACATTATCTAATAGTTAACGTAGGCCAACAAACATGTTCAACTAATGTAATAATCTCTTGTTGTAGTGACATCATCTTCTTCACGTATATTTAGTTTTTAGTGAGTTAACTATTGAGAGATAACAGGGAATGAGGAGAGAAAGAAAGAAAGAGTCAAAAAGAAAGAAGGAAAGTGAGTGAAAAAGAAAGAAAGATGCAACAATGGTCCCTGGTTGAAATCAGGCACATTGCAGTCCATGTGCTCAAAGCTGTGGCCACCAGGGCACCCACCTAAATTTTAAAGGCCAAATCCGTAACAAATGTGCATATTAAGGAGCTTTCACACCTATCTCGTTTGGTCCGGACTTTCGGACTTTTCAGTTTGGTCCAAACCAAAATTACAGGTGTGAAACGTCCCACAGACCACGGTCCAGACCAAGCAGATGAGAATTTGTCCGACGAAAAGAGGTAGTCACGGTTCGGATCAATCTGAATCACGGTTCGGTTTATTTCTGTTGTGAAAGCATTTTTTGGATGGTTCTGACTTTCAGACCATTTACAGGAAGTTTGGCGGCTGAAGTGTAAACTGGAAACAAACAAATGCACGGAGCAGACGGCTGCTATAGAAGCACACCGCCACGTACATCTTTGGGTTCTCCTGAAACAGAAGTCCAGAACGATCGCTTGTCGTCTTCTTCTCCTTTCCTGTCGGCTACGTTATAATGTTCGCACAACGAGGATGTTTAATTGCAAATTTGAACTAGCCTTCAATATAGTTGGTGCTGCAGGTAGTAATCCCATAATAACATAATAACAGGACGCAAGTCTGCTATGTAGTCCTTTAGTGCGGTCACAGAATTCGGACCTTGGTGTGGACTTTCAGGCGTGACAGCCCCCTTCAACATTAAATTGGATGAGGATGACTTTGGCATTTTTAAACTCTGACATCTGGTTTTGAATAATTAATTATTCTATTTAAAAATGAGTTATTTAATGTTTTTAAGTACGCCTTGCATCTTGTTTTAGGCAGCCAACTCGTAGGCAGCTAAATAATAGACAAGTTTTCAGGGTTTCCAGTCAGCAGCTCACCAACCCCTTTAATTTACTATCTCGTGAACAATGAAGCTAGTTAAGCATTAGCCACTTTTTAAATACACTCTGCTTATGTGGGATTTACAGCCTGCCTCTGAAGCACTTCACTGAAAGCAAGTCAGTACACAGGAGAAAGTGGCAACTCTGCAGATAAACGTGACACTGAGCAAGTGCTTAACACATTAACATGATACCCATCGTGCTCAATTGATCCACTAATCCAATCCCCTCAGTGCAGAAAATCGGAAGTTGAGGAGTAGCAGGAGTAAAGGGAGGGAGAGTAATGAACCGTGCATTGGTCATTATTGTCTCACTTTTTGACCTTTCAACTGTGACCTTAAGTTAGAAAAAGGCCTCTGAACAATATCTCTGAGCTCAGGGCAGAAAAGAGAAGAGAAAGGGCTTGAAGAACACAAAGAGATGCTTTTAAATGCTTTTCAAAAGATATTCATAGTACATTAAAAAAAAGAGTTTAACAAGAATCTGTACCGACTTCAAAACATCAGGGAGGAGGACCGACAAACCCAAATGGTGTTGTTTACTGAAAAACACATTTCCACATTAGGATGCTAGACAAGCGTTTTCTTCTAGCACATTTTCAGCAGACCTCTGAAGAATGTTGTGATAACCTTCATAGACTAGCAGCTCAGTTTCTGTACACACAGGGAGCACACCAAGCTCTGATAATACTTTCTTAGATTGTTGCTATGGTGTTGAGGGTTTGGCCACAAAGCAAAGGATTGATCTCAAGTTGTCTAAAACATGGCTATTACACAGTATATTATAGTGAAAGCACATTACACATATAGTTAGAGACATTTTTAGACAGCCTTAAAGTAACTACAGTGATAACTTGATGTGACAAATGTATTAGTCAGTCCACAGAAATGTATTCAGCAACTATTTTGATCATTTAAGTTTAAGTAACTTTTTTTCAGCAAAAATCATTTAATGGTTCCATGCAGCATCAATTTTGAGGAATTGCTGCTTTTTCTTACATTACAGTACATTTAATATCTTTGGGGTTGTCAGTAGCTAATAAAAAGAAATTGGCCCTCATCATCTTGTTCCCTGGGAAATCAGGCTTAGAATGTTTTTATATTTACTCTGACGTTTTATGAACAATAAATCGTGAATCACATTAATCAGCATATTAATCCGTGATAAAAGTAATCATTACTTGCAGCCCTAAGTGACTGATTTCCTAATCCATTGTATGTTTGATATGCGGTAATTATTCAGAGCAACACCTGTCAAGAGAAACAAAAAAAAAAACTCCAAGCTTTCAGAAGTTCGGAAAATCACAGTTAGCAGATCAGTTCGAAACAATCACGGAGGACAAACTCGTCAATGTGCTCCTGAAGTTAGTTTGACCTGGACACACTTTACCCGTTAGAGTCCGCATCCAGTTTAAGTAAGATTAACGTGTATATTAACCAGCTGGACTTCTATCTGTAGCTCATGTCTTTGCAACAGGAAGCCAATATCAACAATCTGTAAAGCCTTGATATTAGCTTCAAGACTACTCCCTGCAGGATGACATAGGAACAGGATTTAACGCTGGGAATGAATAACCTCTCTGGTTCTGAGTAAAGGGCACCTTATTTCAATGTACCATGTATTAATAAGGAGAGTTACTTTAGCCAATAACAATAAAAATGACCTGCAACTGAACACTCCTCTGCCTGAACACACTTCCTCTTAGGGTTTATAATGTGATTAGGTAAACGTGAGCGTGAGAGGCAGATGACAGGTACAGACAGAAGCAGCATGTGTGTTTCCTCAGACATGACGGTGTGACGTCTGCCGCGTTATTCCTCAGAGAGGGATTCAGCCTCGTCTGTTACTCAGATTAAGACAGAGCTGCTACTCCACTGTTGCTGTGGTGAGAGAGGACAGTACACAGGCATGTATGGAGAATGATAGCCAAGTTTGCCAAGCTCTTAATAAACTGGGATTGGCTGAGTTCCCGTGTGGTTTTTGCCCACATGAACTGAGGCTGCAGATATATTTCACAGAAAAATGTCGGTTCTTCAAGGGTTCAATTTTTTTAATGGATGTAAACACTTTTCTGGTTAATTTTAGAGTAAATTAGTTACTTCTGTAAACAGGATTATGACACAAAAATGTGTTTCCATTATTTCAAAAATACTTTACCCAGAGTTCTCACTAAAGTCTGTGGTGAATAATTACAGAGGCTACAGAGTATGACAGAACAGTGCGCTGATGAAATGCATTTTTAATGAAGTAAGTAAACAGTAGTAAGCAATATAAAAACAATACATTCAATAGCAGCATAACTAATAAAAGAGTGTTTGGAGGTCTTTTTTTCTTAATGCAAGACATCTCCGCTGAAAAGCACATATTAATCTGGGAGGATTAACAGGACAGAGATAAAGTTTCTAGATCCAACTGAGGCCGCAAGTAATTAAAAGAAGATATTTGAGACAATGGCCAAAACACACAACACAAAACACTACAGCTATCATTTTAACTTTATTATTTATTTATTTATTTATTAATGATTTTTTAAATTTAAACTTTATCATGGTTCTACCTCATTTATTTCTCCTCTGTGTTTCTGGTTTTCATTTTTGTAGTTATCTGTCGTTTTCACCTGCTACATGCTCGCTGGTTCTATATTAAAAACATCCCTGTGAAATAAAGGATGCCATTATAAATTCCAAACAAAGCCATGACAGGGGAGTGGTGGGAAATATGCTGAGACAGTTCTTAAGTAAATACAGCCACGGCTACATTATGAGTGTAAATACTGTTTGTGTGTATTTGCTTGTGCACACAGTCCTATGCAAATATACAAAGTCTAAGTCAGAGGCAGTAACAAACATGTAAAGAATTCACGGAGTCATTCAGCTTAGCTGCAACAGGTGATAGTGCTGCTTCAACACCACAGCTGCAACGTTTAAATCGATTAACTGTCAACAATTAAACCAATCGGCAACTATTTCGATAATCAATTTTTGGTTTGAGTAATTTAAGGAGAAAAAAGCGACAATTCTCTGATGTTTTGCATTGACTTGTGGCCCTACTCTGCCTCATGTTGATGTGATACTGCATTGATACCTGGGGCACTCTGGCAAAAGGGATGAATGAAGTTTTATTTGTTTGAAATTTCAGAAATTCCTTGCAAAAAAACTTTTTCAACTTTTACCAAAGAGTTCTATCCTTGACGTTATGAAAAAAGCCTCTGTGTGGGAATATGTCATAACACATACTGTTGGAACAATTTGGAACTCTATAAATTGAAAAACTGACAAAAAAGTTGGTGCAGAATACTATGAATATGCTCCAATGATGCATCATCAACATGCTAATATTCTGCCTCCTGTTGATTTCTGCTCTCCAGATCTCACTCCACTGTACTACTAAGACAATAACAGGACTCTAAATTGTACACTGAAACCCAGACTAATGAACTTCTAGTGTGTCTTACCACCAGTTAATCAGTGTTTAAAAGATGCTTGTTAGCTGCCCAATGAACACACAAAGGTCCTGCTCCACACTGTTCAGCCTGGCAGCTGGAGGGATGCAAAAAGGATTTCTATCTCTCTCTTTTCCCATTCCAGCACCACCGCTGTGCTTTTTCAGTCTCATCAGATGTCTCCACAGACACGCCTAATCTTCTCATCCCATGCTGCTCCATCTTCCTACGGTCAGTTAACCCAGAAAAAGCAGATTAATGAGAAATTAATCCTTTTAATTCACTGTAAAAGGTCTCCTCCCGTTTTAACCAGATAAACTGCTACCAGACTTTGCCCGTTGATGATAATAAAACATTTAATTAGTAAGGACATTTATATTACAGAGCATGTTCGTCTCAATGTGGACTTCAGCTGACAACGAGAAAAGGAGTGATAGAGATACGATGGCTTAATGGTGGTTGTTCTCTCCTTCTGTTCATTCAAGCCATTTCAGATTGTTATCATCATTTATCCACAATTTTTTACAGCCAATATCTGGAGAACACAAGGACTAGTGCTTCTAATGATTAGTCCATCAATTAATTAGTTTGACAGAAAATTAATCAACAGTTTTATTAGTCACTTCATCATAAATCAATCAGAAATGCCACACATCACTCAACAACTCTTCTAAAAATGTGATTTGTATTTTTTTTTACTACACTCTAATTTTAAAGCCCAAATGAAAAATTTATTCATCAAATATTCTCAAAAACCTATCACAACTATAAGGAAAATAATGGTGAGTTGCAGCCTTAAAACAGAAACACGAGAGAAACAAATCAGATACGCTTGATGAACTAGCGAACAAAACTTTATAAGCAGTAGATTTTTCTGCTGGCAAGGGAGTTTCACCAAGTGAAACTTAAACAGTTTTTTATATTTGTGATAAACTCGGTTTCCCATTTATATCTGAGAAGAGTAATTAATCACTTAAGACTGCGCGTGCACGTGCATGATTCCACGTCAGATGACGAAATACGACAGATCCTGCAGCGCCGCACGTATTGCTCCACTGTAGGTGGCTATTTCCTGCTTTGCCCTGTCATTAGTGTGTTATCAGCTACCGGCTTACAGGTGACTCATGCACACAATGAACAATGACACCATAAATCTACCGGTTGCTTGGCAGCCAGCATAGCTTTGACTGACTGCAGCAAGAGAGGCTGATAGAAATCTTGGGAAAGAGCAGACACTGTAGGGAGCATCATGTAACAAAAACTTTCTTTCAGAAACTCCACAAGGCATCAAAAGTTACATGAAAGAGAAAACTAGAAACTAGACGAGTGTGTCCTTGCTTCATTGTGCCTGAAATACTTTTAAAATTGTAACCAAAGACTGTGTCTTTCAAAATGAAGAAAAAACACCTTGTTTGGCTATATTAGACTACGAAAGACTGCTAGACTAAATGACTGAACAACTTTTCTGAATCCAAAAAGTTTATACCCACTTCTTGTAGTGTCTGGGTATGCTTTGGTTTGAAAAGGCTTTCCAGTGGCCTGGAAATCTTTCTTTTCGCTATCATAGATTAAGAAAAAAACCCTGTGTACAGGAAAAGCTGTCATGTTTTACTGTATGTGATGTAGTCTACAGTGTCATTGTTGTGATGTACCTGTGTATTCCCGCTCATTCAACAGACAGAGTAGAAGCCTCTGATCTGTGCCTTCACCGTGCTTTGTCAGCAAACACTTCCCCCAGTACTTTCTGTATCTGCTACACAGTAAAAACTTCCAGCAATTTAGGAAGCAAAATAAAAAAGCATGAATAATGGTGACACCGCAGTGTAGTGTGAGAACGAAGCGATTTTGATGTCCAATTCAGTGAGCGTTAAAATTGTGTATGGTGAGTTACGGTATGTTTTATTTATTTGTTTTTTTTTACTGAAAATAATCACAAAATACCTCAAATCATATCATGGATGACATCAAAAAGATAGATTTTGGTGGTTTTTTCTTACTCAACAAGCAGAGTCAGACTCTGAATCAGATTTTTCTTTAAACCGCATGATATCCAACTCAACCGTCAGACTTTTCTGGATGGTGTAAGCACGTATTAGTCAATATGAAAAACAACTACTACTATTCTTGTGATTCACTGTTCATTTAATCACTGTTCATTTTCCAAAACAAGTTTTTTCACTCCATTATGGGTTTTCTCTCATTTTCTTAAATCAACAATCAGTTACGGTTGCTTTGGCTTATTTGCTTCTCAAGTAAAACAGATGCCTTCAGAGCTAGTCCAGCAGTCTTATGCTTTCCAGTGTGACCTCCCTTCCAAGTTAGATACCTGTGGTTTCCCTCCATTGTGTTGTCAAGGCAGTGTCAAACCATTTTCACACTGGAGAGGCCAAACCAAAGCCTGTTTTCCTGCCAACAACAACAGCTGCTATGGCAGCACACTGGGGGGTCCACTTTATAGGAGCAGGTCACTTCTCTAAAAAGGGCAATAAGAACATTTTGCACCTTATGTTCAATTGTGTGTACACACGGATATATGAGTGTGGCTGCCCTGCGGGAATGAACTTCATCACTTAACTTGCAAATAAAGACTGCACTCACTCTTCCACTGGCGTTGCTAACCTACAGTCAATTCAATCGAGAATGGTAAAAGTGAAAGGTTGGTGCATTCACTCTTTATAGCAATTATTTGAACCTGCTCTCAAATTCCCCTTAAAGTGATTAGGAAATAAAATACAACCAAAATGTGTGCTTGTGTTGCCTGTGTAGCTCTATGTGTGTGTGTGTGTGAGCACGCATGTATGTGTGCGTGGTTTTGAAGGAATCACCAATTAATCACAGCACACCTACCAGTTTATCACAACAGTCCTCAAATACCTCTACACCACTGGCTCGACCTGTATTAGGTTGCAAAGCAAACTGCTGCCAAGCTGGCAGACATGCTGATTAAGATTGAGTCTACTTTCTTTCTGGAGCTGAAAAAAGCTGTAAATCTTAGGTTTACACAGCCGAAAGAGTGGTGGTGGTGGGGGGGATCACACTCTAGTGCATTGCTTCAAAGGAAACTTCAAAACAGTGATAGAGCACATGGGAGACCAAACCTCCCGCCAGGCAAGCCAAGTCCAAGACAGTACAAAGTCTGCACAGTTAAAGTCTAAGGTGCTTTCAGACCCAGCCTTCATGCTGTCTATCTAAATGATAACACCATAGTTAGTGTTTCCAATCATCTGTTTAACACTATGCCTCTTTTTGTTTGTTTTGTTGTCTATTTGTCAGGTCCTTCTCTGGGGCTTCTGTGGGAAAGGTCACAAGTAGTCCAGTCATTATTCAAACATTATTCACTTTGTGTATTTAGCATTCAGTGACATGTAGGCTATTCACAATTCAAATGGCCAAATTTCTCTATCACGGTATCTAGTGAGCAAAACTCTCAACTTCAACTCAGCAAAAACGAAATTTTTTTTTTAAAAACACAAGCACGTTAGTAGTCTTTCAATTCACATCACTTAGTCTGCTCATATTCCCACAGTCTTCAATCAAAGTTAGTGTCACCAAGGGAGGACAGTAAACCTGTTCAAAACGTTGAGGCTTTCTTCAACTTTAAGTTGCTGTTCATTCAATCATACACGTCCCGAATGTAGCAGTGGATCATAGTTAATCCTAAAACACCTAATTTCGTTTTGTACCAGATATGCTTATTAGCTGATAAGCGTGAAAGGACAATAATGCAAGATTTTAAAGGGGGATTCCACGCACCCGTATTCTTCTCATCGCAGCCACAATCTCCACTCGGCTGCTCGGCCGCGTCACATCCAGACTGCCGATATACTGTTGGCAGGAAGGTAAAACATGACAGGTACAACACATTAATGAAACAACAGTTGGCACTTACTTCTATTTACTGAAACATTTCAGGTGTCTTGTTAATCATTAACGTTAACTCGTGCAACCGTAATCTCTCAACTGTCAGCTAAATTAACAACTTGCTTACTAGGCTAATCAAATCTCTCAGAATTAACTTAGATTTCGGTCCCAAAAAAGTCGCCAAACGTTATTTAATACGTAAGTGATTAGTTTTTAATCCAGCACAATTTTAAAATAGTACCGTGTTAGTTGAAGTGTTTGCTGTTCAGACAGGTTCGCTAATGAAAAACATACGTTATATTTAAATGAGACGTTAACGACTAACGTTAACCTAACTAACCGGCTGTCTATCTCAACTTTACACAGTTGCGTGTGAATTTATCGTTACCTTTGCCTCGAAGTTGATCCCATGCTGGAAAGCTTCCTCGTTGTGCAATGGGATCCTCAAATCATGACCATCATCAACGAGGTTGTACTTGGTTTTTCCTGGCATTTTCAAAGTATTTCTTCCTACCCCGCACTACCTCGGGAACCAAGAGGAGAATATAAACGGAAAACGAGCCGTGTGGGGTTAACAGGGAGTAATCCAAGAAAAGGGGGGAAAAAAACAATTCCAGGTTCCGGTTAGAAACGTTTCATGTTCTCCATCGCAGCGAACTGTCCCGCCGGGGCGTCACAACGCTACTACACCGCCCTCAACTGCGACCAAGTGTCGGCAACTACTTCACTGCAGCGCTCCGGCGAACTGCTGCCCTGCTGATATTCACTGCAACAGCTTGACAAAAAAAAACACATGCGGGCCACCAGAAACAGCGACATGCGGGGACAGATTTGTTTTCACGACTTTTCCTGCGGTGAGTGTGGAAGTTGGTTGGGTCCTGCCTCCTGCCCCGGATTCCCCCCCCTCCCGCACGGAGGGAGGGTGTGATTGGAGGAGTCCGGGGATCCCACCTGTTTCTATTGGAACAGAGTCGCACCGTGGCTCTCTGGAGGAGGGGCTCAAACTGCCCCGTTCTCCCCTCCTACCTTCAACACACACACACACACACACACACACGCACACACACATTCATGGGAATAACCTGAATGTAACTCACGCAAACAGAGGAGTGGTGTCGCCCCCTGTATATTCACATTTCTTTTCTATAACCTTGGCTTTGTGATTAAAACAGGTGTTGCGATACATGCTCTGTTTTAATAGGCACACTAGGTAAAACAAATTACCTGTTGGCTAATGTAAAAGGTATGGCTTCTGTTTGACGAAAACAAAGTATGGCAGAAAATATGTGGTTTAATCATCACCTGTGAGAGAATGATCAAAGACGCCGGCTAGGAAATCAGATGGTAATTAACCCCCTATAGGAATTCAAATCCGATCTGTTGTGATGAGAATATGAAATGTTTACATGGGTTTACAGATGGGGTTGATGTGTAGTAAACACAAATCTCAGTCTCTGAATAAAATAAAAAGATAAAGGCTACCAACTAGTGGCCATATCTGTTAGCACATATAGCTATACATATAATAAAATATGAAAATTATATTATATTTCTTTCTTTCAGTTTTCCTTTCTCTGGCATATACATTAATGAACCCCCTGAATTCTTTAATAAAAGGCTTGTAGACATTACATTAATCACTCATAACAAAAATAGAAATAAGCTGACAAAACTTCATTACCTATTAGAAGTTATTTTAAAGCACAAATATTGTCTCTTTTTTTTATCCCGTTATCTCTTCATAAACCCTCTAACCTCCTTAATTCATGTTTCCCTTTTTGCATAATTAGTGGAAGGCTGCTTTAATAATCAAATATTTAAGGACAGACTGAGAATCAACATCTGAAGCTTCACTTTGGTCTTTCAAGGACTAAATGCAATTTTTCTAAGCTTTTAGGTGAAAAAAATCAAGGACTTCTATTTATTATTCTATGTAAAGCAAAAGTGACCTCATATCCCATGGGTTAAAATAAGTATGCTTTTACAAAAAAACACACAGATTAATGTAGGAGAGGTGTGTTTAACTGTCCTCAGTAACATCAAAATGGGCCACTGATTCATACTTGCATCAGCAGGGGTCAGAACACATTTAAGATGCTGAACAAAGCTGCAGACTCTGGCTTTAATTTAAAACATCAAAAGTCAAAACATACAGTTGATATTGCTAATTTAGAACATTCAGAATAATAACATGCTGGTGTCACACTGAGCATCCTCCTGTTCAAGCATCTGGAATAAAAACATCTCCAGTCCGAGTGGCCTTCCCTAAACCCAGTGATATGTAGTCAGCAGACGAGCTGTGTTCATGTTTAATGCAGTCGTCATGTTGTATAATGCACAGACCATCTGTGTCACCCTGGGAGTAAAGAGGCAGCGTTCGCCTAAAGGTGGTCCCAGTCGAGCAGGGAAGGGGAAGTGGGGCAGCAGTAATTCACATTCTCAACACCTCTTTAGAAAATATATAAAGTACTGCTGCTAATGGTGTCCTGAGGGCTCATACGGTGGTAGAATGATGATTTACACGGTTGGTTCAAAACTGGCATCTGGCTACCAGATTATGTCACGTCCCAATCTACAAGCTTTAACTGAGCTCAAGTTTTCAAGCACAATGTTTGTGCAGTGAGGCCCGATACAGCACTCGTATTAATGCATCTTTTTATTCTATATACAGTATTTTGAACAATATAATCTTGACTATTTTTCCTTTAAAAGTCCCTGAGGTCGTGACCACCTTGGTCTCATGACAGCAAAACAGCTAGATGGCAGACAAGCACAGCTGCTGTCTCTGCATGAGGAATTATTGCTAAATACAACCAGTCCCCCTCTTAGCGACCCTTAAGGCTCTTTAAAAAAGGATAGAGAGCAACCTAATCCCTGCCAGGTCTTCAAAACCATGTTGATCTTTTGATTAGGGCTTTGGCTTTTCAAGCATATGCTTGCTACATGAAGTAAGTTTTGGAGATCAGTGCACAATAACAGCATGGTTCCACTTAAAAGCCAAACAGCAACATGTAAGGCTTTCACAGCCACATAGCACAGAAATGACTGCAATGCCGTAGTCTAGAGTGGGTGAGTTATACCACTGAGCTTTCAATTTGGGCAATTTGGACTTAGTTTCTACACAATACCAGTAATCCTTCATAAGCCAGTGTGTGTTACATGTATTAGACAGGTCACATGTAATGATGTGTTTGCCCTCAGGTAAGGATGTGGTAAATGTACGAGGTGATTATGTCTAACATGACCTGTCAAGGTTTTATGCCGCCTCTTGTCCAGTGCATGCTGGGATAGTATGTATAGTGGATAAATTTACACACTCCAAATTCAGACACTCAAATAAAATGGCAGACAGTCCAGGTAGTACTGTATATACCAAATAGTGAGTTATTTCAGACACTTCCTGAGACTATTTTCACACTACATCTGAAAACAACTTTTTGCCTCCGTCCACACTAAGCTGGTATTTTTCACATGCAAAACTGAACTTTTCAAAAGTGCTCTCTTTAGCGGATTAATCAGAACACACCAGCCTCATGTCTCAGTGTGAGTGTCTCAGAGCTTTGGTTTTCTTTTGGTGCCAACTCCATTCAGTGTGGGGTCAGTGTGTCAGCAGGAGCCCTGAATCTCCGCCACAAGCAACAGCAAGCACACCCACAAATGACAGAGTGTGGATACTGCCGGCGCACACATATGCACACATCAGTGCGTACACACAGCCTTACACACGTCTTGAGGGCCTCTTAAGCTGAATTAATAATGGCAATTTTCAAAGAATGTGGGGCACACAACTAGAGGAGTGGATTCACTTCTCCTAGGAGAGTTTCTGTGATAAAGATAAGAAGGGATGCAGTGGGACAAATAATCACAACAATACATGTATAATTGTGCCTGAAGCTGTGTCACAACATGGACTATTAATGGAACAGAGCTCCACTCTTATGGGGTGTGATCCATTATCCAAGAAAGGAACATGTTCAGCATAGTTTTCATTTGAATACTTCTATTTGGACAGTTATTAGATTGCTTAGATGTTTGGAAAAGAGTGACTCAAGGGCTCAGTAATAACTTTATGGAAGTGCAACCAACACCTATTGCACTCATCCTTATTGCAGAGCTTATTTAAGATATTTTAATGCTTTATTTTTGACATTTATTCCACAGTGTAGCATGGTCTATAGAGCAGCACAGTGGCGCTAGATGAAAAGTCTGTGTATCTCTAAAATCAGTAGGATTCATCATCTGGGCACAATGAATGTTTTATGGCAATCCATCCAATAGTTGTTGGGATTAGTCAATCTGGACTGAGCTAATGGACCAATCAGATGACATTGCCTTCAGTTTACAGGAAGACTCCTGGAATGAAATGGTTTTTTTAACAGTACAGAAGCAATGACAAAGACCAGTTATTCCCAACCATGTTGCCTTAAATTGAAAAAGTCCTTCTTGTGATCCCTCATAACCGGCCGGGGCTTTAGTGTGGACATAAGCTATGAGCACTTCAATCAACGAGTGATTTTCCTACTCCAATTAATTGATTTGAATGTTTTTGAAGTGAAAGTGTCCAGTATTTCTCAAAAGAAGATAAAACATATTTGAGACAAACCTAAAAACATATACTTTTTTGTGTAACAGAGGTGTCTGGTGACCCCCAAATTTTTCTTGGGTTCAGAGCTCTAACTATATGCTTTATGTCAAAGAGGAAAGTCTTGAGTGTCTTCTTAAATGTGAATATAGTGTCTGCCTCCCAAACCCAAAGCGGGACTTGATTCCACAAAGGAGGAGCTTGATAGCTGAAGGCTCTGGCTCTCATTAAACCAGACTCTATGGCATCCGTAAGTAACCCTGCATCCTGGGAGCATAAGATTCTAGTGGGGTAATAAGGTACTACGAGCTCTTTAAGATAAGGTGGTGCCTGACCATTAAAGGCTTTGTGGGTGAGAAAAAGGATTTTAAATTATATTCTGGATTTTAATGGAAGCCGATGCAGAGAAGTGAAGGAAACAAATGATCTCTTTTCTTTGGTTCTTGTCAGAACACCCGCTGCAGTATTCTAGATCAACTGGAGAGTCTTAAGAGGCTACTGATAATAAAGAATTGCAAGAATCCACATTTAAAAGAACAAATGCAGAGGCTAGTTTTTCTGCATCATTTTGAGACAGGATGTGCCTGATTTTTGATTTTTGCAATGTTACAAAGGTGAAAAAGGGCAGCCCCTGAAGTTTGTTTTATGTATGAGTTCAAGCACATATCCAGAATTTTCCTGAAGAAAATAAAGTTAAACGTTTTCTGATGTCAATGTGTTTATGACTCTCTGTTGAAGATTGATGTCATATTTGTGAAGTGAAACCAGAAGTAAGGGCGACACCATGTGGACACACTGTGAAGTGCAGAACACTTCTCTGACCAAAATAATCTACTTATGTGAATTTGCAAAATAAAATTCACATAAACACTTAGAAAGGTAACTAACTGAAGGCTTTTCTCTTTAACTACTTGCTATATCATGATTTAATTTTAACATTTAAAAGAAAACAAAACATGTATTTGCACCTTAGAAAGTGACTACATCTCAGCATTGCCTTCAGTTAATTACACTAAGAGCACAATGACAAGCGTCCAATATACAACACTTACTGTATGCTACTTTATGAGTGAATTTTCTTTTCCTTGAATCACTCTGCATTGTGTAACAGTAAACATTAGTGACTGTGTTGCTTGGCAGCCAGGGGACTCTTATAAATGAGTAAATTAATTTGTATTCAACCAGCTTTCCCTGGAGACTGAGGTCCAATAGGTTCTCCTGAACTGTTTCACATTCTCTCAGTCTACCAAGCACATTGTGTGTTTCGGCCTTAACAGGCCAATGAAATTGCCACCACAAATCACAGCAATGCTCTTCTGTTGTGGGCCTCTTGACTCAGTCTGGTGCCTAACTCAAAGCAGTAAACCTATCGAGGGCAAGAGGTGTGATTCATTTTCAATCTGATATAATGGCCAACAAGAAACTTCTTCATGAGATATGTCTGCACATACACATGGAGATTGAGATCCACACAATGAACCCAGCACACCATTTAGTTGGACGGGTCAGTGAAACTTCCCCACAGAATTACTTACAATACATTCTGCAGTTAAAGTTGCAGCTGTTAGCGAGCTTCCACTGTGCCACTTTTTTATTCCAATATTGACATCTGCTGTCATGATTTTCCTCGATCCACTTTTCCACCATAAAGTTGTGAATTAGTTTACACGATCATTTATTATCTGTGTGGATATGTCACAACTTACTATCATCTTTTTCAGCTGCCATCTTCACATGACTGTGATGTACTTTTCAAGCTGTGTTTGTTTCTTACTTGTCATCATTTTTACTTAACTAAAAGGAACAATACTGTAACTTAAGTCCCACTTTAGAATTGTATGATTAATATTAACAACAAATTATGTTAATGATTACGTTAATAGCCTGTATTTTATATTTTAATATATTTTACTGTTCTGGCTGGTATATGCAGCCTACTGCTAAATTTGAATACTTCTATAGCTGTAGTTTGCTACTGTATAGTTCTTAAATGTACTAAATATGGTGCATAAAAACGGAGCTTACATTGACCTGTTGAAGCAGAACAAAAAAGTAGCTCAGCGTTATACTGGATATCTAGTGACTTCTTTTAAGACGATCCAGCAGCCGCAATGGATTTCAAAATCTTGCCGTGACCCGGATTCGAACCGGGGTTGCTGCGGCCACAACGCAGAGTACTAACCACTATACGATCACGGCGAGCTACCCCGAGGGTGATAAACGTTGGGGGGACACCTGAAGCAGAAAATCGTGTAGTCATCGAAGGAGAAACGAGTTAGCCGTATTACTTTGTTGGTATGTTGCAGTATAACAAAGTTCTACTCATCACATCTCAGTGCATTGAGCTTTCTGTTAGTTCAGTTTTCATGTTTAGCCCATATGTAAGCGAACAGATAAATTATGTTTTAATTTACTTATACTTTGGCTAATCATGCCTCCATTATGGTAGTGGCAAGCTAGAGTCGTGAACAAGCGTGTACAAACGTATAATGTGAACATTATTAATGTTAAAATTAAGGATATTACAATCACTTAAATAGCTTTCCGTTTCTGAGAAATACACCTCCAAATCCTTTAAAAAACAATCAATAAAACATTAGTGTAAGACTGTGGGACGTCTTCGTCCTCTTCTGTCACCTACTAATGTCAAAATATTGATGCAAAGCTAATATGAATGGATTTTGTCTCTCCCATTATTCTTGTTATACTTCGAATTGAAGGATAATGCTCTTATATTTTTGGTAATGCTTTTGGAGATGTAAACATGAAGTAGGGAGGTAATTTAGTTAGTTGTAGGCTAAACCTTGAGCCTAGTTCTTATGGCCAATGTTTGAAAAGATTTTGGAAAATTGGCACCATTTAAAGTACACCAAATTATCCATTAGCAATTACTTTTAGCAGTAGATATACAGACAATCATCACTGGATTACTTTGATACTGAAAACTCTTAAAAATGTGAGTATTCTCAGACAAGTTCTGGAGTGACTTACAGACATCTATTCATAGAGTATCTCTGTCTTATAATGTCTCTCTGTCCATCCGTGCCTCACAGTTCACAGTTTGCCTTTTACGATTAATTAAATAATCATTAACTTAAAAAATGTGCCCACAGAGACCCTTTCAGATATCTTTGCATAACCTGTCAGATAACTCCCATGTAATGCCAGAAAATGGTACAACTTCCTTTTATGTAAATGCTTTAATCAAACAATAAATGTAATCTGTTGGTACAACTTACTGCCCTCTCCGGTTTTAATTATAGGTTACAATTTATTGTCTTAACTAATTACAACATGCAGGAAAAACGTAGTTTAAAAATGAAGCTGATCAAAGATCAACCCTCCTGGTCCAGCTAATTAGAGCTTGAGTTTGTTTAAGCCCAGATTGTGTGTGTGTGGCCCAGGGCAGGATCTGGCTGCTGGGGAAGATCTAAGAGGAGCAGGCTGAACCACCACGGTCCCGAGGGAGCCCCGTGGGTTGGAGACGGTGAGGTCTGAGCTGGGTGTGACTGAGTGCATGTGCTCATGGGGGTGCAGGTGCGTGTGGTTGTGGTGCTGATGCCCCGTGTGCCCACTGTCTGCTTTTGCGTGGGCTTGCTCCTCCACAGCGGCAGCCTACAGAGGAAGGGAAAAGACAAAGACACATAGTGGCTCATTGTTTCAGCTTCCACTGAACAAAAAGGAACATGTTGATGAGAGTGGTGAGACTGTACCATAATACTTTCTCTCTCTAAAGACACTGAAAAGCCCTGTTTGTGGCAGAATTGGATGGCATTTCTCTGTGTTTTCATCACTACAAAGCAACTGTTTTCACTCTACACACAGTCTTTCATTCACTGTTAAAATGAACTATGTTGTCTTCTGGAACTTTGAAGAAATCTCTAAAAGCCTTCCTTCCACCATAAATCTAAATTTCAGATATCAGAATACCAAAGATGCAATTAATAGATTGGTAAATGAATTGCAAGAATTAGTTTGTTGTATATGCACATTTAACATTTTGAAGATCAGATACATTAAGTCCTATTGTGTGGTGCATCAGGTGAAGCAGGTACCTGAGGTTCGTAGATCTCACACTTCACCTCTACAGGCTTCTGATTTTGAACTGAGCTGTCCTTTCCGACAGGGATTCTGATTTCAAACTGGTCCTCGTGGGCCTCGTGTGAGCCCAAACAGAAGCCTCTATGCTGCGAGAAAAGAAGTCAAGAAAAGCTGAGCCTGAATTTACAAATTGTGCTGCCATGTTGTTTGGAGCCAGAAAAGATTCAGCAAAGGAGTGGAACCAAGGTGGCGTGCACAAGCAACAACCACCACAACTAAGACTAGACACAGAAAAGCAATTTAAATAAATGAGCTATTTAGCTATGTTATTTTATTATTTAAACAAGACTATTTCTTATTTCTTCCATCAATATCATTTAAACAAATAAGCATCTAGCATCCAAACTGCATATCACAAAGTCACATCCAACAATCTAGTTCAGTTTTATACTGTAGAAAGCCCAGAGAACTCGTGCTGAGTAAGTGCAGTAAATCAAGTATTGAAAGACCCTTCATATATATTTGTGTGTGTGACTCACAGCAAACTGACAGTCCATAGGTGGGCAGTCGCTCAGTTCATTGACATCTGTTTTCTTTGAACACACAGTCTCCAGAATGGTGAACTCCACAAAGTACGAAGGACCAACAACCCACTGACAAAGCACACAAATGCATACACACATACATGCGCACGTGTAAGTATCCTGTACACCTGTGAAATGCTTTCCAAGATAAGAATGTTAAAATCATTTGGTCGGAAAGATGTAATTCAGTCAAGATTTCTAAACATATACTTTCTCACTCAGCTACCAAAAATGATCAATCTGAAAAGTGCTACACATTTAACATCAACACTCCAATGGTACTTTTCAAAGAAAAAAGACACAACTTGTGCTCATTTAAGAGGCTAATCCTTTTAAGATCACAGAACAATGAAGGTGTAGACTTAAAGGATGAATCAGATAATAACCAAAAAAATATCTTCTTTGCGACAACAGACACACATCGTCCATCATCCTTAAGTTGATTGCTTTGTTTCTTAACCTGTGAACTGGCTCTCGTAATGTTTTCCACAGTAAAGTAGTTGGCCAGGCGGCTCTCTTCGTTGAACCTCTGCAGGGAGAGATTGGCTGTCTCCTTGACGACAGGCTCATTCAAGTTTTCAGCTGTGGGACAGTCCGGACACACACCCACCACTGCAGTGGCAGGAACTACACACAAGAATTAAAAGGGTCAAAGGTCAATGGCAAAGCTGAGACAAAGTGTTTGTTGAATGGTGTACGTGTACTCCCTCCCTAACCTCCATCCCGCAGTATGAACCCTTTCCGCTATCTCCAGCTTCCCTCTGACAGCATGCTTTACTCAGGTGTGTTCTCCTTCACTTACCCAAATTGTAAACAAAAATAAAAGGATTATTTTGTCAGTGAGATATATATTCACTTTAAAATCCAACTGCAACTCTGTATAATAATTCATGGATGGTGATGTTTACCTGATTAGGTATTTCGGGACAGAGCATATATAAAAAATTCAATGTATGTGAGTATCATTAATTTCACACCTCAGTAATATTTACAAAATCAAAGCGGTGCCAACAAAATAGACAAAACACTTTCTAACACAGAGACTGTTAAGAAAATGTGTTTTTGTCCCAGATGAGAGTAAATAACACCGTCGATCTACCTTCACGGAGTGCACAGGAGTAACTTTGAAGTTTGACATGAGAGTCGACATAGGCAGATATCTCACACTCTCCATACACCTGCAGGACACAAACACACGGATTTAATTATAGACCCATGTACATTTAACAAAACTGATAACCAGGTCAGAAAACAAACAATGCAAATTTTACCCTGAATGAAATTTTTACTTTGCTAATTATTTCATTTTTTAAAAGCATCAATAACATGCAAGCGTTAAACAAAGCAGTATTTTGGCATCAGTCTACAGCCATATTTAAAGGGTTTGAGTTATAGTTTGGCCTTAGGTTGAGGTTAAATCTGCTGTGGCCAGTACTCAGTAATGCATTATTGTTATATCATTACTTTTCCCAGTAACTTATAGTCTAAGGGAAGTTACTAATCCAAGTAACGCTGCAATACTTATCAGAATGCGCCATCTAACCAGTAACGTATGCGCTTATCAGGGGAAAGTAGTGTTAAGTATTGTTTTATATTTTGTAAAAACACTGAATATGCATGTGAGAAAAACAGTCTTTCCAATGTTGGGATTCACTTGCTTTATTTTAAAACATACTCCTTGCTGCTGTTATCAATACGATATTAGTTAAAAACTTGGCAGAGACTAACATAACAATTATGTTTTAAAACCCAGTAATAAGTAAAGTAATAGTATTACTTTTTTAAGGAATAACAAGTAACTAGTACTTAGTAACCTCCCGACTCTGGCTGTGGCTCACAAAGAAAGTGCTCATTGTGTTGAAGAGAAAAGATACACCACCATGTGACACTTACTGGAACGTCACCAATATTTCTCACTTCACATTGTTTCCATGGTTTCCTGCTGGTGATGTGGCATTTGGTCTCCATGACATCAATGATCAGTTTATACAATGACCCACCTTTCTCCTGGGGACGCACACACACACGCACGCACACACACGCACACACACGCACACACACACACACACACACACACACACACACACACACACACACACACACACACACATACAGTTAGTTTTTTTTCTTATTATTTGCTTCTTTGCTCTGCAAACAAGGCTGCTGGCCCACTGGCTGTTTACACCCTCTTTCTGCAAATACTGTTGCACCTTTCCAGATGCAAGACGGTGTAGATGTTTTAGTACGTGTGTGTGTGTGTGTGTGTTTGTGAATGTTTGCCCTCACCTTTTCAGGAGTGAGAGAGAGGTCGTACAGTCTGTTAAGGCTCAGGATGTATCCATTTGTCCGGTCCTGGTTGATCTGCTCCAGGGCCTCTTCTGCCACCCTCACCACCTCTGGGCTATTGCAGCCTGGAGGGTCGGGCCTGGCTATTCCCTCCTGCTGCAGCAAAGCCAGACACAGGACCAGCAGGTACACATTCATCCTCTAACAGCCCCTCACAATCACACACATAGACTTACACAGGCCCTGGTCTTAGGTCTTCCTTTCTAATACCTATAATCCTGGTTTTTCCACACACGGTTTGGACAGACACATGAGGCTGATGCTGGACTTTCTCCTCTTTCTCAAAGGATGAGCAAACAGCTGCTATCTGCTGCTCTGTAGGCCAACGGCTGGCTCAAGGGTCATAGTGCACTGGGCAACAGGGGAAATGAGCTCAAAGAAAAGTTCATGTAATCCAGTGCACCTAATTCAATTTCTTTAATGTGACACCATCAACACTGAAAATGACATATTCCAAATATTTAAAGGAAAGCCTCATCAAAAACCTTCTATATGTTTTGGGTCTCGCTACACTGAAAATTCAAACAGTTACAACAGAACTAAAAATTTAAAAGGTTGAAACTTTGCAAACGGCTACTGCAGCTACTTCTATCACTGTCCAAACACATTTTTGCTGTAAATTTAGAAAAACACATAACTTTCTTGTGGTGCTAGCACAGTTGCAACAGGTAACTGTTTACCTTTGTCAGACTTAAATGCTTACACTGAGTGCACATGATGAATTAAAAAAGCTAACTACACTACCAACAAATGCAACCAGCTAATGTGTTAGCAATGATGCAGCCAAACATTTTTTACAGGGTCAGCCAGGCTAAAACCAGTATTCACTTTGGGGTATTGTTGTTTTTTCCCCCACGTGGCACAGCATTGTAGGCCAAATAGTATTTTGGGTCACTTGAAGCTTCTATTTAGCTATGAGTCTTGGTCTTTATTGGAGAATTTTATGAAAGGAATTTGATCTGATCATAAAAAAATAAAAATGCTTGACCACACATTAGTGCATGTATTCTGCATTATTTCTGAAGTTTTTATCATTGGCCTAGATTCAATCCCTACCTACAAATTACAAAATGTGTCACCTTTGCAACAAATCAGAATTACAGTCAGTTAAATTTGGGTTGTGTTTAGGAATACAGAACACATATAAAAGATGTTTGCTAAGTGTGTAAAGCTGACGTTAACAATAAATGGCCACAAACATAATGTACACAGAGCAGGTGAGTGTAGTTTATGCTAGGGATGGGCAGATTGATATTGCAGGGTTGATACTTACAAGCTACTCATTTGATATTGATTCATATGAATAATTAAAGTATATGAATACAAAATGTAAGTGGCTGCATCTCTCATGGCATATTAGGGCCAATGTAGTTAAAAAAATAATGACGAAGGTGGGTGACTCGGGTAATATTCCGAGAAAAAACTCAGAATTTCCAAGATAAAAGTCAAATATTTATGAGGAAAAAACTCTGATATTGCAAAAGTTGCAAATTTACAAGAAAAAATCATTAGGCCCCTCCCCAGGCTTACATTCTTTTACCCTACAATGGCTCTAGTTGGATGTCGTTCCTTCCAAATGTTTTCAGTAATTTTGTATACTGTTTGTGCCAATAAACAGCCATGACACATTTAGCTGGCCTGTGTCACGTGGAACAGTGGAAACCTATGTGGCATAAGAACCAAACCAGTCTTTTTTTAAATGTTTGCAAGCTTCCTCATGAAACCTGTGAGAGAAAGGCAGAAAGGAAATGCGGTGTTGTGTGGAGCTACTTTCACCTATAGGTAACTCTACCCTGCACGACACGTGTTTTTTTAATTTTTATGAATGTGCAACATAAAAAAATGTGTCACTTTTGCAACAAATATGGGTTGTGTTTAAGGGCTGCTGAACACATATAAAAGCTGTTTGCTGAGCATGTAAAGCTGACATCAACAATAAATGGCCAAAAAGCTAATGTACACAGAGTAGGTGAGTGTAGTTTATACTAGGGATGGGCAGATTGATATTGCAGGGTTGATACTTTGATACTTACAAGCTACTCATTTCATATTGATTCATATGAATAATTAAAGTATATGAATACAAAATGTAAGTGGCTGAATCTCTCATGGCATATTAGAGCTAATGTAGTTAAAAAGTAATGATGAAGCTGGGTGACTGGGGTAATATTCTGAGAAAAAACTCAGAATTTCCAGGATAAAAGTCAAATATTTAGGAGAAAAAACTCTGATATTCTTTGAAATTAAAGTTGCAAATTTACAAGAAAAAATAATTAGCCTCCTCCCCATGCTCTGTACAATTGCTTTTTACTTACTTACCTTCTAACCTTCTTCTTACCTTTTACCCTGCATTGGCCCCAGTTGGATGTCATTCCTTCCAAATGTTTTGTACTCTAGTACAATATTAGTGCCAATAAACAGCCATGACGCATTTAGCTGACCTGTGTCACCTGACGGTGGAAACCTATGTGACATAAGAACCAAACCAGCCTTTTTTTAAATGTTTGCAAGCTTCCTCATGAAACCTGTGAGAGAAAGGTAGAAAGGAAATGCGGTGTGGATCCATTTTCACCTGTAGATAACCCTACCCTACAGGTGGTGCTATGCCAACAGGATTAATTTAAATAGTAAATTATGTTCCTGAGTCTAATTCACTTTATATTTCATCAAACCTTCCTTATATAAACATACTGTACGTCTGTGTATGTATATAGATATATAGCAGTAATATTTAGTACTGTAAGTACACATTTACATGGATGTTATCAGGACAAAGCCTGTTAAAATAGATATTTTGATGTTTTTTATGCATTTCGTTTGAAGATAGATTTGTTGTATGATTTATTATTTTTGGCAGCCAAGCACAGAAAACATACAAACAGAAAACTTTCCCGTTTCCCAGGATGATTTTATTGTGACTCAAAATGATGAAGAATTTGGGCACATTGTGGTCAGTTTTTACGGATTTGTTGTCTCTGAGGATTGTAAAAAAGAAATCACCAGTTTAGTGGTAAAGTGTCTGGAGAAAATCTGTTAAATGTTTTCCTGTCTTCACTACACTTCAGTCTGAGTTTTTTAAGATCCGTTCAGTTCCTAAATGAGATCCATGGGCCACCTTATGCAGCTGGCTTGAACATGGGGTCTTCAGCAAAGACTTTCTCCACCAGAGTGGCTCCTGCTACTGGGGGACTGCACTGGGCTGAGACTGAGGTGGGGAAGGCCGCGATGGTGGGTTCCATCTCACCGGGGATCTGTGGGTCGGGCTTGAGGGGCAGGGTGACTCCTACCTCAGGGCCACCGGCGGGGACATCAGGGAAGGAAGGCAGGGTCATGGGCTGGTCCATGGCGGGCAGCATCCTCACCATGCCCTTTGGGTGGTCGTGGGCTTCATTCTCGTGGTCATGCTTGTGGTGATGGTGGTGGTGCTCGTGCTCGTGCAGATGACCGTGCTTGTGGTCGTGGTCCAGAGCGAGCTCGTGGTCGTGCTCGTGGGTGTGCTCGCCATCGGCGTGCGTGTAGTTGTGGTGGTGGTTTGGGAAGTCGCCAGAGTGGTTATGTGCCCTGGCGTGATGAGCGTGCACATGATCGTGCCCATGTCCGTGGTCATGGGAGTGGCTGTGAGCGTGCCTGTGGGTGCTGTCTGCGCCATGGTCGTGTGTGTGGTGGTGGTCGCTGTTGTCAGCGTGCTTGTGGGTTTTGTCGTGATGAGTGTGGCTCTTGGTGTGGTCATGCACGTGGTCGTGTGTGTGTGTCTGGTCGGCACCGTGTGCGTGGTCATGGGCGGGGCTGTGTGCATGTGTGTTGTTGTGGCTGTGGTCAGTCTCTCCGCCCAGCAGGTGCAGTTTCTTCTCTCTTTCAGCAGCCTGTAGAAAACATAAAGAAAAAATGAGTGATGTGTCGTATGTAACAATTTTGGTAAACTGGTTAATTTAAGATGTGTGTGACACCTTCATCCATCATGGTTGTATACCATAAATACAGAACATCAACTGCATAAGAAGAATGCAAAGCCAAAGTCCATGTTTAAAGTCTTTCAGATCAAGTTGTGAAGGAGAATTTCACTTAAATACAACTTGGATTTTATTGTGTGGCTATTTTTTCACAATGCTATGACAGAAATGATGATAAGAACAAGACCTAAATCTGAATTATCTTGAACATCAAGTCTAAAATCTTTAAAATTACCCAAACCTTACAAGCAATTTCAGTCAAGATGTGTATGAATGCTGATCATTAAAATGACACATGGTGTGTTAATACTTTTCAGTGCTCATTCTTGACCTTGTAAACACTAGTTTGAGCAAAAAAACTTAAGCTAGTGCTGCATCAAGACCACAAGTTATTTTCTGAACTTTCAACAACATCTTTTGGTCTAAAAAATTCAAAATATTTATACATGGTGTAAATACCATTGACATAGTCAAGACCATTTCAAAGCAATAAGTACCAATAATAAATCTTCAAAATCTGTGGTTATGCAAGGCCTTAGCTTTGTTCTGGTATTCTACCAAACTTGTGGCGTTTTTATCTGAGTCTCAAGTCAAGTCAGATCAATAGGGACAGAGTCAAGTCTCCTTTTTTGTTACTCAAGTCTACAGATCTGAAAGAATGACTGATTTGATTTTTGCCACAATTGAAATCTCATAAATTGAATATGATACATTTACAAATACCAATAATTCATGTCTTTTTTTTACTTTTACTATAGAAAACAAGTAATACAAATAAGTAATACAAAAGTGATAAGTAAATCAGTGTGACCCTATGTGTTTTATCATGGCCTAGTGAGTCTTACCTCAGGCTCATAGATTTCACATTCTACACTGGTCTCATCACCAGTGGGAGTGTTGAATAAGGAGGCCTTACAGAAGCCCTTGTGCTGTGGAGAGCAGAGAACAAGAAAAAAAACAGATAAGAGAGGAGAGAGTGGAGGAATGGTTATGCCTGTGGCTTTAGTAGAGTTGAATAGTTAAATGAACAGAATTTTAGAGTAATCCTCTGCTTTCCTAAACATGACGGATTACTATTTTTTTTAACTCTTTTGCTCAAGATACAATATTCTAAGTAACTGTAAAATAAGAATTTTTCATGACTCACTGCAAACTCGCATTCCATAAGGGGGCACTTTTCAGCTGTCACTGCTTCTGTGGTCCTGGGGCAGGTGGTCTCCTGGATGGTGTACTGTACGTGGTAATACATCGACATGGCCATCTGGATACACACACACAAACCATTGAACACACATAAGTTGCGAGTTCAAAAGGATTGATCATGAGGATTTAGAGGGAAGCAGTGCACTTAATCTTTATCTCCTCAGTTTTGTTCAACTTTATGTTATCAGCTTCAAGTTTGTTCCGCATTCTAGAAGTGTTATATTTGATAAAGTGAGGACCTGCTGCATTTCATTCACTCACCCGCTCCTGTAACAACTTTATCAATGTTTATGGGGAGAATTTTTTGGGATTTATCCACAATTTACTTTTCCCAAAGGTTTAGAAATGTGTTTGGAAGTTAGGAAAAAGTGCTGCAGTATTAGGCCTCAGGAGCATCTGTCCTCCCTCTCAACACAAGTAGTGGAATGCATCAGTCACCATATTATCTGCACTGACCATGTGTTTCATACTGTAAGATGGGACAAAATAACATGTCACATGATATCTTGGTGGACACATGGAAAACTTACCCCGGCGGAAGCGCGGGTGACTTTGAGTAGAGCGAAACGATTGGCCAACCCGCTCTCCTTGTTGAACTTCTCCAGTGAGAGAGTCACAGTCTTCTGAATCTGATCATTGTCCATGCCGATAAGAGACGGACAGTCAGGACACACCTCAATCAGTTTAGCTGCAGGAACTGAGCAGAGAGAAAAGTGGTTTTGAATGTGCTCATATCATGAACTTGTTTTACACTGCACACAGTTTTAAATTAGAAATCTGTCATACATTTCACTTTTTTACAAAGCGAGATTCAAAAAAGTCCTGACTGAAATTGAACTCAATGGATGTGGAACTGTTTGATCCCGTTGGCAGGATTAAAAACAGTTTAATGTATACTCAGTGAGTGTGGGACGAAATGTCTTATTTCATTTGAATTTGAAGAAAATCACGGGTTGTATTTGCTTTTATTGTTAACATTCCTTTTTACCTGGTCTGACAACACAGTCGTATTTGTAGAGACGCACCACTCTGTGCACCTTACTGATGAAGATGGCAGCTTTACACTGTCCATATACCTGCAAAGTCCAATACAATAATAAGCACATACAGTTTGTTAGTGTGCTGCACATACACAAACAAAGAAGATGTGACAAATATTTGGATTTTTATTTTCAACCACCGTGTTTTGTGATAACAAAGCTCTTTGTTTTCTTCTTGTGCTAACATAGCAACTAGTCTTCATGGAAGAGCTAGAAAATCTAGTGCTTGTTATCTTAATAGAGTAAGACATAGTGATTTAAGTTAGGCATGCAGGCTGCTGAAACTGAAAGAGAGAATAGAAAAGACTCGTGGACACGTTTGAGTATGTGTGCATGCAAGTTTGTGCGTGTACGTGTTTTCTAACCGGTGTGTCATGGGTGGGACGAGCCTCACAGGTCTTCCAGTCCTTCCTGCTGATAACACTGCAGTTGGTCTCAAGAACATCCAGAGTCAAATAGAAAACCACGCCGTTCTGTCCCTGTGACATACACACACACACACACTCACATGTCATGCAATTGTCAAGCAATAATAACAGTCAGTAACATCCGAATGGAAATTATCTTCCACTGGCTAGGAAAATTATGGTTCAAATGACTGATGACAAATAAAGCCCTAAAAAAGTTTCTACCATCAGTTCCTAATCTTCCCATGACAGCGGTTACCCTTCTAATAAGCCTTGGCATCACCTGATCTTTCACACAATCAAAACACATCTGTCTTTTACATCACAGCTGACACATCATCAATAACATCTTTGGCTTAAATGTATGATGTCTGGTTCGTAATTACACTCATAATTAGCTTATAATGAATTTCGAACCTGAAACTAATATAGGGATGACCTGCCAGATGAGCAGACTGAAATCTGATTTATCATTTTTAATCATCTTTAGTCACTTTCCCTTAATGATCTCATATGAGCTGTCTTTGTCTTAGCTTCTTATGTATTATTAATTAGTTACTTGCTTGTTTTTTTGTGTTTTTTAGGTTTACACAGTGCTTCCTAAAGCTGCAACAGCTACACTCATTTGTTCTTACTTGTTACAGTAATCTCTTGTGAACACCACAGATTCACTGCAATTAAACATTTGTGTTTGGTCACTAGAAAAAAAATAGTGTGGATTTTAAGAGTTTTATGGTCGTGGAAACCTTATTTGAATAGTTTTGGGCTTCGTACCTATTTTCTATAATCAACTTTTACATGTCATCACAATTGTAGACATACATTATATTTATAAAGGATTTCAGCATGTCCTCTTACACCTAAACCTTTACTTGTAAGTGAAAAAAGAGTGAACATTACTCATTACACTGCATAACTGCTCTTGTGCTTCTACTTTAACCAATAATGTTTTACACTTGAGCACTTTACAATAAAATGGACAAATGGACATTTTAGATAGTTTCAATTTCAATTCAATTTCTCTCTTGAATAACTGATAAATAATTGGCTTAAACTAGGAATTTATTTAATTGAATCTGCTGTAAAGCTGTTTGTTGAATCTCCAGATCTCAGCAAAGAAATGTGAAGTGGTTTGACACATATGGATAGTAACATAGTAACATTAACCATTAAATCTTCAGTTTGTTTGAATAGCTCAAAAAATTGGAGATGTGGGCGGTGATTCAAAGGTCTGGCACTGGACAAAAAAGTGACTTCTTAAATAACCTTGGTCTACATTGTAGGAAAACAGTATACTTCAAGAATATCAAATTAGTTTGCTTGTGTTCAGTGTTATGACTGCACTCAGTGGCGTGACTCACATGTTTCTTTGTGTGGACATTGGAGAGGCGGTGCATTCTGAAGATGTAACCCTCTTGCCGGTCCTGGTTGATTTTGGTGAGAGCCTGTTCAGCAGCGCCAATCGCAGACGCATCTTCACACGACCCCGGCTCCAAGCCACCATGCTTCGCTGGCGCACCGTGGACGTGCACACACCCCATCGCCAACAGCAAAGACAACAGCACACAGTGCTTCATGGTAAAGACCTGGGTCGACTCTGTCTGTCTCTGTCACACACACACACTCACACAAACACCCACGGGCTGCGTCTGGTAGGAGAGATGCCCAGAGAGGGATAGGGTGACCTTTTATATCCTGCCACTGCTTACTGCAAGCACACCCTCTCTCTCTCTCTCTCTCTCTCTCTCTCTCTCTGTCTCTCTCTCTCTCTCTCTCTCTCTCACACACACACACACACACACACACACACACACACACACACACACACACACACACACACACACACATCTCAAGTAAACATAACCATTGACCCCCACCCCCTCTCAAAACACACAGCCCTTAAGGAATGGTGCAACAGTTGATCTATCGGCCAACCAATCAGCTACACTACAGACTTGCACAATGGGGCTTATCAGTGGGGAGATAATCAGCCCTGCTGTCATACTCATCAATAAGGACAGTCAGTGGGCTGGAAGTCACTTGATCCACTCTTGGCTCTGAATTGAGGCTCAATACTTGTTCAGGTAGGCTGTAAACACAGTAGTCATAATCTAAAAGTTAAAGAATGATGTAAAATAATCAAGTAGTGTCCTATCTAACGGCTCATTGTAGAACTAACTATTGTACCAGCTGACCAAAGCAGGTCACCATTGTCATCATTAAATGCACTGACACCTCTAGGCACCTTGATTATATCACAGGAAAGAAGAAAGCAATGTAGCCGACGTGATCTCAGACATTGACTGATGCATTTTTTTTATTTTAAAGGGTGGTTTTAAGATTTATATCTCCAGTGTCCCCGCTAACCCACAGCTATACCCCGCTTATTGTACAAGACATCATATAATACAAAACATAGAGTAAGCTTGGAGTAAGTTGGTGTTTTTGAATACTTTATGAAGGCTACAGTCGCATACACAGAGGGACATTTTACTTTAAAAATGTAAAAAGCACTTTAGCAGGGATTATGTTTGCTTAACTTTAACCATATTCCAGTCATGCGTTAGTAGCCCTGTGTAGATACTGTAAGAATAAACATTTGAAAAATGATATCTCAGAAAGTTATCCAGGGTTTACAAGGTATCAATAATTTGCTTCCGAGGCTGTGAGGATAAAATGGTGAAGATACAAGCAGAGGGCATGAACGGAGGCATTTTACACTTCAGCACCTACCTAAACTTTAACTTAAAATCACTTTAGAAGATTTTGGTCCTCACAGATCAACAGTTGTGCTGAAGTGAACAGGGACAGGGACGGACTAGAATTATTAATTCAGGAAAAATCAATTGTCAGTCCGGTCCAGTCTCCGCATTCACTCTGTTCACAATATCCTGTAAGCAATTTGTTGAAATAGTTTTTGTTTACCTTTTATTCCAGTAGCACATCTTTTACTTCTAGTTTACAGACAGATGTCCTCAGTTATTTACTTCCATACTTAAAGCAACAGGAATAAATATTCATGATAATATATTTTTTTGCACTTTTAGAGTCTTCCTCTTGCACCTGGCATTTCCTCAGAGCTCTGACTGGACTTATCTTTATCATTCTGTATATCTGAGTAACTGGCGATACCTCCACCTGACAGAGAAGAGTTTACAACAACTTTATTTTCCAGGCCTAAGGTCTACATGTCTGAGGGACATTGGCCCGACGCTCCAGGTCAATCAGCTTGCCATTTCCAGTCCTCTTGATGGCGAGTTCAAATTTTGCTCTAAATGCAGGCACTGCAGTGATAGTGAAACATTTGACCTTTGTTATAACAAAATAAACAATCCATGGAAGCACTAGGTTAAAAATCGACATTTCTTGTGTAGCAGCTGTGTTGCAACCTCAGTAAGGTACACTTACGTAAAGCACAAAAATGTTGGGACATGACTGCTCACACACAACAATCTCAATTAAGTGCTTGAAATTGATGGCAAGTAAAGCAGGACTGATTGAGGTCATGATGGAGGACATGTGTGGATCTCTGAGAGTGAATTTATGAAATTACATGTTGTGAACGATGCCTCTCCACTATGAACTGGATTATAGAGGAATATCACAAACAAAATAAAATTGTTTTTTATTATTTTACCTAGTGGTTGAATTAGATGAGTACATTACAACCAATTTGAAAAATGTGAAAGTTAAGGTTAAGCAACTAAAACTAATAAAATATACATCATACACCTGTTCCTGAAATGCATTCCAAACCATAAGTCAATCTGTTTTCGGACAATTATCTTTGAGTTTTTGGTACAACATGCTGTTTTGTTTCAGAGAAAAAAAATATGACCCATTGTGACATTGTAATTCAAACTGCAAGCAGCAATACAGCAGGGTAAACATTCCACTTGTCCCACACGGTTCATGCCATCCTGGCATGAAAGGTATTGACTGTATTCCCATTCCCATCAGCCTTAGGGAAAATTATTATATAGCACATTACCTAGTCAGGGAGAATCAAACAACAGATGCTACTGAGGCTTTATGGTGTCCAGTGGATTTCGACCTTCCCAATGCTTATGTTAGTGTGTGGACGTGAGACTGATAAACTCATACCCAATAAGCCGAGTCTACAAACAATGAAATCAGGTAACAACATGGCCTTTCCTTATAATGCCAAAACTTTCCTGAAAGTAGTAAGAATTTAATGTTGATTTTTCATCCATGAACAGTTTTCTTTCTCTGGAGAGTTGTCAGAGCAGCAGGGTGTTTAGGCTGACAAAGTGCTCCTCTGAGGTGACATTTTCCAAAGACATGTGGTTAAAAATAACTTTTAAAAGGGCAAAGAACAGTTTGGCACATAGAGGTATGTTTTAGGCTTTGAAACCAAGAGAGCATGTTGCTAGTTCTTTGAGTGCATCACTAGGTGTAGGATTTACAGGTGAAACTCGAAAAATTAGCATATCGTGCAAAAGTTCATTTATTTCAGTAATTCAACTTAAAAGGTTAAACTAATATATTATATAGACTCATTACATGCAAAGTGAGATTTGATATAATTCCGATTATTATGGCTTACAGCTTATGAAATCAATAAAAACATGATTTTAAATACAGAAATGTCAGCCCGCTGAAAAGTATAATCATGCATATGTACTCAGTACTTGGTTTGGTTTGGGTCACCTGTATATTGTGTTCACGAATATGTATATATAATTATGACAATGTCTGACAAGTTCATAAAGATAAGGTTGAAAATTTGCCAAATGTTCCTTGATTCCCAAGAACTACTGTGTCTGTTTGCAGGGATTAACTTTGAATGTTCACTGTCTTATATAAGACACAAGGTGGTGCTACACTGCAACGTCAGACTCACACAGTTTATCTCACACAGAGTTACTGAGTATGTTGTTTACAAGTCTGATGCAATGCTAGAGGGGGTGTTGAAGAGGTTTACAATGAATAAAATCTGATTTGATCAAAAGGTTATCATTGTGTTCAGAGAAAGAGATTAGAATAGCATACTACAGCAGCAATCTGAAAGTCAAAATTTAGACACAGAGAATCACAGTGTGTGATATATATATATATATATATATATATATATATATATATATATATACACATATATATACATACAATACTATTAAACTGAATTTGCATCAATGACGACATGTAAGGTCATCACCTCATGCATTCAGAACATCCACAGCAGAAGAGAGACAGATCTCTGACGTCAACAGTCAGTTGTTTCATCAACAGTGATTTATGTTAGAGGGCTGTAACCGGTGCAGGAGAAACAGAATGAGTTAAGGGGAAGATGAGAAACAACTGTGGTGCTTGTCCAAGGGTCATGACTGAGAAACAGTTTACCTCATCTGACTTTCAGGTCTCACTGCTCACAGGAGAGTGATGTAAAAACCACCTCAGTCTTGGATCATTTTCAAAAGGGAGATCAGTCTCCCTTTTTAGTAGAGCTGCAACAATTACTCGATTAATTGATTAGTCCATCGAAAGAAAATTAACCGACAGTCATTTCTTTAAGCAAAAATGTTAATTGAAGACGTCACTTTCGATGAGCATTTTTCACAGTTTCTTGATATTTTACAGAGTAAACGATCACTCGATTAATAATAAAATAATCAGCAGATTGGTCAATAATGAAAGTTGCAGGCCTACTTTTTAGTCATGAGACATGGGCAAATGGGTGTAATTACTGTGGCTAGTCAGAATTTTTATTCAAGATATGTCACATGACATGACATGTTCTTCTGTGTTTTCAAAACACTTTGACTAGTCAATTCTGAATTACTCACATGTCCTTATACTTACACGACAAAATAGGTAATTTGTCAATGCCTCCCAAAGTAAATGTAAGTATGTTTCACTAGTCACGTAAATTAAGTGACTTAACTCACGTGATGTAAGTCAATAATGCTATTTACAAAACTCTAGATAACCCATTGACTTGGTTTCACATAGGATTTGAACACCAGTCTCTTGTGTGAAAGTCCTGGGTTTGACCCATCGATCCACCTCCTTACATTTGCCTTTATACCATATCACCTGACTTCCTCCTTTGCTAAGGTCATACTGCCACCAGAGGTCATGGTTACAACAGACCTAAATATGGGTCATAAGAGGTTGCTTGAACACAATACATTATACGGTCATTTTTTTCTGGTGTGGACAGGCTGTGAATTACATGTATCAGCAGTGATGTCACTGAAAACGACACTTGACTCATCACACGTCCAAAATAACAATTATGGATATCAGTAATTCAATTTTGACTACTCTCAATAACAGTTGCAGATATCTCAAACGTCATCATCACTAGTCTAAACTGCTGTGTATGATGTTGGTTGTTTTTTTTTAGAGCTTTGACTAGGCAAAATCACATTGCAGATGTCACTAACAATATCTAGTCTAGCTAATAAATGTTAAAACACCTTCTTGTGCTGATGACGACATGGAGGCTTTTCTTGATTTCTCTGATCAGTATTTCTATGCTTCCCAGGCAATAAACATGGTACTTGTTGACTGACAAATATAATATTACAAAGATAATATTGAACAATTAATTCCTGTACTTTGTGCACTTATATGCAGACCCCCCCCCAAATCAACAAAGTTTTTAGTAATGAATTCTTTGACTTTTTGTCCATTATGGTAAATAAATCTGACAAGTTTAGGTTATTTTACTTTCAACATTTCTTGTTCATCTGGATTTTCTATATTCTCACGCATTTTAACTTTTGGCATTGGTGTCCCCAATGTTCAGATAAACAGTGTCAGTTTATCTGATCATTAACCCACCTCACTCATCTCCAGAACTCCTACACCCAGGCCCATTATCACTGCCAGGCAATTCTCAGATGCATTCTCCTCTGTTTTTATTAAAGCTCCCTCTGATGGTTTTGATATTACACTAATAAGCCTGACTCAGTTGACCCTTGCAAATATAGTAAAGCAAAAATCAATCCATAACTTGTGCGGTTTAGGCAGGAATGCAGGATACCAGAGTGTAAACGTAAAAGATACATACATTTTACTCCAATACATTCATACATGGCCAATTAGTAAATTACTATTGTACATTCAACAGAACATTGTTTCTAACAGTAAATACAGCTGGATTAACAAAACATGGTGTGTTTAAATTGCCAATTTTTTCGAGAACCAATTACACTGCAGAGTTAAGTCTCGCCAACCTCATCAATCAGTCAAAGGAGGCTTTTTAAGTCAAACATGTAGCAACTAAAGAGCCAGACATGTTTCTCAGGAGCTATTGGACCAGAAAGAAGAATGCACATTGGACGTATCAGGTGGACAAAATCCAAATGAATGGTAATGTTTCTCTTTGTCTAAATGATGTTTAGAAAAAGCAACTGCTTAGCCATAGCAACTTAATAAGGTGTTAATGTGTTGGAGCTGCAAATCTTTCAACTTGAGTTTGTGACACTCCTGGTCAAATATTGAATAATGTACATTTAACATCAACTCTGACCTAGTCATACTTTGTCAAATAAGTGCATGACTTTCAGTTGTTATTGAATTCTTCTTTAGTTGCTGTATTGGTACTTTTAATCAAGGACTGATTTAAGCTACTCGTTCACCTCTGAATATTTTAGACCATCAAAGGAGTGCAGCTGCAAATTTCTACCATGTGGTTCTGTGCTGAATTACCTTTAAAGGATGTAAGCGCTACACTGCCAGTCTGATTTTAATGAACCTTGAAGGGAAAGAGCAGTACATGTTGTTACTGTCAAGCCGGCAAGTGCCTGAATACTTCAAGAGGGATGGTAAAATTTACGTATTCACTTAAAAAAGAGAAAACAGTTGTTCCATCCTTAAATTGCAATACTCAGCCATTGTCGCTTGGATAAGGTGTTTGCATGGATATAATACAATGACTCTGGAAGACTGGCCATTTCTGTTAAGAGTACTGACAAATTAAGTAACAACAAAACATGTATGTTTAAAAAAAGCAGTTTTCTGCAGCACAGAATAAGAAACCAAATCCTAAAACCGAATTATATGTGATTGAATTCACAGGTATACAAATGAATGAGAGATGTAAAAATCAAAACATCGTTTAAAAGCAAAACGAAATTGATTGGATTGCATTAATTGGTAACAACATTCAATCCAATCCTATCCTATTCTATCCTACACATTTGTCTGAAGTGCTCCTGTCCTTGCACTTAAGTGTTAACAACACTTAGAGGAAAATGCCCTGAAATAGCGTTTACCCTTAACAACAAAGAGAGACAAGATGACTGACTGTGCACTAATGGCCCAAATTATACACCTCATGACAATTTATAAGTTGTGAATGGACAGATGACAAACACACACAATAATGAACACTTATGTTTTTAAGTGGGTCAGTCCATTTATAATCGCTATCAGAATCAGGATCAGCTTTATTTGCCAGGTATGTGTACATATATGAGGAATTTGACTTAGGATTGTACATTGCTCACAATGTGCTTACTTACAACACAATAATAATACAATAAAAAAATGACACACAGGCTGCAGTATAGAGAACAGATATATACATACTATAAACAAACAGTATAGACAGATTTAGACAATAGTACAATGAGCAGAGTGCAAAAGATGCAGTAGTGAATTATTATCCATATTATCTATATGAGTAAAGATGATTAATGGGAAAGCGCTACATTATTGTGAAGTCTGGTCAGTAAAGACAATGCAGCACAAACGGACATCAGAGCAAGGCTCGCGGGCTTTGGCTAGGGAGCCTATCTGGAAGCCAAAGCAGTACAGCCTAAGAACAAAGGTAAAAAAAATCTATACTTTCCGCAATAGATGCCTCAGGAAAATCTTCTGGCATGAGAATATACAGCTAAACAAGGCAAGACAAGTTTATTTTGTACAGTTCTTTATCAAAGCTCATTTCCACAACAAAGCAATACAAAGTGCTTTACATAACACAAAAAGCAACATAGGGCAATGTGAAGACATTTAAATACAATTAAAAATAGTTTGATAGAAAATAGAAACAAGAGAAAACAGAAGAGAAAAAGAAATCAGATCAGAAATGTATGGCTCTAAACCATTGGGTGCTTTTACACCATCAGCAGCATTTTAAAATCAGTTGTTTGACAGACAGGAAGTCAGTGTAAAACCTCAGAACTGGAGTGATGTGATCCACTTTTAGTGGATCACATGGTGTTAGTAAGGACTAGAGCAGCAGTGTTCTGAAACAGCTGCAGCTGTCCGACTGATTGTTTTGAGGGACATTGTTAACAGTAGTGGAGTTGAGTGAAGATAAATGCATGGACAAGCTCTGAGATCCAATAATACTTAGACTGAAATTTCTGCCACTCTCTGTGTTAACAAGAGCGGTCTCAGTGCTAAATGCTTACTGGAAGATATCAAAACAGTCAAATGCCAAAAGGTTCTTCAGCTTTTTTAACAATTTTACCTAAAATGGAAAGTTTGACATGGGCCTAGTGAAGTGTCTAGATTGTTCTTTGAGTGGCTTGATGACTGCAGTTTTGGGGCCTGTGGGAAGAAATGTAGACAAGTTACAGGAGATCAGAGGCCATGCAATTAGAAACATTTCCGGAAAAGCCTTTTGGCAGAATATCAAGGCAGCATGAGGAGGATTTCAGACGTTGTACAATGTCCTCCAGGTTTTTAGGGTGATAGGCTGATGTGGAGGCAGCGACGTGTCTATTTTTTTTATTTTATCAGTGAATTCATTGCAGGCCTTGGTCGACAGAAGTTCAGAGGCTACATACATGGGAAGGTTTGTTGGCATTATTATTGTTTTTGGCAATGATGTCAGAGAAGTTTAAATCGATAGAGTCCCACTTTATGGATTTCATGATGAAGCATTCAGCTTTTTGACACTCTGTTTTTTCGATTCTTACCAGTGTGGCATTTCTCCATGGAGATCTTTTCTTATCAGAGACCACCTTCCCTTTAGTGGGTGCAATACTATCAATAACGTGTAATTTTAGAATTGAAATGATCTACCAACTCATTGGGTGTGGAAGACAAAGCCTGTTTAAATATTTCACTGGTGTTTTCAGTGATATACTGTTTTGTGATTACCTCTGTTTGTGTGCTCAGAGACAGATTCTCAAAGAAAACACAGGAATGATCAGTGAGCAACATCCATCACCACAATCTTGTAAATGTTCAGACCTTTGGAGATGATTAAGTCCAGAGTGTACTTCTTATTGTGTGTGGGCTCCGTTGATGCTGAGTCAGTCCATAGTTATCAAGAACACAACACAGATCTTTAGTACTTTGTTCTGGGGGATGTCGACATGGATAATGTCCACCAGCAACTACACAGTCAATACAGTAAAGTCGTTACAAAAGATTGCATAGTATTTAGGTGGCCTGTAGATGTTTAGAAATATAGCCTGAGAAGAGGAATATAAGTGAAAACGCATGATTTTTCTCAATAAGAACAACAGCACTGTTATCTTGGTCTAACAAAGTGCTTCAGCTTGATGATAAAATCACTAATTAAAAATGTTTTTCCAGCCAAAGACCTGACTTTTAATAAAAAATTTAGTATGTTAATAACATTTGCTGCCCAAAACAGGTTGTGGCTGACGAGAAATGGATGCTAAATTTGCAAAATTAGCTGAGTGCTTCCTGTTTCTTAGCAAATCCACCGTTTTTCTATGACCTATCAAAACAGGGGCTGAGAAAACTTCCGGCACCTTGGGAAAAGTCATAAAAGCCATTAGACGTGTATTCTGGACCCAGGAGATATCAGTTAGAGATTGATGTATTTTGTACACAAACATCTGGACGTGCTGTGCTTTTATCAGACTGGGGAGACAGTGAATGACTCTGATGCTGTCATGAAAGGGCCGAGCGCCATAATGGTGACAAATGTGTCAAAATTAGCTGAGAACAAAGCCAACTCTGGGGCTGGATGCTAAGGGGGTTTAGGGGAAAGAGAAAAACAAAGTGTGGTGCTGGAGTTAAAACAGCGCCAACTTTGATGGGTAGGACATGTTTTCATAATGGCTCAGAACCGAATCCCAAAGGTTAGGATGGACTGCGAAAAGGAAGCAAGGTGGGCCAAAACAACTTCGGTGGTGTGACAGCTGAACAAAAGGAGATGGACCTAACATGGGGCAAGTCGCTGCATGCAGCACAACATAGGTCTCCATGGAGGTAGAGCTTTGAAACCTCATGTCCCTTCAGGGATGAACAGGTTATTAAATTCTTTAACATGGACAACTGATGATTATAGACCATAAATATTTAATGCTCGGCACCTGATGAATAAGTTCAACCCAACTAGCAGTTCAAACATAGCAGCACGTGTAGATGCAGCATCTAGCAGCTCCCTATAACTTTGCTACATATACTTTATATTTATATCATATTTTACGCGTGTAAAGCGTGGATGGGGCTGCAACTGCATTTGATTGTGCCATTCTGTATTTTATAATGACACCACAGGGGAACCCTGAACACACTGCCATATACTTGCCATACACTGATGGCAGTGGCTGCCAAGCAAGGTGCCAGATTAGCAAAAGAATGGAACTAACATTCACACACTCAAAAATGTTCTTGCATGATGCCCTAAGACTGCGTTGTGGCTGATATGTTGCTCGCTACTAATTGATTGCACGGAAACTCAGTACTTGGTTCTGACATTTGGGAATAATACTGCAACTCCATTACAATATATAAGAGGTCCACCCATACAATTTTACGTTTTCAGCTACACTGCCTTGCTAAACTAATATTGTTGTAGTATTATTTCACAATCCAGCATAGCAGAAATCCCATTGGGAAGAGAGGAATATTTTTGGCATCACATTGGATTTGTGCATCGTTTAGTATCATGAAATTCCTGTCTGGCATATTGCCTTTGTAAGTTAGTTACAAAGTTAGTTAGTATTTTACGTCCGGCTCATGTAGCAGCAAGTCTGAATTTTAAAGATAAGCCGATATATGGGACTCATTTCAAGTCAATTCAATTTATTTATAAAGCACATTAAATACAACCAATTTTGAACAAAGTGCTGTACAAAGCTACGCACTTCAAAAAAGCAGATAAAACACAAAGCAATAATAACCCATACGACAATAATAAAATGTTCAATAATAAATAGAAATACAAAGCAACAGGACAGACTAAAGGACAAATTTCCATTGCAGACGAGACTTATAAAAATATCAGTGACCTAATGGTAGTTTAAAGTTGATATGAAGTTTATTCCACAGTTTTGGGCCTTTGTTGTCATTCTAGACTGTGGAATGGCTAATAGGAACTGGTTTGACAATCTAAGAGGTCTGGAAAAGTGATATAATGTAAGGACATCTGAAATAGTTGGCAAACAGACAACGATGGGGACCACATTACACAATACACATGTATCACTGGGGTTGGGGATAGATAATTACCACACTGAGGTTATGCTGCAAACAACATTAATGCAAACTTAGTGCACCATGAGTTGTTTACTTTCTTTCAGGAACCCTGTGATATTCACTACTGATATATTGCACTGGAAAGCAGAAACACAAGGTCTGACAGTTTGCCTACTGACTAAAACATGCTCATCATAAACCATATGTGCTCTGACATTAGCACAATAAGCCGAGGTTCCCTTTTCTTCCTTTCATATGGGACCCTGACATTTATTATTACACAGATCATTGACTAGTACAATAATTTGGCTATGACATAACTGACTATTGGTCATATTATGGCACCTGAAAACAGGCCAGCATACTATATTATACAGCAGTGACTGTTTTATGAACCATTAAACTGTAACTCTTAGGTTAAGGTCAAGCTGACTGGCATTATCACCAGCTGAGCTTGATTTGTGCAATATAATAAATGTAGCATAATACTAATACAAACATGATTTTATTATTATGGCAGCTTTCAAATCACAATCCACAAATTATTTATGTGGGAGTATATTTATGTGTGAAACAAAATGACTTGGAAATTAGATCAACAGTTGGTCTGAAAGTACTTTTCTGATTTTTAATTGCTTTCCTCAAGTGGTCATTTTGACATTTCACTTGGTGATGAAGAGACTTTTTCGTGAAGCCACTCATAAGGCACCACAAATGTAAGAGGCATCAAAACCAGAGGGGCCAATTATGTGCTGAAGTGAGGCTTTGATTAAACCCAGACAACTGATTTGAGGAGTCAAGTGCATGCCAACAATTCTATTAAAATATGTTCCCGTCAAATGCAGATGAGGTGCTAAAATGCATAAATTACTTATTTTTTAGGTTAAGTGGACATGCAAAACATCACGTTGAAGGGGGAAAAATTTACTTTTTTTAACTCTACTCTTTTTGTACCTATTTAGTAGCATGATAGCAGCAATATATTATCAATTATCTGGTTTGTGAATCTCAGCCGTGAATCCAGTAAATCAAGTCATTATTATTTTTGAAGGTGAAAGCTTTAAACAGCTGTTGGCCTTACTGGGGTTGACATTGACATTTTTGTTTAAGCAGCAAGCCAAAAAAGGAAAAGCGTGGCCTTGAGTGCATGTATCTATCAGTGTTACATCTACACACACGGTTAGAGTGGCTTCCATTAAGCCAGGTGTTCATGACTTCTAGACAAGGAGAAAAAAACACTCTGCAAAGCACTTAATCTCCCTCAACAGCCATACAAATACACAAAGTGCTTTTATACACTACAGTCAGGTAAACCCAATGCAAACTCACACATCTACACAAGACCAAGCTCACAAGCATAACACAGATTCAAGCAAGCACACAAACACAAACAAAGTGACTCATCCATCATCGTGCAGTCCCCACGCTGGATCAAAGCTGTGAATGCGGCCACCCAACAGCAGCAGTTCTGATAGGTATCTCTATCCTGCATGCTGTTCCACACGTAGCCTCATAACAGCTCATTATGGTCCTCCATGACTGACTTACTGACGAGGCTTATAAACAGTCACCTCAGTGACCCACTCTCTTCCTCTGCACCAGCACAATGAGTTCTGAGCCACGGGTCATTTGACTGAAGCTGGAAAAGTCTACTTCTTTGTTTGGGTTCGATATGCTAATTGTCACAGCTGACGGTGCATAATGAAAACTGTCTTTACAGTAATCTCTGAGCAACCCTTTATTATCGGTGCCAGGCAGTGTTTGAATTGTCATACCAGACAAACCTGCTCAAAGTCATACCAGCTGTGACATTTTCATAAAACAACTGTTCTAGTCCTGTCTAGGTCCTTGTGTGATGTGGAGGAGCATGAAAAAAAATTCCTTTCACTTGCAGCAATTGCACAGCTGTAGCCGTTTCATGAACACGAGGAGGGAGGGATCAGGGAACAGAGCACAGAACATGAAACTGTGGCATGTGGCGTGTAGTGCTAGGCAGTCTAAAGAATAAAGCGCAAAGGCACTCAAACTTCATTGGTCAAAAGTAAACCGATATTACATTTCTTAACTACACTACAATGACTGACTAAGAGAAACAGAAAAACACAGACAGAAGAAAAAAGTCAAATATGTAACTTGTGTTTGCTTTACTGATTTTTTTTTGCATTTGTGTGAGTAAATGCAACAATCTTATATTGACCTTTTTAGCTAAGCTAGTGTTGTGACTTTAGGAATTCATCAGTCAATCAACTGCATTGCTCCTCAACTGTTATTTGATGGATTTCCACAACAATTATCCAAGGTCACTGCAGTATAAATCCTACAAACTCTGCTGATCTCCTGACTTTTCATCTGGTGTCACAAAGTCAACCCTTTCACCTTCTCAACATCAACTAGATGTATTAGCACCAAATTCTGTGCAGACATTTGTTGTTTCCTGGACATTGTATCCTACTTACTTTGGTAGTGCTCTGACATTTCCTTTAGTGCCATCATTAAATAGTGCCCCCTTTTCTATTTTAAGTGAACTGTTCAGACTTCTATTGGATGAATTATCATAGAATTTGGTACAGACATACATGTTTCCCACAGGATGATTTGTAATAACTCAGATGATCCCTTGATTTTTTATGTAGCACCATCATCAAAAATAAACTTCTCATCAGCCTCAGCTGCACTTTGTGCTAATTAGTAAATGCTAGCATAGAGGTGTGACCTGACATTCCCTGCTAAACAGCTTGTCAATTTTAACTCTTAGTCTTGTTATTTTATATTAATGTGAATAGTGTAACCTCAGTTAAAAATTAACCCTACCTTTGTGAAGCTTATTGTATTAAGTTTGTGTTGAAACTGTCCTCACCAGAAAAACAGGTTGTTTGTACAACATGTCATTATGACCCATATAATGAGTCATTATGTTTAGTGTAGCAGCAACATGGAGGAATTAGGGTAACTTATTATAAATAGACAGTTAGCATAAGAAGGTAGGATGGGGTGATTGGATGGGTCAAACCCCAGACTTTCACTCAGAAGAATGGCCTTCAAGTCCCATATGAAACCAAGTAAATGTTATTTTGAGTAGTAACTTAAATAGCATTACTGACTTCCCTCACACGACTTAAGTAATTTACGTACTTTAACCCAAACCACCACGTTTTCCTAAACCTAACAAAGTACTTTTTGTTGCCTGAACCTGACCAAGGTGCAACCTTTTCACAACCTTAACCACGTGTTTAATGTGATGTACGGCACATGACTTATGTAACGTAGTTAATGCTCACATGCCTCGTTTCTGGGAGAGATGGAAAACTGCACCAGGAGTCATCGGGAGGCATGAATAAATTACATATTGTTGTTTAGGTTGGAGTTAACTTGTTGCTTGTGTAGATACTGTAGGGCCCATGTTCCCAGGGTCCTATGTTCCCAGCATGTGTGTCTCTTGGGATAAATTAACATTTTAGTTAAAACTGCAAAAGAATGGAGGTTGAAGAACTGTTTGATTTTTCCTCATTATCACAAGGGCTACATAAAAAATCTCTTTCAAAGTTATTTAAAATTACAAAGATTGCCAAGATCTACTGATTATTTTTTTGATGACAGTCTTGATGACACTACTTACTAGGCTTCCAAAATTATTAATTATTAACAATTATTCTCTGCTCTGCTGCTCTGATGCTGTTTCCTCTCCTCTCCTCTCCTCTCCTCTCCTCTCCTCTCCTCTCCTCTCCTCTCCTCTCCTCTCCTCTCCTCTCCTCTCCCCTCCTCTCCTCCAACAACAATGAACACATTAATCATCAAATAATCAACATTAACATTACATTAACAAGAATAGATATGTCACAGATACCAACAGTTTTTGAGGAAATTAGAAAGCGAACCACCACCATCAATTTTGATGACTTTCTCGACAACTTGATAGGTTTTCAATGTAATGAGTCCCAGTGACTCACAGGTCCCTATTAAAATGTACCTTTGACAAATTGCAGTGCTGTTTAGGGATGGGTATGAACAGGATTTTATTGATACTACTACTACTCTTATCGGTTCAGTTCTTTATCAGTACTCTTACTGGTTCTTTTTCATTGCTAAAAGCGCTTTTCAAAAAATACAGTATGTTATTTATAAAAAAATAAATAAGAACAGGATTACGATGGAATATTTTAAACACAACTAAATGCTGTTACAGCAAAAGCAATGTTTACATCAGTAAAGTCACTACATACTCTGTACACTATTTATGCTTTCTACAAATTTACGCTAGTTGAACAGGTATCTTGATTAAGTATTGGCTTTTTACTCGTGAAGGTTTTATTGCACTTACAATAATGAGTGTCATCATCAACTTGAGTAATCTTGGAATTACCTTCATTTCACCCACTTCACTGTCTCCACCACGACCTCTGTGCTCTGATGACCTCTGACTTTGCTCTGTGTGTTTATATTGGGAGTTTACAGCGTCCGTTCGGATTCACATTTCCACCACTGCTCCTGATACTGTACCAGAAAGGAATGAATTCAACTAATTAAATTACACTGAGATATTTGTGTCCCCCTCGTGTGTATAATAGGGAGATTGGATTGTACAGATATAATTAACTGGCTGGACACAACTAAATAATCTCAACCTTCTGCTGGACAACCTTTTTTCTCCCTCACACTTTCTTTTCTCTGTTTCTCATCCATGTGAGGGTAAAGGTGTGAAATGGGAAGATGTATTGACCATGTTGTCACGGTTCAGCCGTCATCCTGGGGGATTATAAAGTGCATTCTGCTCTGCTGCATGTACGTGGTGCGTCATAAATGGGAGGACAACTGAGGTGAATGGATCTCGCCAGCCTATTGCTATTTGCAGTTCAGATTAAGGTCACGTCCTCTCCATACACTGTTCATATTGAGTGTCACATCCCAATTTTCAATATTTCAGGAATTATCAGGATATGTTCCTATGAAAACTGCGGTAATGCAGAACCATGTGAACTGAGATACATGGCTAGCCATTGTTGCTTTTGGTTAACAGAACACAGTAAACAAGCTCAAAGTGGAATAATGAAATGAGACTGGGACCGCTAGCGGCCCTCCTTTAATTTCCACATCCTGCCTGACACATTTGTCCGTCACTTTGAGTGTATCTCATGATGACAGATGCAGCTCTAGACCATATGAGAGATGCAATTACCCTTCTCTAACTGTCCTCTACCTAACGAATGGAAATTAAGTGTGCGGCTTATGAAGGGCTCTGGTTTCCCTCTTCCGATGAGCTATAAGATCAGTTGGGATGAGGAAAGGTATGAGTGGGATAATTTATTGAGACGACACTTTACCAAGCCGCTCCTTGTCACCTGATGTGGTTTATGAGGGTCCATATCCACTCTCCTGGTGGTGACTTGACCTTTTGGAGCCATTTATTAAATTGTATATGTGATGTGATGTCAATGCGCATTAAACAAACATTTTTTTCAACCAGGATGATTGCCTTCCTGCAAGCCAGTTGAAATAACTTGCAATGCTGCTGATCTCACTCAGCTGTCTTGTTTTGGGCAAAACAACACTTGCTTTGGAAACACAACATACTGAAAACCAGCACGAAATGGTAAAGAACAGTTTCTTCTCTGAATCTATGTATAAACACTATCAACACTTTCGGCTAATTCCCACCCTGTGACCTACAGACAAGGGTATAGTTAGTTATTTTTTGAGAGGTGGTTTGAAAAATAGAGATATAACATTTGTTGAGATTAGTTTAGTTGTCTTGACCTAACCATAACAACTATAGGGGTGGCAGATCTGATAAGCAGCTCATATAAATCCACTTTTGATCTATTATGTCTTATGTTTGAAGATTTGTTTGTTTCAGTGTGTGTTTTATGCCTTGACATTCACTTTGGCCAGGAGCGGTCACCCTCTTGCTGGAAGTGTGAACTTGCGGTACAAAAATTTCTCCTTAAACTTACTTTCGAACACAACTAATTTGCAATAGCTAAACATATTGTAGTGATATGTATTGCTTAACGCGCCATCAAGAGGTCAAAGCTTTCAATTATCCAGTGAAATACTGTACATTAACATGTCATATATGGATTGCACACCGTTCGGTACAGACATAAATGCTTCTACTGGTTCTCCCCTACCAACTTTGGTGATCCTGTGACTTTTCCTCCAGCTCCACCATGAGTTTGTCCTTTGTGATCTTGAGTGAATTTTCTCCCCAACTATTGAATGGATTGACATAAAATTTGATACAGATGCCCATGTCCCACATAGGATGAATTCTAGGTCACTTTGTTGATTCCTTATAATTGTGTGTTTTTGGTTTCAAGTTTCACATTTTAGGTATACAAGTTGTTTTTGAAAACCTTTTGTACACCCCAGTGTTTGAGTAAAATATACTGCTTATCTAGTTATCAAGTAACTTAAATTATACTTTCTTTCTCCTTTCGCTTTGCATCTTGATTGCATTTTCTTTAAGTTTCATATGTTCCTGTCCATCAGCAGGTCTAATCTATAGCTTGCATATCTGTGTCTAGCTGTTGCAACACATGATGAGATGCTGTGGGGTTTAAAAAGGCCTGTTGAGAGATGGAGCTGGCTTCTCAGGCGTGATGTGTGTGCACCAGGAACACACAGAGCCATCATCACCTTGCCGCTGTGTAAGCCTGGCCTCTGGTGCTCTAATCATATCCTGCTGTCTGGATAAAGGCCAGTTAGCAACAGGAGATTGCGAGGCAGAATTCATAATCAGCCACTCGTCGACAGAAACCAAATCGACAAATCACAACTGAAAAGTCCAACTGAAATGAAATAGTTTTTTTTTGTCTGCCAAAGCACACATATCTGTTCTGTACATCACTTGTATTGTGCTCTCCATTGAGAAAATAAATCAGAAACTAAAAAAATGAAACATTTATGTATATTATATATTTTTTTGTTTGATGATGATACCCCCTACTTTTGCATTGATTTGATGGAAAACGGTCAGGTATCTGTCTATGTAAATGGAGAACTTCTTTCCATTCAGCAAATCATATCTTGCATAAAGCAGGAACGTTGGCTGTCTATCGTCGGCAGTGCAGACAGTCACACTGAGCCAGACAGCAGCTGCATAACACAAAGAGCCAACAGACTCCACATTAGCTGGCCTGCTAATGCGACCAAACAAACATTCACCTTGGAAAAGGGCACTGCTCACATCATTTTACAGGCTACATAGCTAATTAGCGGCTCAGCTGCAATAAACAGCACATAAACGTACCTGCAAATGTCACCCTTGAAAAAAATGACCACTACTCTTCAAAATCACTGCTTCCAACAGGCTGTCTGCCCAAACAGTGCAAGTTTGTTTACTTAGTTTGTTGTTCCCTACAGCGTAACACCAGCACTCACAAAACTACACGCGATATAGACATGCTTCAGCCGGCTGAGACTAAAAGGAGCTTTTTCTGTATAAATATCCTCCACTCTAACTCTAACTGAAGTGCCTTGTGCCTTGTTCCTTGCTATACAAGGGAAATTGGTGTGCTTTACACAGTGTTCATGTTTTGTAAATGTGTCTTAAAAGCCTAGGGATGGACCAAAAATTATCCACTTAATGTTCAATTAATTCAACCAGTTAATGAATTAATTATAAAAAAGAAGATGTCTTTGGATAAGTCATATAAGTAACAATTTGTTTTAATGTGGTGATGGCGAAATGGATAAGGCACATGACTTTGGTATGAGAGACCCGGGTTCAATCCCCCACTGTGACCCATCCACCATTGTGTCCCTGAGCAAGACACTTAAACCCTCGTTGCTCCAAAGGCGTGTGACTTCTGACATGTATAGCAATTGTAAGTCGCTTTGGATAAAAGTGTCAGCTAAATGTAAAAATGAAATATCATCCTTTACCTTGGAAATAGTTTTACAAAATATTCTATACATGAGGTCCACTATTCTGGAGCTTTCAACCATAGCAGTGTTTTCATCAGCAGATATTGAATTAGGAATGTACAATTTACTGTTTTCCAAAGTCAAGAATGAACTTTGATGCTTAACTTTTAAGCAATCAGGGAAGAGACGTACTATGAGTGACAAAAACATCCACCCACTGATGAAATCTGTGTGATGTGGTTGATAAGCTTAGGAAAAGTCTTGTAAGTGGACCTTGAGTTGCATTTGTTTTGTCAGAATATGTTCTACTTTTCAGACTGCCGGCATAATACACAGAGTACCCGATCGTAACCATGTCTGAACTATTTTAGTTTCCAGACACAAAAAGGATAATATAGGTAAAATGTTGGCTGTGAACATTTGCATATACAATACATATGAAGATGTAAAATAAAACTATAGACAAATGTCATCCAAAGAAGCACCATGTTTCTCTGAAAATGTATTTTTGCTAATGCACAATATTTTCCTATAACTGTTATTTGTAAGAGTTGTGGATGGTCTTTTTTATATATCATATTAAGTTGTTGTTGAGGAAAGCACTTTGCAAACTGTGTAAAAATGCTTGTCAGTATATTTTAGCCAGCACATTTGTCATTCAGAAGACCTTTCGCCAAATGCACAAACAGCAATCACAACCACCTCTCTGATTATAAGTCAATTTAAAAAGAAATTGCCCACACTGTTTGAATTCATTGTCCCTTTGAAGCGAATCTATGGCAGACCTCCATGTTTTAACTGCCTACATATGTTGGCTACAAATCAGAAAAGTTTCTGCTCCAGCTGCTCTTAGATCACTTGGAGAAAAGAATCCAAGCTGCTTTTAGGCATCAGATAATGTGTGAAATAAGCTCCAGGAGACAGAGGGAAGTAATGAGGGAGGTGATGCTTATCATAGGATACAGCTCAAATGATTCGTAATTCAAAACAATGAAGTGTGCTTTGGCTGTAGTTTAGGTTATAATTATGTTTTTAATATTGCATTCATATTGAAAACAAACCAACAAACAAAAACAAGAATACTGTTTTAAGTAAACTGGTGAGATCAGAACAGGTTTGGATCACACTGGGATGTTTACAGGTAGAGCAGGAGGAAAACCTGTTAGAGATGTATCTTCAGACTTCTATCTATCTGCTGCTCAGCAGCAGATGAAAAGGTCAGCTGGTTTTTAAGATGCTGCGCCACATTCTAGTTTTATTGATGTCTTCATCTTTATCTGACCAAGTTGATTATTGTTATTGGGTTTGGCCAGAAATAGCAAGACCATTTCAATATATATTGACAGTCCTTAAAAAAAATTGAGAGAGGACTGATGATGCTTATCATGCATTAGCTATAGCAGCCTATCAGTTTGAACCTTCAGTTTGAACAGATTGCACGTTTTCAGCAACAGAACAGTACATTCAGGATACTGAACAGAGAGGTCCAAGAAGAAGACAAGAAAGTACCAAATCTTTCAAAATGAGGGTACTGTACAAAAGTACACGCACACATGAATGCATGTCCAATATACAATGTGACATACGGTACTTAACTTGTGTCATATTTTAATTAATGCACATTAGCACATGATTTGCAATATGTTCCGTTACTGCAAAGCACAAAAATTGTTGTTCTATAAAGTGCAAAAATGCCACGACACATAATATATATGTAGTATACAACTAGCTGCAGCTGGAAATTGGAAAGTGGGTCCACCAATAAAAACAAATCATAACATTTCCCACCTCCTTCAATGCATTCAGTCACAGTCACAGACCATTGATTTTTGCTCTGATTGACAAAGCTCTGTTTTTTTCTTAAGGGTTGAGTTTCACTAATTCCTAAAATACTAGAGACGCCACCCTGTGTAAAACTGTGTAAATCTTTTGTTTTGGTTACATTCAATCCCATCTGCTGTAAATTTCCCCCATTTTCTCTCCCCCTCTTCTTCACTCTCTTCTGGTCTGGTGTGATTGGTCCGTCGTCTGTCATTGTGCACTCTGGAAGTATAAAACCACTGTTGGGGGTGGAGACACCCATAGCCTGCTGTCTAATACCGGAGAACACAGCTGAAAAACCTCTGCTGCTCGGGATTCCACTGTTGCCTCTCTGTTGTCATTTACAACAACAAATCTGACTTTGTATCTTTAGCATTTAACAACATGTGTAAAGGACTAGCAACACTTCCTGCAACATGCTTGAAAAGGTAAGTCCAATATAGTTTGAACTAGCAGTTTGGATAAACATGTAATTATATTGCTGCTAATAAAACTGCGGGTAAGTGTAGCTTTTAAGGATCTGAAACTATGTACATGCTTTTATGAGCTTTATCTTTTTTTACTTTAAGTAAAACACCAGTAAAAATGATATCAATTAAATATGGAAAAAAGCAACCAGTTTCTAACCCATTGTTTACATAAAGCAGATCTACATACAAGCAAGTCTTTGTCAGGATGTTATTACTGGAAAACAAATTGATAGCTTCTAAAATGCATTTTAGTCACTGTCTTCTCATCTTCCTCTTCACAGTGCCAAAGACATCAAGCACAAAATAAGCTTCTTACTCCAAAAGCCTGAACCCCAAACAGCGGATCAGAAGCAGACGAAAGAGAAGACTGTCGCTGCCGCTGCTCCTGTGAAAAGGTCAGAGGAACTAATCTCCTTCAGTTCAGCTTCTGGATGTTTTAGAATATCTGTGTTTATTCTTCACATCCCAGAACAAGCTGTTCTCGCGGGAGCTCAAAAAGAGATTTTAACCACATTCACAAGGTTCATGATTAAAGCAACAAACGCTCCATTCATGTTCCTTGAGGAGGTCTTACATTTTGCATTTTACTGAAAGCGCTTCATCTTGAAATATGATATGACAGTTGTCTTCACCACTGCAGCTATCTAGTAGGAGATAATGGTGGATTGATGACAATGATGTTACAGGTTAGGACACTATTAGTGAGTGACCTATAGACCATGGTCAGGGTGTGTTCGCTGGCATTTGACTGAGAGAGAGATAGTCGTGCCTTTTTATAAATGTAGTCTGCATTTTTTCTGAAAGGTGCGTTTATTATCACTGATACATTTTCCCATAATGATAAATAATGCCTTATGATCAATGTGTTCTATTTATCAAATAGTTATCTTTAATCACTGTGGAAGGAGACTTTAATTGTTTTAGATTAGGGACTCGTTAGTTTTCATTAATTAAATTACTTAACAAAATCTAAAATGACTTGCAGCTCGGCTCTAATGCAGTCTTAAAAATGTCTTAGAGGAAAATCTTGGCTGGTGCTGGTGTTCAAACTGTAGACCTTCAATAATGACGTACTTCTGAATGAATCATTGAAACGCTATTGAGTTGTCTGAGCTTTGTTTGAAGAGAGGTGATGGGGTGATGAGAAAAAAATGAATTGACTGACTTGGAAAGAGACCTTGCATTGACGTACAAAACTAAAAAAAGCCATTTCATTGAATGGAAAATAGATAATTTCCTGCTTTTTTAATTTTTTGGCTGGTGTTGGCTTGTGATGCCATGGAGAAAACTAACTAAAACCTTCATGAGTATTACTTTGACATATAATTACTCTTTCTGTTCCAGTACTTATGTCTTATTTTGGGCTTATTCAGACCTTAATAACCAGTGTTCCCCTCGGAAGTGTTCTTTATAAGCTGGTTAGCATCAACAATTCTTACCCTGACACGTGCTCTTTCAGTAACATGGTGCCTATTCAGAGAACATAATCAATGTTCTGTTTTCCTGTTTTCCTGCTATCGTTCAGCAGCAGTATCACTCATTCCATTAACAACACAAAGACATGCTGTAGAGACTCTGTGACGTGTGTCCTGCAAGTACTGCATATGAATGTAGATTGCTCTTTTTTTAACCAGGTATAGCTATTCATTATTTTAATTAATGCCGGTGTTCTGATGTATGTTTGATTTGATCTAATCATGCCATTGTGCCATATGCCATTATTGATCAATGAATTGCTGCATCTGGATGAACTGTACTCATTTAGAACAAAAGCCTCCTTATAAGGCAGTCTGATTGTGATGGAAATGGGTGGGATGACAGGAACTAGAATGCTGGTTTTTCTATTAATGGATGAAGTAATACTACAAAAAATACCTTTATTTATATACACACAACAGAAATGGAATTAAATAGAATTTAATGCTAAAATCCCCAATCGGAATATATGCTGCTTGGGATAAAAATTAAAAAATCTCAAGATCAAACACAGAGTCTACGTAACTTACTGTATAGTTTACACAGAAATTATTTTATACATACTGCAGCAGGTCTGTGCAACCTTATTTAACAACCTCTCTTTATTTGTATTTTAGGGTGCCTACTGCAGCTGAGGTGGAGAAATGGAAAGAGTCTTTCAGCCACGTGATGAACAGTGAAAGTAAGCGTTATATTATTGTTTCATACCTAAAAAAGTTGAACCTGAACTAGAACAAGACTAACAAACTTGTGTTCAAATCCAAAGCAAGCCCAAAGGACTCTAATGACACTAACAATGCCGGCACTCTCATGGCGGATGCTTGACTCATTGGTCCTCCATCCCAATCTCTCAGGGTTTATGAAAAAAAGTCCTCAAAATTAAACATGACCACTCTCATGTGACATGATGGCGCTGCAATCATGGGAATATTAACAGACAAGGTCCCGACCTTCAAATTCCTCGCTAATGGTGGCCAGTTAGGTTTTGGCAAACTCAAAAGTGATGCTTTCTTCACTCTTTGTAAGGCACAAAGTTAAATAGCTGTAGTAAGGAAGACGTGTTGGTTTTGATAATTAAGACACATTAAATATGTGTTCATGATTTCAAAGTTACAGAGACCTGGCTGGAGCAAACAAACATGCACATTGAGCAAATATACACACACTCTTGTGCTCTCTGACGCATTCTCATGCCCTGGTCATCTGCTACGTGTCTCAAGGCACTGCTTAATGACCCCTCTGGGCGTGCTGACCAGTGCAGTGTATATGTGTCTGTGTGTTCATGAGGCCTCTCAGAATTACACTGTGTGTAGACACAAAAGGGGAGCAATGGCCTTGAGGGAACCAGCTGAGTTCTGACCTGCTCCGTTCCATGACCCCATCTGCTGACTTCCATCATCATGTCTTTCTTCCTTCCTTTCCTACTTCATCTTTCAGCTCTCATTTCATCAATCTTCTTTTGCTTATTGGGGCCTCAATGGTCTCCTCCATCTGTGCTCTTACTATTGTAGGATTTTGGCGCAGTTGTGCAGCAGAAGTTAATCAATTTCACTAACTAAATGACTTCAAGGCTCTGTGTACTGTACACTTTCATTAACTGGTTTGGTTATTGGAAAACACTTGTATCTGAAAAGACAGGATGCAGTTATTGATGTTAGGATTTTTATTTTGCAAAATGGGGACTCAGTATAATTATGCTGTGTTCGTGCTTCCTGGCTATGCTCGTTATTTTCTCTTGGGAAGATGAACAAGCTTGACCTGTCTTCTTCATCCATTGCGCACTCTTGATCACACAATTTTCTATTACCAGAAATTCTAAAAAAAAAAAAAGCTTTAAAGCAATCCTGAAGTCCTGCCAAATCTGGCCTGTGGACACAAAGCCTAAAATGCAGATTAATACAGCCTTTTCTGGTGTTGCCTCGCTGTAATTATACTAATGCCTCAAAATGAATGTGTCATTACTCCAATGTTCTCGCACCATATGAGGAATAAATAGTGCCAATTCAAACCCATATGGTTTTCAAATTGGCCCAGGCTAGTTAGCAGCATTTGGCTAATTCTGCTGTATCGGTCATTACAAATCTGGCAACCAAGTATACCAGATTTATGTAATTTCACAACGTTGTTATTCCTTATTATTTTACAGGCGCATCTGTATATCAATATTTATTACTCTCTGTTAATGATTCTTCAATACAGCATGAATCAGTTTGTTATCACAAACCTTAACACCTGCACTCATGGATCTATATTTTTTTCTGCGCGTGGTAGTGGGTCGTGCAGTCTTCGCCAGCTTCCTGAAGTCAGAATTCAGCGAGGAGAACATGGACTTTTGGGTCGCCTGCGAAGACTACAAGAAGACTGCACCTTCCAAGTTGCAGACCAGAGCCAAGCAGATCTACCAGCAATATGTAGAGGCAGATGCTCCCAATGAGGTAAGTCTTTGATCGGAAACATACGACAGCACTGGTGATGTAAAATGTACATCAGTGAGTGAGCTTTTGCCTTGCCAAAGTGAGATATTTCAAGCCTTTATTTGATATAATTTCGATGATTATGGCTTACAGCTTATGAAAACCCCAAATTCAAAATCTCAGAAAATTAGAATATTGTGAAAAGGTTCAGTATTGTAGGCTCAAAGTGTCACACTCTAATCAGTTAAGTAATCCAAAACACCTGCAAAGGGTTCCTGAGCCTTTAATTGGTCTCTCAGTCTGGTTCAGTGGAATTCACAATCATGGGGAAGACTGCTGACCTGACAGTTGTGCAGAAAACCATCATTGAAACCCTCCACAAGGGGGAGGGAAAGCCTCAAAAGGTAATTGCAAAAGAAGTTGGATGTTCTCAAAGTGTTGTATCAAGGCATACTAATAGAAAGTTAAGTGGAAGGGAAACGTGTGGAAGAAAAAGGTGCACAAGCAGCAGGGATGACCGTAGCCTGTAGAGGATTGTTAGGAAAAGGCCATTCAAATGTGTGGGGGAGCTTCACAAGGAGTGGACTGAGGCTGGAGATACTGTATCCAGAGCTACCACACACAGACGGGTCCTGGACATGGGCTTCAAATGTCATATTCCTCTTGTCAAGCTGCTCCTGAACAACAAACAACGTCAGAAGTGTCTTACCTGGGCTAAAGAAAAAAAGAGCTGGTCTATTTCTCAGTGGTCCAAAGTCCTCTTTTCTGGTGAGAGCAAATTTGGCATCTCATTTTGAAACCAAGGTCCCAGAGTCTGGAGGAAGAATGGAGAGGCTTGAAGTCCAGTGTGAAGTTTCCACAGTCTGTGTTGGTTTGGGGAGCCATGTCGTCTGCTGGTGTTGGTCCACTGTGCTTTATTAAGTCCAGAGTCAGCGCAGCCGTCTACCAGGACATTTTAGAGCACTTTATGCTTCCTTCAGCAGATGAGCTTTATGGAGATGCTGACTTCATTTTCCAGCAGGACTTGGCACCAGCCCACACTGCCAAAAGTACCAAAACCTGGTTCAATGACCATGGGATTACTGTGCTTGATTGGCCAGCAAACTCGCCTGACCTGAACCTCATAGAGCATCTATGGGGCATTGCCAAGAGAAAGAAGAAAGACATGAGACCGAACAATGCAGAAGAGCTCAAGGCCGCTATTGAAGCATCCTGGTCTTCCATAACACCTCAGCAGGGCCACAGGCTGATAGCAACCATGCCATGCCGCACTGAGGCAGTAATTCATGCAAAAGGGGCTCAAACCAAGTACTGAGTACATATGCATGATTATACTTTTCAAAGGGCTGACATTTCTGTATTTAAAATATTTTTCAATACTTTTACTTTGCAATACTTTTACTTTGCAATAATCATCGATATTATATCAAATAAAGTCTTGAAATATCTCACTTTGCATGTAATGAGTCTATATAATATATTACTTTCACCTTTTAAGTTGAATTACTGAAATAAATTAACTTTTTCACGATATTCTAATTTTCTGAGATGCACCTGTATATATTTTAAATGGTGTCATTCATTTCCCTAAAAGTGTACCTGTGTCCAAACATCAACAATAATAACCTCTCATTCTATGTAATTTAAGGTAAACTTGGATGCAGTGACCAGAGAAGAAACCAGGCAGAATGTCGAGAACGCCTGTCAGTCTTGTTTCAATGAGGCTCAGAAGATGATCTTCACCTTAATGGAGAAAGACTCCTACAGGCGCTTCCTCAACTCCAAACTGATCCAGGATCTGGGTCAGAAACAGACCACCGCTGCTCAGGAGAAGAAAGAGAAGAAAAACTGTGACTGTGCCGAGAAAAGGCAGGTGTTAACTGGAGGTGCCTGAACAGCAAGCGAACAGGGAAGACTAGAAGGTGACAAAGACTGAAAGTGTATGAGAAGGAAGACACAAGTAAAGTAAAGACCAGAAAAAAACAGTGATTTAGAAGGTTAATGTGATGTTGTAAAGATTGTTATTTTTATTTTATTTTTTTTACTTGACATTAATCCCTGGAAGTCTTTGTGCATAAACCAAAATATTTGAATATTTCACCATCAGCTGTCATGTATTTTTTCAATTCCCAAAGGTTGATGGTAACTGATTCATTATTTCAACATACAATATACATACATATGTTTAAATTTGTGCATTATGAAGCTTAGCTTTTTCTTATGGTTTCACTGCAAAACATAACCTGCTCTCCACTTCATGGCTGATTTATATTAATACTCACACCAGATAAAGATAAAATTAACTCTAACAGCTTAAGCTACTTTCACCAAACAGACACACCTTCAAACAACCTTACTGCTAATGCAGCATGTTGTCAGTGGAATAGCGTGAAAGTTTTGATCTATTTAGGTAATAATGTACACTTGTTGTATCTTTAAAGTAATATATCAAGTTCTTTCTAAGAAGGACTAAACTTCACTAAGTGATGAGAACACAGACACCAAAATCACACATTGAGTGATTAAAAGCAAAATGACTTACCTATCAGTATTACAAAAATTGATGTTTAATTATGATAATGACCATTAGCACAGCACAGGTGATGTGGGCATGTTTATTTTTGGGGGATAGATGAAATGAATCATCTTACTCATCCGCTTTGTAGTGGGCTTTGAATTTAGGTAGACCCAACATGGTTATTTTCCATCATATTGACTTGAGCACATAAATGTTACGAATCAGCAGCTGCTTCTTCACGTTCTACTCAGTACTTACATACAGCATATTCATACAACAACAGATGGATTATATTGATGTCTATGCTCTCATTACTGGAAATTGTCTGCGTCTAGTGGGAATTTTTAAAATGCTTTGATATTGCAGTATTGATTTTCTGTTGCATGTAATTCAATTAACAAACAGTACTGGTGAAAAGGTCAAACTGTGACTCATTAGATTGTTTCTAAAGAGTTTCCCTGTAAGTCAAACTGTTTTGTTCAGATGTTTAATACCGTGATTTGTGCAGGCTACTCAATAGTATATTTAACTATAATGTTACGTGTCACTTTAATTGAATGTATTTTGGTGGCCTTTCGTACCAAAATGTTTCATCAACATACTGTGATGGTTTGATCAATGGAAAACTAGATACTGTATGTAAATATTTATTGATGATATAAATGATGCCATTGTCCTATTTATATCATATCTGTGGCTATTTACAAATAAAATGTGTTGATAGTCAGAACTTTGTGTGTGATTTCAGTTGGATGGACTGAAATTTGAATAAGAATCTACAGCCATGCTAGCAGCACTACGAAACTGCACTTAGGCATTAGCTTCCATTAAGTGTGTTGACCTACATGTTTCCTTAGTTTGTCCCAGCTATTTTGCTGCTGCTTCTTAAGGACTGTGGTTGAATTAGTCCACAATGCTAAAGAAATGTTGAATCATCCAGGCACCATAAAGGTCCAAAATATAAGAAAAGCTTTGTGAATCCATCAATGTTTCACTGAATATATTACTTTGATCTGCTGGTGCCACAAAATTAAAAGTCAGGAGATCACGAAAGTCATTAATATATATCCAAGCTTTGCTTGCAGGTTGCAAGCTGATATGATTTAGTTAAATACAAATCCATACAGCAGGTTTGCATACATCATCAGGGAAGGTCATTGTTCACAGTGAGGTGTTTGAAGTGAACCAGCAACCATTTCTAGTTTTCTATGCTGATCAAAAATTAATTGAAGCTTGTAGAAATTTTATGTGATTTCTGATTTAGATTTTTCTGATTAATGTTGTGATGGTAATACTTAGTGTTGTAGTCTTGGTCTTAAGACCACTTTTTGATGGTCTTGGTCTCGTCTCGGACTCGACCGTATTTGCACACGGTCTTGTCTCGATTTTATTGCAAGACCAGTCAAGACCCTAACTTTAAGAATATCAAGAAACTGCTTTTGCGCTGTCTGATTTGTTAACATCCTAACATTGACTGAAAGTAAAACATATTGCTTCAAATGCATTTCTCCCTGTGATGCTCACATTGATTTCAGCTCTTAGTGTTTGTGTTTTAATGGGAATGTGGATCTTTCAGATTAATTAGAGAAGTACCTGTGATCTCGCGCCACATTTTATTGTGTGCCATGCAATGCAGGGAACTGGTCCTGGTCTTGACTTGGTCTTGCCCTCCCTCGGTCTTGGTCTCGACTGCTCTCAGCCCCTAAAATTCTTGGTCTTGACTCGGTCTTGATAAACTCTTGTCTTAGTGTTGACTTGGCCTTGGTTTGGGCGGTCTTGACTACAACACTAGTAATTTTGATTACTAATGTTATGTTATGTTCTTTTTTACTTCATGAACTTGACATCAAGCTTTGCTTTGTCACGATTATAAGACAATTATTTCAAAATAAAATGTTTACGCATGTCGAGTTTTTTACTTAGAGATTCGTAAAAAGAAAAAAAAAAGTAATGAGTTTGACCTAATTCAGACTTTCCCAGTTAATCATCTACAATCAGCAGACCTAAAGTGGTCTCTGCAATCGTGATTGCATAATGTTTGCAGATTATAAATGATTACCACTTCAGAATCTAAAATTGGTATCTAATAATCACCAGAAGACAGTTTTCTACCTATTTGGTTGAGAAGAACTTCTGTTTTCACTGAATATATCGACTACCATGTGTAGCATACCCTGACTGGTTGGTTGACCCTGGTTAGTTCCCACCCAGAGTGGTTTGCAGAGCAACTTTTCATTTTCAGATACCTCTCAAAATCAGTGTCAGACAACCCAACATGCAAAGCTGAACAAGATATTTATCTTGGCAAGGTATGCTGAAAACCTTAGAATTTAACACTGTGCAAAACAGTTATTACAGTCTCCTCTGTGTCTAAGAGTGGTTCACTCTGTGGACCTATTTATTTAGATTTATCTCCATGAAGTGAAGGCTGTTTACTGCAGTTGTATTCACACTCACATCCTAACTCCATGTCTATTTAAGGGCACACATTTGGGACCATGATGCACTATACAGTAAATAAGCTTGCTTAAATACAAATCTTCTGCATGTCTAGCTTTGACAGACAGGGAGAGGGTAAACATGCCTAAATATTTAATGTCTGCCTGTTTTGCTGCTTAGTAAAGGCACAAAAATAGATTTTTAGAGGCAAAATCTGTTTTATACAGACACTTCGAAGTGGATTAATACTCCATGAGTTTTTCCATGCAGGCCCAAAAAGGGTTAGTCTTTCAAAACATCCTGAGCATGCTGAGTTGATGCTGCTATTCTCCCTGTGTTGTTGATTAATTTGTTCTTTCAGAAAATGATTGTGATGACAGTCATTTTTAGCTAAGAGTCATGCATATATAAAGGAATGAATGCACACACATTCTCATTACTGTATGATATACTGCTGTATGTAAGTCAGCCTCAGTTTTCTTGGAGTCTCGAACACAGTCTTCAAGAAGTGATAAATCCACCGGGGTCAGTGTGCTTGTGTGAATTCTTATCTGTCATCTAAAATAAATGAGAGGGTAGAAGTAGTTAGGAGGGCTCTGTGAGGGAGCCTGCAGCTAGAATTTAAATATCACATGGACTGGAGCTACAAATGGACAATATATTTGCACTGACAATTAGTGGCAGTAATTGACTATAATGATGATAATGAAAATTCCAAAAGAATGTAAATAGGATTTTATTCTATGGCGAATCCTTCAACACAGCCGGAAGAGAAAAAAAACACAAGGTGTCAAATAGAAGGTGCCACAAATTTTCCATTAAAAGCAAGAATTATTAGATTATTGTTGTTGGTGGTGCAGCAGCTTATTATTATGATTGATATGAGTTTAATTGGCTTACTGACAACCCTGAAAATGTTAGGGCATCTGCAGCTAAAAACAAGGCTCTGTCTCAAGAATGATCCATTTCATAATACCAAATACCAAATAGAAATAGAAACATTTTTTCCAACTAATAAGCTTAAAAAAGCATCACGTCCTCTTTAAACACATTTTTGAGCATGAAATTAGCAATTTGACAAAAATGTGGGATGATGGATAAGTTAGAAAATCAACCCTGAGACTTTCTTTTAAATGCAGGATTGGACCCAAGTGCAGAGAGAGAAAGCAGGATAACTTTAAGTGGTTTATTGAAGCATCAATTCTTACAGGAAGTTGGACAGGTAACACAGAGGCAACAGAAATTTGAACACAAACAGCATAAAACAAATACACTTTAACTGGTTTCCAACACAAATAAGCACCTGTTTAACACAGATTTGTTTTTAAGATAAATTATCCTTTTTTGCTGGTATCCTTAAGGCTTTGTTTTATATATATATATATATATATATATATATATATATATATATATATATCAAAGATGTGTTTCTTTTCTCCAGAACTTGTTCACTGTAACTGTTGACAGCTGCAGCTGTCTTCTAGCAGCAGCTGTCTTCCAGCATGTCCTGCTTGGAGCAGCAGAACCAAACTCTCTGATCTTATAGGAGTGCCGTGAGAGCTTGCTAGATCCCTGCAACAAGTTTTGTTTGTGTGAGCGGTAACGACACAAAGTCTGTCCGCTAACTTTCACAAGCAACAGGGTAAGACAAGGCAAGTTTCTTTTCATAGCACCTTTCAACAATGAAGCAATTCAAAGTGTTTTACACAAGACATAAAAGCAAGTAGCTTAGTACCAAGTGGCTAACCTGTCCTTTCCCACCTGGCACATCCATAGAGGAACCCCCAGCTATTTTGGCCTGAATGCCTAAATGCTGTCATATTTCTAGAGAAAGATTCAATACAGGCAAGACAGAAAGGATGTCCCTTTTTGGGTAATGTAAACAAAAGTTGTTTTGAATGATTTTCTGGTGAGGACAGTTATGCACTATAAGGACACTCATGTCACTTTGGTAAGTATAGATGCACCTCTCAACAGGGACATACCAGGATAGCGCTAACCAGAAATTACAAAAGAAAAATGCTGCAGGGCAATGACAACTTTTCATAAGAAAGTTTGAAATCATTTGGTAACCACATCTGTTTTTTTGTATAACAGACCTCTGTTTACTGAGTTGAAAAAATTAACTTCAATGAGCAGTAAAGCTCGTCTGCTTGTCATCCATTCAGACAGCACCCACAGTTTGCAGCCTGTCATTTCACTGCACGTCAACTAAGTCATTACCGAACCCTTTGTTTCTGCCAGCAGGGTGCTAACATGGCACTTCAAGAAGGATTCAACTTGTTTTGAATACTAAACTCCATTATAGTTAAATGACAGAGAAGGCAAAGTCTCCACATTTAAGTGATCACGTTTCAAGCCAACATGTTAACCTAAAAGATATAAAGCTCTTGTGACAGGCCTCTTTGATGAGTCATGAAATGACTTAGACATCATATACTCCAAGTACTGCTTTATGTTAGACCAGTCCTAATGTGAGAACAGCTTTTCTTATAGATATAAAAAAAGGCTTGTCTAATCAACACGTGAGCCCATAAAAAGAGAAACATATCTTCAACATGTCATAGGGGTTATGTTGTATGAGGCTTTTCTTTGTATACTTCTCTTTGCCTGCTGGTAAAGCCAGAGTCTATTCAGGCTCAAGAGCTCAGGCCTGATTGGTGCTTCATTCAATGTTAACCTGCTTATTGCTGTATGTTCTCTCCTGGCTTCCTAATGGCAAGCAGCTATGATGCCTGCTAATTAAAACCTAACAGGAGTACCTGGTGCCCTAATGTGATCATGCATGCAAGGAAGCACGTACACACTCTGACACATGCACGTGCAAAGTCACTTATCTCTACCACACGCATGCACTCATACATACATCCCTGAGGCTGCATGTCTGGATCTCTGGTTTATTGTCTTGAGAAGTTTGAAAAATAAACACCGCAGGGCATCTCGCTGTGGCGTCTGCTTTTTCTGTTATTGTGTTGTATGTTTGTGCTGGTAACATCTGCGCAAGGCTCAAATAGCAGGTTAGTGGCAGCCTAGTGACATGTTTTGACATTTGATGTATTCTTAATGATAATTTATTCATTAAGAATTTATGGGACACTATGTTTGTAGAATAAAAGGTCTGTACCTGGGAAATCTATTTAGCTGTATTCTCTATGCTGTTCTTAAACTACTGATGCTTCACTGTACTGATGCTGACTTTATATATTGGGATTCTTGTAACAATGCCATTCCTGTCAGTTATAACTATACAAAAATGTTATGCTAAATGATTTCTTAATGCAAGATTTCTCCTTCCCCTTCCTCCTCTTCACCAAAACTTCTAGTGAAGATTGAAAATGAACAAAGCAATGGAATCAGCCCGAAGAAATCTGCACCACTGGCTAACACATGCACACATATGCTTTTAATTATATGGCAAAGCAATTTATATACCACTGTTCAGTGCACATGTGCAATACTTTAGTTATTGGATTATTGAGTAGTTGATTTTTAGGACCACAGTAAAGTTTTTTATAAACTTTTTGACCGCAGTAAAGAAAGATAAGGTGCAAATATTCATTGGAGTTTATAGCTTAGGCATTTATTTTCCCTTTGGTCCTTTTAAACTCACCACATTACTTTCACACATAATCCAGGATAATGACTAGTGAGAGAGACTTTGGGGAACATAAAGTGCAGTCTCGGCAATGAATACTTATTCTTGTTTTTCCTCCCTATTTGAGATAAAAGGGAGGACATCCCAGCTTACCTAAGCTGTTGAGGCAAAAACAGAAATACATGCCAAAAAACAGAAACCCTTTCCCTCCAATTATGGTGCCATTCCCCACATACCCTCCTTTTGTCATTTGGTAGTTAACCTCATGTCATTGGGTTTACTCCTTCTCTGTCAGTATTAATTTGCTTGTTTAATCATATTGACTTTGCAAGCAGATTCTTGATTGTGACAAAGAGAAAATATGCTGAGGTAATCTATGACACTCAAATTACATAATCTGTACTACCTCTGCAAGAGTTATTTGTTAAAAAATGATGTGGGGTTTGCTGTAGCACCTTTTCAATAATGCAACTACAAACATCTTGCACACCATTTTTAAGTGCAAAGTAATCACTTGAAGACAGACAAGGTAACAAAGCCAGCTCTTACATATGTCTGTTGAGGGAGCGTTATACATACAGGAAGCTTGATTAGAAGATGAAGCTCAGTTGAACAGGCAGGCAGCAGGTCGGCAGGACAATTATCTGATAAGGAGCAGGTGTGAAAGCCAAAAAGATAAACTGAGGGCAGCTGGTGGGCAGCTGAGAGATGATTGGATCTGGAAAATAAAACACCTTCCCTCTTTAGTACAAAGTGTCACTCCACAGTCAGAATCACAGCTGTGGGATTGCGCTCCACATTAAGTATACAAATAAACAGGTCAAACTGTAGGATGCGCACTCCTCTATAAGCTAGAACAGCGTTACCTAAATCTCAGGGGTAATCCCTGGAATACCCCTTTCTAGCATTCAAATGAACTTGTTTGGAACTCCTGAAACTGCTTGACAACAAGTTCATAATTTATATCAACTCTGTTGGAGCCGGGAGAGCTCTAAAACAAGACAACGTACTCTGGTAGCATACTACGAAGCAAGTTCAACATAACCAGGATATGTTTTTGTTATCTGGCTTCATAATACTATAGGCCAATTTATACTACTGTGTCAAGTCTACGCTGTAGCTGACGGTGTAGGTTATGTGTCATTGCGAGCGTTTATAGTTTTGGTGTCGGCGTCACTCTGCAATTACACCACCGACTACTACTTGGCGGTAGGGTTTCTATGTTCTACTGTATTGATTTTCTTCTTTGTCATTGGTGTAGCCTACTACAACAACGGCGACTGAAACTTTTAGAGTTGGAGCTGATTGATGTCGATGGCTTTGGAGAAGGTGGCATGAACGACCATTGCTGCCAAGCTGACCAATCACAGTTCTTGCGTCTGCGTCACCACGACGTGTAGTTACATTTTAGGTGAGGTGCGCGTCAAGCTATGGCATAGGGTACAACACTCGTAATTAACTTGGTAAGTCAAGCCAACACATACAAAGAAGTAAAACACGTAATCCAGGCTGAGCGCAACACACATCAGCCACCAAATGAAAGGAAAGACAGAAAATTGCTGACTGCATAAGTTAACAGGCTTATAATATTAAGTGAATGTTCTGCTAAGATTTATTCTTATGGCATGTATAACAGTTTTAGCCTTCTTTCTTTCAGCTGCAGTGTCTGTTTTTCAACATTAAAAGCCAAGGGCACTTGAATAAGTGGTCGTTCAACTCACTTTCGAGAACTTGTCACTTCAAAAATCAGAATTTCTTTTGACTTGCTCAAATGTTGCAAACATTGTCTTAATTAACTTCAGAAATCAATGAAATAAACATTAGGGAAAAAAGAATGAGTAAGTATTACTCTATTGGTATCAGTATTACTTTAAGGATACTGGTTTTGGTACTCGTAAAAAATGATAACCAACCCTACTTTCATATTTTAATAATACAACAAACACAAGGCTTTAGCGCTTCAGTCTGTCTGTTTGTACAAAAGCACCTCCGCATCAACTACAGCAGCCTATAAAATCTGTTCTTCTTACCCTTAATCTTCTTTGAATGGTGACACAATTTTTTGCAGGAGAAGTGATCGGTCAGTCGGTGGTGTTTTTGTAGCCTGGATCTCTTATCTTGAATATAACCTGCTGCGGAGCAGGTTAGCCATTCAGCATACATTACAGTGGCGATGTACCCAGGTAAGAAGTGAATCACCTATGTAGGTACCTGAAACCACAGGATAAACCTGAAGTTACCTCACTAATGTCAAACCCAGTTTCTTAGACAGGCTCTTTTGAGAGGTTTGAACTAGAAACATACATCACCATGGATACTGATGGATGCTTTGCTTATTTGATTTTCTAGTGTGCGCTTTTTCCCTGTAAATGCAATCCTCACTCAAAAATTAGACTGTGACACACTGTCATATGTAGGTCAACATCAGTGAACACTCACTGTTGGAGGGTTTTGAGTTCACTTCCATTACACCATCTGGTTTGGTTTATTATGGCTAGTCCTCCACATGAACACAGATTGAACAGGGTGGGGATTGTCATCCTCAACCTCATCCTGTATAGCAGCTGATATGGCTTTCACTTTTTATGCAGTTTCATGTGCAAATGTACCATGCGTGTCATACCCTTACAAACACATGAGTCTCACAGCCATATGTATGCAATAAGTACACTTATTTGAGGACCATCATGGGAAGGTTTGGTTTAAATGTAACGAGAAACACGTAACCTTGAAGTTTGTAATTTCTAAACCAATCCCACACAAATATGGTTACAAATCAGACAATGGTTAGATAATAGTAGTTAAAAAAGGCACCATGAAAGAGTCTGGTTGGTACTTTCTGACACAGCTGCAAATAGGCGGAAATCACGGAGGGGACAGAGGGGTCAGGTCCCCCCCTATCTGAGGGGTGCCCCCCCCCTTAAAAACTTTCTCTCTCACAGGAGTCCGGTGGCAGAAAAACACTGTTTTTTTTGCTTACTCGACTCCAACCGTTAACCGGAGCCAAGCAGTGTCCAATTTTCTGATCACATCAAATGTTACAAACACGTTGCACTGTGCCGTGTTTCCAATGTGTGCAGAGAGAGTAACGTCATGTCACAGCCACAGAGACAGAGGCTAAAACAGGTCTTAGGTGTGTGGAAGTTATTCACGAGAGTGAAGAAGACGCAACACTCACTATATCTGCAGAGAAACACACAGAAAGAGAGGTGGTGGATATTGTAAAGCAGGGAGCAGGTAAAGCAACAGTGAACACAGCTGTTGGTGACGATGTCATTCAGACCACGGTGGTCTGTCGGTAATTAACAACAAGCCTCCTCCACAGGCAGCTCATCTGCTGCTGTGAAAACGGAATCGCGGGTGAAAAACCAAACGAGTGTTCTTGTAAATAAAACTGCTGACAAATAAAGTCAGAGGAGACAAAGAGAGACGGAGAGAGACAGACAGGTGTAGGTGTGCTTGTGGATCTGGCGAAGAAAAGCAAGGTGAGCAAATTACTGTAGTTTGTAATTAAACACAAAAAGAAATGGGAGAATTAGAAGAATTAAAACGGTGTGCAATTTAGTTTCAGCTCCTTCCAGTGAAAATGTTATATTATAATCAATGTTTCATGATGACCATACAGTTGAGACCAGTGAAATTAACAAACATTTATACTGGTACTGATGGCGATCCTGATTAAAAATTAGATTTTTCCAATAATAGAATCAGGTCAGACCTTGTAAAAAATCAGTAACTGGAATCAGCAAGGAAAAATGTAATCTGTGCATCTCGTACTACAGCGATAATCCTGTGTGTAAAGTAAACCGATATTTAGGATAATATGGCCGTGTGGTGAACCTATGAAGTCACACTTAAACAACTATTACTTTGTGTTGTTGGCCAGAAAAATAGTACTTCTCTCTGTGTGCACGTATCCTATACAAGTACAATTTTGGCTGTATTATTTGTGTCCCCCTCAAAAATTTCTCTTGAGAAAGTTTATGTGTATTGGAATTTTGTCACCTCATATTGCTCAACATACACATTAGGCTGACCAATAACATCTGATGAATATTTGCACAGTACGTGGGGCTGCCACCTTAGAATAACCAGGAGCACCTGGGCTCAGTGCTCATCAGCAATTATAAAAGCTGCCACCTCAGTCCCCTCTGGGAAGTCTTATCCAAACGTATTTCTTTTCGCATCTCTCTTTGCATTTCAGTTTATAGTTTGTAAACAAAACTGTTAAATATTATTTGTATCTTTCCCGTTATTTGCCACAGTGTGCAGTAAGAGCTGATCACGACGGAGTATATGCAACCTTTTTTTTGCAGGTTTAAGAAAGAAAAGCAGCAAATAAAAATCCTATTGCATAGTATGTGATGCGTTATAAATTGATCCAACAATAAGGCTTGCACATTTGTTGTCTATCAAACAGGAAATTATACCACAAACACATTAGTGAAAGTATAATGAAAGTCTATTTTTGTTTTATTACTTCTGTGCTCATAGGGTGGCATACGGAAAATGAAGGGAACACTTGTGGATCATACATGGTCACACATCCGGAGAGTGGGGGAGTGCTAGAGTAGACTGCTGCTCCACTGCATTTGCCAGGTGATTATTTATGGGGATGTACATTTGATGTGCCTGAGAGTCCATTCAGTGGTTATGGATGTGCAGAGTTAATTGTGCATCTGACTGCGCACAACTCTTGCTGCACTGAGGAAAACTCAGACTTGTGGTCCTTTGGCCACTGGTACCCCTCCTCTGCTGTTTGTTGTATCATGAGTCTCAATTGCCTCACCTGCTATAGCTCCAGAAATACAGCCTGCTAGCCCTACATTTGTTAATGCAGCTGGGACAGTTGTTATCTACTCAGCTGATTAAATGTACAGATGTATGTTTTTATTTATATTGTAATTATCGATATTCACTGACTAATAAAATCTTAATTCATTTTGCTTGTTTATTTTGGATATAGGGATTTTAAAAGAAAATCATATCCACTTACTGTACAAGCCTCGCCGACCTGTTTAGCACCATCATACATCCAGATGATGGTGTTGCTGCCAGATCCTCTGATTGGGTCAGAGACCTGCTGCTTAAGGGATCCCCCTGAGCCGTATTCTGTCTTTTTGAATTGTATAGTGGTTTCCTCATCCCAAGCCCTCCTCATTTCTCCATATCGAGGAGGCTTTTTAGTGGTTTCAAATATTTGCTCATGTCAGGCTTGTACTTCTTGCACTGATACTTGTTCAGTGGAAATTAGATGTTTTTAAAAATTGTCAGCGATGCAAGCATGTAAGTTACTTTTTAACAATATTAATAGATTTTTAGTTTACCTCTTTCTAGTTCCTGAACATCATTATTCTCACACTAAAACATGTTTGTTCCTCTATCCTTGTGGGGACATCTCATCTTCTTACCCTAACTTTAACAATCACACATGCCTAACCTTAATCTTACCCTTGCCCTAACTTTAACTTAATTGTAACCTGAACCCAAACACCAAGTTTTAACCCTCAAAAGCTTTCTATCCATGGGGACCTCAACTTCTGTCCCCATCAGTTAGTGTGCATTCAGGTTAAAGTCCCCACCAGGATATAAAAACATGAATTACACCCATACACACTTTCTTTCAGGGAACAAGTCAAAGTCCATTTTCATTGGTAGTCACCTAGCAACAGTGTTCATACAACTTAAAACTGGGTGCCAAGCATAATGTGCACTCCTCATTTCAGAAAAACAACATCACTTGAAAGCAGCATGATTCTGATGTGGAAATAATTGGCAGGTTTTAAATCAGCGATGTTATCTTAACTCTTAAGTAAGCAGTTCTGTCAACTGCTCAAACTGCTCAGACCTGAATCAAGAAACCCTGTGGGTGTAGCTTTGTCAGCGGAGAAGTCGCTGCCAGCCACAGATATCACTGGGGAAATGACTGAATGCTCTTCTATTTTCTCACACATGAAAACTTTCTTGAACGTGTATAAAAAGCCCTGGTGCCATGAGAAACTCTCAATTTCTGAACCACAATGTTGTCAATGACTTGAGAGGTGTTGCAGTCTTTAATGGGGAACTAAGTAAGCAATCAGCCCCCTGTGTGCTAACTGATGCTCCAGCACACACATCCTCTGCCTTTTAATGACGCTTGAACAAACATATACAGCACTGTATAGTTTTATGGTCTTATTACATCAACACAGATTTGTACTTCCTATGGTCTAAAACAGTCTGTTTTCCCCCTAAGTCTAGATCTCAATATAACTTGTGGTTTCTTATCTTAAGTCTGATCATTGTTTTTTTTCTCCAAGAGACAGATCTGAAAATGTCTGCTTGTGCTCTAAGGGCTAATCAATCGTACGCTGTCAGAGTAAAATTCTTCTTCTAGTCTGGAATATTTGGAGGAAAATCAGGTCAAGTATCAGATAAAAAAAATCTCAGGTTCTAATCAGAATCAGGCTCTTAGTAATGGTATTCATTTTTTTTATCTGCTTAAATCTATCTTTGCTATGTTAGTAGTAGTGATTTTAAGAATAGTAGATTCTTGTTATGCAATCGGCTGCTTTGGGAAAATGTAAACCTTTTGGGGTGAGATCATTTAAAATCTCTGACTTGTTAATGTGTGCTCACATATGGTGTCAGATCAGTCTCAATATTACTGACATGTCAGTAACAATATCCATATATATAGATTTTTTTTAACTTTTAAATACATACATATAAATATTTCATTTATTTAGAAGTAGTTGTGTGTAGATCAGATTTGTTTTATTATTATTTATGTACAACAATGATTGTTTTTGTGTGCATTGAAACACCTTTTTGTGAGTTTTGAGAGTCCTTTATATTTAAATCCCAAAATACATTTGTGAATCCTTCTGTGTGCATGATTGTGATCTGACTGCATGCTATGGGACCACTGCCTCTGTAAATGTGACCCTGTACTGTACATGTAAAATATTTGAGTTAAATTCTACAAAACGTTTATCAGAAATGTCACCAACCTCCTTTGGGGGCCCAAGACATCTGACCTTCTCCATCTATTTCTAGGAAATGTGGTAGTAATGGATGCGTCCATGCAAGCCTCTGACAATGTTTGTGTTGGCAGCCAGTTCCTCAGCCGCATCTGTTTCCGCTGTTTCTCACTGATTTGTTTTAGTGTAGTACTCTCCACATGCTGCTTTGTTATTTTAAAACCATTCATTTATTCTAAGGGGGAATTATCAAAAAGGGAGACATTTATCAGATAATCTGTTTTGTCAGAACGATTTTCTTTTGAAAATTTTGAAGTTTGAGTCAATAAGAATCAATAAATATCATAAAAACTTGATTATGGAGCTGTTTTTCTATGACTACGTCCATGTTGTGTTTATCCCACGCATGCAAAAAAAGTAAAACAGTCTTACCAATGGTCACTATTCCACTGATCAACAGGTGGCAGTAACACTCCAATTAATGCTTCAATGCACCAGCATAGACAGGAAAGAAGAAGGCTGCTAGCAAGTCAACATGGATGTAAACAATACAGGATTTAAAATACGTCGATCTGACTTTGACAATCAACTTTGCAAATGTTTTATGATGAGGAAAATACCCTTAGTGCATTTATAAGAGCTCCAGGATACACAGTATTTTGGTAAGTAACACTGAATGTAAACATAACTTATTTGTTTACAAAAAACTCCACAGGGCCGCTTCAACAAGAGGTTGGGACCAAGTCACTGTTTAACAAGTCGCACGGAAGTCAGAAGTCTTAGCACTCAACGCCCAAGTCGAGACTGGGTAGTCCGACAAGTCATAATGTGGTCTTCACCAAATTTAATACCAGGAGTGAGAAAACTATAAATTGGCATTGGCCAATTGGCCAGGCAAAGCAAAACTGAACACCTAGTTTAGTTAAATAATATCCATACGTACATTAATCATACCAACTTATCTTGTAAAGGTTCGCAGGGGCAGTGTAAAATGCCATAGGCTTAATCTAATAATGGTGACTAGTATGTTATAGCAGTTGAAAGTTAGAGAGGGGTGGAGGACACCGCTGTAAAGGAAAGGGGTGTGCTGGATTTATGAGGCAAAAGTAGTGTCTTTGCAAAACAGCATGAGGCACAATAATCGTTTTATCTCTATAAACTTAAAGCTAAAATTGTAACTGAGATAAAAATTCAATGAATTGCACAGCCCTATGTTTTTGTGCTTCACAGTTTTTATAACATAATTTGTAGTTGGGCTTGACGGCTGGACAGAATCAAGTAAGTGCAAATCAAACGGTTAAGTCCAAGTGAAGTCATGAGTTAATTGACCCTTCGCTAAACCACGCCCTGAATACGAAGCTGGCCAATCAGAGTGCAGTATAGGACACGTACTAACTGACACTTTCATGGCTGTGCTCCATTGACTCGTATGCAAAATGAGTCTTTTTTCTGTATTTTTCCAATATATGGTCACATACTGGTCCTGGGGCACTACCCAGAGGTGTAAAAAGGAGAAGAAAGGAGACAATTTCTTTTTTTTTTCAAAAACCTAAAACAAATCCAGAAATATATAGGCTGTGGATTGTTCCTAAAGTAATGTTAGTTAGCTAACACTAGCTAACTTACTACTGAATGAACGTTATAAAGCCCTACTGTTCGGCTTTTTAATTATTGTAATAGTGAATAGAGATCTACCCAGCTTTACAGGAACAGTGCTGACCTTTAATATCATTGTCCTTTGTCTCAGTTGTCAGGTGTGAGTGGTTCACTTTTACTCATGCTTTAGCTTCTGTCTTTATTTGTCTCATATCAATTTGACAGTGTGAATACAATCTTCAAGTGCAAACCTTTATGTCTCCTCTCTGTGATAATTTTTCCAAAAATTTGACAATATTTCTCCAGGGAGTGCAGTTGTAGACAGAGGCAGCGCCGTGATGAATCCGACAGGTTCGACAGTTTGTTGAACTTAACAACTGTAACTAAAGGGGTGTGGGTTAACGAAGGGTCAATTGGTGTCAATGGTCAAGTTACAAGTTCTTTATGAAACTTGGAGGATTTTGTGGCAACTGTACTGGTATGCGTTTTTCGAGTATGTTCTAGTTTTTTAATTGCAATCTTAAAGACTTAAGGTATAGATATCTAGTGAAAAAAAAACAATTGACAATTGAAAATCAGGTGTTTCTTCTTTTATAACAGAGAAAAGACTCTGGGAAGAATCCTTGCCAGCTCACCATTCAGTAGGTTCCATTGTTGTATTCAAGAATAACTTAGACACATTTGTTTGTAAATAGTCAATATTTACACATAAAAATAAATACATCTTCAGGTATTGTATGCATATATATTTTTATGTGGTCGACTCCAAAACTTACATACACGGCTACATCAAATAATGTATATTCAGCACTGTTAAAGCCCTTATTGATTTTTGACATGATTGTTGACTTGTATGACACTTAAGGTTATGACACCAGACTGGCCAATCTGTGCCATAATAAACCCTTTTCAGTGCTGTTTAAAATTTTAATCTCTTACATTGTTTAGATGTGTTGGTCTTTCAAATGCCATTTTGAGTAATACATTTAAAAAATTAAATATGCCTCACCTGATTAATAGTATTTTCATTTTTTCAAATTAGTGTGGAATGGTTACCTTTTAGGTAACAATAAGGACTTATAAAATGCTGAATATCTAAATAACAATGTACTTGTGTTGGTTAAGACATATGCTTTTGATTAATATAAAGAAGGATTAATGAGTAAATATAATCACACTTTATGACTGAGTACTAAATGTATATATTTAGGACACTTAAGCAATACACACCAACAGCAAATCCACCATCTCACCAGTCTATCTCTCAGCTTAGTGTATGTTAGGTGAATACCAGTGTTTTATTACAGCATTTAGTTGTGAATGTTAAAAAATGAGAAGTGCTTAAGAAAAGTGAAAAGTACATCGGATTTAACAACTGCAATCTTTTCATTTCCTTTCTGACTTTAAACTTTGATTTTAGACTTTGAATATTATGTGCTCTATAGTTTGTAACTGAAAGACCATTAGATACTGATGCTCAATAACCAGTATTGGCATTGTCTAGTGCTGCAAACCTGCAAGTTCTGTCTCCCATGTTTTTAACTCATGTATTAGCACTAAAACAAGGTCTGGAACTTTGGTATTATCACATGGGGAAAAGACCCAACTCTGTTAAAGCCACTGCTCTGTTCACTTCTTTTTCTGAGATTCCCTCCTACTTGATTTTCCCATCTTAGCAACTTGCAGTTTAGTGGTAGCCAAGGAGCTCGACCACTGAGCCAACCAGCCAGCACTGTTCTCATCACAGACAAAAAGCTTAAGTGTGTGTGAGAGAGTGGAAGAGACAAAAAGAGAGTTATATGATAATCAGTATGTCATGCATTTATATATAGAAGAGGATCCACTATGTCACAGGTTCTTTTATTAAATTGACAAAATATCTGTCCTTAGCTGACATGATTAAAAGATTGATCTCCAAATTCCGTTGATTTAAAATAGACAACAGTGTAACCATCATTCCTTTTAGAGTTTCCCAATGGGTTTCTCCCATAGACTAAAATTGTTATGGGTCATATCCTTTACAGGCACTAAAACGACACTAATATCTTTGAGTCTTCTTGAGAAAACCACAGAACACTTAAGTTTCACTCTGACGTCTTTCTGAATGAGACATATGTCTGCTGCAAAGGAAGAATGGCCAACTCTGGGTTATTTATTGCGTTAAAAGGATTTATGTATATTTAAGGTGAATCTCCTGTGGGTGAAGCTGTTTGTTTTTTCTAATTTGGTTAATTCTGTAAAAGTGGCCTTTCTGTTGAAAACAACATTAAGGCATGGGTAAGCTAGAAGGTCCCCTGGGGTGCTAATGATGTGACACAGACCAGAAGTTCACTAAAGTTAATTATTAATATAACTGTCAGAAAAGATTATAATGAAGACATCACTCTCCTCAGGGGTGCCAATGGATTTTTTTCCTACGACACCAAAGTGGCCTGAAACATCTCTGCATTAAGGCCAATTTATATTCTGGACTGTAATATCTCCATGCTGTAGGTACTGTATGTGCAGCTGTCCAGCTGTACCTGTGATGCTGCTTTTAAAAAATGTTATTCCAGTAACTCTTTAGACTGTGTGAAAACTGCAAAATTGTGACTGGTCTACTTGCTTTGTGGATTTTTCATATTTTATTGTTGATTGCGAAGACATCCTTCTCATCTAGTGAAAAATTACTAGACCAAACAACTTTTTAGCTGACATTGTCACTGTTGTTTGTCAGAAAGTCATCCTTTGTGTAATGGGGTCAATGGGCTCCTGCATACACAAAACTTGACACACAAGTGTCAGTGTCAAGTCAGATAATGTTTTCAAGGGATAATGTCATGAAGAGACTTTGCCTATGTATCCTGAATTTGAAGAACTGACTTTGTGGCTTAGTTGAAAAGTTGCATGTTCTTGATAGAAACACATTGGGATCTGTTTTTGTGTGGATCTGGCTCTTGATTGGAGTATTTGTGTTTCTTTACTTCTACCTTTGCATGAGAACCACTCAGGTTTTTGAGCCCATATTTGACAAGTGAGGTCATTCTGGAAGGTGGATAGAGACTGATTGTTGTTAATGGAGGGTCCTCGCTAGTATAGAAGTTCAAGAACGCGTGTGTGTGTGTGTGTGTGTGTGTGTGTGTGTGTGTGTGTGTGTGTGTGTGTGTGTGTTTGTGTTCAGTGGGGAGGTAGGGCTATTTCAAAAGGCAGTCTTCCCCCTCTAGTTACATTCAAAGTATAATTTAGAAATATAATTTTATCACCCTTCATGTTTTGGACGTTTTGTAAAACAAAAGTCTTCGGTTCTCGAGCGGTCTTACACAATGGCATTTTATTAGAATTAGTAATATCTCATGTTAACTAACTGCTATTTGAAACCTCCCCACCACCCCACCACCCCCACATCAGCTCCTTAGATTCTTTCATGCTTAATTGACCAGGAGCTCCTGGTACTGCTCAGACCGGAGGAAACGACCAAAGGAGTCTTTCTCCATCAGGGCGAAGATCCTCTTCTGGGCCAGGTCAAAGGTCGCAGGGGAGAGATCCACCAGGTTCCTCAGGGTCACATCCTTGGTGAAGTGATCAATGTTCACCTGTGGTGGGAGGACGACAGGACATGCTGTCAGAAACAACTAAGGTGAGGACGAAGAAGATGATAAAAGGCAAGTTTTGATGGTAAATATGAATACCAATGATATGCAAGAGAGGACTCAGGGAGATGAAGAGGATCGTTCCACATCGTCATAATCCATTTTAGGCAAGACACTATTGAAATATTTATTTATTCACTGCTTACTTTAACCAGCCAGTTGGTATGTTTATTTCACATGAAATATAAACATAAACTACATCAATTCCTGTTTGCCAGAAGATTATTCCAAGGAAAAGACCTAACAGAGACCTGATGTTTACAACAATGGATTTAACTGAAAGTAAATTCTGAGCTGCAGTAAATCTAAGTCTATTAAGGGGAAAATAATTAATAAAATAGTCAAGTGGATTTATTTGGAATTTGGATTTGCAAGTATTAGCAGTAAAACATACTGGTATTAATAAATTAAACTGCAATCTGAACTTTTAAAAAGTATTTTGGGCATTTTCTGACTTTATCATCAAGTAGAGTGGAGAGCTGACAGAAATGAGGGGAGAGAGATGAAACACTGTGGTCGTTTTTAAGAGTTTGACCTTATTCTGGCATAAATGTGTAATGTCAAGCTGTATTTTATTGTTGCAGCTGGGTTATGACTTGTTAGGAGTTGTAACTGCAGAGTTGAAACTTGCAATTTATCACATTAATATAACCTGGCTGAAACCTTGTAATTCTGATTTTGGAGATTTTCACACTTGTTGATGAGTTGATAAATTGCATACCCCGATAAAACTAACAAAATGACAAAAAAGCCATAAATGTATCAAGCTAAAAAAAGGGAGTTTGTCAAAGACCCTGCAGCTAAAATGTTGGAGATCAAAGATTTTTAACAGCTATATGCTCACTTTGTCTCATTACTGTACACGGCGTTAGTCAGTGTTGCCACATTAGACTGACGCCGTGTAGCCCAATCAGAGCCTCAAACCCAACCCCATTCATAATAAAAAAAAGCAATGGACTGTGCTTTTAGTCCATTTAAAACTGTATGCCATTTTTACACTTTGGTTTTTGTGAAGTAAACAAATGAGATGAGCAAGTAGCCAGATTTTGGTACAATTGAACAGAGCTGGGCTTGTTGTTGACAATTGTTTTCAGTCTTTGTGCTAAGCTAAGCTTACTGATTGCAGGTGGTAGCTTCATATTTAGCTCACAAAAAGAAGAGCAATATCCATCTTCTCATCTAACTCTCTGTAAGAAAGCAAATACGTGTTCCTTTCATTTGTTAAACTATAGAGGCATCAGATAAATGCAGGTCAATAAAATGAACATTTCACTCAGAAATGTAGAGCAGTAGAAGTCACTTCCCCAAACCAAGATGGAATTTCTACAGAAAACGTGCTAAGCATGTGTGTTTATGTGCATTGTACTGTTCACTGGCGGGCAGTCTCAGTACATTCTCTCTCTGTGATTTCATCTGTTTACGCTCAAGCACGCCTGTATTTCTCCTCTTAACAATCAGTCATAGATTAGTTACAGACTCTCACTCTGTAAAATATGTGCAAATTGTTATACAGGCACCTTTGTCTCCAACAATTAGGATATGATGAGTAATATATTCCGAAAATAACTTTTCACTCCTGAACAGCTGTTGACAAAATCCCTGCTTTCGTGCATTGCCAACACACTGAGGGTAACTTGTAAGAAATGTGGATTTAACATGTAGAACTCTGCCCATTTAGAAACAGATTTGAACTTAAATAAGCAATATCTCATACATTTAACTGCTAATTATGGCAGTTCAGAAGTGCACAGACTTGATCATATAAAATGACTGATCTGAATATGTCTGTGTACTAAGTATGATGTATGCAGACTGATGGGTGAATCAGTTTAAATTTCCATTTCATATTAAAGTGAGAAACAATGGTACCCATCGTGTAAATACACGATGAACTCTTTCTAATCATAAAAACACTCATAAAAAAAGGGAGCAAATCAAGGAGTTCCTGACCTCTCTGGGTCCCTCAGACTGGATGAAGTCTTCATAGATCTTCTTGGCCTTGGCGGCCATCTTCACAGGGTTCTTGGTCTTCTTGAAGTCCTCGCAGGCGGTCCAGAACTCAATATTCTCATCACTGAACTCAGACTGCAGAAAGCTTCTGAAAGCAGCCAGACCATCTGATGGAGAGAAGAGATGGATTGATAGGCTATATAATAGAATATAGGATAACAAGTGACGCATTTTAAATTAAGTTCTGAAAAAGCACAATGACAGTAACTAAAACAGAATATTTCTGTTGCACTTCAAACACAGCTCAACTGAATTATATCACAAAGATTAAATATGGAAAGAGACACACGCTTTTGTATGTGCATCTTGTTCTGCCCCGTTCATGGTACTGTAATGCATTTGTCATTTTATACTAAAAATATAAGAACCTGTGGTGAGGCATAAAAGGGAAAATAACTCTCAGAAAACGGCAAATGCTATGCTTATTTAGCAAAGGACAAGAGAAAAAAGGAACTAATTGTGAGGACTGTCTGTATATATAACAGGCACGTGCATTCAATATTCTGTGTAATCTATTATGAAAGTGATATGGAAGTTTATTAGGTCCTTAATAGATGGTCTAGATAGATAAATATGAAGATAAAAGACAAATATGTGTTTAAAACCATTCATGATGCAGCCTGTGAGAGACTGGAAAACACTTTTCTTCCTTGATATCATTTTCACAGTCATACCTCTTTTCCAGGGTGACACTACTACCTCTCACATGAGCAATTTGGCACTTTCTATAATGGTGCTGTCATGTTTGAAAAAAGCCATTACAGAACATTTACATAACAGACACCTAGGCACGAAAAGCCCTTATTTCAAACCAGCTAGATGGATGAAACCAGCAGTGTTACAGATTCCATGTCTTATGCTTTTATTGTATGATTTGCAGAAGTGAAGTAGTGGAAAATGATTATTAACATTAAATAATGGTGGCATACACTAAAGAGGTTTGGTATTTTTATTGAGGAAAGTATGATGAGATAAAGGAATATATATTGTTCATTTTGTTGTTTTTTTAGTAAAAGGAAATATTAGCACATCCATCTATCCATGTAGGTATGTTGAAAGTATAATTTCAGTTTGGAGAAAGGAAGATCCCGCACACAATTTAAAACTCACAATTTATTGATTATACTAATGTTTTAGTCCGACAAGTCCTCATATCCAAATGACAAAATATGTCAATTGTCATGTGTCTCAGAATGACATATGAGACCATTTTTCAAAATGACATACATGGATATTGGAGAGTACCAGTCCAGCGACAAGCTTAGCGAACCTTCAGTATACGTTACATAAGTCACGTGATGTTTAATACGTAGAAAACGTTATACAAAAGGTAGTACTTTGGTTAGGTTTTGGCAACAGTGATTGTTCGGCTATTCGAATTGTCAATAACATCCTCTGAAAAGTGACTGTTTGATAGGGGTGTGGGGTAGTAAGGTGTTTTAATCGGTTTCTTATCTGTATAAAGAAGTGCATGGTGAGCAAACTTCTTCTTAACCCACAATCCCAGGAGGTGAACTCTAGATTAAAGAAAAAAGTCACTCTCAAATTTGAAATAGTTACATCTAAACTAGTATTAGTTTTCCAAAACCTTTCCAAAACCCAAAGCAGAAATTAAGAAAATGTAGATGTTTTATGCAACATAAAGGGAGTGAAAATGTCCAGACACTTCTTCTAATTGTTGATTTACAAAAATCGACAACTACTTTTCATGCAAAATAGAAAGAACACTTTTATTAGGACAAATGTAAAAGCATGTGCAGAGTGGTTATCCCAAAATAAGTTTTGATAAAACAACCACTCATTTCAGCAAAGACCATTGTTATTCAACATAATGCCTGAGAAAGGTCCTATTGTCTGAACAAGCATGAGCTGCAGATGATAAGCATTCTGCTATAGCCCCGGGCTTTTATCTGAAATCTGAATGGGTAGTTTGGTTCAAAATAGCACTGACTCGCAATCAAGCTGCAGCTTTTTTTTTTTTTAAAGACCTTCAGTACAAGCACAAACAAAAAGAGAAGCACACACGCAAAGGCACTGATGACAAGCAGTTTATCAGAGCTGCAACAATCAGCAGAACATGGGGCCAGAGTGTTTAGTGTTTGTTTGTTTTTCATTCATTTATGATTTTATAATGTTCTATTCCATGTCAGCAGAATACAGCTAGATGTTCTTGTATAATTACCTTACTTTCATTACGTTTTTATTGATTTCACTGCCTCTCATAGGTTTTACAAGCTACAAAATCTTTCAAATTACACTGAAAAATTCCTGTAATTAAAAACTGCACAGACATCAGCATTAAAAATGTGATTGATTTCTCTACACGTGCAATCTTTTTATCTGAGAGTATATACATTACTTTCCGTTGCACAAAGAATATGTTAATGTAAAATCTCATGTGGATAAATTATCACTGCGCAGCAGTTTGCATTTGTTCAATAAATCAACACTGGTGGAACCATTTAGACTTCTCCCTGGAGATGTTACCATAACACACATAACCGATACACATGCATCCGTGCAGGCATGCAAACACAGGAGAAACATAAATCTCTCTGCCCTATACTGTGCTGAAGTAGCCACTTAGAAAGGTCTTTTACCACCAACTGAGCTTTGCAGAGAAAATGTTTCACAGATCAGCTGGTCAAGAACATCTGTATGAGGATTTGTTTTGATGCACAGAGGCAACTTAAGTGACTTATTAGCAGCAGTTTACACGTACTGCTAAATACCATTACCCATTAGAGTTAATCATCAGTCTTACTGGCTGTCAGGCTTTCCGTGCACTTTGTGAAGTAAACAGTGGAGCCAGAGGTTGGTTTCTGGTATGTGTGGTGGTTGTAAATGTGTTTTTCTCACTTATGAGCTATGCTTACATTTTTCTCAGTATACACCTTCAGGTTAAAATACATGTACTTTAATGTTAGGTCTATGTAACATTACAAAGATGCCTGTTTGTTTATTGAAAATGTCAATAAAGTGACCAAAAAAAACAATGTTAATGTAACCGTACCACTGGCAAATTATGATTATGTAACAAAACACTTCCTGGAAGAATCCTGGTTTAACACCTTCATAAATCTGCAAAAGTTAGTTATTGACTGAAAACCTGAGGAATGCGACTAAAGGTTAGCTAAACTGCAGTATAGGGCAACTAACATCACTATTCGTTTGGTGTGAGCTGTTCTGTCACATGCACAAATCATGAAAGAAAAACTCCAGTCAACAAAAACAATGTGGACATTGTCACAACTAGTGACAACTGAAGGAAACCCTACTCTCTCGGGTCACCAACTCCGGCCACTAGTTGTTACAATATGAAACTGACTTTAGTTAAAATCTTTATTAAAGTACATCACCTACATTATATGAAGCATAGTTGTACATATATAGTTGTACATTACAGTTACATATGATTTAGTTGTAATTTCCGCATTCTGTTGTAGATACTGAGCTTTAAAAATCTGATCATGTAAGTCATGTTAAACAGTATTGTTTATTTTTGGAGTTTTTAGCATAATTTGAAAATGCTTGTGATGTTTTGTGGTGCTGTGTAAGCCCAATCAGGCAGGGCATAAATTATTTATATGCATGGGGCAATAAGAAAAACACCTTATCATTATCTACATCATTCAGTTAACAACAAATGGTCTCACTGATGAGGATATTTTTAAAAAAAATGAAAAGCACTCAAGCTGTATTGTTGTTATGGAAACCCAACCCTGCTAGTTGTACTGTACCTGTTAAAACAGTCTGCAAAAGAGCTGACCTCAGGGACGCTGCCTGCTGTTACATAATGAATGCCACAGCTTTGGATAGTATGGAATAATGATACTGTCAGTTTTTGGTTGGAGGCCAACGAAGCAGAGCCTCTGCAGAGTTTAAGTAAGAGGCTACCTTGACATGTGAAATGGGCTGTATTTTTGGATTTTAACAAGAAGACTTCATGTTGTGGGGGAAATAAATCAGTATCCTTCAGCTATGTGTACAAAGTTGGTGTACAGTAATGACATCATTGTTATAAGAAGAAAAAGATGGCCACTTTGGCAAGCTGCGTGTGAACAAGCAACATTATATCTGTTATGTTTTTGAAGGAATAATATAAAGCCATGTTTTAACTTTTAACGTGTTTTTAACTGAAGAGTATTGTATATATTTAGAGTAATGTGAGCATGTTTACTGAGAAACAACCCATGAATGCAAATTCACTAAGTCTGTGAGATAAAGAGATACAATTAAAATCCAACAGTTTCCCTGTACTTTGATTAATCATCGTGTGGGGACAAAAAATCTGTTCATGCAGTCACATTATGGGGATTCTGGTATGTCACTAAATGTTGGGGTTAAGACTTAAGGTTTGGGTAACGGTAGGCATGTTGGTTATAATTTAAGTTAGTGTAAGCCTCCAGGGAATGAATGTAAGTTATAGCAATGCCACCTACAGTGACACAAATAAGTGTGTGTGTGAATGAGAGAAAGAGTGAGTAAATGAGAGAATAAGAGAGGGTAGACCTACAGCTGTTGTTCAGGACTCGGTCCAGACTCTCACGCCACTGAGAAGCCTCCTCAGGAGTAGGCCTGCACACAAAATACCTCAGTTCAATCAGGAAGCTTCAGAAAAAAAATATTTGTGAGTTAAATTTGTCAACAAGAAGCTTCTGAGAAACCCCTTTCATGTTAATGGTCACTGAAATCATTACAAAATACACAACATTTATTCACTGTTAGCAAACATTATGTACTCTACGTAAAGTGTGCAGAAAACCCTACGTCACCGTTGCTGAAAAGCTTCAAACAACAAGCTATAAATATTCCAGTACCCAATTGACATACAGTATGTTTCTAGTTTCACAAAGCCGGCCTGCATCCTTTGATCTCAGTCTCTGCTGTGAGATTTAAGTCTGGAAAATGTCCACTGAGAATAGAGTGGCCTGGTGCATGTGTCGGACCAATCCTAGGGAGCATTTAGACGCAGGGCTACAACTTTGAACAATCATAAGGAAGTATGATTCTGAAACTGTAAGTCATCTCTCAAAGACAGTTTCCAAAGCAGCTGCAATGTTGCTCACGTTTGAAAAATAACTGGAAGGACTAATGACCCAATCATGTGTCTCAGTAAAAGAACAGAACTGTCATCTACCATTCATTTTAATATGATCTCAAGCAAATGCTTAATGAACAATAGGATGGATTTCCAAGGCTGCTTGTATTCAAGTTTAACAGTGTGGGTATAACTTGTGCAACATAAATTAAGTCAGGGCCTAAAGCAAATGATCAACATGTTCAAAGGAAAAACAAGATTGCTATATACAGTTATGCTATAAGAACAACAAAGAAAAAGAAAAGTAGTTCAATACATAAATATAATACATAATTAATCTCTGACCCAGTATTTTCAGGGAAGTGTCCAGTAAAAGGGAAGTATCTAAGTCTTTGTACCATCTAACACTGCCATCTGAGCCCAGTCCATGTCTGGAAAGGTTTAATGTCCTTTGATCTTCACATCTTGTACCTGCTTGGGGCTCTGTTCTGGCAGTTCATCATCAATTATCTGGTTAACACTCTGGCAAACACTCTCCCCCTTCACAGACATTTATCTCAGTGAGACAGAGGCAGAAAAAAGACTCACTTGTGCAGCTTCTCCGGCTTCTTCTCAGTCTTCTCAGGGTAGGGGATAATGAGGTCGATGGCATTTTCTGGCTTCTGCAGTAAAACACCCAATTTTGACTTGATCTCCTTAGCCCTGAAAGACAGACAGCAGAAGATGACTTGTGTGACAGTCTTTGTTTTAACCTCTTAGACACAAAAGTAATAATAACAATCTAGTCATGGTGTTTATCTAAGCTTTTAATGTATCATGTCTCCAAAATGACTCTATAAGACACTAATATTAAATATAAAAGCGTGTCAGTTGGCTGATTAATCAAATTTAAAACTGAATTTGCTACAAAAACTACAAATCTCTCTTTTGTAAAAAGTTCTTTATAATACAGGGTTCATGTTGCTTTGGATGAAGAGGCAACAGAAGGGAGCAACGTAAGGCTAAAAAAACAAAAACATGTATGAGAGATTAAGATTTTAAGAGATTAAGTAAAAAAAGTCTCAGATATATATATATAGTATATATATTACTCTAGACATTATCTGTTATGTAAAAATGTTACATTCACTGTTTTTCTGTTTGAAGTGAGAAAAAAATCTGACCAGCAACACATTCTAAAACCAATATATCCCCAAATGGTGAAAATGTTTTATTTATTGTCATGTTTTGACCAGAGTAAACTATGTTAAAATTGTTTTTCCCCCCTGATTCTACGTGTTTAGGAACCCCTCTGACCTTCCCTCAGGTTTGAGTGTGTAAGCAACATAAGAAATTTCTCAGACTCCCATGACTAATGTTCTTAAGCTATTGTGAAAAAGAAAAGCAAAAAAAAAACTGTTCTTCAGGTCAAAAAGTCTATTCAAAAAGGATTTCCGGGAAACAGAAATTCATTTTAGAAAGTAAAACGTTCACAAAGATGGACTTTAACCCTTTTGACTCTTTCAGACGGAAACTCATGACCTGAGAATGACGGCAAGGTGGATTTACAACTTATGCTTTTTATTCTATTTTGACACAGTATCATCAGAACGACTCCTTGATTTGAAATATGTTCAAACTTTAACAGATCCAAACCACATCAGAGGGAACACACTGTTCGGACATGACAGGAAATTAATGTAATGATGCAGGTCTTACCTTTCCAGGCAGGTTTGGGGCAAGGCAGCTAATCCTTTACACATTTTTCCAACGCTTTCAGTTGCAGTATTTCAGAGTTTCAGTCTTCCTGTTAGATCACTGTTTGTCTCAGAGTCCCTTTTGCTGTCTGAGTCTGGCTTTCAGCACATGGGGAGTTTTATACAGACGCCCTTTGGGCTTTGGGCCAACAGCTAAGCCAATCAGACTGGAATGTGTACAGGACGGGCAGCTGAGGAGCCTGGCTGAGGAAGGGCGGGTTTTCTGATGTGAATGGCTGTTTGCTTTGAGCTTTCAATTAACAGATTGAGGACCAGTGTGCAGGATGCAAACAGGACTGGGAATTTTTATTGATATCGAATTTTGACCCACTTTGAAATGCAGTAACTACTCAAACATGGCCTTTTTGTGCCTTTATTAGAGATTTTCTTAGTAAAGAGATGATAGTATATGACGGGGAAAAGATGGGCAACATAGGTCCCTGGCTGGACCTGAACCAGTGTCTAGACCAGGGCGGTTCACCATAACGTCCAAGCCATTGCCCTGCAGTCAACAAACATTACTGACAAATCAGAAGTTGATCCAGTTGTTCTGAACTGAATATCAAACTACCAAATGATATGGCATACATTCATCACAATTGTAAAATGAATAGCTTAATTCAGTGGCTGACCTTTACCACAGGTTTTGTAAGTTCAAGAATTCAATCTGACCTTCTACCTAAGAATCATTCAAGGAAGGTTAAAATTAAGGGCAACTGGACTATAGGTTGAAGATACATTTCACTGCTCATCTCAGGCTGTTGTGAGCATCTCATAGTACGCCACTGCTCAGGACGGTAACTCAGACTCTCTCTGTCATTTTAGAGGAAATAAAAAGTTGTTTAGATAATAACACAGTGTGCTCTTAAATGTCCCAGTGTCAGAATTACAGTTGGTATTCCTTTTAGTAGCCTTATGCTACTATCATCTGCATCTGTATTTTGTTTTTGTCTTTTTAAATTTGGAGGTAGCAAAAAGCAGTCTGAAATCCATTTATTATCTCTAGAAAGTGGCTTTTCATTGAGACAACTGTTATTATTTACCCTCATATTGAACTGTCCAAGGCCCAATGAATGACATTCTGATGATGACAGAAACATATGCCCACAATCTTTCCATCAAAAAAGTGATAGTTTTTCACCTTTGTTTTTCAATTCAAAAAAAAAAAAAGATTTATTGTTTCAAGGCCATCACACCAATGAAACTCTCCAAACACATACGTGCATTTAATACAGTCTTCATTCATTCAGACCAGTCCCATTGGAAGGAGACTCATGGAAAGAACACGTGGATATACTGTAAAGAAAGTAACAGAAAGACAAGGACAGATTTTTCTTTATTTAGAGATAGATGCTCTCTCATTTTTAAATATCTTATAGATGAGGCAGAGAGCACAAAGCTAAGCTCGTCTATTCTCTTTGAAACCGAAGTACAGTATTTATAATGTAGATTTCATCGTGAAAAACTACTTTATTTACTGTGGAGACAGGTTTAGTCTTACTAATGCCAAAGCACACGGGCTAAACACAGTGTTGACTCATGCTGTGTGACAATTAATCAAGTAAAACAAGCACAGCAGTTACTGTATTACTTTTCATTAGTACTGCTCAGTTTTCATGTTCAACCAGTTGCTTGGCAGCGTATTTCTGGTTGGATAACTACTATTATACAACCAAGTGAGAAATAGCCTTTTTCTCCCCGTCTCTATGGTGATCAAAACGCTCATCAGTACCAAAAGTTATTAGAAAGCAATTCTGTAGTATCTAATTTTAAGATCTATTGAGTTTGGTTTCAGAAAGCTCTTACATAAGCTTAACAACATTTTTTTGTGTATGTATTTAATAAAAGAGAGAGAGAGAGAGAGTACAGTTTCATGATGGGGAAATATATTTAATTTAAATATATGCCAATACTAAATAAATGTGAATATTTGAAGGGACACATTGTCAGTGAACATTAGGTTAGAAAATACAACAATTGGCCAATTTAACGTTACTTGTATCCAAATACAGACAAACATGCTTTGTATTTTTTTTTAAAACAGTATACAAAATTGATGTCTTTATCACATTTCATATTAGTCAGAAACAGAAAGTCATTTAGCATTTTCTATAAATAAAACAACAAATTCCGAGGATTGTGCATTGCGAGAGTTAATGTAGCTCAACCGACCTTGTCTCCTTTAAATTTGATTTATCTATTTTTATGTTTTGTGAGAACAGTAATGCAGCTCGAAATACGGTTGTTAAACATAATGAGGACATGTTGGCCACGTCGCAAAATGTTAACATGGAATGTATCTGTAAAACATTCGCTGAGAACATATTTCATTTGTTTTTCCTACAATTTGCACTCTTCCACTTATAGCAACTAAATAATGATAAAACTTTTTATGGTTATGTTTAATCACTCACATCACTTGCTGTATCTGAACCGTACACACAGCAACAACACCACAGCTAACAAAATGGAGTCCACTAAAAACACAGCCCAGCGCAACACAGACTCCAAAACAAACTCCACGTAGATAGATAAAGATAAAACCTGTGCTAACGTTATCATTGTTAGGGTGTGGGTTTTTGATGATTCCGGTTCCAAATCCGTTCTTGTAAAACGTTTCCAGTGTCTAAACGGTGCCTGAAACGATACCTAAAATACCTATGGTGGAGAGGCTTTTCTAAATACATTTAAATTCAAAATTCTTTAAATTGAACAAAATTAACTGTTTAAAGTATACTTACATATACATATAAGTAAATACAAAACAAATACAAAAAGTGTTTACAAGGTCAGCCATGCCTGTCAGCGAATGTGTGATATGTGTAGAGGGCTGTCAATCATTTATTTTCCTACCTGTGATTGGCAGACTTGAGAAAGGAGGGACCGAAAAGTGAGTTCTAATTCGGGCCTTTAGGTACCGGTCAGACAGGAACCAGTTCCATATTGGTTCCCGGTTTCGGGACCCAACCATAGCATTTGTATGGCATTCCACATTACCTCACCAGCTAATGCAATCCATACTATCCTGTGTACAAACAGTATTATGTCAAAGGGTTGATTTAAGGCTGCAAGAAAAGCAAATGTGGAGCGATTTGTTTATATTAGTCTATAGTGATGCAAGAGAGGGGCAGCCAGCTAACACGGAAGTAAACACAAATCTACCGCTGAAGCGCTAAGCAGCCATCCATGCAAACGTTTTTTTACTCTGTTTTTTCGTGATATAGTGTTGTAGTTCTCGAAACCGGTTTTAAGACCACTTTTTGATGGTCTTGGTCTCATCTCGGACTCGACCGCATTTGCGCTCGGTCTTATCTTGGTAAAGATGATTAAGTTGATTTCAGCTTTTAGTGTTTTTATGTGGGTGTTTTATGTTATTTTTGCGATAATGGGATAATTATCTCATGATCTCGAGATGACAAAACAATAGTTTAATAAAGGGGCCAGCAGCTGAGTTTCTTTGGCTAGTTTCAAAAGAGGTTTCAATGTCAACAGTTTGCTTGCTTGGTAGTGCACAGGACTTGCAGCCAAAGGGGTTTGTGCTCAGTCCCTACCTTGGATCATTTTTTTCCTTCTTTTCTACCTTTTATCCTCTTCAACAAAGTTCAAAGTTAAGAAGATTCAGGAGAATCCAAACACACATTTCCTGACAGCTATTTTAGAGGTGTTTCATAAAAGCCACACACTCTTTTGAATGTCCTTCAGAAATTTTCAAAGGTGCTTAACGCACCTCCAAAATAGCCGTCAGGAAATGTGTGATGGGAATTTCCTCTGCCTGGGGATGATGGGGAAATGAAAAGTCCATAGACTGATTGATGTGGACCAAAGCGCACGAATACGCTTTATTGAGAGCATATGAAACAGTCTCTTTATAAGAACTTTCTTTAAGAGGATAACAAAAAAGACAGAAAAGGCAAAAAATAAAATAAATTCACAGTCGGGATTGAACACACAACCCCTTGAATGAGAGTACTGTCCTCTAGCAACAAAATGTTTGAATGGATAGCCACTTAGGGCTTTCATAATTTGCTTCTTAACGTTATTTAGACTTTGTTACTGTTGGTTTACCGATACTCAGATTAACAGCTTCTTCACTGTATCAGTCGCTGTAACTTATGTGACCCACATAATATACAATAAAGCAGTCTAACGGCGCAGTACAACAGTGGAAGAACCATTCACTAACAGTAATGTTACTTACTGCAGTCTAACTGTTATAAAGTCTGGCAACAATGTCATTTATAATATTCCATATAGTTTATTAACCACTTCTTTATTATCCAGTACATTTAGCTGTGCTGACATTGCTGAGCCTGTGGTGAAAGATACGCTAATTATTAATTATAAAACCTGCAGATAAGCTAACGCCAACGTATCATGTCCGCTAAATGCTGTCATGCAACGGGCATGAATTAGTTCAATCTCAAACTGATAAAAATATTATTGTTGCAGTGACAGTTTAAATGAGTTTCCAGCATAATGTTTGACGCTCATAAGCAGGTTTTGCTCAATCATGAGTTCTAGCAGGCATATGAGCCAATATCTGGTTGCAATCTAAAAAACGCACCGCTAATGGCCACTGAAAAATACATATAGCCCCTTTTACAAACAAGTTACATCAGCTCTCTACATCAGCTGGTGTAGCGCAACTCAGCCTTGTAGGTCAGCTGGTTAAACAGTAGCTTTTGGAACAGAGAGATTCAAGTTAGATACCAACAAACGTGTATCTTATAGATGATTGATTATTAAAGAACCATTCCTAGATTACTCCAACTAAGATTTGTAATTTTTCTATGATTCTATTTGGATTAGCATTAATATATGTGTAGAGAACTGCAGTTCCTACTCTTGTTTTAGAGATCTAAGATCTAAGATTTAATGACCAAAGGTGATAAAAGTGAAATGTGTATGTATATTTCTTTTTTAATTAGCAAAATAACAACGTGATATACTTAATCTGTTTTATACTTTTTTGTTAAGGTAGCAAAGTGATACAATATTTTTAAATTATTTGTACAGTTACAGTTTAAGGCCTAAATGTAATACACATATTTCAGTATATTTAACCCTATGTTAAGAACAACTTTTAAAATACCTGGTACAACGATTTCAATTTAACAGTGCTACTAATTCACTATTTCAATAAATAACTTAAGTGAACTTCAATAAGTAACTTGAGTGATTTTTTTCACTTGGGTAATTGATTTATGCAAAATGAGTACAGGACATTGAAAGTAAACAATTCTCAAAATCTGCCAGTGAGGAATCCCATGAGATGAATATTCAGATACGAGCCAGAACAGCCCTGGAAAATTCTAATTTCACACAGCTTACAAATAAATAAACATTCCTTGTTCCAAATAACATTTAGACTACTGAAAAGGAAGACATGAGCTGTCCAAACGACCCTGAAACTTACATTGGGCCATGCTTTGCAGCTAGTAGCTATTGAAAGGGGTGAGTTTGTTGGCACAGCAATGTATTCAGAAAACACTGGCTTCAGAACAATGTTATTAACGCCCTTGTTGCAGCCAGACAATAGAGACCTGCCAGTTACATAAGGGCAGCACTTACTGAAATTGACTGAAACATCAGGCTGTCTTCGTGTCAGTAGTTTTATTCCAGAACCAGTAATAAAGCCTGAAACAAAGCTGTTTGCTTGTGTGTTCATGTTTTTATTTGTCCTTGAAAACTTTATTTTTCTCACTTTTTATGGACACCCCGACCAAATTTGAGGGAGGATATAGCATCAGGAGACATTTCCACTGGAATATTAAAACTCCACAAGCTTCTACTAAAGTGTAGTCTTGAGGTAATTTCTTTAAAAAACAATTAACCTTTTGGGCACTGAGTCATATTTAAGCAACAGCAAATACAACTCGCTTTACATTTATTTTTAGATGTTGAGCCAGTAGCAGAGTGCATAGTTAGGTGAATTTGTACTATGTGGTGAAAGAAAAAAAGTGGAGTGATGGCATATCCTCTGGAGGCTTTAAACAATGCTGTATTTTTGTTTATTTGTGCCGGTAGTGCTCCAATCAGCCTGCACAGACAAGGCAAGCATGTAAGCTGCATAGGTTTGCTTTCATTACAGAATTTCCTGGAAGCCAAAGTTCAGGAAGGGGCAGTCCTTTGAGTGGATGTGTACTTAGGCCAGCGGCACTAGATGTACCACTGTTCAAATAAACTGGCACCAGTTGGCATCCAGGTGCTTTGTTACCACCCTGACAGAAGCTCTATGCTCAATTTATAGATGTAATGACCATCTGAAAGCTCAGGCAATGCTATAAAACACTGCTTTTCAAAAGTAATGGTTCCCAGATGATGCAATAAAGAATATTCTATATTAGAATATTGTATGACAGTTGATTGCAGTTACCAATCTGACAAATATGTGGTACGAAAGAAGTATCAATTATTAAGTTATTTTTAGTAGTTGTACTGAGCTTATTTCAAAGATGTTTTTCACAACCGCTGAACCTGAACATTGTAATTATGGGACTTGATGAAAGTCAACATGTAAGAGCTTTTTTGATTAATACAAATGATCACAAACACTGCTTTAATATTCTGTGCCATAACAGATGTTATGCAGCCAGAGTTGGATCTTATCATAAAGCATGCCTATTGTACTTGTACACCGCAACACCTGGTTTTAGTTCACTGACATTACCTATTTAATGACAACAATTAGCCTTTTGGAGTGAGATGAGTGGATTACTCTATATTCGAAATGGAGCACATTATTTGTATCACAACCATTATGTTTCTTTTTTTATCAGAGTGTGGTAAGTGCCATGATCGCTGTCTTCCAGGCTAGAAAGTAAGGCAACTGCTTCATGGCTGCCAGATTGTTTTTTGCCAAACAGGAAGGCGAGAGTAATCTCGACATTTGACATTATTCCAGAAATACCAGCGAGTGCCGATCCTGGACTAATCTCTCAGCTTTGTTATGACTCCTTGACTGAGACAGACAGTTCCCCTGACATTTTACTCACTTCTCACTGGTTAAAAGGTCAACACTAGGATCTCAGAGATGAACACTGCAAGGCAAGGGTGCTCTGGATGAGAATGTGGATGTAGATGAATCAGAGGACAAAAAGACTCACTGTGATATCAGCAGGTCTGCAGCAGGAGTTCTGTGGTAAACACAGAAGGCAAGGCAAGTTTATTTGTATAGCACAGTTCAACAACAAGGCAATTCAAAGTGCTTTACATTAAACATAAAAGCAACAATAAGAACTTGAAAAAATACACATTAAAATATAATTTTGGTGCAATAGAAAATAATTATGATAACTGAGTTACAATTATTTTGAAAAGAGAATAAACAGAGAAGTACACTTAATCTGCTTTCTCTAGCTAGTCTGTACTCAGGTCCATAGCAATCTTTGGGTCCACTGAAACTCCAAAAACCCTTGGACACTCTAAAGAAACCAGGACATGTCTGTCCGCAGGCCACTTTGATCCAGTTACACTCTGTACCCACTTGCGCATTTACAGGTGGTCAGAGGGTCCTGCAAATCACTCTGGCACATGATTTAAGACCACTTCCTTCACTCTGTTCAATCTCACTCTCTTTATCTTTTCACCCAATTGCCTACTTATTTCTCACCATGTAAGTATTTAATTAAAAACAATGGTAAAAAGAAAAGTTTTGAGTCTTAATTTAAAAGAACTGACAGTTTCAGCAGACCTGCAGTTATCTGGGAGTTTATTCCAGATATACATAATAACTAAATGCTGCTTCTCCTTGTTTAGTTTTGAATAATTGAGAACGCCTGACACTCCCGGCTAGAAAGTTTGGCCGACACACTACGGAGTTAATGCCTTCCTTATAAGCTCCTGTCAGCAAAACAAAATATTGTGCACAGAGTTGCACACACTGTTGAGCAATGAATTTCTTGATTCTCTGCTGGCTTAAAAACGGTCCTAAAAGCCTTATATGTAGAATTTTCATGTGATTGCAAAATCTTTGAAACTATTCAAATGACATAAATCAGACCAACCAGTTGAAAACTGTTGCTGTCCATGCGTTACTTTTAGCCCATTCAGTGTAGAGAGGTTAGATCCATAGCGTTGTACCATTATGTGTTTTTGATGCTGTTGCTAGGAGTGGCCAAAGTAAGACAGGGGCTGTAGCAGGTCTTTGCATTATATGAATTTTGAGTTAGTGGCATTAAACAAGCCGTCATACGACTCTACTGTGTTTTAGTACATTGCCTTGCTCTTAAAAATCTGGCTAATGGCCTGTTTAGATGACATTTCAGTCTCTCAATTTTTATCTACACGATTCAGATAGGACACAATGAAAGCTCTTTAAAATCTTATTAAGATTGTATCTAGAATCAAAACCGGATATATAGAACATGAATAAGACATTAATATCAATTATGTGGTATATCTCCTTCTCCTGCTCACTACCTGTTTAACAAGTCAAAATGGTCTTCCAATTATCTACTTATTACAAAGCAACTTCATTCTTCTTCTAGTTTATTATACCTATTCATTTCATTTAGAGACAGCCCTGAAAAAAACAATTTATAGCTAGTAGGTAATGAGTACTTTCTTTCATTGAGTTTCTGAGCTAGCAGGCATTTGGAGAAACCAGAGCATTTTTATTTTTTAGAAAGAATGCATGTTCAGCTTTGAAAATCCAACACCTTTAAACATCAAAGGTGACGTTTTTTCAGTCAATCAGTGCCATAGCAACCTGCATCTCACCCAATGCAGGCTTGGTTATTCTCAGCCCTTCAACACCATGAACATGAAACGTATCATGTATCATTTATACAGTAATTTTATATCATGTCTATGGTATTTTTGCTCTATACACATGCAGTGAGGACAAAAAAGCATTAACACATTGAAATGTAATGTGTTCTAATTAAACAAGCCTGCAAACACTGTCCTCAAAAATGACTATTATTATTATATGTTAATTTGTTCTTATTGTGTGACACCCTTTAAACACTTTGTATTTCAGAACTGAGTGAAAGACTGACAAAAAAAATCACCTCCAACATATTCATTCCTTTTAGCATAGTCAAAGAGAAAACAGATGTTAGGGAGCTGATTAAATAAATAAAAAACGTTTAGTTAATTTCCCAATGCACAGGATATGACATAACTATCCAATGCCCTGAGATAACTATGGTACTGCTTAGTGCTGATATAGCTAACATGCCTGTATGATGACAGAGAGGGAGGGAAGGAAGTCACATCACTGACAGAATGAACTAAGGCCACAACACATTCAGGACATTTAAAGTAAATTTTTGACATTAACTCATTTAGGTCTTAGACTTTTCACTTTACCGGTGCCAGACTGTATCCAAATTGGGAAGATATTTGAGATCTGCTACAAACCCTTGTTTTCGCTGTCTTTCGCTATGGCAGCCATGCTGAACCTCAGGCATAAGGCAGGGTGATTAAGGAGGTGTCCAGTTTCTCAGTGCTGTAGCTGTCCACAGGCCCACGAGAGGAAATTAAATAGCTTTTCCCACAGCACCATTAATTGTTTTCATGAAGTTGTTTATTTGCGAAGGCTTTTCCGGTGAACCAGGAGCTTATAAGGGGGCAGAGAAGAGCTACACTGTCTGTTTCTCTTGAATTATGACGGATTTGTCTGTTACGGAATCGTGGCCTAACACAGGCTGGAAAAATCAGAGGATAAATAATGATGTATTCGTTATCATTCCTGCCTTAGAGAAATAAATTGCATTTTTCGTTTAGAGAGAAAAAGGATTTTCCATTGGAGAGGTCAGTGCTAAATGCTAACAATGGCTCTTTTGCTGGTATGCTTTTTATGTAACACAGATTACGACAGCTAAATTAATAGAAAATATGATTTACATTATCACGGTAAATCCAACACTCCTTTTGCAGTACTATGTGTGCTCTCATAAATTTACAGTTTGGATTTCATTCCAACTGTTGCTGACAGTTTCAATGGCAGCTAAAGTTTTGTTTAAGAATTAGTGCTACATAAAACACATGAAAATACGTGAGCTGGACAGAAATGCATGAGAAACACTTTGTCCAGCCACACAAGTTATTCCAGTGTATTTTGACAGCTAAGAAACTTCCACATCTATATCAGATCAGATAAACCTCAACTTTAGAACAACAGTGATTATCACAAGTCATTTTATTCAGGCCTGTAGTCTAAGTGTGTTTGGTTTTCAGAGATCTGGACACAAATCAGACCAAATAACCTTAAAATTGGCTATATAACATAAAGCCAAACTAAACATGACTGTCAAACCAAGTCAGGATATGAAACTAAGCCAGGATATGGAAAATAGCAACATTTTGAGGTGATCATTTGGCTGGTGTTGCTCTGTGTGCTGCCAGTGAACAGACAAGTGTTTAGTCACATGGTGGAAAGCCTTAACAGCACACATACATTATGTCTTACACGTACACATTAAGGAGGAGTGCACTAAGGAGCACTTCAGGAGGAGGAGTTATATAATGTTAGCCGGTCAGCACTCAATCACTGATGCAGAAAAATTTTTTCTTCCATCAATCCATCCATCTTCATCCGCTTATCCGGGGGTCAGGTCGCAGGGGCAGCAGCTCCAGCAGTGGACCCCAAACTTCTCTTTCCCAAGCCACATTTTTTTATAAATAGGTCCTCCAAAAATTATTACATGAAAGTTTCTGCAATATACAGTATGTCATTACAAGCCATCACCATTTCTCAGTGTCTCTCTCCACTTTTTTAGGATGGATATCCTCTAGACTTGGGAATTTGGCTGCAGGAGTTTGCAGTTGTGCTACATACTCATTCACCAAACCAGCCTCTATACCCTTACTTTTGCTTCACTGCATAAAGGAAATACTAATTTGTGCATTTGTACTGAAAGTTGATATTTGATGTAAATTATGAGGTGTGGAATTATCCAATATTAACGTTATTCCTAGGGATACTTGGCTGAGGTGGAAGCACACCATTGTCTGCAATATCACTTAAAGGTTAAAAATGACTGAACTACCATCTAATTTAAATAAATCTATCATAGGATAAATCTATAGCAATTACAAAATTAGATTGCATTGGCAAGCTGCAACCTGCCAAACATAATCAATATTAACAAAAAAGAGTATAAAGAGCATCTCCAATTTTGGTACTTTATCAGGCGTGATGCACATTAATTGACATTATTACCACAGAAATGTGCCAGACATAGCCAGATGGCTTGTATTCGTCTGCAGTCAAGAGGCGGAATGATGTTAAAAATAAAAGATAAAGACAAAAGTCAAACAATATTAAGGCACTTAAACGAAAAGATTTTTTAAAATGTCATCAAAGGATGCACATAAAATCATAAATGACCATCTTAACTTTCCAACGACACAAAAGACTAAACAAGTTGCTGGTTCAAGCTGTAGATTAGCTGCTTACTATCTATTCTGTTGGTTTGTCCTCATCAATAAGCTTTAACCACTGTTCCTCTTTGCTGATGAATTTCCAGACTGGCTGACCTTTGCCACATTGCATAACTTTGCATTTTCTTGGACTAACAAAAGATATATTCATTGCAATTAATGTTTACCCTCACTTAAACTCTGTTGGGATAATTTCTGTCCTATCCCACTTTGAAAATCCACATTCATAAGCAGTGACAGCTTGACCTGGATCAAATTTGAAGTCTCAATCTGAATAGCTGGCTTTTGATGAGAAAATGAGGCACAGAGCAGTGGATTCTGAAAACATTAACAAACAACCAAACAACAGTTATGGAATCGGTGCTCGTTTTGTTCTATTTGAAACATCTCAGAATCAAGAGCTGTGTTGTTGCAAGCCCTGCTTTGTTATTGTGCAAACATCTGGTCTTAATTATTGAAACATCTACAACAGAAATATGTTAACATTGGCTTTCTGGTAAAACACTGTGATTAGATCTGGCAGATGTGTGTTCAAGATCGTCGAAGAGTTCAAAGTGATTACCATAAAAACACACATACGAAAAAAGATAAATTGTGGAGTCTTCACAGAAGACTGGGAAAGATTTAGAAGTGTTAAAGTTGGACTTGGTAAAAAAATATAAAAACAATAGAGCTATAAGTATATTCTTTCCCTCTTTAATAATTTCTCTCTTTATTGTCTTTAATATTATTATCTAAATATTGGCCCAGTGTCTTCTGTTCATTTATCTATTTGTTTGCTGTATATAAATTAGAGTAAATATACTGGAACTGCCTGTGCTTTTTGCCATTAGCCATGCTTAACGTCAGTCTAAGGGAGTTAGACAAAATTTGAATAAAATATAGACATAGGTGGGATTATTACAGTGTCATGAGACTTTCCAGAGTCTTCAAAGTTAAATGATATATTAATATGGACATGCAAGATATTTAGTATGTGAAGCCTTTTCTTCAAGGCCTAAGTGTGATGCTGAGAGGACAGTGGACAGAGGATGTGAACCCTGAGGAACTGAGTCACTACATAGCACAGTTTTCCTTTTTCACAAGGGACACACACCAGGAGATTTCCCACGCTTGGAGTTTAATACGCTGTTGCCGTTGTGTTCCCCCCTCTCGTCTGTCTCTGTTCTTGCCCACTCATCTTAAATGTTTATCATGAATCTCATCCTTTCTATCTGCCCTGCACTTTTTCTACTCCTTTCACTTCCTGCTCCTTGATTTCTACTCTTACAATAACAAAGAAAGGTTCAGAAAGTGTGTTTTTGTGCAGTAGGCATACATGAGGGGATGTGAGGTCATACTATGGGGAGGACAAAAAGGCTCCCTAGAGGTAGGCCATAGTGAGGTGCGTCTGCGTCGGGGGAGATGCACAGCACATGTCCAGTCCTGGGGGAGATACTGAGGAATGCGCACAATGGGTCATCTTCTCCAGATCTGCTCTTGTCTTAACAGCCACCAAGGGGGTCGAGCCTCATTCTTATAGAAACATGCAGAACACTGTGTGTTCTTGGCCACTATTTTAAACTCAAGGTCACTGGGTTCAATCAGTACAGTACAGCCATATGTGATGAAGATGATCATGACTCTAAAGGTTTCGGCCTTATGATGAACATACAGTATGTCCTCTCCCAAGTAATGGCTCATTTAGACTATAACTGACATTCAGGACATAGAGCACATGTCCTCTGTATTTTTCATTATCTAATTTAGAGTTATGTTTTACTTGACCACTTACGGTTGTATTTTATGTTGATTCTATTTTTTATATTAAGGTTTACAGTTTAAAAAGCAGGACTGATTTAAAAATTAAAAATTAAATTAAAAAGAACATCTTCCAGTTTCAACTCGACCCAAACCTCCATCCTCACTTTCATGTTAGTCTCTTCTCAATATTGAAGTGCCACTAAAAAGTGGGAGGTGAAAAAAACAATGGATGAAAATGAAATTAGACAGAACTGCATGTTCAGGTGTTTACACAGCATTTTACTGCCCCCCAGTGCTGTGGAAGAAACTCACATTCAGGCAGCCAGTGCTTTTTTATCACACAAAATTTAATATCTGCTTCTTGCAAAAATTTAGCTAAAATGTCTTTATTGTACAGCCCAAATCTTATAATATAGAATACAAAATTAGAAATATATATAAAAATTATAAATCCTTCTAATAAACAACTTTCTAATTGTACTTGTACTGAAGCACAGCATGTACAGTTATTTGTGTACAAAATACACCAAGCTGTCAAGATGACAGTACAGCTGTCCTTTTCGAGTCTACCTCTTCCAACTTCAGTTTTATGAGCAAAGCTAGATTGTATAAGAGAGGAGGTAGAGTTGCCATTTTGTTTTAATGTTTTACTATGCAAAAAAATGTCTTATGGAAATTTTGCTTATTTTGAATATGTTCTTTCTTCTCAGGCATTTTTTCTAAATATCTACAGCCCCCCCTAAATACTGTGTCACCTTTTTTGGTGACTTTGGTGAACTGCTGTCTAAAATGTGCATTGACTTTGACTGTGTTGTTATTGCTGGGGAATTTAATGTCCATGTTAACAATGCCCAGGACAAAGGGACGAAAGAACTGTGTTGTGTTCTTTATAATCATGGACAGACCCAGCATGTGATGGAGCCCACACACAATAAGGGGCGCACTCTGGACTTAGTCCATTTCCAAGGTTTCGCTCACTGATGTCCTCTCTCTGATCATTCCTGTGTTTTATTTGAGAGTGCTATCTCTGTGCACAGAAATGTTAAAACAGAGGTAATCACAAAACAACTTGTGAAAAATTTATTGAGGCTTTCATGCTTGTTTGAACTAAAAAAAAAAGAGTGTCGAAAAAATTAAACACAAGTAGCAGAAAACGAATCTCCAGGTTTATTATGATGTGTATAAAGAGAGACTTCATATTTATAACTTATAACTTATAAAAATTATACTGCACAGATCTTTTTTTATTACTGTCAACAGGCTAACCAACCCTCCTGTGTCTATACCCTCAGAACTTCTATCCACCAGGGCTTGCAATGAATTTGCCTCCTTTTTCAGACAAAATTCAAACAATTAGACAAACAATGCCATGCCAGGTACAGGATATATGTTGTCCCTGTGTGCACTTAAAAACAATTCAAAAAGCACGACACAATTTCATTCTATTAACCAAACCTAGAGGACATAATGCAACATCTGAAATCATCTTCCTGCTGCCTTGATATTCTGCCAGGTTTTTTCCAAAATGTTTCTAACTGCAGGGCCTCAGATCTACTACAAATTGTCAACATGTCTCGCCTCTCAGGTTTTACTCCAAAGGTCCTGAAAACTGCAGCCATTAGGCCAGTCTTAAAAAGCAGTCATCTAAACACTAATGAGCAGTTACAGCCCATATCAAATCTGCCGTTTTTAAGTAACATCATTGAAAAAGCAGTTTTTCAACATCTTAGTGCATTCTTTTGTTCCAGTTCTCTTCCAGTCAGGATTTCAACCACATCACAGCACTAAGACGACTCTTAAGGTCTTCAATGACATCCATTTAAATACTGTCAGTGGCAGAATTTCAGTCTTAGTATTATTCCATCTCAGTGCTGCTTTCGACATGACACAACATATTACCAGACAGATTTGAAAATTGGGTGGGCCTTTCAGGCACAGTACTAAACTGGTTTGAATCCTACTTAAAAAACAGGGATTAATTTGTGTCTATAGGTAATGACACATCTGAGCTAAGAAAAATGACCTGTGGAGTTCCCCAAGGCTCCATTCTGGGGCCTCTCCTGTTTAACATCTACATGCTTACACTGGCTCACATTATGAAAAACAACAAAATATGTTACCATAATTATGCAGATGACAAACAAATTTACATAACCAAATCACCAGGGGACTATGATCCGGTACAAGCACTGAGTAACTGTATTGAACAAATTAACAATTGGATGTGCTAGAATTTTCTTCAAGTAAAGAAAGGAAGAATTATTAAAAGTCAGTGCCAGAAATCTTGGTGTAGTCATGGACTGAATTTAGGAGGCCACATTAAGACAATTACAATGTCAGCCTACTATCACCTGAAGAATCTTTCAAGGATTATAGGACTTGGAAAAAAACCTTATCCATGCATTTATCTTCAGTCGTCTCGACTACTGTAAGTGCCTCTTTACAGGGTCCCCAAAAAAATCCATCAGACAGCTGCAGCTGATTCAGAATGCAGCTGCTCGAGTCATCACTAAGACCAAAAAAGTGGATCACTCTACTTCTAAGGTGTTTACAATGGCTTCCTGTCTGTCAAAGAACTGATTTCAAAATACTGCTGTTGGTTTGTAAAGCACTAAATGGTTTAGGGCCATAATTTTTGACTTTCTGCTTCATTATGAACCATCTATACCTCTGGGACAGGTCTGCTTTCAATCCCCAGAGTCAAAACTAAACATGGAGAAGCAGCATTCAATTTTTATGGTCCACATATCTGGAACAAACTCCCAGAAAACAGGTCTGCTCAAACTCTCAGTTCTATTCAATCAAGACTGAAGACTTTTCTTTTTACCACTGCCTTTAATTAAATCAAATTTAAAGTTGTACTATAACTTTAGCTGTGCTAGTTTCTTTTTCTTTGTTTTTAGATTTTCTAGTAAACACTATTTAAAAAGCTTAGAGTGCTCTTTTGATTGCTGACTGTCCATTTCACACGGCTAATCCTCAGTTAACAGGGCAGAGTAGAATTTCAAGGGTTAATTCTCTTAGGGATCAATAAAGTATTTCTGGTTTATGTTAGAGTCCCTGTTTTCTTTGTACCTGTATTGACTGTTTCTAAGGAAGGGTTAGAGTCCCCTTAGGGTTAGAGTCCCTAAGTGTTAAAGGGTTAGAGTTCCTTTGGGGTTAGTGTTAAAGGGTTGGTGTCCCTAAGTGTTAAAAAAGGAGTGGGAGATGGGGAATCAAAGGAGTAAAATAAGCAAATGTGAGAGACCTGCCTGTTTTTATGTTCTATTTAACACTTTTAAAACTTTTTTTATATTTCCCTGTTCCTTTTATGTTTTATGTAAAGCATTTTGAATGACCTTGTTGTTCAAATGTGCTACATAAATAAACTTGTCTTCCCTTACCTCGAAGGGGTTAAATCATCCTATGTAATATTATTTGTATGGTCATTATTTATGTTTTTCATTAGTATGTTGATGTCATTTTGACAGATGTATATGATGGTTATTTTATTATGTGATAGAGAGATTATTAATTTCTGTTGTATATGTTTAGTATTGGTGTGTAAGGTGTAAAAAAATGTCTAAATGCTATTTAATTATTCTGCCCTGATGAGGACCCTCTGCGGTGTGCCTGACTAAAAAAAGGCTTTTAATAATATTTTCTTGAGACTCTTCATCACAGGTTTGGGCCTTGGTGTATAAGTCATGAGCAACCAAAGAGTAATTTTTCTGCCTTGGAATGAATGATTTGATAAATTTTTATAGGCTTGGTGAGGGAAATGTATGAAATGTATTTTTTGCCTCTTTTTTTGAGACCTAAATCCCATTTTGGGAACCACTGGTTTGAAAAGATGTCAAAGAGTCAATGGGTCAATATTGAATTCATATACCATTTTGGCATTTGTGTTGCCAAATAGTCAAACAAATGTCCAGGTTTAAATGTCCAGTAGTAGGCAAATGTAGTTATTGCTGTTCAAACCACCAGATGTCAGTATCACTTCATGTTTATACCACTACTACTGGTGTAGGAAGAACAGTACCCAACAAGATATATTTTCACTGGGATACATTTATGCTACTAAACTACTTTCCTACTTATAACCCAAAATGTAAAAACATGTAATAAACATTGTAGTATTTCATGGAACTGTATACTTAAATATTAAAAAACACCTATATTGAGCCTAGTGACCTTATGTAAAAAACAAGCATGTAGTTGTTAAACATAATTTCCACGTCTAATGTTTGAAATAAAAGAGAAAAAATATATTTTGTTCAGTTTTGTGTCCTGGTACAGTATTTGTCTTCTGGGAAATCCTACCCAATGGAGTAGGGATGAGCGTCTTATTTATGGGCAAAAATGTAACTAAAAATGTTACAACTGTATTATTGACCTTTAACCCCTCTTGGCATTAAATTCATGTGGGTGAAACTGTGGTTACATGTGACATGTTATGTCAGTTTACTACTTATACAGAAAGTGTTTAGTATAATTACATTTCAATATTTATTAGACTGCTAATCAGACTAGGCTGAACTGGCTGAAACGGGCAGAGGTCTAGTGGTCTGTTTTACACCGAGAAAGGCATTTCTTTACAAATAGTCCCATTGGATATATTCAATATATTCAGTGGAAAATAGTTCCAATGAAAACTACTTACAGTTGGACAGCTAGAGTGACAAATAATGTAGGCCTTTGTTTTAATCTTACCCACTCTTTTGCTAAAATTAACCAAGTTGACCAACTTTAACCATATTCCAATTTTAGCATAATCAGTGTTATCAAAACTGCAATCTTTCCTTGCCCTTAAGCAAGTAGTGTATTTTAGTAAATTAGTGTTAACCCAACAATATGTAGTTTCTTTAATGGGCTAGTAATCAGACAGGTTTTAACTGGAAAAAGCAGCCACACATAGTGAGACAATCCCAACCATGGATGGTTCTGGGGTAAATCCATAGACTGTATTTAAGAAATGGACATAGCCATCATGACGTCACCAGTTGGTTTGTGGACTGCCCTTTTGAAGCCTTAAGTTTGGCCGATAGGGCGCCGCCATGTCGAGTTTTTGCAACCAGGAAGCGCCGGGAAGTGACGATACGGCGGAGCTAACGGCCGTGTGCCGAGCTAGCTAGCTAGCTTAGCTAGCTTAGCTAGGTACAACTGTAACTCATGTTAACTGTCATTTTAACAGAGCTGATAACTTTGTATAGCGAACGTCTTAAAACTAAATGTACTCACCAGAGAAGGTGAACAGCCAATTCCTAATAAGTTTTTTCAATGGTGCTGGTTAAATTTACACAGTACCGAGGGTACGAATCAGCTCTAGCCTGATTGACAGGTAAATCATGGTAACAACTTGTCAATAATAGATAATCCCGCCCTGAAACATACTCTGCTTTGTGGTCTATTTTAAAATAATTGGGACCATAATTTACTAAATGAACATCATTTTGTATTGAAGAAGTCTTGAAACTAGCGACTGAGACCATTAACTCATCAAGTGTTTACTGAGGTAATTATTCAGCTGAGAAGTAGAAACATTTTCCCATTATTTCTAATGGAGCCGGACTTCTTTTTGCAACCAGAAGAGTCGCCCCCTGCTGGATTTTCAATAGAATGCAGGTTTCAGGGACGTCCGCGTTCGCTTCATATTGTAGACCGGAAGCTTCACGCTTGAGTACATCCATCAGCTTGCATCCTGCCAGTGAATGTCCAAACTTGCCACCAGCAATAAGCAGTTACATACATAAGCAGTATAAATGTTACATTTAGGTGTGGTCGCAAATGCGACAGACTTTACCTTTTCAAACCACAGTGGTCCGTGGAAAATGCTTTCCACATTGTAAGATTTAGCATTGAGTTGGTCGTTAGCAGTGCTTGGAATAACGGCGTTTAAAAGAACGGCGTTATGTAACGGCGTTATTTTTTCAGTAACGGGGTAATCTAACTAATTACTTTTCCCGTCGTTACAACGCCGTTAACTTTACTGGTCGTTACTATGTAATAAACTGTGTAATCCGAACGCACCAGCTGGCTCACACAGCTAGTCAGGAGGTGGGTTAATAACGAGGTAAGCAGTGCTTGAAGTGGACCAGTACGCTGCGCTCTCCATATCAGGTTCTCTGGGCGCAACTTGGCGCTCACCTGTTCCCGTTCTCGCCTGCCTGCTAAACTCTGTCGGCGGGGAGAGACGAGGGACAAGAGAAGCTCGGGTGTCTTTCAACCAGCGATTATGTTGGCTAAGGCAGAGAGAGTGTTTCTTGGTAGCCAATCAGAGCCAGTGTTTTTACACACATGCCAGCACACGCGCCACACACACACACACACACACACACACACACAGCTAAACAGAGATTCGATGAAGCAGCAGAGATTTTTTTTTAACAGTAACGCAAATAGTTACTTTCCCTGGTAACGAAGTTACTTTTATTACAGAGTAATTCAGTTACTAACTCAGTTACTTTTTGGAACAAGTAGTGAGTAACTATAACTAATTACTTTTTTCAAGTAACGTTCCCAACACTGGTCGTTAGCAATATTAACTAAACCACTTATTTGGAAATGAAAAAAAAGGTGAATTTTATATTTTGTGGCCATTTGGGGCGAGAAATCCTCAAAACAAGCTGACAGATACACAGCCACCACATATTACCATCTTACAGAAGCTATTGCTAATGTGTTAGCAATAATCTATTGACAGTCAATAACTAATAATAGTCATCCAGTGCTTAAGAAGAAGAGAAGAGTGGGCTGAACCATAAAGTAAACAGAGTTTTACAGGGCAGTGGTTTAGATGATTGAAAATCATCTGAAGACAATTTATTTAAAACTTGAAGTCTTTTCCTCGCCTTGCTTTATTGTAAAAGAAATCTTGAAATTTGAAAACTGAACATGTACCTTTTGATTGTCCCTTGCAACACTGTTTACAATATGTCAAACCATTTACAGTAAAACCAGTATTACAGATGGTCATTGCTATGCTTAGATCTAGATAAAAATGTCAAAGGGTTACTATGGAGAGGGAGGCAGCATTATGAGATGTTCATATGCATCTGGTCTGTGGGCCAGCTGTTGTCTGCCTGACACTGGTTCCACTCTACACTGATGACATCTGAATACACAAAGTAGACATTCAGCCACATTTTGTACTCCACCTGCTGATGTAATGCACTTAAGTAATCATCATGGCAATAGTTAACATTTTAATGAGAACAAATTAGATAACCAACATTATCAGTTTAATCAATGTCATTACTAACTAACTAGTGGGCTTAGGAGGGTTTTGTTTTATCTCTTTTATGTCTTTTCTGTATGCTTGGTTTGCAGACAGTAGTGGTCGTTCTCCAGCCGGCTAGCAGTTTGCTGTCATTTATTACCTGAAGTTGATGGCTAGTGCAAACAGTTGCTAAGGTAGTACTAAGTTTTATTGCTCTTTCTATTACGTTAATGCCGTCACTTCATATCTTTGTGCTTCCTGTTTGCTAGAAAGCTTTTTCTCATTCACACGATATGGGACAAAAGCTCAGAACAGACAGATGCTGTCATTGTCTGAGATATTTATGACACAGAGCAGAGCAGTTTCCTAGGTGAATAACAGTTCTGTATAACGTCGGCTGCAGAGTGCCTTATAATACAGAGCAAATATATATGTTGACATATGTTGACATTTGATGACCATATTTTTATATTTGATGTTTCATCTATATCACTGGGCTAAATGAGATACTTAAAATACCAATGGTGGATGCTAAACATGTAATATAAATGTTTTTTCATTGGCACTACTGTAAGTATGTGGCTCTGTTCAGAAACTCTTATAAGCCAAAGATCAAAATATGTTAAAGCAATGATTTTGTTCAATGAGGGCAACAGATTTAGTAGTTTTTCATACTTTATTTTTCAAATAATTTAGTTTATTTGCTGGTACATAAAAAAGACAACAGTGATATAAATATTATGATATTATAAATTAAATTGCACAATTTTCATCTTTGGTAAAAATGCAATAAATATATTACAAGCAAATAAATACAAATAAATACAAAATCATGAAGTACCCTACATGCCTGTTCACAAACATTGTAAGACTTCGACAGAGGGACACTATACATCACAACCACAAAAGATAAGTGCTTTTCCCACTTCGCCTGCTTTCTTGTTTGATTGTCACTCAGTGTAACACTTTTAGTTGACTTTGCTGTCCAAACTGCATCTGTATTCACACTTGGACAACAGTCCACTTAAGGCAGCAACCTTTTCCTTTTCTCTTCAATCTTTAAATTGACAGCGTCTACAGAATGTGTCCATGCACTGCTGCGCCGATTTCTGTGCAACCGCATCAGGGTTCCTGATGCAGCACTGAATTCTTGTCTTCTCAACACTTGAGGTGACCACTAACAATCCTCCATCAGCTTGCACCGAGATTTCACGCCTTCTTCTCCTGCCTGGTGGCCTTGGCACTTGTTGTGGCTTGGCACACTAGATCCCTGTAGGCTGGAGAGCGAAGGAAGCGAGGGTAGCAGTCTTTGGCCATGAGCATGTAGATCTTGTGCTGGGCCAAGTCGAAGCAAGAAGGTGACAGCATCAGCATGTTGGCTTTGGTGATGTCACGAGTTTCGTGGTCAATGTTAATCTGGTAAAAGGGGACAGAACCAGATTAATATTTTTAGATTTTTCTGTTACTGGCTATATAACTGGAAATCAATTTTTTGGTGTAAAAGAAAAACAATAAAATATATGGCTTTGCAACTGTGTTTAGCATTAAGGTGTCTATCTAATTTAAGATTTCAATCCCTTAAGATTTAGTGTTTCCTTACCTCCCGGGGAGCATCACTGCCGATGAATTCATCATAGATCTTCTGGGCTTTGGCTGATTGTTTGGCAGGAGACTTGGTACTCCTGTAATCCTCACAGGCAAAGTAGAACGCAATGTTCTCCTCGCTGAACTCAGATACCAGGAAGGCTGTGAAGGCACACAGTCCATCTGAGGAAAGACAGGACATTTGATTACTTGTGGTACATAATGGTCAAGCAGGGGCTGCATGTGTCTGTAAGTGTGTCTACAGTATGTTCACTGGCATTTGCATGTGTTTTTTTGTGTTCAAATGTGTTGAAAAATGCACATATCTAGATATTTACTTACATTTGCTGGACAGAAGTTTTTCAAAGGACTGTTTCCACCTAAGGCATTCTTCCAGAGTTGGCCTGAAATTAAATGAGACAATGTTAGATTCAACCCAGAATTTCAAATCACACAATGACAATAAATAAACAAATAAATACATTAAAATAAAATGAATTTGTACTAATAAATAGTATAATGTGTGTGATGCTTACTTATTTTGCCCTGTTTTGCAGCCTGATAGATTCCAACTGGGTTTTAGCAAAATGCTTCCCAGCCTTGCTTTCAGCTCCTTGGCCCTGAGAGGAAAAGAAAACAGGTTAGATACATTTTTCATAAGACTTTGATTGCACATTGACAAGCCATTACTATGGATCTCAACTGAAAAGTCTAAATTCTGCAAAACCTCTTTTATCTTCTCAAATGCTCACACCAAGATGCACAAAGATAAAACATCAGTGCTCTCTTCCATATCCTGTAATCCAAATCCCCAAACATAAGCCATGAAGATTCATGTACCGTTCCAAGCAGCAGGTAGGGAGCGATGCTAGTCCTTTACACATAGCAGCAGGTTGGACCTAGTAGGGGTGGTGTCTTGGTCAAGTAGCGTTAAATATCCGTTTAGTAAAGCTCAGTAGGGAGTGAGATTGTCTGTGTGTCTGAACAGAGCCAGAGCAGAGGTTTTATAGTCCTACCTCCCCTGCCTCTGACATGACATCAGCCCTGTGAGCCAATCACAGAGATGCAGAGAGAGAGAGAGAGAGAGAGAGAGAGAGAGAGAGAGAGAGAGAGCAATTGGGGTGGGGGGTTGGGGAATGGGTGGATGAAGTCATAAAATGGGGGAGGATATGCAAGGACGAGGTTGGGAAATTACTGTAAAATGATTGAGCCACAGATATTCTATGCAATGTTATACTTGCATGTCCCTGAAAACACGCCACAGTGAATCCTTCACTGTTTTTCCACCCTTCTCTTTCAAACTTATTTACACATATCAAAGTAGAAAATAATCCACCATCCAGTGTGTAGATGGGAGAATAGTGTATTTTTTAATACTGCACACACAGCTCTGTTTGGCAAGCCAGCTTTTACATATTTTGTAGATCAGAAATGAAATAACCTTTAGAATATCCTTAAACTTGACACTCAGTTTCTTATACATTGAAACATTAACACCAATGTGATTCACATCTTTGTCTTTTGATATCTGTATTTATAAAAATATCTATTTTTATATGTCAAATTTAGTCTTTTATAGCTTTTTTTTGGAATAACTTTTAGCTTCAAACTTGTGTTTTATTAACTACAAATTGTCAATTAATCACTTCCTGTGTTGTCAAAACCCTACTTGACAGCTCGTTTGCTCGTTTTTCCCGGTTCATGGTCCTGCTGTGCACATTTAAGACAAACCTGAAGAAAAAGGGAGGGTTACAAAGATCCATTCAAGTGGTAAACACACTCAGACTCTTTATGGGCCAGATGAAAGTGATAATACCGGGGAATGATGGGAAGGAAATGTGATATTGACACTTGTTAAATTATATTACTCTTAGCAAGCTGAATGTACATCCAACTGCTCGACACAATAAAGCTGAAGTGGGACGATTTCCCATATGGCAGGCTGCTGGTTGCTTATCTAGGATTTGTCATGTAACTCAGATAAAAGAAACATTAGATAATCTAAGGCAACATGTGACTGAAGACTATAACATATTACTTCCACTGCTTTACAGTGGCCTCTAGGGATATTTTCAGAGTAGAAAAGGTAGCTCATTAAAGCAGAGATGCAACAGAAATCTTTCATAACAATATCTGATTTTGTGAATTTGTTGTTTTTCTCTTTGAATTTCAATGATACAAGACCCAATGCCATCACAGGAATTGGAGCATCAAAGAATCTCCAACCACTATTTCCCAAATGACAGTGGAAACATTGTATTGCACCCGTTGTGTAAGTATATGGCCATGGGCATTTCAAGGAATTGAGACTCAACAGCAGGGTTGTCTGATAAAATCAGTTCTATTTATAGCAACTTTCTTTCCCCACTTACAAAAACATTTGTCCTCATTATGAGCAATTTCCTAAAAAGCAGCTAGATTTAGAGATTTTTACTGATTTTCAAGATTTGACCTCTACAGAGAGGTCAGTAAATGTTTTTCCTCTTGATAGACAGAAAGAGTACAATACCAAGAAAATGTTTTGGTATATACTGAGGAGGAACATATTAAACGTGAATCACCAATGTGATATAAGATTTGGGCAAAAAATACAATATGACAGTAAAGCTTCCCTTGGCAATCCGTGTATGATTCGTTCTTTGATTATTCATTTCAAAACCAAATCGGAAAAACAAAAAAAGAAGTCGTGTATCTTTTTTCTGTTTTAAAACCAAAATGGAAAAACAAAGCAGCTGTGTTTTGTTCTTCCTAGGACCGGTATTGTATCCCTACTGGTTTTCGAACTAACTGACTGCTGTACACGTGCACCTGTTGTTTGCAACAGCTGTGGTCTCTCTGTCAGGCTTCGTCCTGCCAGAGGGAATGATCACCACCCTCCGCAGCCCACCAGGTCGCTTCCCGCGACATCCTCTCCCTCGGCCTGTACAGTCCAGCGCCCCGGTCCCTCTCTGGCAGACTTACTATAGGTTGTGTTGCCAGTGGAACTAGCGCACTGGACGGTCAGTGGTCGTTCTCTCTGGCTGGATGAAGTCCGATGCTTCTGATTTTACACATAGCCTTATCCATGTGTTACTGCAACTGGAGGTTCTCCAGAGCGCCACACAAATTTGTAAATTCTTCCATCTCACGGAGAAAATAAAGGTCAGGTTTCACAAGATAACCAGTGAGGTGAATGATAAAACCTACTCTGTGCTACTTTACTTTTTTTGGCTTTGTCAACAACGACTAAAACCAACAATGGGCTAGTCTTTCTCCTTCCAGTTGCCCTACCCTGTCTGGGGCTTTCAGTCCTAAGCCCATTGTTTCCTAATGAAGCTAAACACCTTTAAAATATATCACAATTTCATTCACTGGTTTCACTTTTTACAAACAAGAAATCATTTCCTAAAACAGCCAGGTACTGTAGATTTTAGCAAATGTTACTCAAACAGGAAGGAATTATGTTTTTGTTGGGGATTACTTCAGCAGCGAATTAATACACACTTGTGCACTAATGTGTATTTACGGCATCAGGACCGTGTATGTGGCATCGCGTAAAGATAGACTGCAGTGACCATGTTCAGCAAAAGTCACCCATTGCAATAGCTCGTGTTCTGTTTGCTTTGCTTTGCTTAAATGCTTAAAACTACCTGTGCTTTCCTGATAAGCAACCTTTTGTGGTTGTGTGAATGGTGATTCGTGTCATCTCAAATGCAAAGTGGAAAAAGACTAATCGCAAGACAATTGGAAATCTCCTACCAACAGTCAATTTTTTTTTTTTCTTTAGTCATTCTACTCTCTTCCTAACCTTCACTCAAGACCTTAAGTTGCCAAAGCTTCCCCAGACCATAACCATAGAGGTGGAAGAAAAATATTTCAAATTACCCTACCATTAAGCAAGAGCTCACATTGTAGCAAGACAACGCAGCACTGATCGGATTGAGTCAGCTAATGCAGATGGATGGCTCCGGGTGGGAAGATAGACAACTGCACAGGGATTACCTAACCTGTCCACATTCATTGTGATGGAGAGGATTTAATTGCACTATTTATTGCCAGGGCAGAACAAAGGTTTGCCTGAGTAGCCTGGGGGAACCCCGCCACCCACTCACCATCTCATTTGCTCATACTGTGACGTCAGCACACTTCTGCGCTTCTGTCAGTCCCAATTACAGAAGGCAACCGGAAACGAGAGAATAAAAGAGTGAGGTTATAAACCATTTTTGAGTGAAGGGCTTTTCTGGAATCTGTCCTTGAAGCTAGCTGATGCAACACACACGCATCAAACTGGAAATAACACCTTACATCAGTATGTGTTCCAACACTATTTCTTTTATACACAAAATATTAAGTTGAAGTGTTTTTTGACACTGCTAGGATTGTAACAGTTCCTGAGAAACATGAACATACTACTTCTATGCTAGTCAAGTGTACTTTTCATGTAACAATGATAATAGCCAATGTTACATTATAAAGACATGTGATAGGTGAGCTAAAGCTGTGAGAGAAGGCTTTAAAGGCTCCAGTCAGCGGCAGTGAAAAAGGGCTGTGATTTAATGGGCAATTACGCTCTGTCAAAATACGTCTACTAGTGACGAGAGCAATATAGCGACTGTGTCCCGTTAAAACAAAAAATCTTAATCTTTTAAAAAAAAAGTTATATATCTGAAGGAATCCTTTCCACAATGAGGTCAGACATTTATAACAACAAGCTGAGCCTGTCTGTGGCAAAAACACACAATTGCCTTCATGGATTATGTGCAGTGCTGTTTCACTGTGCTGACTAAATACTGGAATTTCAAAAAATGTTGTCCCAGTTAGTCACAAAGACACAAAACATGAGAAAATAGGGTGCAGATTAAAAACTACTAAAGTTACCCTTTAATATCTAATTTCACTAAGAGAGACCACACCAATGTGAGGTATAGAAGCAGTTTATTTGGATATTTAAGGATATTTATGACGGAGGGGTCGAGGGGAAGGGGATGGATAGGTCGAGGACGGAAGGATGTTCGGGGTTCAGTGGCCGGTGTTGCTAGCCTCCCAAGGGTCGAGACTCAGGGTGGGGGCTCATCTCGATCGAGTGTCTTGCTTATCGTCCCTCCTGTGTTTCCTGTGGAAGAAAGAAAGACATTTACTTAGTGGAAGTATTAGCTCTGGCATGCATGTCTTTGACAGTGAGAGGAAACCAATGCGAGCACGGGGAGAACATGCAAACTCCACACAGAAAGCCCTGGACTGACCGAGGTCTGAAATGGGAACGAGAGTGGTTAGACAGGCTTATATAAGGATGTGCAGGTGATTGGGTTAGGAAGGCACGGGTGCATGATTTGAATGAGGCACAGGTGTTTCAGAGAGAGGCATGGACCTGTTCTTGATCTTTAGTTATATAACTCCATTTCTCAGAAAAACTCCTGGTAAAATGAAATCCCATATCTGAGATCTAAGAAACAGAGTGTCATTGTTTGATCAATGTGCACAGTAATGCTATCTGCTGCCCTTGGGCAGTCATGCATTATTCTACTCTGATGTACCATATTCTCCTTACAATGTATGAATTCATCTATCCGCTCTCAGTATTCAGGTTGTATGGAGGCTTCTCTTACAATTCCCTGGAGTGGCTTTGCCTAGTATTCAGTCCTAGAAAGAGTCCTGGTTCAGTTGTATTTTAGGAGAGTAGGTGGACCGTTGCGAGTTGAAGTCAGATTTCCTATGACATCTTGTATAATGCTCTTCTTTAGATGCTGTCAGTGTTATGTCATATACAAAAAATGTGAAAATGATATAACGAAATAAAACAATTTCACATGGTGCAGTCCCGAGGATGAGTTTAGGAGTCTCACAGCCTGGGGGAAGAAACGGCTCTGTAGTCTGGTGGTGTCTCTTGCTAGACTTTAGCTGTAGTGTGTACTGTCCTTTAGTCTTCTTTTGACTCACTTCTTTTGGCATCTTATCTCACCGATACCATATCATTGATGCTCAATAGATAGGTAACAGTGATCTTCTAAGCAATTTTAATTACCCGCTGCAGAGCCCTCCTGTACTGGGCCGTGCACATCCTATGCCAGTTTGTGATGCTTCCAGTCAGGATGCTTTCTATTGCTCCTCTGTAAAAGTTAGTAAGAACTTGGCACAGGAATTTTGTGGAGATGTGAGATGTCTATGTCTGTGATGCTGATTCCCAGGAACCTGAAGCTGTTAACCAGCTCCACCTCAGCTCCACTGATACAGAATGGAGTGTTTGTCTTTATCCCCTTTTTCCTAAAATCGATGATCAGCTTCATTAAAAACTATGTTTTTGTCTAAAGAGTGTGCTCAACCTTCAATGGAAAAATAATGAACCTATTAGTCTGTATGAAAGTTACAGTTTTTGACAACATCTAAGAAGGTATTTCACCTACTCGTCTGAAATTGCTTTACCACCATGTTTAGCAACATTTATTGAATGAGGTCATGTCCCGAGGAGGCTCCTGGAATCTTCCTTCACAACAAACCACTTCGGTTTCATATCTTTGGCAATAAAGCTCTCAGTCAAGACTTTTGCTTCAAAGATGTAACTGTCTTTGGTTTCAGAAATGTTGAAGGTTTAAAAACCATCACTAAATAAACTTATGTAAGAAAATATCTTTGTGTTAAAATCATGTGACACAGACAGAAAGACCTCAATACCCAAATGTATCTCTGTCTCCAGCAGTTTTGTGGCTAACTGTTTCGCCTTCTTCTATTGTTGATGTACTATTTTTAAGAAACTCCAACAAACAGAGTTGCTCTGAATTTTAAATAGTCCCCAAATGAGAATACTGGAAAAACACAATTTATTTTTAATGTGTCGAGTTAGAATTTTGAATAGCACCAAAGAAACACACCACCAGGCAATCACGATAAACCAGAAGTGACATTTACCTGTATGACTGAGTTTCAAATGAAAGGTCACATCTCACTCGTAGCTTGCTTTATCACCTCTGGGACAGAATTGAGGCTGAGGCCAGTTTGGGACACTTGCATCTCAGGGCCTTACTTCCCCTCAGCCCACAATTCTGTTCATATTATTTGCTCTCAGACTAAGCCCTTTTACCTCATGCTACCTGAAATTGGAAGTTCTTTTTATCTCAGGCTGTCCATCGGGAGTCTGGTGAAGACTTTTCAGTTTCATATAGACACAGCTGTGACGGAGAGAGAACTCATCCTCAGCTCAGTGTGCTCCTTTTACAGTTCACCTCCATCTGGATCCTGCAGCGGAGATGAGAAAACAGGATTTGGATCATCCTCTCTTTAAAGGATGCTGTTACGCCACCCTCCATGAAGTACTGTTGCCAAAGAGAAAATGACAAAACATCAGATGAGGACCCTGATATCTCTCTTTCAACCCATTGTTGGTAACGGAGCAGCCCCAAAACAAAAAGACCACCAACAGGCAAATGATAGTAAGTTCTTTGATGGTAAATCACCCATTGATGGAAATCTGGGCTCTTCTGAGGTTAAGAGCTTCACATTAGCATAGAAAGTAGGCCAAGGAAATGATGAAAGTCTACTTATCTCTATAAAATGATTAGCACAGCAGTTTTGGAGCCAGAATTAGAATCTAACCCCATTAGTACCATACCTGTATGGGAAATGGGATTACACAAAAGAAATGCTCTATTATCTTCTTAAAGACAACCTCCACAATCTTTATTTTGCACTGTTCACATGATCACATATAGTACATTCTGTTAATGCAGGTATTGCATGTAAAACTGTGTTTGCTTCTCAGAACTGGCTTGCATGGATCTCCATTAGGTTAAAAGGTCATTTAAGCCAAACACTGGGGGCATTCTGGCACACAAATAGATTACAATGCAATCGCGGTTTGAGAAGTTTCTAGTTTGGATGTTTTGATACTTTAAAACTGGGTCAAGATTGGATGCCCTTATAGTACACAAACCAGCCGGAGACACCATTTAATCCAATAGACAGTGACCAAAAAATTGGTTTAAAAATTACCTTAAAGTTGAGTCAATATCTCTTTAAAGTATTTCTAAAAAAAAGCTGAATATTATAACATGAAGTTTGAAGTAACCTGAAGCTGGGCATGTAAACCTGTTATTATCACGTTATTATCACATTATTATCACGGTAATGCACAATTAACATGGACAGTTATTTTAATTATTTTACTCACTTGCTCTACATACACACACGGTCAAACCATGGGTCATGGGGCTTCGGCAGATGGTGCATCCAGCACCGTGTGGGAGAAGACCTGATGGGCTTCCTGCTAAAAATGTTTCTTCTGATACCGGCTCAGACAAAAAAATATACGTTAACCTGATGCTCACAATGTGACTGTTATAATGTTGTGATCGTGGCTCTGGACTCTTAAACTTCTTTTAACAAGCTAGATAAAAGGTAATGCTCAGGCAGTGGCAAATAGCTTTGTTTTTTTACATTTAATTTGATTACATGATAGCTAGATAGATAGCTAGATAAGTAGGTAGATAAAGCCAGCTAGATAAAACAATTGTGTTCTGGAGGACACTTCAGCTCTCCACATGCTCCAACAAGGAAGCTGCATTCCTTTGTTTCCACATGAAGCATTAACCATCTGTTAAATTTGCTTTGCTCTCTGATGGCGATCGTAAATCACTTCAACAATACAGAATGTACAGATTAGGCTGGAGAACAAGCACACTGAGCAGCTGTTTTGATGACACACTCAAAGTTGTCCTATGTGTGAACTTCCATTGTACTTCTAGGCTACTGATGCATGTGTGCACCATCACTGTGCAGTCAATAAAACTAAATGGAGACAAATATGGTCAAGCTTCCCCGCAGACTTGGTGGACTGAGGTGAGCTGAAGCGATGAAAACACAGCAGAAGCAATCGTTTTCAACTGTTCATGGCCTGAATGTGTTGGGAAGGAAAGTGAAATAGAAAAAAAACATCCTAGTGTCAGGTCAAAGCCACAGGAAGTGTCTGTAATGTTTCCTGGCATTACCTCGGCTTGTTTGTTTTTTTTTTGCTTCCTGAAGGTCCCTCAGAGCGGTGACTCAGCAACTATCGGAAGGTGACGGTTGAAAGCCTGTTTAAGTGAATAAGTGAATGGAAACATTCAAACACACTGCTGGGTGAGTCTGTACAATATAAGCAACTGAAATCCAAACAAAAAGAATGTATGATTGATTCAACATATTTTGGTTATGATATTTGTGCAGCATAATTTACTGTTGAGTATTATGAATTATGAATATCTATGATTAATAAAAGGTTTTAGTCTACTGACTATTTTGGGTATATAAAACGTATTAATGATGATAATCATCATCATTGATCAAATCAGTATATCAGTCTGGAATACGTTGTAACATTTAATCCTCTCAAAGTTGAGTATCTTTATTTGTATGACGGTCAACACTACGAGGAGTAAAATTTATGTAAACTTTTCAATGACATTATTTTATAAATGTTTCATGGAGTTGTAAATGAGGGTTGCAGGGGAAAACAACTACCTGGCTCTGTTCAAACAAAATCCACCGTTTTTTTACACCCCCTTTTCTGAAGAGATTAACAAGATAGTTAAACAAGATAACATGTTGTGCTGTAAAGGTGCTGGATGGAGGATTTTGTTTTAGACAGCACCAGGGTAGCTGTTTTCAATCTTTATGCAGAGTCAAAGGTAAGGTAGGTAAGTTTGGGAAACTAGCAAGAAACTGCTAGATTTTGAAAGCATCCAGCAGAAAAACTTCCACCCCTCCCTTCAGAGCTCCTTCTAAAACAATGCCATCGAAACACGTGAATGCATATTCCCGACTCACCGCTCAGCTGGAGGACTCGGGCTGCGTTATTTTTTTCCTGTCAGAGTTTCGACAAGTCCTAACCTTCTACGCTATGATTGGCTAGTACTCATCACTTGCACACATCCTTGTGATAGGACTCGTTGAAAGCATAAAGTGTTTTTTATGAGGACTATATGTACAATATATGATAAAAATGTAAATTTTTAAAATTGTTTTATCTACGGAGGGAGTGCAACTCAATTTAACCCTTTGTTGATATGACATTTGCTTCTCAGCAAACCATGTATTTATTTTATAACCTTAAATTTTTTTAATGACCAATACTTTCAATCTTGAACCAAATAACAAAATTGGCAATTAGAGCATTTTTATAATGCATTGGAGACAGGTTTATTTTATTTACACAGCCATTACATTTGATTAAAAGAACCATGCACACATAACAGATTGTTGTACACAGTTAACTTTGTATGGGTTTGTAAAAGGACATACAAAGCTTCACCTTTAGGCAGGCAACAGAGGTGGGCTCCGTGGCTATGCTTCACCCAGGCCCGTTTGGCGGCCTGCTTTAGTGCTAGCATCCAATGACAAAGAGAAAAAGCCCTAACAGTTAGCATCCAATCACAAGGATGTATGCAAGTGATGAGGACTTGCCAATCAGAGCAAATCTCTGGCAGGAAAAAATATCGCAGTGCAGTCTGAATCTGGGGTAAGAAAACACATCATTTTATCATTATGACAATAAACAACTAAAAATGGCTTTTTTCCAGCTCAGCTGCAGCTACTGATAAATGATTGTCTGTACTCTGGCTTGCTACACCAGTGTACACCTACACGGTCATAGCTAACGTTAGCTGAATCCTGTAGCTACATTGGCTAGTGATGAAAGTGAAAGATTACCATCAAACTGAAAAGGCCAGATTACCTGTCCAACAGAAATGAAGCGACTATGGTGTCACTTTTCAGCCCCTTGTCGTCCCTAAGTTGCCGATATTGATATTAAAAACTGGGTTCATAAGTTGTAGTCTGGCTATGTGAGGGTTCATGATCTGGACACTTTTTAACACATAAAATGCCAGGGTCTCAACCTCTTAATATTCTTATGGAACAATGATCAAGTTTAACAAAATCCTTTGTGTTGAAATATAAAAAAAACTGATATGAGAAGGTCCATGACAGTTTTGGTTGGGCTGCTTAATATTGGATTTTAGAAATGTGTTCCATCCAGATAGAACCTCACATTCACAATTTGAACCCAAAGTACTAGAATTTGTGCTTTCCCAGGACTCTCAACATTTGTGAAGGGGTCCTGTTTGGTCTCTGTGGGAGTGTGCCTGGCAGTGTGCATGCAGGAGCCTCAGGTTGCTCATCTGTCTGATCGTCCTCTGGGGAGGAGAGGAGCAGCCTGCCGCAAGCCCAGCCAGATGCTCACTGTGGCTGTTAAACAATAACCACTCGAGTGTGCTCCCCCTTCAGCAACATTATGATCCGTAACTACTCCCAGGGTGCTGTTTAGACAGAGGTCAGCCGAGCCTGCAATATGCAAACTGTCCTGAGATTTAATGTGATAATCTGTGAAATTATTTCTCTTTCTGTCTTTTCTGTTGTTCTTTATTATGGTGTTTATGCCCTACTTAATATCAGAAATTACTTTATATTCAAACATTGTCTGGAGCTCTGTTAGTTTTCTGTTCACATTTTTATGTAAGATCTGCATGGCCACACCACCTGCTTTACTTTGTAACTACAAGACATCTGAATATTGAAGTTAAAGAACTGCACTATAAAAATAGTGCAGTGTGCACCATAAATTTAGTGTGCAATTCTCCTGTACATCAGGCAGTATAGTTGAAGTCACACAAGCATTAGTCAGCCAGAGACTGCACATACAGTAGCAGGTGGTTTCTTTTTTTATAACAAGACTAACACTTTGGCTACATTGAATATGCAGACTGTTTGGGGAGCTGATGTGCAGCAGAGTGTACGTTTTTACTGGCTACATCTGCAGCACACATATGCTGTAGGGTTGTGTGAGTCACTGGCACAACAAAACAGTGATCTTGTGTCTTTAGTTTCTTGAACCCAGCACCGCGCTATTAAACATAAGCTGTTGTGCTCCTAGAAAATCTGTTTATCACTTTGTTTCACCAGTTCAGTATAGTTTGTGTGTATAAATGTATAAAGTTATCCAATTAACAAAGGACGCAGGTGAAAGTGAGTAAAAAGTAACTTATTTCAATTCCAGAGTAACTTGCCCATGACTAATCTCGACAGACATACAAAACAATTGCCAAACAAATTGTTTTATTAATAATCAAGTGTTATCTTTAGAAGACAACCCAGTGGTGGCCATGAGGTGGTTCTTGGTTATCACCACCTTTAACATTATGACATTATGAAGTGTGTATACATCATTTCCTGTGTATTCATGTACATATTTACATAGAGTATCTGATGGAGCCTGCCGCCAACACTAACTAGGAAACTTGGTAACTGGGAGCATTTTTTTAAATGCCTGGGGACAAAAGCATTAGACATTAGACAATAATTGAAATATGTAGCCACCAAGCCCACATGCCCTGTCTATGAATGCTGAATGTTTGTCAGGTGTTTTGGTTATGTCATTAGAGGAAGCACAAGTCATTTTTTGTGTCTCGCTACACAATAGAAGGAGGACTTCTTTTGGGAGCAAAACTTGTCACACTACACTGGAAGACATTTGTGTTCTGGGTGTATGTGCTGTCACATTTGCACTAATAACAAAACCTTTTGAAAGTGTGTGTTGTGGAGGACGTATTTGTGGATTGTAATGGGAGAGGAGCAGGGTTATCTGGATTACCTAAAACAGATTTCACAGCCATGAATAAAATATAACCGTGACGCTCTCCAACAAAAGCACCTCCAGCTGTTATAATGACTTAAGCGACTTAGAGGTGGTCCTTTACCAGTAGAACTCGCCCTGGAGAAATCACTTATAATGATTAACTTGATGGTGAATGGCTTTGTTTTTTCTGCTGTGCCCAGTGGTGGGGTTGCGAAACGTTAGACAACAACAGGACTGATATTTGACTCTTGTCAACATCACATACACACAGTATGAATGCACCTGCTGCCTTGGAGATCATAACAAACAATCAGTAATGTCAATACCTGGGAGCAGCAGGTAGTGTTATTCCCAGAGACTGTAGCTTGTGACTAAAAATAAGAGGTAACACAAAAACTAGTTTGATAGTTTAGGTTGATCTAGTCCTATGGGATTATGGTTTAATTGAATTGAAACAGCTCAAAGTAATACTGAATCCCTGAAGCAATACTGCAAGTCCTCATTTTTATATTTTTTGTGACAGATTGCCACCTCCACCTAAAACAATGCAGAATGATAAACAATAGGCTATTGTGTTATTAACAACCTTTTTGCTACTGCAAGTACAGTAGAACTGTACTGCTTTTTCACATAATTTGCACACATTATCCAGTATATTTGTTGTCATACAGTTTATTTTTGCACCAAAGCAGAAAAGATTTCTCAAAAAGGGCATAGGGTGATGATTTTATTTAATGGATCTTTAGTTAGTAAGCATCGGTAAAGATTTATGATTCTTTTTTTTTGCCGTACTGCCAGGCCTGTTTGTTTTAGTTGGGGTTTTTTCTACATACGTACATTAATTGATTTGACTGATGGGTGCAGAGTTGACATTAAGAATCTTATTTGTCTCAGATAATGTCACCAATCAATTTCTTGTTGAGACATCCAGCAAACATAGAAACATGAGCATTCATTTGAAGTATTTTGACATCTGGCAATATTTGCTTTTTTTTAGCTCTAGTTTGGTCTCCACCAACTACCACCAACAGGTAGTCAATGTTAGCTAGTTGCTAATTTTGTCTACAGTTTGATGCTGTGCAAGGAGTGTACAGAGGATTTTTCAGAGCTTGTTAGCTAAAAACATCTGCCCGCTTCAGCAGGAGACCATTTTGATGAGAGGGCTGAGACTAAGCCATACAATTTGTCATAAAACCAAAACACTGAACAATGCTTAAATTCTAAAGACATTGTTGACCATTTTTTGTTGGTTTATCACTTTAAGCAAGCTCTTGTAGATTACAGTTATTTAATTCAGTGTTGAACAGTTTTCGACCAGTTGAACGGTATATTTACATAGTCATGTTAGAATAGCACTGCATATGATAAAATATACTTATTTTTTCCATTGTGGTTATTTTTGTGACATGGATAGCTAATTTGTTTTGTCATTTTTCCCGTACTCTTTCTGTTGTTTGTGTCAGAGACAAACAGGAGGAGCAATCAACTGTCCTTTTCATCCTCCCCATAATCCATAGTCATGGCAGAACTGCACCATGGGTATTGTGTTTACTATTGATAAAGAGACCAGAGAGATACAGAGAGAAGAGAGATGCTGCAGCACAGTAGGAGATGGAGAGAAACAAATGATAGAATGATAAAGAGATAGAACAATAAAGGTGTGTTTGGTTAAAATGAGGCCTTCTTACTTTTTTAATTAATTTGCACAGAAAAGAAGGTAGAATCACCGGCCCTGTTCCTGTTTATTTAGTGCTGCACGTGTTTGCCCTTCTGCTGCATTAACCCATTATGTGAAACACAATGCATTTGCAACTGCAGTATGACAGCGACAGCGGGTGGGGGGTGGGGGGCTATACTAGGACATATAGACATGCAATAGATGTCATGTATCTACGTATACGTCGTACAATTATGATGACACAATGTAAATTGATTCCAGGAGGACATGCGAGCAGCTTCAGGTTATCACCCACCACAGAGAGCTGGAAAGCTTGGCAGGTTTTAAATCAAAAATCAAAAAGTGGAATTCTCATCAGCAGGATAAATAGTGGCGCTAATTGGTAGAGGTTCAGGAGTGGGACCACACGTCACATCAGGTCACGTCATTGCCAGCATTTCCATGAATACCCACACGTCCCGTCTCCTCTTCTTTGCTTCGCATTCTGAACCCCTACAGTGCAACCCTTTCTCTGTCTTGTCCCCTCTTCTCCTTCTTCTTCTCCATAGGGTTATAGGGAGTCTGTCATGCCCAGGTGCTACAGTGGATTTCCTTATCGCAGCTTCCCCATAACACTTTCGAATGTCTATTCAGCAACTGCAAGCCTCGTACATCTTTCTGTTTCAATCATCAATAAATCATTTAATCCTATCTGTTGATTGTGTGGTCCTTGCTAGTGAACGGACTATATTAGTATTCATGTTAATAGATTGACTGAGACTGAAACAGACCCGCTGGAATTAAAGAGGTAGGATTGTGCTTTTGGCTTTTTCCCTCTCCTTTATTGAGTTATATATCTTTTTTGTGCATGTAACAGGTTTGCAAAGTGAAAAAGCCCAAAGTCCAGCCCAAAGGGAGTTCCCATCTCCCACAGAAAACTCTGCTCAGAATCGCGAAAAGCTCGCTGTAGTCCAGCCTTCACCTTGACTTGTGAAGTCCAATGCAAGCGCATAAGCTGCCAGTGGCAGGCACTCAAACCAAGCCAGTCTGGCGGGTCTGACTTGACTCGCTTGTTTGGTTTCATTGGAAATGTTGGACCTGACCTGCTTAGATACTTTTTTATCACCACCTCTGTCGAAGCCAGCTGAGGGACACAAAATGTAACGTGAAAACAACAGACCGTTGATTAGTCAGAGAGAATTTTCACTATTCACTGCATCATCATTTCGTGCACCTGACAGAGGCCAGCAAAAGTTTTATATTTTACAGTTTTCATATGGAATTTCATCACTAAATCCACTTCTGAGAAGTTTTGAGGTGAGAAATCAGCTGTGTAGATTTCGAACATTGACAGTTTTATGAGAAGTGATGGCCGAACAAAAATGTGCTTGAATATTTTCGGAGTTGAGGAGCTCCGCAAGTGGCTGCGGGGGAAGCCTGTGGCGACCCGCGGGAGGAGCGCGTGAGGCCGGCCAGCCGCCTGCTCACAGAGCCCTCTGCTCCCGCCGTCACACAGACAGCTAGCAACAAAGGCTGGAAGGTTTTCATGCTGCTTATCTGTCTTTACATTCTGAAGAATACTGAAACATTTTAACCATAGCGTCACTTTGACAACAAGCTACATACTATCTCCATAGACAGTAGATTACTGGACGAAGCCACCCCGCTGATTTGAATGGAGAGCAGTGAAGCCAGTTTTGGACCAATAAAATACTACTGCAGGGCTGCTTCCTGTTGGCACCAGCGTCTACTGCGCATGATCGCACATCATAATCGTGGTTTAATGACATAGAACAGCGGCAGAAACACCGTAATTCTGGTAGCTGCATAGCTGCGCCAACAAAAAGTCTCATGGCTCAGTGTGTTTGTCTGACTCGGATTGTCACTGATTAATCAGCCCACCTACGAGGCTCACCTGTCAAACACCAACGCAGTGTCACTGATCGCCGAATAGTTTCTTTAGATTATTGAGAGTTTATAATCTAAGCAATCTAAGCATCTCTCATGTGCGACGGGGTGTCACACGGTATTGCTGTCATTTTTAGGCCTACATGGATCCATTCATGCAGGCTTTGGTCAACTTCACTGTTCGAACTCTGGCTTACCCCCTTGACTATCTCTGGGTACAGTCTGAAGCGGCTTAGATTTGGATCACACTACCTCGTTTCTTACCTACTTCCCTTCTCTGTTTCTGATTGGCTAGTAGTCCTTACCTGGGAACTGGGCATGTGCAACTCCCAACAAAGATTTTGTACAAGTAAGATGCCTCACTCTGTAGCTCAAGAGCGGAGCGTACAACACATAGGGTGAAAAGAGGAGCTGCAGCAATGTGCAGTATGAGAAAAATATGGTGTTTTTTGAAAATTAAACCATGTAAACCTGTTCTGGTACAACCCCTAATTAAGATATTGAACCTGAAAATGAGCAGAGTACCACCTCTTTAAAGTAGTAACGTGTACAAGGCCTGAAATATGGAAGACACTAATAAGTGCTAATTGAAAGATGAGTCTTCAGCTTAGATTTAAAGGTCTCAACCGGGTCCACTGTCAGACAACATAACTTTACAATAGTTTAAATCTAGACGAAACAAAGGCATAAATTAGAATCTCTGCATCAGACATGCACAGATAATGCCTAATTTTAGGTATGTGGCGTAAGTTATCAAGACATCAGTATGATAACTTTAGAAAAAAGCAAGAGAACCTACACATGGTTTACTCACTCTCTGATGCCCGTAATCTACCCTTTCATAACCACAAATACATTGTACCCATCATCATCTGAATTGATGCTTGGCTTGTAATCATTTCCACAGTGATGTGTGTGTCGGCTGTGTTTGCAATTTACTGGCCCAGATAGGCTGGTGTTGTGTCTACTGAACAGGGTGCTGTCCCACATTCACCCTGCTCTTCATTCCCTGAGTGACTAACACATTGACAACAGCAGCAAAGTTAATGGATGTGTAATGCCACAGTGGGTGACTCCATCCCACCAAGTGGCCCAGATACTGGAAAAAGGCACTGTTTTCTTATAAGCGGTGCTAGTGCTAAGTAGAAATGGTGCCAATGAATGTTTGATGATTGTTCTGTTTTTAGTTTTTCGTCTTTCTTTACTTTGAATGACTCATCGGCTGCAACATCTGACCTAGGATGTGACGAAATGTAAAGTTTTAGATGTTAGAAGTTTTAGAAGTTATCTGCCATTTGTAAAGCAGTTAACTGGATTTGTTCAGTCAGTTATTTTAATTTTTATTGTATCTACGGGATGCAAGTTATTTCTGTAGAATGGTTTATAGAAAACATTACAATCATCCCAGATTGACATTTCATTTATTTCAGTTTTTTTTGTGTGTGGTTTCATTTCATTATAAAATGGCATTGGAATCGAGGTCAATCTGTCTGTCTGATCAGTGGATGAATGCATTTTATAGCTCTAATACCCTTTTGGTATTATGAGAATGAAGTCACACAGTGCAGAAAATATAGATGCAGATTCATTTTTATTTTCAAAATATAAGGAGAGGTTGCATTCATGTGGGACACAGTAACAATATAGGGCGATATGTTGTTCATCCAGTTTTGCTGTAGTAGTTTGGCCTATATAGTACACATGCACTAAAACATTTGTCTTCCCTGAAAACTCAGGAAATCTTTTCAATCAGCTTATTTAAAAGGAGTGCAGATGCTGAGGGAGCACATGTCAAAACACAATTTTCATGTTCTAGTATTAAGTTGTATTTTGTTGCATGTCTTTTTCATAACATACTAGACAAGTCAAAGAATATTTAAATACTTAAAAATCTAAATACTGAATATTGAATCATGCTAAAAAATAATTTAGGAAATTTGTACAACACATTTCTTAACGCAGAACAGATTCAATGGGGTTTGGGTTGTTGCTTTCAGTTCATTTCTAGCAGGAATAAGAGATCAATGTTTAAAATTGAGTTTAAAGAAACACTGACTGCAGATTATACTGTTAATTTTAGCAAATTGTTTGTCTTTTTTTCTAGCAAGCTGTTTCAAACACTTCCAAACCACTAATGAGTCATTTTTCAAATGTTTATAAAGCCAGTAAACTTCAGTAGCCGGAAGAAACTGATGGAAGTCATGTTATTGAACTAAAGCACCATCATTAAATGTAAACAAACCTAATGTAAAGATATGAATGATAATTATTACAGAATCCTGGACAGCCACAATTGATTTGTCAAATAGGATGCACTGTTTAAACCATATACAAGTTCAACAGTGATTACAGCACATTCCACTTCCTGAATTGAGTGAATTGAAAGCAAAACTGAATCCAACCTTTCTTTAAACTCCACAATTAATGTCACACATATACCTGCAAGAATTTACAATACACAGGACTATGTAGCTATACAATATATAAGTGCAATCTATTTTGGCACAGTTTCAGATAATAAGTGTTCACTCACTTTATTGTTCGTTGTAAACACACAAACTACCACAACAAGTCTAGTCACCTGCATACGAGTGTCTACATCACAAAGAACCGAAGATACGTAGAGGTAGTGCTGGGCGATAAAATGATGAGATTTTTCTCAGTCATTGATGGAATAAAATCAAATTGTGAAATGCTAAAGATGGTGAAACTGGAACTGGAAAAGAAAGGACATCCATGAATGCACTGGTCATGTCCCAGCCAAAAACACAAGCAGCTAACATCAGTTAAATGGTGAGCATTACCTACATGGTCTCAATCAGGACTCATCTGACAGCAGGACATTTTTCTAATATTTTTTTTAAACTGATGTCATTAAAGTGCTCCATTTTTAAATAGTGTGAGCATTTGGCAGCATCTCACTGTCTTCATTCACAAGTCCATTTTTTTAGCAGTTATAACCCAAATTAAATATTCTGAATTACAGAAAATGGTTTTACAATATCAATAATTGGCTGTGGCATTTCAGTCGTTTCTTTCTCTTTAATTTTTGCTCTAGTTAGCTTAGTGGGAATAGCGTCTATTGTGATAAATATCATTATAGCATGATATTGTAATTTTTTAAAGATAATATTTTTATTATTTTATATTGCCCAGCACTAAGTAGAGGTTAAACAATTACCTTATCCTCATCCAATCCCCTCATTTCTGTACAGTGCAGTCTACTAAGACACCTCTTTGCTAAAGGGATTGCATGCATGGAGCTGGTGTAGACAAAGGAAACAGTCAAGCTTGTTGCCCCATCCTTGCAGATTCACAGTATTCAGAGATGATGTCAAAATGGTTATGATTTATAGTATAAGTCCAGTTTCATGTTCTCTGTGGTCTTTATCAGATTCAGTCAAACAGACCTCCGTTGGCCTTGTGCATGCGTCCTGTTGACTATATCCTGATACATCTTTGACCTGAGGAATCGTGGGTAGGAGTCTTTCTCCATGAGGCTGTAGATTTTAGCTTGGACATCATTGAGGCTGGTTGGGGACGGATCCTCCAGACTCTGCTTGGTCTTTTCTCTGGTGCGGTAGTCAATGTTTACCTGCCAGGATAAAGAGAGCAAATCATTTCATTAAAATAGCAACATTGACCCCATATATAGTTGTAGTGTCTTGTATCCAGATAACCTTTACAACACTTTAATTTATAGTTACATGTAACACTCTACTGTTGGCCAGATCACAAATAGGATTGCAATCCATCTTGGTTTTCCCTAGCTACATACAAATTGGGCTCTTCCAGCTCAGAGAGTAGTATTAGTAGTAGTAGTAGTGGTAGTAATGTACCTGAAACTGTTTGGCAACTGCCAAACCACCAGAAGAATAACTTGCAGCAGTTTAATTACAGCAGTAACAGTATAGTGTTAGGCAACTATCCAACACAAACACATGACTGAATTGTATTTATGTAGTACGATTAAGACAGAAGGTTATATTGTCTATTCAGTTGTTGAACTGCTCTATTAGATTTTAATGGAGCAATAGTCCATCCATCCATCCATCCATCCATCGTCAACCGCTTATCCTGCGTACAGGGTCGTGGGGGGGGCTGGAGCCTATCCCAGCTGGCATAGGGCGAAAGGCGGGGTACACCCTGGACAGGTCGCCAGTCCATCGCAGGGCATAGAGCAATAGTATCCAAACTTAATAAGCTTATGTCACATAAAAGGAATAAATGTTTGGTAAACACGGATACTTGTTTGGAGAGAGAATGTGGAAGCAGTGAAAGGTTGATACAGAAAGTCTATCTCACACGAAAACGAACAAAAACCAACTTTGTCTTTGTGAAAAGAAAACAGCAGTGTTTATATGAAATGTATTTTAAACCTTGGGTCTGACCTTGTTTTTCATCATGGTCAATTTATAAATATACTAAAGCCTCATTAAGTTAAGGGAAGGACAAAACAAACAAACAAACAAACACACACACAAACCTCTCTTGGTGCCTGAACATCAATGAACTCCTTAAAGATCTTGTTTGCTTTTGACACAAGTTTGGTTGAGCTCTTGATTTTTTTGTACTCCTCACAGGCCATCCAAAACTCTATATTCTCGTCACTGAATTCCGTCTTGAGAAATGTCCGGAAGGCAGCAAGGCCATCTGGAAAGAACAAATGAATCAGATGGTTAGGGAGGTAAAAAAAACAAAACAACAAAAACACTTCAAAAGCATGATTGATATTGCAGTGTAGCACCTATTTCTGTACAGCAGCTGAGAACTCTTCTATGGATGTTTTTTTTTCCCCTTCAGCAAAGTAGTTTGATCATGTGATAATACCCTTCATCCTTTGTTGACATTTTTCCAGTGCGTACACACTCTTGTTCCCAGAAGCGGGAAACGGCTCTCATGATTAGAACACAAAACAAATCAGAACAAAATACTCCCACAAAGAGGTATTTTTTTATGTCTTCATCAGTCAAGATAAGTGATCAATTAATGTGTTCCCCATTGATGGTAACAAAGAGGAGGGCATGTTTTTCTATGGGCCTGTGTCACGTTGACATGGTATTTCCACTCTCCTCATTTCTGCTGTTTACCTAATAATGCAGAGCAGAGGGGATTGTCCAAATGTGCATATGCAACAACATTGCTCATTCAAAAACACACATTCTAATGAAACACATACACAACATGCATGTTTACATGGGCACAGGGCTACACACACCTAGCTGCTGTTTGCAGACGTCCCCAAATAACTGTGGCAACAGGGAATGTTACGACTTTAACAGTGTTCCCCTACTCTCCTTATAATTTCTGGAAAAACATATGAATGGAATTTGCTATATCTATCTGTGTATTTGCAACACATTTTTTCAAATGCTAACATGCTGCATCCTAAACTGTTGAAACACACTGGCAAATGCACCTTCTTCCTTTTTTCACCTCATAAAACCTGCATTTATGCAGTAACCAGCCTGAGAGCAATTTCAGCTGAAAGCCTATCCTTGTGTCCTGTGTTTAATATCGTTACCAAACAGACAAAAAGGTGACTGCTTTGGAAAGAACAGAAGTTTGAAAACATGGATCAAAGAAGACAGGCTGGTGGGGTAAGAAAGTGGCAGGATTGGATTAGACATTTCAGAAGCTTCTTGGTGTATTCCAAGATGCATCGCCAGAGAAGACATGAAATATTGAGTTCAGCCAGGAAGACCGTCCTCATGCGTCACTCATTCACAACTCTCTCCCTCTCATTCACCCTCTCCCTAACAGCTGATAATGGGCGTTCTCGCTTAGTTTTCCAATCTGGTTTCACAACAATCAGCTCAGCCAATCATGAAGTCACACCTTAAATGTGTTCTGTCATCTGCTGACTGAGCGCACCACACCCAGGCACGGGTCAGTTCAAGCCTTTCCCTCTTCTCATCCACTTCCCAAGCACCTTCTTCCTTTCTTCAACTCACCACCAGCATGATTTTGATTGATGGACTAATCGCTGAGGGTTCACATGCAATGCTATAATGCAAATAAACACAACCCACAATTACTACAGTGGTATGAACCCAAAATAAACATTTTGCTGTGATTTGATGTCAAAGTAACTACAAAATGAAGCTGTTTTTTAAACATATGAATTCATGCTTTGTTCTGGCAAGACAGCAAGACAATTTTTAAAATGCTTGTTTTCTTAATGGAGTTCGGATTAATCAGGTCTATGCCATGCTAACTTGTTCATAATAAAGTACGACGATAGCTGGAATTAGCTATAACAGACATATTTTCTGAGCCTACCAGGTAGTTTAGCTTCCTCGCTTACTTTTCTCCAAGCAATGTCCAGTTTTTTCCATTGTATGTATAATTATGAATTAGTATAACAGAGCTCTGGGTGCCCACTGACTCTTCAGTGGAACAGAACAGAAGGAAGTGGGAAACACAAAGTGACTCGCTCAAGAGAAATGCTAGTGAAAATAAAACCCTTTATTCCCAAAAATTACAAGTAAAAAGTTAAATAAAAGCAATAAACTCTAATCCAGTTTGACTGCGAGTGTTAATTTGTTCAAAAGCTTCTCGCTGCGTCTCGTCTTCATTTACTTCTCTTTTACTTTGTATGTAATTGCACTGCATCTAATGCTAGCCTCAAGTTTGGTCTGAAAGTATAATTTATCATCACAGTATAATATTGTGTCAATTAAACTTAAAGCATAGCATTCTGTCCAGTTAGGAAGTATAAGCTATGTTTTGGTGCAAATCAAAGTGACAACAGGTGCACTGGAGCAGAAACAGCAAGACAGGCAGTGGCCACAGCCAATTGCTTGTCTTGATCTCTACACTGCATGCACAATTATTAGCCAAATTGTGCTCCTCAGGATTCATCTTATTGTTACACACACACACACACACACACACACACACACACACACACACACACACACACACACACACACACACACACACACACACACACACACACACACACACACACACACACACACACACACACACACACACACACACACACACACACACACACACACACACACACACACACACACACACACACGTGAATATATCTAAAATATAATTGAACCTCAAACCTCCTGAATGTTCAAGAAAAAAACTGAGTTTTGTCCTGCTGAGGTGAATATTTAAGTATGCAAAATATTAGGCGACTAAATAAAAAAACATTTTTATAAAATGACTTGTTTATTCTCAATTTTTTAGAGTACTTGTAACACAAAGACAATTAAATAACATTTTTTGGCAAACATAATGAACAAATATAGCCAGCCGTCAACAACTGCTATCTGTCACTTTCTTTATCTGTTCAACTTTCGCTGAAGCAGCAACAGCGAACAGCCTTCCAAATGCTGTTCAAAGCAGAGCATTGTCTTCCCTGGGCCCACAAGTTCTCAATAGTATTCAAGTGTTCAAGTGAGGAAGGGGGCCAGGTCATTATTTTGGCTGTTTTGGTTCCCCTGCTGGATAGCCTAGCTGTGTAGCACTTTGAGCCATGCGATGGAGCATTGTCCTGTATGAAGATCATGGCCTTCTTGAATGCTAAGGGCTTCGTCCTGTACCACTGCTTGAAGAAAGAATCTTCCAGAAACTGACAGTAAGTTTGGGAGTTGGGTTTTAGCCTTAATCTTCAACCTGAAAAAGTCCAACTATGTATTAATGAGAGCAGCCCATACCAATACCCCTCCTCCACCTTACTGGCGCCTGAGTCGAAGTGGTGCCCTGTGTCCATCAGTGATCAAGCCACAATCCCATCCATCTAGATTCCCTGTCACATCATTTGTCCATAAAACCTTGTTATGTCTTTGCCCAGGTTTGATGCTTCAGCTTGTGAATCATATTCGGTGTTGGTCTTGTGTCAGCCTTTCTAACATTGGCCATGTCTTTGTGCAATTGGCACCTTGTACTTCTGGAGAATCCAGGTAAGTTGCATTTCTGGAATATGGTGGCATTGGAGGATAATGGCTACCTGGTGGCTTCACATTTAATTCTACTCAGTTCTTTTGCCGTTAATTTGTACCTTTTCTTCTCCATGCGCTTGTTTTGTGCCTCAGTTGACTATTAGCAACAAAATGTTTGTCCCGCCTCTAAAAGTTTAGCTATTTCAAGAGTGTTGCATCCATCTGAAAGGCATTTCCCAATTATTGACTTTTCAGTGTCAGTTAAATCTCTCTTTTGGCCCATTTTACCTGAGGTAATGATGCTGCCACATAAATCATGCACACCTTGATATGAGGTGAACTCCATGGGGTATTCTATTCAGGTTGATAAGATGCTTTCAAACAAACAGCATTATTTGACTACATTTACCAAAATAGACTAGTCAAGTGTTAAGTAGCTTTAATTATTGTTCATTTGGAAAGGACAGCGCCTAAAGATCTTTAGCTTGGAAGGCATCTGAAGTGGTTAGACTGAAGCAAGACAGGAGAAGGCATACAAAAAGACAGGCGCACTGAAGGAAACCAGCTCAGGACTGAGTTGAATCCAGAGCAGAGTAATATAAATTCAGCAGGAAATGTAGCTGAGAATGTCTTAAGTCAGTGCAGCAAGGAAACTTTCTGTAATGAACTGACAGGAGAGTGTCCAGAGACTGAAGCTTAAATACTTTACAGCAATTAGGAGCAGCTGGGAGTAATGAGGACAATGCACAGCAGCTGGGGCTAAAACAATCACTAGAGAATCAGGAACAACAATGCGGATTATGTATTAAAAAATACACTGCTGCTAAGCTTAACACGTGGCTGCTATGCTTGAAATTAAATGAAACATGCATGCTACTCTTGATAAAACATCGGCTAAAATGCAAACTGTGTCCCTCATACAATATGCTTGAAAAGCACAGCAGTGCTGCTTGTCAACCTCACAGAGTGTTCTTCCATTAACGACATGTAACATGACAAGACATGTAACAGCTGACAGTGTGCACAGGTCAGGCCCCCAGAACACATACAATCAGCTATACACACTGTGGACTGACACTAGAATGCTGTCAGGTCTGAGCGTAACACACTAGCCATCCTTTTAAATGAAATTAAGCCTAGATATATGTAATACCCTATCAAGGGAACATTCAGTACTGTGTTCCTATTACTCTGACATTACTTATGTAACGTGTGTGTGTGTGTGTGTGTGTTTGTTTCATGGACATGCTTTAGCTCTCAATTGAAACAGGATACGCATCACACACTCTCTGCCTGGGGAAGGCCCTATTCTTGGCTCTGTAACAAACTTTGTTTTCCGGGGATGACATTAGCTTTCTAATGGCTATGTGTCAACTATGTGTTAAACCAAGGTGTTATGTCATAACCTTGATCTGAACAAAACAGATAATGTTAATGCAAGTGCAGGATGTTTACAGCTCTGTCAAGGCTGGCTGTCTCTAAGCCCTTTGTTAGCACAGTGTTTGATATGATGGACTTAATCATGGTTCAAATTAAGACTTGGACACCTCCAAAAGAGTCAAACAGCACTTCAGAGGAGTCCTTTTTACCCGTTATTTAAAATATTACAATGTGTTTCCCATATTTATTTCTCAAGAATCTTGAAATATGATTTGAGTTGCCCGTTAAATGGACCATACCATCTCCTAATCTTGTTGTTAGTCTTGTCGTTGTTGAACATCTTGCCTGCCTGCATCACTCCCAGTGGCTCATTAATATCCTTCATCACATAACAAGCTAATATAGACACTGTAGGTTAATGTAAGTAGTTAGTTATCAAGCATGTTTAATGCACTTATCTGTCCTACCTTCAGAGTTTTTTGAATTAGATTGTGTCAAGTGTCTTTGGATGAATGCTAAAGTTAGCTAGTTTCTAACTTTTGTCTTAAGGTACAATTTAGCTAACTATGGTTAACTTGCTAAATCTAGCTTGATGATAGCCTTCCCTATCATTTCCAGTGTTGGCTTGGTATTTCATTACCATTATACTTGTAATATTTTATGTAATTGTTAGATAATACTGGCACTTATGCGGGATCAGTGAAATTGAGAATTAGTTATTGCAGAGATACATTTTGATAATTGGCATGCCATTTGTTTCACTTTGGAATTCGTGAGTTTTACCTTGCTAGATAACTGCAAAAATATGAAAATCCAAGTGTATGATTATAATGCATGATTACTGCTTTATTGAACCTATTTCATTACATTTCATTTCATTCACAGTCAACATGAGAGGAAAGGAGATATCCAACCCTTTTTGGTGCTAAAAAAGTGGGTCTGTGTGAGTCTTACTTGCTGGTGACCCCTGACTACAAAAGTTGTTGTGTGGTATGTGGCACCCATGAATTGGTGTAATCAGTTTGACTTATCATCTACAGACTGCAGAAATTACATAAACAAGCAAGGATATTGTAAGACTTGAGTTCAGTGAAGCGCATGCCTGTGCTGTATGGGTTTCCTTAACGACCTGGGAAATAAGCTGCTCCTCCCCCCCAAAATACTGGGGAGCTTTTTGTTTTTTCTGCTTACGGTGGGCGCAGAACTGAAGATTACTGAAATAAAAAAACAAACAAAAAAACCCTCCAGTCATCAGAAAGAACATTTCATAGAAAATACAATGACTTTTGGTTTTGACAGTCAGATGTTACTGCAGAAAAATGTGTGTGTCATATTACCAAAACAGAAATTAAAGAGTGTTAGGGATGTGGTTTAGTGTTCTTGTTTTTCCTGTGTTTAGTCTTTTTTTTATTTGGGGTTTTGTGTTTCTCTTTGTAGCCTTCTTTATTATTTTGTTCATGCTAGTTCTCTTAGGATCTGTTTTGCCTTGTATCTTAGTTTTTAGTCCTGTGTTTTGGTGTTGTGTCTTAGTTCATGTATTTGTATTTATTCCTTGTTCTGTGTTTGTACTTGTCTGCTTTGTGTTCTGGTTTATCCTAGTCTCTGTTTCTTGTTTGATTGTAGTTTATTTGTATTAATTACTTTTCTGGCTGCCTTGTGTTGTTTTGTGTTCTCTGGTGATTTATTATTTGACTGTGTTTAGTCTTGTGTGCTTGTTTCCTGTCATCTTTAGTTAGCCTTGTGATGTTCAGTTGTGTTTGCAGCATTGTCTGGTTTTGTCCTCCCCTGCGATTACCCTGCCCGCCTGCGTGTCTGTGTCTAATTACCTCTCCACCTGGCCTTGGTCCCGCCCTGCTCGTTACCTGGTGTTTAAATGTTGGTTTGTTCTGTTCAGTCTTTGTGACATCCTCCTCTATGTTGAGTGTTTTGCCCAGTGCGCTGTTTCTGCTTTTTTTTTTTTTTTTTTAAAGATACTTTGTCACATACATGTTGCGAAATTCATTCTCTGCATTTAACCCATTCCTCAAGGTAGCAGTGGGAAGCTGTTGTGCAGTGCCTGGGGACCAACTCCAGATCATTACCAGTGTCTGATCAATAGCACTGACTGGAGAACCTAACATGTTTTTGGTGGTGGGAGAAACCGGAGCACGCGGAGAAAACTCACGCATACACAGAGAGAAAATGCAAACTCTACACAGAAAGGCCTAGCAACCAGGGTTTGAACCCGTGACCTTCACTGTGAGACCACAATACTACCCACTGGACCACTGTGCCGCCCTTTCCATGGATCTTTGAATTACTTTGTGTTTTTGGATTTTCCCTTTTGTTTGGACTCTCGCCTTGTCACGAAAGCCTATTTTTGGTTGTTCTTAATAAACCCCTTTGAACTGCATCCTTCTCAACTCCACACATGTAAAAATTAATTTGCTCAAGATTATTTTAATGGAAAAGACTGGCTCTCTGGATTTTTCTTGTTGTTTAATCTATTGAAAGACAAATAAAGCAACTATTTTGATAATCCATTTATATTTTTGTGCCACTCAAATATATTTTCCTATGTTTATGTCTCTTAAAATGTTAGACCTTGACTTAACTGACTTGTATCTGTGCAGTTTGTCACTAGAAAGGTATTTTCATGTTCCTTTATTGAAGGGGAAGATATCTGTTTCTGATTTCTCTTTAATACTGAGATTCAAATATACCCTAGGCAAGCTAGATTTGTTACTTTACAAATCTGAAAGCCAATCGCTGTCTACCAAATACCGTTGCCATAAACATCTGAAACCTCTAGCGCAGAGTGACTTGTCAGTAGAGACAACAGAAGTTTGTACTAGCATAGAGTTGACAGCTAACAAAGTGTATGCTAGAGTTGCAAATTGTGCATTTTCCTTAACTAACAGTTGAACCGTTTAACAATCACTAATTGATTAGGCATTAATAAGATACAAAAAACATATATTTCTCAGCTATGTTTCATTTAAACAATTCTTGCAGCGCATTAGTTGTGTGAAACATTAATTTATGAATACCAAAGATTTAAAAAACACACTGGTTGTCACTCTTGTCATTGTACCGCTTCTCAACATCGCTAGTAAATGGCATATTTCTGCAACAATTTGCCTCTCACAAGATTTTAGAGTAACAGTTGTCCTTAAGCGATACTTAAATTTCTGGTTAAAAATAAGGGCTGTTACGGGTGTTACTCGTGGGGATCCTTTTAATGATATTGTCAGACACCTGCTGTAACAGTCTGAACCTCTCAGTAGCAAAAAAGAAACTCTTTTTGTGGATGTCATTTTGACAGGTGTAATTGCCCCAAAGGGACACAATGCAGCCACTGCAGCCAGCTGGTGTAACAGTAGCCAGCTAGGCTGTGCAGTGTGTAAACCTCACACCCCCATTCCTTAAGAAACATGCTATCGCCCATGGCTTTTAGCCTCCTTGTTAGCGCGTCCGTCTCTCATACTTGATGTCGCAAGTTTGAGTCAGTACAGTGGAGTACAACCTCGGGCCGGTAACCTTAGTGCCATGAACTAGATGGGAGTGAGGTTTAGGGGGGTAGTGTGGACAGCAAGGCTGTGCAGTAAGTAAACCTCACTCCCCAAAGCCTTTAGAGACATGCTAGAGTACATGGATTTTAGCCTCCTTGTTAGTGTGTTCACCTCCCTTTCCTGGCCAGTTACACTAGGACTCCAAAACGTTTTGTACCTACTAGTCATTTCGACCCCATAATACATGAAAAGAGGGCCCAGTTTTAAGGCTACGCCATAAAGCTTTTGATGAGTGGGCTACTTTGTGTCTTTCGCTCTGTTAATATGCTAACATGTATGTGCATCAGGTGCATACACTTGTGCCAAATGCAAGCAGTGTTAAAGGTTAATTTCAGTATTTTAAACCATACACACTGTGATTTTCCTCCCATTTCTCAACAGCATCTGACTTGGATCAACTTTTTCTTATTATAAATCAGCCCAATCCAAGAAAAGATCTCATAGTCGTTTCCTTTATTTCTCCTAGACACAAATGAGATGCTTGTAATACTAAGGTGAGACCAAATGCCTTTTCTCCTACCTCTCAAATCAAGCTCAGGGGAAACAACTATGTACAATCTCATTTATGTCATACTCTGATCAAAACAAGAGATCTCTAAATTATCTTAAATAAGTCCAATCTAAGTCTCCTGAGCAAAGGACAGGCCAGCCAATAGGAATAATGGACAGGGGGACATTTTCCAAATTGGGCCCCTTGACAACCACCCCAACAGCACCATCTCCGCCCTTAATTCTAATACAAACATGGGAAATTTTAAAGAAGCTCTCAATTATCAGCCTTATAGTGACACAGATGGAGTATTCTTCTGTGTAATTTGGCTTTCTTTTCTGGGCCCCTGAGAAGCTGTAGTGTTCACTTAAAGCGACTGGCTTGACATTAGCGGATCCTGCGCGTCTTCAGTATTTCGACCATACCATCTTGGGCCGGGGACATCTGTACCCTTTGACCTCCCCTGATGAGGGGCCTGCATGAGACCGTGAGATCAGAGAAAGAGCTCAAAGAAAAGTCAGCTATGACTCCTGGGATCTCATTCTTCTCAAATATATCTGTGACCTCAGGAGCAAATAACTCACTATGATCAGAACAAAAGATCTCTAACTGATCTTAAATAAGTCTAATTTAAGACTCCTAAACATGAGATAAGAGAAAACATGTCTCCAGAATGTGGATCAGAATAAAAGCTCCAAGATGCCTCAGTTTTGTCTTAGGGGTTATTTTACTCAAGTACTTCACTTATGTCAAATGTTGAGGTACTTGCACTGGAGGATTTTCTTTTAAAGGGATTTATACTTTTGCTACTCTTAATTAAACATTATTATTGTATTGTTTATCTGTTACGAGTTACTGAGAAAAATAAAATATATTTTATTGTTTGAAAATAATGCACTTTCAAATTTCATGTTTTCAAGTTTAAGGTAGTCACAGCCAGCATAACCGGCACACCCACCACTTTTGCATGATGTTTAGAAATTAATTCATTAAGGAATGAATGCATGCAAGAACTAAAATACAACAATGTCATAGAGAATGAGCACTTTTACTTCATTTGCCATGGAATACTTTTATACTTTTACTTGATAAGAATTTTGAGAACTTTTGTGGATATTGTATTTCTCCTCTTTTCAGTAAAGGAATACAATATTATGAATATACAGTATTTATAGACAATCCGTATTCATTGTTAATTTTAACTGGATGGCGCAGCGGCGGCGGCGCGCCGCCCTTTGAACAGCAGGATTACTGTTTAAATCCAGCCCAGGGCAAGCCTCCAGCAGGGTTCTCCAAGAATAGACAGTGTCATGATCCTGTCTGTATTTCCTGTTGGGGAGTCTGGGTTTTATTTTCTTGTCTTTAGTCTTGGTTCTTGTGTACATTATTTTGGTCTGTTGGGTTTTGGGGTTGTGTCTTGTCTGTTGCCTAGTGTTTCTAACCTGTGTCATGTCTGTTTCCCCAGTGATCCTTCTGCATGTCAGTCTCTCTGTTTTCCCCTGCTCTCTCTCTCCCTGCCTGTGCCTCGTTACCCTGATTCCTGTCACCTGTGTTGCTCCCGCCCTGCTCGTTAGTCCGTGTACATATACCTGGTGTTTCTGTCTTGTCTTTGTCGGATCATTGTTAGTGCTTGTGCTCTGTGTCCCTCCTGTGAGTGAATTCCCTGTCTTGTTGAGTTTGGATTTTGGTTTGCTTTCTGGATTTTGGATTTGATTTGGTTATCTCTTGGACTTTGTTTTGGACTTGGTTAATCAGCTTAACTAACTTATTGTTCCTAACTTTTTAGGAGCATTAAGCAAGACATTAATGAACTCAGAAGGTTACAATGATGAGATCTCACATGTGACCTTCCATTTCTCCTATTGTAATCTCAATTCAGTATGTCTTATGTCTTATCCAAGCCTCAAACTCTGTTTCTCCTCATGTGCCTAAGGGGTTTTAGGAGCAACAATTCAGATTGGAGTGATCTCAAAAAGATATACAATTGAGATCTTAGTGCTTTCTCAAGAGTTAAAGAAAAGACTATTCTGAGCAAAAGATTAATCTTCTGGGAAAATCTAAAAATCACAAATGTACATAAAATTGTTTTGTCTCTCTTTGATTCTAACTGATTGTGACTGCTACACTAGTTTCTCTGTGCAACTGTCAGTGAAATGGAGCATACTGTACAATTTTTAGTTTTAAAGGTACCCTGTAAACTGTTAAGTACCTAAAAGTGCTATATAAATCTAATTTATTATTATTATAATGATTCTGGGGCTCAGTAAAACAGTTGAACTTCAAAGAGGAGTTTTCATATCAGACAAACGTTTATTTTATTGCAAGAGTGTTGATGGTGATTTGACTGAAGAAAATTCAAAGGGGACGTGCTCTGATTCCACTTATGTTTTCTATGATTTGTCCGTTCAGTGAGTTTGATGTCAGTATTGCAACGTCATATGGCTTGTTAGCAGTTTGAAAATAAACACATGGCCTGTTTGTGGAAATGCATTTGTGCAAGTGAGTCTATGGGGGAAGGTCACAGACAAGTATGTGACTCATTATGCTGTAAGGAGTCTTCACAGCACATAAATGAGGCCCTTACATAAGTTGGTCTTGGTGGAGGAGAACTGGGCTAGAGCGAAAAATAGAAACTATTAAAGAAACAGGAAATAACTATTTTACCACTACATTAAGGTGGTTTTAATGTTCTTGAATCTGGCTGTACGTGACTTCTGCAGTAGCAACTGTTCCCTCTGAAAAGTAGAAAATGTCCACTTACATTTGTGAGAGAGAAGATGATCAAACGATTCTGACCATCGAACAACTTCATCCGTTGATAATCTGATGGAGAGAAAGCCAAAGGAAACTGCCTGAGTAAGATGTTAACCAACCACTGTGTTTTCATGCATTTTTAACACAAGAAGGTACTGTATGTATTATTGAAGGGAATCCAAGTTTAATATATGATTAATCCTCAGCTCACAGTTGTTCTTCCGTTCAAGGCTGCAAAGTAATTGTAATACCTGGTCACATTTACCGAATGATCAAGGGAAACAATAGCTGTTTTATGAAGTGGCGAAAACATGTTGGGATAACATCCGTCTGAGAGATTATTAAAGAGATACATGAGTTACTGTACTACTCCACCTTTGCAGATGGTATATGGAACCTTGGGCTATTTGTGTTACACATTTTTTTTCAATAACAGTGTACAATGTTAATCTCAAACCACAAGTTTCTCCTAAAGTTTTTATGACATGATTATGCGTTCGAGCACCTTGCTGGGTTACTCTAAATAGGACTGGTTGCACTTAAATAGAGGGAAAAAACATTTTCTTAGCAACATTTAAAACCTCATGAGACTTTAACGTACCACCCACATTTTATGCATAGAATGACTTGTAAATATTTGCATATGAAGCCATTAATAAGCCTAATGACTGAGCTCATATCATGTTGATTATGGCAGTACATTGGCATAGATTTGCAAGAAAAAACACAAAAAAATGAAATGTCTTTTCTGTCAAAAGTTTTAATTAAATTCCATTACAAGAAAAAATCAATTTCAGTTCAAGTGTTTACGCTACATTTGGAATATTTTCAGCCCTTGCCTTCTGATCTCGACATACCCAGCACAGTGACAAGTCTCGTCGGTACACTCCACATCCTCATTTTCAGTGCTAATCATAATCCAGGCCCATCATGACAAATCCAACATTTGAAGATGGAAGTTTGACAGGTGAACACATTTTTAGCAAGATGTGAAGCATAGATAAAGACTGCGTGACACTTGCATGTGATGTTGCATGATGGATGCACTGGACCTGCAGAAGACAATGCGAATGAATACCCACTCTGGCAATTGGCTGTTACTAGCGGGAATAAGCCAACAGGAGTGTGTTTGATATGAACACCAAATTATAATGTTTAACTTTCTATCTAAAGCCCCTTTTGCGAATAATATAGGCCCTAATTCTGTTAACCTTGCTGCATTTTGTTTTGTTTGAAACCCCGCTGCTGTGGCCATCAAACAATAGGCGCTTCCTAACCGCCACGAGCACCTCAATTTCTTTGTGAGACATTTCCAGGTGGACTGTGACTTACAAAGGTTACCTGCAGGTGTGCATATACATGATTTTATGAATTAGATTTTTTGGGGAGATTTTTGTGCGCACTCTTTGTATGTAGTACTTTATTAAGTTTGATTTCAGTCTGATCCTGCAACAGCTGGAACAGACCCAAACAGCTGACCCAGTTGCGCTTATGCATAGGAATATTTAAGCTCTACGGCTGTGAAAATGTAGAACCAAAGGAAATGGTTGTTTGACTGTGAGGTAAAGAACTGAAACTATTCAAAATATAGCGTGCATATTCTTTTGGAGGGTGTCCTTGTAGGTGGCTAAAATACATTTTGCTGCTGACCCAATGCTCTGCTCCACCAAAGCAGTGATGCGCCGACCGACACCTACTGAAGGTAATAAACTGACTATGAACAAGTACCTCATACAGCCCCACTTAACAAAAATAACTATCCCTTTAAGACAACAGAAACTTTTGTGTTTTAATTTGTTACAAATTTGAAGTCCCACAGAAAAAGACTGCAAAAAGATTTTTTCACTCACTTCAGACACCTGGCGGTGGTTTCGTGAGCAGGAGGCAGGAACTCTGAGAAGTCACTGTAGGAGTCAGATTTATTGGACAGGCAGCCAAGTCTGGTCTTCATGATGCTGATCCTTCTGGAAAAAAAACACAATACTTAATGTTTTCTTCTGAAGGTATATCTCAGCATACAGCTAAAACCTTGTTACAAAGAAAACCTTCCATTTCTGCAGTGTATGCAGATGGTGACTTACGTGTGGGTGCGTGGATATGTTTACTTTAAACACACAAACAAAATACTTAATTTTTCCATTCGACTGAGGCAGAAGGTGGTTTATATACCTGGAGCTGGGTCTTGGTTTTTAGACTTGGAAAGTGCTACCCAAACAGAGCTGGGACCATCAGCAACAAACTGTTGTTTTGTGTATAGCTGCATAAATGTGACCCTAAAGTATAACTGGAAAATCAGAACTATGTTCATTTCATTTTCCTGGATAATTGAAGATTAAAGTGATAATAATGCTAATTGCTTGTATTCGTTAGTGTTTTCAGTTACTGCAATTACACAACCAACAACGCTTAAAAATGCATTTAATCTGTACGCTCGGGACTGTCTAGAAAACTGTTTTCATATTTTAGCAGTTGCTAAGGTGGCTAATGTTTTAACTTCATGTAGTTGGGCTGCCCCCTTAGATATTTAGACTATGACTAAATTCTTAAATGTTGTTGGGAGACCTGCTGAATAAACGGTTTGTAAGAGGCAAGATGCAGAGATAAGGCTAGCTGACTGGAGAGGACTGGATGGAGACAACAGGTGTAACTCCATATACAAAAAGTAGATTCATTACGGCTCTGCCTCATTCAGAAGGGAGTTTCAAACATCCCTGATACCCACATTAACATCCTGATAAGGTTTCCTGTTTGAGTGTAGAAGACCTATGTAATTCATATCTGCGACTGAGTTTTACAGAGGCTGAGATATGGTGGCAGCACTCTTTGAAATCTCTGGGGGGGTTCTATATTGTACATGTAGTAGATGTTCATCAAACTGATCATTGTGCTAGGACACAGCTGGCAACAGCTATTTAGTTTATACCTAAATATAATATTTCAAATAAAAATATACTAGGTTTATTATTATTTGTTGGCTATGGAACATTGCCAACTAAATGTGTATAATTTTTAAACTGGCCCTAAATTTTGATCACATTTTTTTTTTTGAACATACTAAATTTGACCTATATCCCCATCTCTCATCATAAGCTGCCTCATCTTATTTGGACACTACTGCTGTCATGAACTATTTGTCAGTGTTCCGCCTCTGGGACATATGTGTCACTCCAGATGGGACATGGTTGTAAAGATGCTACATTTAAGGCCATTTCTGTAAAAGTAGGTCTAACATTGGATTGATAGGCAGATACATTCAGGTGAAATTGTTCACACCTTACTACATGCCATGACAGAAGAAACTGAGGTGTAAAATTCATGAATGAACTGCTTCTAATTTTCCTTTTTGATGTCATTAAGCATAGATGTCTTATCCTTTTACAATAAACCAGTTATTGTCCTGTGATTTCCTAGTAAGATATAAGTGCTTTTTTTAGTAAATAATTAAAAATATTGTCCCCTTCCCTTCTCAAGATTACAATTTTGCTTTTGACACAGTTCGAAATTTTGGGAAATGCACTTTTTCTTCTCTGGCAGAGTGTTAGCTGAGAACATTGTGTTAAATATAAGGCTATAGCCAGCAGCTGGTTAGCTTAGCTTAAATCAAAACTGGAAATAGGTGGAAATGGCTACCCTGGCTCTGTCACAAGGTAACAGCGCCTCAAACGTTTACACGTTATATGTTGTTTGTTGAATTACAGAGTCAGGCTAACAGTTACCCCCCATTACCAAACTTTGTGCTAAGCTAAGCAAACCGCTGCTGGCTGCAGGTACAAGTTTACCATAGAGGCGTGAGATTTTTCAAAAAGTGTTCCTTTTAGTGGAGCATTGAGTTCATTTGTTAATAAAACCTCAAACAAGGTACCTCAAAAAGAGGACTTATGTGTTTTATACCTTGATGATGACACAAACCTACATTGCTAAATTTACATGATGCTGCATGGGCTTTATACAGTATATAATCTTTATTTAATCAGGTAATCTCAGATCAAGATCTCTTCTGCAAGAGGCCTGAGCATAGCAGAGGAAAAGAAAAACAAACATAGCTAGCCAAAACAAAATGACAAATACATGCAACAGTCAAACAATCAAAAGCATAAAGCAGAACATAGCCAGACATAACAACAGCACATACAGCATCAGACAATCACAGACGACCCTAACGAGATTTGAAGTTAGAAGTTTAAAATTAACTGGCTGGATGAGACATTCTAGTTTTAATATCCTCTGTTATTCATTCTGTTGTTTTGGATGCACTGGAGATATGATGCTTTTCCCAGAACCACCCATGTTGTGTATAAAATAGATGCACTGGACTGGAACAGTACTTTGTATGTGTCATCTATATGAGTCATAATCTCAAGGTGCAGTTCATTTGTTAATGATTAGTTATTTTCAGAGAGGTATGCCAAAATAACGGGCAGAGATGTTTTTGGTGTTTAGTGTTTAGCAAAGTTCACTAAGTGACTGAGGATTAAGTTTTACGTTCTTCATAGACTTGTGGAAGGTTATGAAAGAGTGTAAGGATGACAACCCTTACAGCAGTAGTGCGAACATCACTAACACTTACTCTGACTAATACAGGACGCATTGCTGTTCTTAAAGACCTAAAGCCAGGGTGGCTAAAATGTAAAGTTAAGGATGAAGTGCATGTAAAAGGTCATGAAAAATGCTGTGTGCTTACTGTTAGAGAAAAGGTCAGGGGATCGTTAAAATTAAGTGGACACCTCCTCTGGGGAACACGGTTGTTCTCAGTGACATTTAGTGGCTGTTCTGCTTTCTCACTTTAAGCTTAAAATGCTTAACCTTTATTATTCCATGACACCTGTGCAACTCCATCTGCCTTGTTGCTGAAAGCTGTAGTACAAAAAACGTGGATTGTCTTGCCTAGTTGATGGCTTCATCTTTGTCAAATTCCACCACTGAGTTATGCTTTTTAAGCATCTTCCTTCAAATGATGCCATTGTGTAGGCTTTCCCATTCATGGTTTGCATAATTAGATAATAAGAGATAGCGATAAGCAAAAATTAGAGGTTATTTCACACAGATTGTAAATGCGTAACTTGGGAGTAGAAATCACCATTCAACAATGTATTGAGGTTGAATTTGTATGTGTGTCACATGTGCCTTTTTCAGCAGACAAGGTCATCAAGTGAAGATGAGGAGAGACGTGGACATATTGTGATAGGTCTGTTTGGTGTTTGTCAATAACATAATAACAGACCTCTCTCTCCTCCTTCTTCTCTCTTTGCCTCTCCTCCTCTGTTTTGACAATGTTGTATCTCTCTGGCTGTTGTGAGCTGCATTGTTCGTCTGCAGTATGGTGCAGACACGTGCTGCTTCTGAGCTATTTATAAAATTCCCTGACAAATCTATGTAGTCAGGATCAAGCAGTGCGTGTTCTATTCAGCCATGCAGCAAGGCCGGCTCCTGGAGGAAAGAGGCTAAAAAAAGCAACAGCACTCTAATGTCTGAGATACACACAAGTATGCCTCATGAATCTATAAGTACAGACAACATCCGTTAGACCTCCAGTATCAGAGATGCCCATTTGGGTTGGTGGATTAAAAAGCTAGTGTGTATAAAAATCTTCATTGATGTTACCTAACTTGGTGCAATGCAGATTTTCAGATTCCCCTCCATGTCCTAATTTCCGGACGCTGACAGAAGAAACCCTGCAGTTGTATGTGTATTAGCTGGCTTGCTGCAAAGTGATTATGAACTGTGGGTTAGCATAATAATGAATAGATCAGATTGATCTGCACAGTGCAAATTCAAATTAATATGCTCTGCAACATCTTCACGTAAAAACTGTGGTCTTAGGTTTAATTTAGGAGTTTCAGTATTTTTCCACATTCAAATTCAACCACTGTAAGTAAGTTATGCATACTGTGGTAAAACCCAAATTTTCTTGGTGCCAGTAAGTGGGATAAAAAAGGAATAGATGTATACTGTACATAAATGCATGCATGGGTGCTCAGGAGCGCATATCTGTACTGATGTTAGAAGCAAAAGGACGGAGACCGTGTGTATGTGACGTCATTTCAAGTTAAAAGAAGTACATCACAGGTCACGTCCCTGCTCTCGTTCCTGTTGAGTGCAAGTAAAAATAGCAGCTTGTCAAGTTACATTTTTGGACGTTTAGAGTCACGCTCAATTAAAGCAGATCACGTTTTCGTCCTAGATCTAGGGCAATCTCCCACCATACGTCATTTTTTTTTAAATATAGCACTATATTGTGTTCATATAGAAAGAAATGGTTCAACACTATAGGCTAAATATGCTTCATTTTCTTTCAAGGTTGATATCATAAGATTGAACTCTAATATATGTTTTATAAGTTATAAGCTATAAATACCATAAAGCCTGTACGCCTTTGGCCTTGCTTCATCCAAAGGTAAAAAAAATTCACCTGCCAGCAAATCTATAGTTTGATAACCAACATGTCATTTGTTGAATCTGTACAAAAAACAAGGTTAAAGCTTGTTAGCTTAAGCTTTACAGTACAGACATGAGTGGTATTATGTTCTCATCTAACTCTTGGAAAGACAGCAAATAAACTTCTTTTTTTAAATTAAATATTCATTGCAAAACAGTTCACAAATGGTTGGAAATGTTCTGTCTAATATGTCTATCTATCTAACAATCTACTCCATAATCACTGGACCTGTCCTGTATTACTACAGCTTCACTTATCAGTAGCTGTCCCTCACATATCCATTCATTAATTTTAATTCACAAACTAGTTAATTAGTTCACTCACTGTCTGCCCTCTCCTCATTTTCTCACACACTAAAAGAGGGTAATTTGCTTGTCTTGAACCCCTGAGCTGTGTCCAGTGCTTTGCTTCTATGACTCTGTGTACTGATTCTTTTTTTTTTTTTAAGAGAATACTAGGTCAGAACAGTCAACCAACTAAGAAGGAATAAAAGTCCTCAGGGAAAAAGAGATGCACATATTGCATTTCTTCCAGTATCTTGAGTGGGTCAGTGCTACAGTAAATAAAAGAAACACTATCATGTTATAGGTCGGATTTATTTTGTGCTACATGTACAACAGATATAATAAAAGAAAGAAAAAAATGCCAGCTGAGGTAACTGTCATGCAACAGACAAGGATGTTTAAAGCCTAAAGTACTAGACATTTCTCAAATCTAAATGCAAACAAGGACAAAATTTTCAATGTGTAATCAAATTCATCTAACTTTCACTCTCTGTTCATTCCAAGACACATTTTTAGCTGTTTTCAGGCTAATTAGGATGATCTGTGAATCACATGGCAAATTATCCAGAGCAGCAATTCAGCTTTGGCAAATCCAGACATGTCCTTTTCCTTTTTACAGCCAAGTTTGAGATTTCGGACTTGAGTCACAAGAGCACAACTGTGGTCTTGCACTTGTGTGTTTGCATGTGTGTATTTGTGCGTACCCTACCCCGAGAGCGGAAGCCAGACTGCCTACAGAAGTGTGTGTCAGACCATCTGATGTGTTGTCACCATTAGGAACAACAGAAGGAGGAATCATGGCTGATTTGGGGTTTATTTCTGTCCTGGCAGATGTCTGTAGTGCTCGGCTGGCTCAGGTAGGTTTCAGGACAAGACAATCCACAACACACTTTGCCCAGAGGAGCTGCTAGATGCCACTCTGATCTGGAAACGCCTGCCGCTACAAACACCACTGCTTCTCACAGACTTGTCTCCTTGTGCCCATGTGTTGTTGTTGTCTTGCAAGACAATTCAGTACAAAGGCAAAACGTTATGGTGAGTGTTGATAAAAGTGAAAATGATGAGTCTTTTCTGACACATCAACAGATCTTTTAAAAGGGAGTGTTTTATATTCCTACATGTATTTTCCCTGTGTCAGAGGACACTGATGTTTACAGTAAACAGAGTCCTGTTGTGTCAAGGCCAGCTCAGAAAATGCTTCAGGGAATATACAGTGTAGAGATGCAAAATACTTGGAGTCAGATGTATACAAATATAATAGAGGATTAAAAAAACAAAGTGCAGTTTGCAAAACAATTTATTTTTTTAAAATTCAAATTACTGTGTGGTAAATGTTTTATGATTTTTAAATTTTACATTAGAGGCATCATTTTATGTCAGTTTGTGATGGTTTCATTTTATCCTCTACTGTGAAGTAGTTTGTAAAGTCTGTTTCAATAACAGTGCTATAAACCGAATCCTTAAATATCTTTTTGACAATTTATAACAAATATTGAGATATCACCACAGACAATGGCTTACAGGTACTTGTATGATGAATTATTTAACAGGCGCTATGTATAGCCACCGCTGTGACTAATAGTGGCACTTACAGCTGTTCTGACATTTTTGGATAACCTCACCCATGTGGCACAATCTGTAAAATTCCACTTCTCTTCATTGACAGGTGCAACAAGTGGCAGAGCAGGAAGAAGGCTTGATATACACACAGGTGATTAAGAATGTATCTGCATTCATTTAAAAACAAAATGAATGAACTCTTGTTATGCACAGGAGTGCATAGCTTCAAGGTGTTTCTAACATTATGTCCTCCTCCAATTAAATACTGTCCGAAATGGAATATTAGAAAAGCAATTCAGTGTGATATATAAACTTAAAACTTTTGACTAGTGAATCATGTTCCTTACCATACACCATGTACCATAACTTTGCAGTTCCTCACTCCTCTGAGGCCTCCTGTCATGATACCCAACTACATTGCTCATTTCAATGGTCTGTTAGGTCAGTCTGGGATAAAGCTGCTTAGGGGCTTTTCAGCACACGCTGGTAATATTTTCATCTACTTTCTACTCAGAAAGGTACACTCATGTCCTGTTAGATTAATGCCACTCCCCTGCCAGGCAGGACCTCCTCTAGCTATTTATTTTGTATTAACTTAATCTGTGTCCAGTCCACAAGCTTCAGCAGCTTATAATTTAATCTCTAAAAGAAAATAAATGCATTGGGGAAGCTTTTCCAGGTTCATGGTACATTATCTATCTCTGCAGCGTGTTTAGCAACCTGAGAAACATTGCCCATCTGCGCTACAAATATTACTATGTAATTTTATCCTCTTTCCACGAAATAAACTCTGTTCATTTGGATTAATGTTCCTCTCTTGCCTGCAGGTGTTCTGCTATTGCCACTTTTTTGTATCAGAAGTGCACTGACTAAAAGCTTGTAAAGCCTGAAATCATTTTTGCAAGAATTATAATTCACTAATACGAAATATTATGAGACATGTACACCAGTTTATTTTCCATTGAGACAAGTGTAGAATATAAAATGTGCTCATTAAATTAGTGTAGCTTGGACCAGGCAAAAAGAGTGAAGTAGCTTGGGTTGTGAGATGTTTTTGATTTTTCCATCCATGCACCTACTGTATACTAAATTTTCTTTATGCTTATTCACGGGGTGCTAGAGAGTGTCTGAGCATCAGATGAAACACATGATACACCCTGTAGCCGGTCTACTTTTTTCACAGGAAAATTTCCTTCAAGGTCTTTTGTTTATCTTCACACAGATGTAAAATCAACACCTGGCATACAACATATGTGATGATCAAGGTATCAAACAACAAAATAAAAGTTTGAAGTCCCTTCAAGCTACACATAAAATAAATGGTAAAATATGGTAACATAAAATAAAACAATATATACAGTTATTTATATACAAACATGCACCCAGGAAATTAGTCTTTAGTGCATTTTTTGAATTTGCAAATATGTAAACAGTTACAACAAGTTGCAACAAGATAGGGCTTGGTGATGATAATATGGCTTTCATCTTCTCATAAAAAGGATTCTTTTGCTCTGTTGGCTTGGTACATGGTCCACCCAGTAAGTGCTTGATGATGGAGCAGGTCTCTGTAATGATATGGTCACAACAGTCTCTGATTTCCCGTTGCTTGGCCAACCTGGCTCCTATCCTGGCTCCTCTCTTTCCTCTCCTCTGGGACAATCACAGCACCTGCCATGGTGCCTGGTCTGGTTATCCAGTGTCTCAAGCTCCGCTGCTTTTTAATCCAAACCCTAGAGCCCTTATCCGTTGACTGTATTTCTGTCATGTAATACGTTTATCGCAATAAAGTCGGAACAAAAAAACAAAAAAGTTGCAGAGTTTGAAGGAGCTGCAACTGTATGGCCAACACAATAATAAAGATGAATGATGATAATGATGAATGATTATAATCACTGCAAAGAATGGAGGTAGCTGGCAAAATTAAATTAATTCATAATATAATAGGCTATATAATCTTGTATGGGTAATACATGCTTGTTTTATTATTACTATGTACAGTACATCTGATAAAGAGTAGTATTTGGGGTTTTGGACACTCATGTAAGCATCTGGTTTATAAACAGACAAACAAACTGTACAAACTGTTGTCAGATCATATGGCGGTCGGCGGTGTAGAGGGGAAATAACTGGGCAACTTGGGACACAATAATGATGATTCAATCTTGATAAAGAAATTACTGGTCTCTGTTAATGATTAAATGAGAGTTTGTTCATTAATAACTGTCATTACTCTAGTATGCATGAATGTGATAAGCCAAGCAATGGCATCACATTGTCACAGCCCTCCTGCTGTGACTCCTACTGAGTGACATTTGGTATGTGAATGAATGTGTTTTGATTTATTTTTGCATTTTGGGATGTCTGCTGTGTGCATAGTGGGTCTTGGTTTGTGTCTGTCTCTCTGTGTCCTGTTTCCTCTCACATGCTCTGGAGGGAGTTGGTGGCCTTGGTTCCTGTGCTCCCCTGTGTGCACCTTCTCACACCGGGCTCAACTTGCCACCCTGCACACCTGAGGCCTGTACTATGAAGGGGATCTGACCTACTCAGGTTTGACGTGGTATTATCAAGGAATGTCAGGGTTAACAAACTGACAGCCTACATTGTTGTTAAATAGTTGTATGATGGTGACGAAGATGATAGTTATTTTGGTGTCAACCTAAATGGAGTTGTGCAGATTGCATAAAAGGGACATGTTTGGAATGCACAACGATAATATCAGAGTATGAAGAGTATAAAGAAACTAAATTCATGGCTAACTTTACAGTGGTCTTGTTGTAACTCTCTATTTTGTCTTGTTTAAAAAAATACAAATCCGTGAGAGAGGGGTAGGCTAACAATCAGATAAAGACAAAGTGGTACATTTATTGGTGAAAAAAATCACAAATCTACAAATAAAAAAGCTCTCTAAAAACATTTTTTTGTCAAACCACATCGCTTTATTTTGCAAGGCTGCGACATCACACCACAGATTCCACTGCCGTGTATTATGACAGCAGTGGAATATCAAAAGGATTTAGCAATGAGAAGGTACTCATGAATTTTGCCCACCATATTATCATTTGCTCTGAGAATTTCTGAGTTTCGTTCTTGTAAATTTATCACTTTCACCTCAGATTATTCCTTGATTTACCACGCCTCCTATTTTTTGGACACGTAAAAAAGTCAGTCTAAATAGGCCTTAATAGGCCATTTAACATAATTCAATTACACACATGGATAACATCTCAGAAATTGACCTGTTAATGAATTGATCTCTCCTCTAAGTCACAGAGGTTGCAGGGCTACCTGTATGAATGTAATGCTGTATGAATGTGTTAAGAATAACCTCATTCTAACAAACATTTTAGCTGCAACCCTAGTGGAAAGCGTACATTGCCTTGACAGCATACCTCGGGTAAATCTTATCCACCTTTCCTAGTGTGTATGGAGGACGGATTCTGACATAAAGGGAAATAAATACAAAAACAAATGAATGCTCAATAAATAAATAAGCATCTGATTAAATGCACAAACAATACACTAAATAATAAATGTAGGCAGTTATTAAATGAGAAATAAATGTATTTATCTCTTTTGATTATTGTTTATTCACCTTTGTGATAATTACCATACATATTTATTGTCCGTTATAATCTTCAACTTTATTTATTTTACTTATATATTTATTAATGTGTGTGTGTGTGTGTTCAATATTTTGACTGCTTTATTCTTCCTTTGCATTTCTACCCTATTTATTTATGAGGTATTTCTGCCTCATTATGCAAATGAGGAGGGGCTGTGTCTCAAGGGGTCAACTTGTCGCTTATTGGTGGATCAGTCAGACAACAGAGGTCAACTCTAAACTCAAACAACAAGCAGAAGAACACAAAACACAGAAGTAAAGTTAGCCGTTGTTTGTGAGAAGCACACAGCCAGCTAGTAGCAAAACTCACCTGCCGTCAGCCCTGACTAACTACTTTTTTGAGTTTGAGTACTGGTCACAAGCCTAGCACATCCGGTTTTAACATTTATGTACAAGTCAGTTTCTGGATAACATAGACGATATTTAACCTTAGCTATATTGAAGCATCCCAATTAACCATCCCAAATTAACAAATTCAACCACAGTCAATGGCAAAACCTAATCAGTGTTTCATAGCTACTGTCACAATATTTTATAGAATATTTTCTGTTAAATCTTTATAATCTGTATTAAAGACCTGTTGTGCATCTTCGCTTTAACCTCAGACAAATCTCAAAACTGATTGTGCTTGAAGCAAAGGCCAAGTATTTGACTCACAGCTAGAGCTATGTCAGATTACAGTCAAGTAAATCTGCTTGTCACTGGCTGGACAGAACTATTAAAAGCACATGCGTGCCAGGGGTGTTCAGGAAGATAAGGGCACATCATTGACTTGCATCAGCTTCTGGAGAACATTTTGCTTGGTGATAAAATTAGAGCTTGTCATCTACTGTAGGCTATATCTAAACATGATGGGATGTGACTGGACAGAATGGGCTTTTGTATGGTCCAGAATTTTTTGACTGTGGTAGTGTTAGGATAAGAAAAGTAACAATGAACTGCTGGAATTTTTTTTGTGAGTTTGGGCTGTGGAGAAGAAATATACATGTAAACCAGAGATTTTTAATGTTGGATCAAAGTTTACACAACAAAGATGGAGTTCTGTTCAGCTACAAGAAGTCTGGAAGGAACTGATCAATCCTGTGACTGACTAAAGAAAAGCAAAATGGCTGTCATGTTTGTAAACATCCAGGCTATTTGCAGTGGATTAGCACATCCAACCAGTCACCCTAAACACCATGCCTAGTAGTTTTGAAATCTGGACCTGTGCTTTGCTGCTTCCAGCTTTAACTGCTCATTGCCACAGACTGAGTGCATCGTTCCTATCACTCATCATGCCTTTAGCCATTTATGTAATCAGTTTGTTCCAGGGATTTATTTTGCATTGCAGAAAGTGGCTCCATTCCTAGGCATGTCGCTCTGTCTACTAAAGGCATTGCTCTTGAGTAGAATTTGTAAATTGTGTTGTCATATGCATGTAGCAAGAACACAATGCAATGCAAATGCATTACTGTAGCTCAACACGCAAGTGAGCACTTGCTTACTTGCTTGAATCACCACATGCGGTGCACACTGTGACACTGGACCCAGAATCAATTAGCTCTGCATGTTCCTGCCTTAGCTGCTGTATGTGCCTTGTTTGTCAAAGTTCAAAACTGATTTAATTATTTAGTGATATCTAACCATGCAGACAGAGTCTTGGTTTTATTTAACTAGATTTTTAATAATCTACATCTGAGATTTCTGCTGCCCCCTGAATACAATGGCAGTGGATGTAATTTGGAAACAAAAAATCCCATTGAAAACAGAAAGCAGCATGTGCTGTAAATTAACAAAATTAGATTTACCTTTATTGTATTGCGTGGAATCTCAAATCCCAGGCCAACCTGGTCTGAATACTAACCACTGTGCATTAGCAAATAATGATGATAAAATGTGGGGAATGTATAATGCTGGATTATGCTATATTGCTTTATTTTTGGGTTTTCTGCCTCACAGTTAACAGCAGGAACAGGCAGAAAAGGTGGGGGGAGAGCAGGGGGATGACATAAACAAAGGTCCCTGGCTGGGCCTTTACGATGCTGTAGAGACTGTAAAGGCCTTTGAGGCAAGTTTGTGGTAATGTGCTACATGAAAGTTTTAATAAAATTGACTTGACTTATATTAAGTATCTCCAAACTGCTCACAACACAAAATTGTCATATTGAGCATAAAAATGTGAGTATATATTCACTGTCAGTATATTTATATTTGCTTTCCAATCTGTTCTTGGTAACTTGTGCTCAATTAAAAGATCAATACAATTTTGATATGTACGGCGTATAGGAAGCTATGGCCAGTAGTAGAGTTTAATGCAGATACTGAAAGCAGGGGGAATCAGATAGCCTGGCCCTGTCAAACAATAACAAAATCCTCCTACCAGTACCTAATGCTCTAATTAACGCTTCACAAGATATGATAAGCATCATTGTTGCTGACATATAGAGATAGTGGAGTAGAAGGGTTTAAAACTGAAACACCTGAGTGTTATGGAACGGTCTGGATACACCTTAGCCTGAGGTGGCTCTTCAAAGCCCTACTCTCTTTGATAGCTCTGGAGAGTGACATTTACTGGACTGAAAAGTCCTCAGAGCTTTCAGCTTGTGGGAGGTGGGAGGGTGTGAACTGATTTTCAATAGTTCTCACAGGAAACGTTACTGAAAGCATGCTTGAAAATCTCTCAGGTAGAAATTTAGACATGCAGCCACACAAAGTGTACACAAAAACCCATAAAAATTAGCTTGGTGATGAGAGAACACTCTCGTATTTCTTCCCTGATCACTGTTTCCAATATCAACCACACAGACGTCAAATCACTTAATCATCTGTGTTTTCCCTGATTTAACTGTAAGCCTCAATTCAAAGCGGCAGATAATAATCAGCCCCATGAACCATTAAGAATGACAAATTCCACGTAATGCCAAGATCTCCCTGGCCACAGCAGAATTACATAACACTGCCATCCAATAAATGAATATGGATCATTTACCTTGAGTCCGGTGAGTGCGAGAGCTGCTGGACTCTTTCTCCCCTTCTTTTTTATCACTGCCTATCCCCAACGTGAGTTATGGCAAAACGCAGCCTCCGTCTAGCCAATGCTGGTATGTATTTGTATGAATCTGCACAGCTCAGGAAGATATCTAGTGTTTCTGATGCCAGCGAGTAGGAGCTACACGCGGCATGCTCAATGGTGTGAAATTGTTGGGGAGAGAGCAGCTGAGATGGATAGAGGGAGAGGCAGCGGGGGTGGAATCAGAGAGCGACAGAGAGTGAGAGGGCTTTGTTTGCACAGGGAACTCTCCAAGGACAACCCGAGCACATCTGTGAAGTGGAGATGTGCTGTTCAGTAAAATTGCGGTAGAAGAGATAGAAACATAAACGTGTAGCCCTGGGGGTGTTGGGGTAGGATGTAGATATTTGCAATAAGGCTGCTCAAGGCTGGAAACTGAAGTGATATAATTAACACATCTGCTTTTATTCAGCACTAAAAGAACTAAGTGAATAATCAAATGACATTCGTGTCTGACAATTTTGAAAATGAAAAGTAATGTATCAAGCAAAATGTACATTTACTGGTTCCATCGTCCCAAATGTGGTGATTTTCAGCTATTGTCTCATTGTGAATTTAATGTTTTGAGGGTTTCAACTCTTAAGTGGACAAAGCAAGCTACTTGATAATGTTAACTTGGCTCTCAGAAAGTTTTTATAAACTAAAGTATTAAATGGAAATTGAATTGTGTAAATAATCATTAGTACATGTGACAGAAAAAGGGAAGAATCTCACGAGGATAAAGACTATAAAATGGACTTAATTAATGAGCAAAACTAAGTATTTCACTGATTATGATAAACAGTATACTGCTATGTCTAGAAGCACATACCACAATACATTCTCTACATTCAGACACTTCTGCATAAACATCCATGCTAGTTTACAATTTTACACAAATGTAGAGTTTTGTAGCAAACTACATACATAAATTAAAATTTATTCTGCAAAACAATGTTTGTGTCATACATGTAAAGAAAAACATAAAAGTAAGCTTGTCTGTACTTTGTCTGCATTTGTGCACAGATGGATGTCACAAAACGCAGCATTTATAGTTTTCACATGCTGGTACTCAGAATGTAACATGAAACATGAAAATTTTTTATTATTTTTGTTACAGCAAGCTTATAGTTTCTCTCACAGTATCTCTCACTCATCTTAATGTTATGTGATTTACTGAAATTGCACATGCACAAAGACAAATCATATACGGATCACATTTGCATTTTTTTGTATCCCAAAACATATTTAAGATGGTATGTGAGAATTCAAGGAGAATGAAGAAGATATGATCTGCAAGGAGCTGAGAGTGTGGAGGAGGTGGCCTGGCAGAGGACAGATAATTCTTGCCACTGAATAGACAACAAAGTGTTACATAAAATCACACACACACAAAAACAAACACACACTGCCTACACACACATGTTCTAAGTCTCCTTTTGGCTCTCTCTCCTCCTCAGTTTCACACATGCACACATACGCTATTACAGAGTTAAAGCTGCAGAAGGGAATTCTTTTAAAATAATTTGTCATATTTGCTGAAACTGTCACTATATCCTGACAGTAGACCATGAGACAGATAATCTGTAAAAAAGAAAAATCAGGTTTCTTCCAACAGCTCCTAATGACAATAACAAGAATTCACTGCTCCCTGAAGAAACCAACCAATCAGAGCCAAGAGCAGTCTCTAACGAAGTGTCAGTTACTGCTTGTGCACATGCTGCGCAGTTTCCCTCCTCGCACATGTTCTCACTCAGTCAAGTTCAATATCTTCAGTGCAGCTTCAAGAACAGTCAATAACAGCGTACAGTAGAAAACAGACACGTGACCATTGTGCTCATTAGGTTCGATGCCATGGTGCTCATATCGACGAGTGGCAAAGAGGCATGATGACAAACAGTGGAGAATAACTTTTGAAGGGGGATAGTGGTGTACTTGTCTCTCATCCAGCTGTTAGACGTTGTTGCAGGTGCCTCTAATGCCTGGGGCAACCTGCCCCGGGCTGCGAAGTGTTGGGGGGCTGTCTTTGAGAAGACAAATCTTGGGGAGAGGGACCAGGGTCTTGGCGGGACTCTTGCTGTGGAGAGCGAGCACTATGGGCACAAGGTTTCAAACGGCAGCCGCCTCCTGCTTGTGAGTTTGGTGGGCGGGGCTTAGCTGAGTGATACGAGCAGCAGAGAGAGATGCCAAAGGTTTTGTATCCTTTGTTCATTTGCTACCAACTGCAGCTTTAAGGCTTGGGGTGGTAGTGTAAAGTTAACTTGAGTAATTTACAATTATAAATAAAGGAAATTAAATAAAGACAGAAAATTTGCAGGCTTGATTTTACAAATGCTATCTCACATTTCACCAATATCTTCACACAATCAGCACAACAGAAATCACCGTGGACTAAACTGTGGACCACTTGCATTGCTTTCACACAAAAGGCATTCATGTTTTCTCACTCAAACGTTACCACCACAAAAACTCTGTATTTACACTCTGTTTTGCACATCTTTACATACTATTTTAAAAACTAACATAACTGAACTCCTAATTGGGAAACTGATTGCCTGTGTTCATTCCTTAATGACCTCTATTAAAGACTTGTGCCAGATGAGGAAAGGGGTCAAGTGAGGTGGACTCCAGAAGGTTTTGTAATAATTGGGATGATGTGGCGTTTCGCAGTTTGCTTCTGTCACAGAGTGGTTAACAGCCCATCCCACAATGGTGTCACTTTTCCTTCCACCTTCCACACCAATCCTCAACCCCATAGAAGAACTCTTTTCCTCATGGAGGTGAAAAGTTTATGACCACCAACCACATGATCTCTCTCTCCCTCTTTGACGCAATAAATGCTTGATGTCTGGACATATGCAGATGGATGCCAGGGATGGATCAGGCTTGCAAAAAGACTCTTTGCCAGAGGGACTGCAAGAGAGAACACCAGGTGCGATGTGGATGAAAACTCCTGGAGTGTATTGCAGCATTTCTGTCACTGTAAATGAATTGTTGTTCAGGGAAGTTTCACTGAGAGAAAGCCTCTATTTGAAAAATTAATTAAAAGATAATCTTACAATTGACAATATCGAAACATATTGTAGTTCTGCGTGTTACTGATTTTATTGGTCATTTTATATGAGAAAATGACAATTTGCTACTATTAGCATACAAATAATGTCAGTGTTTGGGTACAAGAGTTGATTCTGAGATGTGAATGAAGTGTTTTGATTGGATTAGTGCGTGTTGAATGTTGCATGTTGGTAAAGAAAACTGTGCTAACTTATATAGAGAATATAACTTATATAGGAATAAAGAATGTGATTTAGAAATTGTAAGAAAAATTGAATAATGGCCGTTATCAATATCGTAACACTACTGTATTTTGTACTTGTACTGAGAGTCCCAATTAAGGTTGTGCATATGCAGGCACGGCCACTTCAGTTTACACTCACAAGATTTATCTGACAGCTTATGTTACGAATAGTCTATAGTGTTGGAATGAAATATGATTATATATGTGAAATGCAACACGTGAATTAATAGGAGTAACATGTAAGGACAGTCAGAGATAAAGTTCTTTATTACCTGTAGTGATGTTCCTAGGCAGAATGCTAATTCCATTAGATGAAAATGTTTGTTTAAAGGCTGTTTAAGGAATCCCCAGAATTAATGAGAATTTGATATGGTCTGATACCTACTGAGAGGGATATTACTGAGTGGGAAATGTAATGAACTGAAATTCCTACAGTGATGGTACTATGAAGGCTTCGAAGAAGACTGGGGCTGTTGTTTGTTTTTAACATGGTCAAGAAGTTCGTTAAAACTTCCTTTAGTATGGATTTTCCATAGTTGTTTTAAATATTATTAAGATGTCAGAAGCTTGTAACCACTTTGACATCAAGTCTATAATATTGTAGTCTAATTTATTCTCATGCATGCTGCTCAAAGTAATCTCAGCTCTTCTGGCAGCAGCACAATGTCTCTCTGTATCCAGTCGCGCCAGGAGTTACTATGGCCATGGGGACACTCTGAAACTTTGCAAACCCACCCTCCACCCAGTGACATGAAATATCTGCCACTGTGAAGAAAAGAGAAAAAAATAGTTGGTGATTGTTTCCGGTCAGTAGTGACACAGCTGTAGAAAAGCATGGGTTCTCCATTAAGCCTCATTTTCCAGTCTCAGCTGCCAATTATGACAAATGTATCCACTGAATCACCCATTATGAGGTAAAATAGAAAAACACCGTACAAAAAGCAAATGTCAATGTCAACATTCTCAGCTCAGAAAGGAAATTGTGCTCACATGAGCTCTTTCAATTAAAGTTTGCACAATTCTACTTTTCGCTGCCTGCTAATGTCATCCAGCGAACATAACAGTGAGCAGAACCTGAATCTATGCGTGATTCAAAACTCTTTTCAAACGTGAGGAAGCAGGCCACAAAGGGAGAGTGATGAAAAATGTTCGCCCACATAGTTGATCAGTGATGTGTGACCTTCATGACGCGGCAGCTGGAGAACTGCTTGTATTGTAGATTTCTCAGTCAGACACCATCTTTGTCTCTCTGTCTCCCTGAATGACTAATCGGAAATCCTCTGCCGGAAGCAAAAATTTTGCACGTCCTTACTTCATCACATAATTTGTCTTTCACATTGTCTGGCATGCACAGTCTCCCAGCTTTGTTTGGCATTTAACACATTTCAAATACCACTTATTGTCTGAAGACTAGACCTTTATGAAGGAAGATCATAAAATAATTTCTTGCTTCCTGTTGATCAACGCCTTAAAAATTTAAACCAATTCATAATTTATAAAAAATGATTTTACATCGTTTTACAATTGTGTGTCCTGCAGTATTGGATAACAAATCCACTACTGCAGGATAAAGGTTGTAAGCAGTTATATTCACTGTGCGTAGTGGTAGATCATTCTTTTTGTCAGTTGGTCCACCACTTTGGTCCAAACTGAAATCTCAACTGTTGGACTGACATTTATGGTTGAATCCTAATAACTTTGGTGATCTGTTGACTTTGCAACCATGAGACTGACATTTCTGGTTTTAAGTGAAATATCAAAAATAACTTTTTATAATACTTTGGTTTATGAGCAAATACCTGTCAAACTCCTGACATTATACAAAATCATCATTCCAAGAAAGAACTGTCATGAATTGACATCAATCCATTAACCTTTTCCAGTGTAAAGGTCCGGATTGTAATCTTAATAATGTATTTATCACTATCTAGCATATCAGTGATCCTCGACAACAGAAGAAATTTGACTTAAAATGTAGTACATTTTTTAAGAAATCTGAAAAGAGACAACTCTATTTCACTTAATTTATCTAACAGGGGAAGCACAAACTAACATCAATGTGATGTAACCATAAACTATTTTAATCTGCAATCCATGAGTAGATTTTATGTATTGCAACTGTCATGCATGGTGGTCCTAATGCTTTTAATTTATAGGCTTGTAAAAATAAAAACCTATTCAGTTAAATTAGCTTGTACCAGTAAGAAATGTTCTTAGTGTAAGGCTATTTTGTGACTTCCAAAATACATAATATGGCTTCTTTTGACTATTGACTTTCATTTGACATTCACAGAGCAATGTCTGGCAGGTTTATCGGATGCTAATTTCCTCCAAATCTCCTCCATCCATGTTCCAGCGTTTCCCCTTCAGTGTTTATGACCTTCATCTTCATTTGTTATGGCTTACACATTGAAGAGAGTCATTATATCCTACACAAGGAGGAGAGTTAAAGAACTGCTCAAATGGGTTCCAGGATGTAATAATACCCTTGGTACACCTGTATAATCCAAAATCAGTGTCCCCAGGCCTAAATATATTCACCCTGTTAGTCACTGTTACGTCTGTCTCCATGATTATCTCAGGGTATTAGATTTAATTTTACGGCTTCTACATTAATCTTTCTCCCCTTTCACTTTGTTTTTTGCACAGATGGCCATAATTTAAACCCCCAGAGTGTACCACATCATTTGAAATAGTCTGATCTCTCATTTAATTATACTTAAGAGTCCATATATTGTGACACAAAATTATGAATATTACATACTTTGGTAGTCAGCTGGGATTGGCTCCAGCCCCCACGACCCTGTACACAGGATAAGCGGTTGACGATGGATTGATGGATTGATGGATGGATTGATGGATGGATGGATGGACAAATTTTGGGACACAGAAGATCAGTAGTACATCAGAGCAAATGCACTCAATAGTGCATTTGTGCTAAGAGTTGCTTCATGCCTATATGAGGAAATCTTCAATAGGAATTTCCAGGTTATCAACATACCGTCCACCATCATAAATATTTAGTAGGAATTTTTAAGGTTGAGGGTACCCCTATCTGTCAAGGTGGCAAGCAGGGCTGTGGCTGACTCAGATTTTTCCAAATGGCTTCATAAAGGTTATTGAAAAACACTCTGATGTCATTGTGTTTACTGTAAGTTCACCAAACCCATTCCAGAGAGAACTGAGCCTCCAATGTCACAAAAACACGTGTTGACCGTGACAGTGCGGTGACTTATAGTGAAACAGAATATGTATGCAAGAGAGATTATCCACGTGGCCTGTCTGCTCTGCTGACCACTGACTTTGCACCGTGTGTGTGTTTATGCTCAGCCCCAACACAGAAAGCAAGATTTCTATTTCCAAATAGGGTTGTTGATAGTGAGTTTACAGCCTTTTGGATTTTAATGTGAGACACAGGACCATACCTGTCAACATCACTGCAGTTTCTTGCATACCTTCGGTAGCAACGTGGCACATTCATGAACACGCTTTAGTAACTCCGTCAAACAGCTATATGCGGTCTACACCTATAAAACACAGATTTTTAAAATCTTTGTTCTCCAACATTTCCACCCACCACACCTCCCTCACATTGCTTTTTGATCACCTATTAGATTAGGAGGATGATGAGGGAGAAAGACCTCAAACGCATTCTTTGGAAATGTAAACAAAGGTTTTGCAAATTGACATCCAAACACGCAGACTCTGCACGAGCCAGGAGATAACCATTAAGTGTGGTTTTACATTATGAATCACAATTGATTGAATAATTTTAGTAAAGAATCTAGCATGAATTGATAAAAACCTCACACTTACTAATGTTAGCTAGGGAGCTTGGTAGCCCGCTAGTGGCCATACTATCTTGCTTGCTAGTTAAAATGTTAGCCTGTGTAGCTTGTTTGTTAGGTAGTGTGATATAGCTAGCTATTTAGCTTGCTACCTAGCTCACCCAACTTGTATAATTACCTGTGAACAATTTCCAGTTTGGTACAGATAGTCTTGACCTTTAAAAAATGCAGCCACAAGCTGTTCTGGCTGCTGTTTACACAGTGCAGCCGCATGACATCATTAGGGGATAGTGGAGTGATTTGAGAGAAGTTAAGCCACCCCTTGTTTCTAGGCAACCATGGACAAAATTGGACATGTGACCACACATTTTTTAAGAGTCATCCATTTTCCTCACTCTGGAGATGGAGAAAGGCCAATAAGTGGTCAGCACATTTAATTAAAAAAAACACAACTGTTTTTTTGCCATTCTAAGTGATTTACCGTAAAACTTCAATTAATAACCCAGTTACCCAATAGGCTATCCAGTTTACTGGCTTGGTGTGGGTACACATTTTGTCAAATAATCACAGGTCTTGATTGGATGCCTGCTCTGTTTTTTATGGAAGTTCTTTGGATGTATAAAACCTCTTAAAGCTAGCTTAAGAGCTAGTTCTAAGCTACTTAGATTGTGCATACAAATATTAATGTTTAAACCTTTGTCAATATAGACATGTTTCACATTGAATCATTTTAATTCTACACAATTAAATTGTTCGGTTCATATTACAGAAACAACAAACCTCAAAGACCCATTTACCAGCATGGTAAACTTGAGAGATGAAAAAATGCTCTTAACCTTGCCCTCCTGACGGAGCCGCAGGAGCTCCTACGGAAGCAGGCTATTTCCGGGGTCCTCTGAGGAAGGGGCTCCCCTTTACTCCCCTTACTTTCTGTTCAGGAAGAAAACGGGAGGCATGAGTGCCATCCTTGATCATAACTGGGAAATTAATGGAATAATTGTTTAAATATTGTGTAAATATCTTAGCAAAATATAATGGCCCAATGGGTCTTGCATCTAACAGTTATAAAAGGCACTGACAAGGTAAGAGGCACTGTGGCAGCTCCAAGCTCTGTAGCCAAACAGCAAACATTTCTGGCTGTTTAACAGTTTTGTGTGGGAGGAATAGAAAATTCTACTGATACTGATACAGACTTTTCCAGAAGGAAAAGGATGGTGGTGTATGATCAGAGACTAAAGGACAACTTAAAAATCAGTGATAACATTGTTACTAAACTGAAACATTTTGATTTGATGATATTTTCACTAAATTAGAGAGAAGATTTCATGCCTGCTATCGATTTTACAATGAAGCATACTGTTTCAATTTAATTATAGGGGCCTTGTGTAGGTTTAGCAGCCTCTAGTGGTGAGGTTTCATATTGCAACCACTACCTTCACAAGCGTGTACGCAGGTTCACAGCATCACACAAAATGCTGGAAATTCAAGTAAACTCCCACGGCAACAAGACGGTAATATTTTTGTCAGCTTTATGTTGAACTAATTCATGCTCGTTGCATTATAATGTTACACTGACTGCATTTAGCAGACATGCTACGTTAGCCTGATCCTTCTCAATAACTTTTGTGTATCTTTCAGGCTAAACTCAAGACTATAAAATAATACCGGTACACAGGATAGTAATATGGATTCCGTTAGCGGTTAATGTAATGTGACAAGCCATTTAACTATAGTATTATCAAAATAGATAACATTAGCAGCTTGTTGCATTAGCTGGCAAGCTAACATTATCTAACATGAGCCAACTAAAACACAAGACTACAATATATTTCACATACTTTCCAATAATGTTAGCTTATCGGTCCAGTTTTTATATCCAAAACAAAGAGGAAGTGACTCAAACACCTTTCCGATGTTGACCATGTTTTTGGAAGCTCAGGACCGTCCATGAACATCAAAGCCTACATAGACCAATACTTTCTGCGGAAAATCCAATCTCATTTCTTCACATAACAAGCAGCATAGTGACTGTTGCAAGCAACCTAGAAAGCAGACAAATGGTTCATTTTTATGTGAGCTTACAACTTCTACACAAATAAGCAATAAAAAAATGATTAATTTAAATAAAGTACTACATATAGCCCCTTTAGGAGCTTACATAGCATATTTTTAGAAGTCAATAATAATAAAAAATGTATTAGTAAAGTATATTTTATATTTAATAAAGTTTTTGATGCATGTAAACATGAAAACCAGATAAAATAACAAATTTGGTTGAAAGTTGAAAACCCATGCATCAGGCAAAATATTAATACATTAAGATATAAATTGCATTTTTCATTAGGACTTTTCAATAAATCCATCCCAAGTTTTCGTCATTTTTTTTTCTCTCAGGAGAGTGAATGATGACTGTATGACCTCGATGAACTGCAACTTCATTTTCTGAACAGCTGATAGTGTGATACTAAGGGGATGCAGGTATAAACCTGCTTCCTTGTTTTATCTGACAACATTGTATATAGTCAGCATATTCCTTTGACAGACAGACTGATGACCACAATTGAATACACTGTACACACCCTTTCCAGCTATGAATGAGTGCGGGTTTATGTGGAAGCTTGAATTCACATGAATAAGCATCTATTCCTTGAAATGCTCCTCGAGGAAGCATCACCTGTTGAAAAGAATAACACCCTCTAGACTACAAATTCAAGACATCTCCATTCTTATCCTAATGCCTGTCTGACAGCATAGGCAGATCAGTTTTTTGGAAATTCAAGTTAACATGACCTCAAATCAATACCAGGAATTAATTCTAAAAAGAGACACATTATACGATAGGACCTTGTCACAGAAGACATTTTGACCTGTCACAGCTGGAAAAGCACAAGTGTGAATAATGAAATTGATGATGGCTGAATGTCTGTTAGCTGCTTCAATTTCGGGGTTCTGGTACTGTGCATGCCGGCTCACGTTCACACTGACATGACTTAAGACACTTACTGTAAATAGAAAGGTGCCATTGTTAATGTAATTAGTAATACTTGAGCTTTTCCTAGTAAAACAAGTCAAAATGTTGTTTTCCTTGTTTAAAATGTCAAGGACCAATTCACCCCAAGAAACACCAATAATTTTATCAGTTATAACTAGTGGTATGCAGCTCTTAAATGTATATAATGGAGGTAAATAAAAGTTTAATTTGTCACGCTCATAAAATTAAAAATTTTCATTGTGTCTGTCAAGAATACATATAACATATATAAGGCTGACACCAAATAGTCAAGATTTGATGCTTCGATGGGCGGAGCCTGATTCGACTGTCAATCTCACACAGAGAGAGAGAGAGACAGAGAGAGAGAGAGAGAGAGAGAGAGAGATAATACTACTTTGAGATACATATTTAAAATAAGCACCTCCAGATCTTTAGTCTGTAGTGGTTAATTATACCTTTCCTATTATTTTTTTTCTTGTTTAAATAATTGATGTACATTTTGAATTGCTTTTGGTTATAACAAAGTAGATGTATATATTTGGAATGCAGGTTGATTATTTGTAAGCTTTTGATTTGTGGATAGGGGGTGGTTATTTTATTTCTTCCCACTCCTTTTCGAATATGTAATGGACTTTGACAAGAGTTTAAAAAGTCTTTGGCTGTAACAATTGTTAATTAATTTATTATTGTGTTATTTGTTTGTTTATTTGATTTAATTTTCTTGTCGGATGTTCTTTTTACATATATTTGAAATAAACATAATAAAAAAATGGATGTAAGTTCAACACATGCCTTGATTTCCAACTGTATGTGTGATTACTAGTATACTGTGATTCTATATTGTCTTCCCAACAGCCCATAATATGCAGACATTTAAACATTTAAATGGATCATGAGCTTACCACAATGAAAGGGTGGGTATCAAAATAGTAGTTTTAACAGCAATAAATTGGAATGGAAATGGCAAAAAGAAAACCCTTTTAGCTGAAGTACAATCAAATAGGACAAAGCTGTGTTTGAAACTGCCTATTATACTAGAGGTATATACTGATTTGGCCAAAATGTAGAATGTAGTATGCTAAAAAAAACAGATGACCTGTCTGCTTCGCCTACTGTAAAGCCTAGAGCGGTCACAACAAGTATTTTTTTTTCTTTTACCAATATGTATTTCATCAGGCAGTCTCAACAAGCACATGAAATAGCAAACAGCAGCATCTCTACCTCAGTAGTGGACAAAGACGAATATAACTTCTCTGTCCCTGATAACAGAAAATATAACTCAGTGTTAGATTTTTGCTATGTAAGTTGTGTGGTTTTCTTATTAACAGCTCGCTAAGGTTAATGTTCCTGTCTTTGTGATTTCAAACATTAGCTTTCCAGGCTTAACTTAAGCATTATGGCTTTATTATGTGTAGTAGGACAAATGCAGCTTAAATTAGATTAAATTAGAAAAATAAACGACTCGGCCTGGCCTAGCATAGTGTAAAATAAATCGATTTGTTTTATACTGCATACTACTAAAAGCATTGTGTAGAAGTTCATGTACTGCATACTAAAATCCTTGTAGCATGTAGTAGACGGTTCTGAATACAACCAAAGTCTACAGACGTGCTAACAAGCTCAAAGTGACAATGTTAACATGCTAATGTTAAAGCAATATTATGTATTTTTTCTATCTTACTATAACAGCTTCAAAATCATTTTGATGGTACACTGACTTCTAATCATGGTGAATGACATCACTATCACTTTGCCCCTCCAGCCCATGCAAGCTATGTCTGGCATGTAATTCTAAAATCCCGGGCAAGATTTCTGTCGTGAGAACAGTGTAATGCTTTACGGCATCAACAAAACTCTTAAGCAAGCAAGCTATGAGAAGAAGCAAAAGGTGTAGGATGTAAAAATAAATCGGATATCGGATTGTCTTTTACATGCCATGAACCAAAAGGATGCAGAACAGATGCAGAGCTCGTCTTCTTCCTGTTTGCTTGCTGTGTCTTGTGTTGTTGTGCTTGCTTCATGCTTGGCTATGTTAGCAAAGGTGTCACAATCAGGCAGAGGGTTCATAAACAGAGGTTTGGCCACTAGCTATGAATCTGAAGTTCATGTTAGCAAACTTACTAGTGAACACACTTGGACATTGGGAACATCACTGTAAGTGCTCTTGCGTTGGCTGTCTAGCTTTGTTGGCTAGCTTGCCACCCAAGTTTCAAGCAACGTGCTGCTGCTAGTGGAGAGCAGTGCCAGTGTCGTGTCGGAGCCAGGCGAGCTGGCAAAATAACCAGGCTCAGTAGCCTCTATGGAAATAACAGTTAATAGCAGAGGTGAACAGACAGAAGAAAACAAAACATATTTTTTGAGTATATTTAGTTAAGAAGGTATATATTATATATCTTGTTCATCATCTTAGTTTAGCCTGTTAGCATGCTAACATTTGCTAATTAGCACTAAAAACAAAGTAGGCTATAGCTAAGTAGGGAATACAAACCAAAGTATTTAAAACATTTAAATTTTGACCTGATGGTAGCGCTAAATGAAATGTTAAGGGATCACCATGTGAAAACAATTTGAGGGAAACATGAATGTATGTCCGAAATGTCATGGAAATCCATCCAGTGGTTGTTAGGATATTTCAATGTGGACCATGGTGGTGGACTGGCTGACTGACAGACTGACATTGCCATTCCAAGAGCCATGGCTAAAAATAAAAACACACAGAGTCAACTTTCCTACTACAGCCCAGTGACTGATAATTTACTTTGTCTTACCTGAACACAAAATCTCTTGTTTGCTCAGGTAAGCATCAGGGTGAGTTAAACAGGCACCCTCACTACTACTACTAAGAAAAGAATACACATTAACAAACAAAGCAAATATGCTACTGTACTCATTGTTACTGGAACCAAAATTTTTCTACGGACGCAAACAAGCACATAAATGCATCAATTTTAGCACAATTTAATTTGCTTTAGAACACAGCGACCCTTCCTTCAACCAGATGCACACCTGTTTTCACTATCTTTTAATGAGCAGATGACCTGCAGGAAAGTTAACTGATATATTCACTGACTATGAAAAAAAAATGGCTGAAATTACTTATTTACTGATACTGTTGAGTAAATTGCAATTAGATAAAAATTTCCCATCCTAATTTGGAGTTGCAAAGAAGCAGCCTCCTTACTATACATATGCAATCGTCTTAATGACAACACCAGACACAAGCACCAGACATGTCATCATCAAGATATGATCAATTAGCATGTGCAGCACATACAATATGCCAGCTTATCCTGCTAATAGCTGCCCCTGTTATCCATCTCAGAACCTTAATTATCTTACTGTTATAATTAAGAATTATAGGTCAGACGTGACTACACATGCCTCATCTGACCACTAGTCGAGAATCATTTCCATTTTCTTCTCTTTGCCCCACTGCTGTATGGTGTTTATGAATGAGGACAGAAATTGCTAATGTGCTAATATAAACTGGCATAATTAGAGCATCAGCTTTACACATCACCCACTGAGAATCACTGCACCGAAATGATTTTAACCAGGTCACTTTTCCTTGGAGGAAGATACAACACTTTTCAGGGGTGCCAACTTGTCACCTTTTGGCGAAAATCCCCATTTTGAATCCAAAAATGATTGTATAATGTCATTAACGTTGCTATTTTTGCCAATGGTTATAACATAAATTGAGCTCCTTAGCCAAAGTGACAACTAAACTTTAGCCCCTGATGGTTCCATTTTCTTGATGCTAAGATAGTATGTGTTGCTTGAGAAGAGGGCAAATGCCAAGCTCATTGAAACTAGTTATTACCCTCTGACAGTCTTAATTTAAATTGCAATGTTTTTAAAAAATGTATATCTAAGGTTTATTTTTTATTTGACCAAACAGCAGTTGCAATAGCTGTATAGAGCAAAAACACATTAATCTCTACTAGCCACACACACAAACATTAGTAGCTAGACAGAATCATAGCCTAAAAAACAAGTGCATCTGTTACCAGGCAACAATATTGCATCCAACAGTGTCCCTAACTCACCAAATGTATCCCCTAGCTTATTGTTGCCTGAGTATCAGAACATCAACAGTGAGCTTAGAGACATTTAGGAGGATTTTGAGTGGTGTAACAAAACCAGGAAGTATTTCTTTAACAGGGAAAGTGTTATTTTGATACTTACTGAATACAATGAGGTCAGGCTGTTTGTACTGGGGTAGGCAGCCTTCTAAGTACCAGTGTAAAAATGATAGTGCCTTCAATATTGATTGTATTTGTAGATTTTTTAAATCAATCAAAACCACAAGCAGCATACATAACACCCATTGTGGATCAGGTACACAAAAGTGAACACTTTTAAAATGCTTGTAGAGAAAGGAAAAAGAAACAAAATATTACATTTTTAGAAAGTATTGATTTAAGAATTATAAATGATATCATCAAAAGTGTCAATTGAACATGTAGCTTTGTCTTCAGTATTTGTCATGTTATTTATGCTAGTGAGTTACTTCAACTGCAATATTTATGGTGTCCTGATTTTAATTTACAATATAAGCCTCTATTTTACCAAATGATGATCATAATGGACTTTGAACTTCTCTACCACGATACCTAATGAGAAGTGCTGATCAAAAATACCGTTTATGAGCCTATTTGTCAATGTAACCACATGAAAAAGGGTAGCTGATTGTGATTTTGACAAATCTATCATAAAACTGCTATTTAACTGTTAAATATGTACACACAAATAGTTACTGCATTGTTCAACATTTCAGCATCTTAACTGAAAACACTTACAAGATTTGTAACTTTGAATGTCCAAACTCTGTATTAGTTGACTACTTTTGATAAACTAGTTATATTTACTTCAAAAAATAAACATAGATACAGAATGATCTAGTCTACATGTCTGTGGTCAGATTAATGCACCAAAGAGTGGCCATGTGGTGTAGTACTTATTTTATGTTGTGCAGATAGTGTCCTCTAGTGGCCCCATATAGGGTTTGCGCTATTATCACTATTTATATATATATATTTAGTCATAGCACGCCTGTAGTATCAATTAATTAGATCCCAATGAGGACAGACTGATAAATAATTCACAAGTCACTTTTTGATGCATTTAATATATTAATGTAAATGTACTGTGTCTCCAAACATTTTTTTCTGTTGCTGCTGATGTTGTAATTGATGACGGTTATGTTAAAAATCCTTGTTCTTTTGTGTCTCAGAGAGGCTTCACAGATGTGAGGTCTCTGGCAGGGCGTTGGCTCCTTCTGGCTGGATGCCCCCAGTGGGACGTTTCATATGGAGCAAAGTATACACACCTCTGACGGTGAACAGCACAGAAATGGCAGCAAAGTACGAGGCGTAGATAAGAAACTGAAAAGAAATGTGAGGATTACTTGCAGTGTGGATGAATTGTAAATTAATAAATTAATTTATCCAATGATTCCCTTCTGTCCTGTGGTCCGTCTCTCTCCGTATGCTCATGGAACGCCCTTTAAACAGCATCATTTTGTTCTGAAGCTTTTATGGCAATACTCCTAATTGTCTTTATTTTATTTATTTATTCAAATGCAGTTTCTTTAATTCTTAATTCCTACTACTCAATCTTCTACTTGCAATGTATTTAATAAAATAAACTCAAATCATCTCCTGAACTCAATGTTTGATTTGTGTGTACTGCATTACCTGCGAGGTGATGGTGAGCTGAAGAGACTTGGTGTTGATGACGATGGCGGTAAGGACACTCTGAAGGACCGTGCCCACAAAACTGTTCATGCCGAATACTAACGCATAGCGGCTCCTGTTCAGCATCTTGGCTATCTGAAAACTGAGATATACATACATTTTTTTCTTTATTTAACCAAATGATCTCACTGAAATTAAAAACCTCTTTTTCAAGAGTGACCTGACCAAAACGGCAGCAAATTGGCAGAACACAGCTATAGATACAGACACCTATACACCCACAACAGCAAAAAGGCATTCAACAAAGACTTTAAGATACACAAATAACCAGTAGAACTTTTAGACCACTTAATAGTACAATTTATACATTAGTTTAAAAGAGTCTGTTATTTTAAAAGCAGTGACAACAATTGGCATATAGTTCCAAGTCTTTAATCCAATGTTTAAATTCACCAAAGGAAATCAGATTTTTCCACTGTAAGTCAGTCTGCAATCTATTCCTTATAAAGGGAACAGAGGGACCAGAGCGTAAATTATGGGAACTGGTGTTGCATGACACATAGGTTCAAGGTTTGGAGGGGAGCATGTACCAAGGATAGACTTGTAAATAAAAGTCAGCTAATGTGTGTGCTAGAGTTGGGCAATGTCTTCAAAATTGGCACGCCAGTGTGTTTGCAGTGAGAAACCTTAGGTGTGTGTGTTTGTGTGTCTGAGTGTGGAGAAGTCAGAGGCAGGTGCAAGGCAAGTTTATTTTATAATAATAATAATAATAATAATAATAATAATATTTGTGGGGATTAAACTTGCTTTCACAGGACGGCATAATGTGAAAAATGTAGTTTTTTTTTACAGTCACTGGCGGCTCAATGTTGTGATGTCTGTCAACCATCTCCAATGGACGATGGTATCGACTATTGGCCCAACAGCTGTATGTGCCTCCTCATTGATAATGGGGGCTAGTTTGTCATTTTGTACATCAGTACAATTGTTGTGTAAATGCTTTACATCTAATCACAAATCTCAGTGCACTATGGTAGATAGTATCTCTTCCTGGTTGTCAAAGAAAAAAGCCCTTATTTCTAAAATAAAATCCTATTTTTAGGCTTTTGAGAGTTGATCATCAATTAAAATACCCAACTATTTGTACTTTGGGCTTGTTCAATCTGTTAAGCGTAGTTTTCTCAACATTCAAAACTAGCTTTAGCTGTTACAGTTGTACCTGAACAGTGTTAAAAGCAGATTGTAAATAGGTCATTAAGATAACAATGTAAATGAGCCTGTGGGATGTCTTGACCCAAGCTATTAAATTAAATAGTAAATAACAATTACACAGTGATGACTTAAATCATTAGAAAATACATCACAGTGACTCTTAAAATCATCTGACACAGAACATGACCAGTCTCAATTTAAATCTCTAAAATAATGTCACTGTAGTCAAGTTAATATAAAAATTGCATCACGTTTGTACCAGAAACAGCAGAAAAGGGGTCTGTAACAGCCAATAACAGTAACAATGATGTGTAAATGGCTATTAGAGATTTAATGCTAAAATCTCAAACTGTTCAATAGTAAAGTAAGAAAATAAGACCCTGGTGATACAATTTAGTCTTAACAGTAAGCAACAGCAACGACACCCTCCTTCTTTAGACGACCACAATGGAGGTCCTTATCTAAAGTAGATTTTTTTAAAGCAAGGTTTCAGAGATTACCTGGACATCTGCATCTGTTTGGATAACCTATGCCCTGGCCAAGTCAATTTTTGGTATGAAAATACATTTAGATGAAATACATACATATATAAACAAAAAGCAAAAATTCTATCAGATGGGCAACCCTGGAACAAGATCTTGTCAAATAGGCATCAGAGGTCTAATTTGTGCCAGTTTATGAGTCCTTGACATGAAAAAGTTTAAGAACCACTGGTCTATACCACCTTATTTATAGCAAAACCAACCTGAATCAACTGGATGATGGCATACAAAAGGCACCAAAGTCAGTAGAACAGATCATATGGGGACAATGAATGTCTACTAAATTTAGTGCCAATCGATCAACTAGATGTTGAGGTATTTCACTGGATAAGTAAAAATATTGACTGCATGGGGATACTGGGGACATGGGTATCTCTAACAAATGTCATGTTAATTCACCCAATATTTGTCAAGACATTACAGTTAAAAGTAAAAATGTCAACCTCATGGAGGTAGGCTACTAGAGGAAAAGTAAGGGGATTCAGCCTCCAGGACTGACATCAGGTTGTTGTGATATTTCAACTTAAACCGATCTGGCTCAAATTATTTGACTGAAAGTTTTTTTACTAAATGGCAGACAGCGTGGACACAGTGGGGCCGCTTGGTAAAATCCTACCTGATGAAATTGGTAGCCGCCACAACGCCCCAGGTGAGGCACATATGCAAAAAATGCTATACTGTCTATATATTATATAGCTAACCCCTCGGTTTGACTTGGTGCTTAGCAGCGTAGAAGTGTTCTCATATTGGGCTCTGTCACTTTAAGAGGGTAACCTCTGACCCTGAAGCCTCCGATTCGTCTATGTAGATGCCAATCACGTTTCTAAAATTGTGACTGGTTAAGGGGCGGGACTAACAGGCCGAGCAGATCGTAATTACGGGTTAGCCTGCAGCAGTCAGTGTGTGTGTTTTCTCTGGAGGTAGCGACCAGCTGCTGAAGACAGAAAAGTGTAATTTAATTAATATATAGAGACAGTTAGTAGCCTGGCTACTTTATGATACGTTTGTCACACTGCTACACCATTTTGTGTATTGTACTGTGTGTGAGAGCTATGAGCCTGTAGATAGCAACACGTTAGCACCTTCGCTAACAGCAAGCTAATGTTCTACTTTCCCACTGACAGCGCGTGCGACATGATGAGCACCTCTAGCTTTGAGGGAGACCATCCTGTGACTGCCTTTATCTTCATCTTTCTGAGAGGATTGCAAAACACGAGAACAGCGAGTCATCTGGATGTTGCTGTGCTTAAACTGGGCTTAACTGTATTTGGAAGGGTAAACATCGCTGCCCAACAGGCCTCCATTGAGCAGCAAAACAACAGCTTGGTGACAGTCGGAGCTCAGTGAAGGTCATAACGTTTATTAAACTCCGTGGAAAATGTGAAACAGCACTGCGGGGCCACAATAAGTCGGGGGACTCCAGAGTCATCCAGAAGTTTGCCCGGAGGAAAAACTGCGGCCTTTCTCCTGAAGTGAGCCTTCAGCTGTGGTGAGTGAAAGCATCTTTTATCATTCTGACTTTGCTGCTGGTCTGTGCATTGGCCAAATTGTTGTGCTGGATGGATTGATACTGGGCTATGCATCACGGATGTTGTCATTATGTTGTTGCATAGCCGCTTTCATACTGCTTTATTATCTGAGATGATTATGCCAGTATGCCTTATATGAAAGGTACAGAGCGCGGAAGAGATGTATGTTGGCGAACAGTGTTTCCGTTACCATTGCAGGATCTCTGAAATCTCTGAAAGGGTCTGGTTCCCTAAAACCTTGTCTGCGAGTGTCATGTTGACTTTAGTGGTGTTGAGCTCACTGCTGCTTGGTTATGGACCTGTAGGCTAATTTTTTCTGAGCTTGGTTGTGTCTGTAAATATCGCATTGATTTGTGACAGTGGTGTAAATTGTGTGCACTCCTCTCATTCTCTCTTGTTAAGTGTTTTGTGGAGCCATGCTATTTGTTGACACAATAGCAAGGTAGAGTATTGTAGTTTGACTGGTATCTATGTTTTGAAATGCTTTGTGCACCACCGTTTTTAGATAATACAACACTGGTCAATTCTGTAGTTAAAAAATGGGATATTTCAAGAATAACTATTCTAGTTGTTAGGTAACAAGAATAACGTTTGTAACAAGAATATGGTAAAAAAAATAATTACACAACTCTCTACAGACACATATTGTATTTTTCAATTAAACTATTATATAGTCTAATATGAAAGAAAAATATCTATGCCCTGTGATGTCTGATCTTGAGATCCAACTTTGAGTAGGCTTGTTCCCATACAGATACATAACACATTAACTCAAAATGTTAACTGAACTTGTTTAAGTCTATGGACATTAGACAATTAGTAACATTATCTGTGAAAAAAGAAACAAAAATATGATTTAAGGAATCAGAAACGATATACTTTGAAGGAGTATTCAATTAGTCTATATACTGTGTAATATAATTCCTGAAATGCAGTTGTGGCTCCATCTGGCCACCCCTAGGAAGATTTTCTGGGGGTGCCACTGCATGGACAAGATAGATGTGAGTCCTAATGAAGGAAAATACCCCAGGCTGACAGCAACCAGAATAATTCTTTTAACTTTTGGTGTTAGTGGTGGTTCTAATTGATTTATGTCACGCCCAGGGTGGAAAACTTTACAGTATTAAGACTGACTGAAGACCAAATTACTCAGGAAAGTCCAAATAAAAATTTACTCCAAACAACACAAAGGGTGTGTAAGCAGTTCAGTGTTAACTGTGTTACAACAACATTAAATATGGTTAGGATGTGTTTGGAGATTTAGAACACTCTCCATTCACAGAACCATAACAATCCAAAATGGCTCACTAGGCACATCTAGGCTTGTTTAAAACACAGAGCGTGTGTGGTTTTGGTGCATTTGTGGCATCTTATATTTAAATTCTACACAGTAGACTTATGACTGTATTTATACTGATACATGTGCATACGTATTTGGCTGCAGACATATCCATAATGTATTCTTACGTGCAGATGGTGGTGAGCTGCATGTAAACTGTTTTGAACAGGAAGAAGCTTGCGTAGCTGATCCAGATGTTGTTAGTCAGATCCATTAGGAATACAGACCCAGTGATCAGGAATGTGAAAACCCCCAGGACCAGTTCCCCCCACACAGACCACTCCAGAGACACGTGTCCCACAGCAACAGTGGCTGCAGCTCCTAGTGTAGAAACAATCACTGTGTGAGTCAGTGCATTACTTAGTACAATGCACAAACTATTATAACTGCTGATATTTAATATCTGATTAGTGGTTACATTATTTAGTTTAGGCATATTGTGGGTATTGTTCTAATTCTTGAATTCTTGTAATGTTTATAGGAATTCTTAATTCACCACAATACAGTGACACAATGAAACTGCTAAATAAACGTGTACCGTAATTACATTACATCTGGATGACAACATAAAAATAACATATAAAAAATAAGAGTGTTAGAGAATAATCACACAAAAATTAAAACAAATTGTAAAGTACAAGATAGTTTATCTCAGCTTTTTTTTGTGGGGGGGCTGTTGGCACCTTTAGGCATTTGATATGACTTTGCCCTGATGTTAAAAGGTTCTGAAAATATGTTACTGATTTAACTAACAAATGTACAGATGTCCTTCTGTCCAGCAAGAAAAAAACCCACTTCAGAATATGGAAAAGCAAATACACTGTCTTATTACGTCTGCATTTGTTGAAGTAAAACGAACAATCTGAACAAACTGGGAAATACAGAAAAAGGACTGTAACATTATGGATAAGTGTCTCAAAGAGTAAATTAACTTGCGATGGAGTATCAACAATGAAATAGAAAGCTGCAGTATTGCAGTATTGGGAACAGACTGTATAATTTCATTTAGGAATTAAGATAATAGACAGAAGGCCCTTATGGTTAATATATGTAGTGTGTGTGACGAATGTGTCTATACAGTATGTCATGTAATTTATTAGTCTTTGAAATTAATTTATGAAAATTTGCTTCACACTTCTTCCCTCACAGCAATACCACCAGCTGCTTTAATTTTCACTGTATCACATGATCTTTCAAAGAGTCACTTTTGAAATATTATAGAGAAAATGTTTTCTGTTACTATTTACTAAAATCATTAACTAGTTGAAAGTGACGTTTTTCATTTCAGCCACAGGGTGGCACAGTGTACCCCTGATACATCACTAGACTCCTTTCACCAGATATGAAGGAGATATGAGTCCTTTATCCCTGTGGCTGGATAGAAAGTCACGGACCCCAGACACTGAATCTTTTGAGCATTGACTATTTTAGGACACTTGTCTCCCTGTTTTCTTCATCTGCTCCATTCTCCTCTCCTTTGACAATCATTCTGCTTTTGTCTCACTCTACATCTCAGACTCTCACATTATTTTAATTTGCTTGCTACATTTGCACCACACATTCTAACTAATTAGCGCTGCCTTCTAAAACATTTCTTGTAATTTCTGATGGTTAAATAAAAACTAAAGTTGCATAAAAACTAAAGTCACATTCACTGAGGTTAGTGTAAATCCCTCAGAGTCCTCAGAGACATGGATCCATTCCCGCAGAGCTCTTTATCCACTCGACTATGAAGGAGGGGCTGGGTAGAACTGCTTTACTCTTGTAAATGTGTAGGCTACATTTCCATTGATTGCTTGTCCATTCATGGTCAATCAGCGCTAATAATCCAACATGGAAACCACCCTGGCCAGTCTATGTATTTAACATGTACTTGATGTACTTGATCAGTTCCCTGACTCTGATAAGCAGAGGAGGGTCAAATGGAGACTGAATAATTAAACCATTTTCCACTGCAGTGTCAATTGGAGGCTTAGCGGGTTCAGCAGAAGTAAGCCATACAGCTTCATTCAGAGGGATAAACAATGCAGCTGGGCTCTACAGTATGTTCAGACATTGCAACTTCATGCTTAATACCAAGTTGTTGCCCATATCTATTGTTGGTTTAATTGGATTTATTTTTTTCTGTAATTTAACCCATTTATCTGACAGCAAGGGTAACATAGTGTAAAGAGAGTTGAAATTGTGACTATATTTAAAATCCTGTCCCTTATACAGTTACATGTATATACTACTAAATTGTTGTGTGACAGAGAGAAGAAAAGTAACTGCTCCCTAGAATACGTGCAATAGCAAAGATTTATCCAGTCCAGGAACTGTGGGGAGGTGAATGGATAGCAGGATTGCAGATAGTGGGCATGCTAAGTGCAGGACCTAACCTTAAAACTCTTATCACCAGACAGGAATGTCCCTATTAGGTGATTCTGCAAAACCTCAGATTAAAAAAATGAAAATAATCAGCAGGGGTCAAGATATCCTGACTTTTAGTCCCTAGTATGAATCAAGCTCCAAAAACACTGGATTCTATTTACCATGATATGATATACTATCCATGAATGTCAACGTCTTTCATAGTGTTGAAAATATCGGGTCTTCAATGAGTTAACCCTGGCGGCATCTTCAGTTTCACTGTGGTTGTTTTGAAGGTTCAAACACAAGCTGCAAGTCACACTGAACCATTATGTAACATGTGCAGCGCAGATCGGGAAAAATATGTGACCTAATGCTGTGTTTTGCTTTTTACACTGATTAGATAACATCATACTGTATGTGTGCTGTATGTGGAAGAGTACATTGAATTTGCAGACTTAGAGCTCCAGTGTGTGGCCTAAATCTAAACCGAAATATATTCAACATGGACTTTCATGCCAAATTAAATGGAAAACCTTGGACATCCCTGACCTGGGGAAGGAAATGTCCTGACTGAAAATATGTTCTGAATACATTATAAAGTGACTTAAATATTCTGAATAAATTATCCATTGACTATGTTTGAAGTGTAAATCACTTGTAATTACTGCTTTAGAACACAGATAAATAGTTGGGTCGATGTGCCCTGTAACTCCCTCTCCTTGAAAATAATACTGTATAAAACACTATAACTGAACATAACTCAGTTTGTTCTGCATACACATTTGGTTTTATCTTAATACTAATGAGTTACTAAAAAATGTTGTTTTGAAGCTCCAGGACATACAGTAATAAAATGCTGAATATGAAAATAGTAAATTATGTTGTGCTCTTCTCCCATATTTTATCATGTTGGTAATCCATATTCATATTTCCCCTATCAGTTTCCACCAGGTTTTTTCCTCAGGGATGTTTTCTAAGTGTGGAACAGAGAAAATACAACAGGAATCTTTGGGGAAATATCAGACATGGGCCCTACAGCTTGACTGCATGTTGGGCAGAACCATTTACAAGTGAAAGGCATACAGCTGGATGTGGTTTACACAGAGTAATTGCCTTTGGTTTCTGGGGAATACAGGAATGTATCAGTACTATAATCAATAAAAGTGCACTGGCTGGACGGCAGCAGCTGCTATACCCATCTGGGGATGAGATCAGGCAATTAAATAGTCTAATTAATGCTGCTCCTATTGTCTGCAGTGCTTTGGGGATTGTGAAATACTGATAGTAGAAAAACGATTGTGTTTTCTTTCTGTCTATTTATTCAATTATTTTTTTTGTAGTGGAATGTGTACAACACCTATAAGTTTTAATGAAAATGTTTGGACTTGTTTGTAGAACAACACCAGTTCTGTTAATCTGGATTCACGGTTAATCAGTTTTCGGATTTTGCACAAGAATTCCTGTTGGGTTTGGAGCAACAGAATCAAACTGTCAATATTGTGAAATGTGGGCAGTAGCAACGTTTTTCCCCCCACTAATAATTTTTTCAGAGAAAAAGAAAAGCTAATGATAATCAAAGGAGGAAGAACTATTCAGATCCTAGTATTGAGATCAATAGATCAACATTTTGGGAAACATCCTTATTCACTTTCCTTCCAAGAGTCAATTGAGCAGATCAATACCACTGTAACAAAACAAAATCCATCTACCAGCACCTCAGTTTACTAATTAACACGTCATGCCTTTTTTGTTTAATCTGCACAAAAAGACTAAAGACTAAAACCAGCCTGTTGTGGTTTTACAGAGACTCATGTGCCCGTCTATTTCTTGGCCAGGAGAAGTAACTTCCTGAAGTCTTGTCATCACCATTAGGTTGCCAGGCAACTGGCTTATGTCAAGAGTTATGTTATTGGATTTTTATTAATGATGTATTAATGTAAGCAGCATTTTAATGTTGTAGCTTTTATGAGGTGGCACACATAACATACAAATAATATCTATAGGAGTGCCTCATATTGTATAAGATGATCATATGTTTTGTGTAGGAAAAATAACTATTAACTATAGTTGTCAGACAGCTAAGTAAAAAGTACAACATTTTCTTCAAAATCTATTGGATTAGCTGCTAAATACTCCACCGTGTTTACCAGCTACTTGGTATCTTTGTTTGTATGCTGTTTGTTGCTGGGCAAGTTTCACACAGAGCTTTCTGCTGCGGTTGGAAACTATGCTGATGAGATCACTGAGACAGAACCAAATCATTACGTTTGTGGGCCAGAAAAAACAAAACAATGAGCTAAAAATATGATAAGACGCTCCATAGAGCTGAGGGGACCTGCAGATAATTATCTGTGGGTTCATCACTTCGATAAACCTTTTTCATGTAACATATAGTAATTTGACCCATCGTTCATATTTTAAAAAAAACATTAAAGTAGGTTTAAGTAAATGTCCACATTCACTTCCTACTACTGGATGGAAAAGATCATACTGAGGAAGCAAAACAAATCAGTGGTACATTAGTTACCTGACAATGTGCTGATGGCATCCACCCCCCCGTTGTAGGCTGTGAAGTTGTGAGGCTGCATATAAACCCAGAGGAGCTGGACGTAGCCTGTAACCTGGGTAAAGCCGCATCTCCCAGAAGCTGACCATATGCAGAAGAAGAGCACAGCCGCAGAAGAATAACATTTCTTACAGTCCGATATAAGCCTTCTGAAGACCCAAAAAACCTGCTTGCCAGCCATTATGCCCTTTACCCAGATAGAGAGATCCAGGATTTCAGAGTCATGATTGTCCTCACCTGAGTTTCCCTGTTGTGCAGAATATGTTCCCTTAAGAAATAACCTGGACTTCGGCATGGGCAGGAAAAAGGAGGTTATTAGTGATACAGAGACAGAAATGAGGGTCACAATAGCTAAGCAATACAAGGACACACCACCCAAAGACACTAGCAGTTGTGCCAGCAGGGCACCAACAGCGTAGCCCAGCAGTGTGGCCCCCCTGACGTAACTGGTCACTCTCTGGTAATAGCTGGGCAGCACCATGCTGTAAATGTAGGAGAAATAAGCCACATCTGCTGCCGTGGCAGTGCTGTAACAGAAGAAAGCCAACTGAGCCGAGTGGACTCCCGAGCCAACTAGTAACAGCAGAAATGCTGTGACATAGGTGAGCCCCTGGAGGATGATTACAGGCTTATACCTGAGGAAGTCTGTCACCAGGAGGATCGGGATGAGGAGAACCAGACTGGAGTAAGTCCACACAGGAATCACTTGTCTAGTTACCTGGATATGGAGGAAGGCAGACAAAGAACTAATTAATTTTTAAATACCTGCTGAAGGCAAGAATCTGTGACAGATGCAGCTCCATATCTATTCATTGTCAATGGAACATTATTTCTGCATGCACATGATGGAACAGGCTGCAGCATGAATGATGTGACAAGTTGATACATATTAATATTATGCAAAAAAGCTCAATGGCTGAAAGCCAGGTCTATTTAAGCAAAATATGGTTGTTTTTTGTGTTCACTTTGCTTTGACTGAAATAATATTCAAAGATAGTTTTTTATGGCACTTGCACAATTTCAAAACGGCAACCTACTGTACATCTAACCTCCTGAGTAATTTTCTCCCTGTACAGCAGGTTTCAACGTTACCCTGTCAGAAACGCCTCCAATAACAAAGTAACAACAAAGACTAAAGTTAATAGTAATGTTTAAACTTTATTTAAGAAAATCAATCAGAACAACCCAACAGTGTGTCATAGATGAACATTGCATATCGAAAATAGAATGACATTCCCCCGTCCTTCACACCAGGGACGGACTCGTTAACTATTAATTTAGCCGCTTCCATCATCAGCTCAGGAACAAACGATGTGTTTAATACTAGTTGCTAGATTTACAGTACAAGCCTGACGTGGCATTTTACTTGCTCCAGGCAATCATGTAATCTTTATTGTTGAGCCCTGCATAGTAGTCTTTATTGACCAGTCTGCAATCGACGCGCTGGATTCAGATTGCCTGCAAGCACAAGGGATTCATAAAAGATGCATGCTTGTAATCCAGTGCAATTTTATCTCATTGATATTAGCCTCACTCCTTACTGTTAGCAATGTTTACAACCTATCAGAACTGTAATAAGTTACCTCTAATGCAAACCGAACATTTCCCATGACTGCTGCTGTGAAGTGTGCAACTAGCCATTTCCATCAGCGGATAATTTAAAATTTTTGCATGGGAGTAATGGAACAAGAAGAGATGGGAGTGTTCATCTCCAACTTAGCAAGGTCCGACCTTAATACCTCAGGCTGCTAGTAGTCTTCCCTAAAAAAACAACTACACTGTACACTTTGAGCACACCTTGGTATATGTGTAGTCACTCTAGTATCAAATATACTTTGTTAAATTTGTGGGGTCTGCGCTTGTTCACAGAATTAGTTGATATCTATAGCTTCATTTGAAATCTCAGAAGCCACTCAGGACCTCAGGTTGAAAAGGTAATTTGCATCACACATGGCTGAGCATCGAATGAGTACACCTTGAGTGTACCTGCCATAATTTGTGTGAACAAAGCAGCTCTCATCCTGCCTTGTGCATCACAGAGGTGTGAAGGACCCCATTTAGTTTTTCTCTATGCCACCATGTGAGGAAGGTTGAAGTAGATGCTCTCCTGTTCTCCTCAATTTGTACCAAACTTTTACCTCAAGAGAATAGAAGGATACTATATCTTATATACCGTAATCTTTAAAGAGTTAAACTAAAAAATTGCTAAAATGGTTAGCAGAAATGTAGAGATGGTTTTGCAGTGTGATTACAAGCCATACTGAAAACCCAGTTAGAACGTAGAAATGAGGCAGGACACAGCAAAAGTATCTTGAAATGAAGGACCCAACACCCAACCCAGCCACAGCCTGTTCACGCTGCTGCCATCTGGCAAGAGATACAGAAGTATAAGCTAACTAGGGCAACGATTAGTTTTGTTTGTTTTCTTTGTTTTGTTTTGTGTGATAAAGCCTGGTTGTTCTCTTGGAGCAGCCTCTCCATAGTTCTTTGCATTCTTGGTTTTGAGGTCTCATGGATGGTGCTGGCTTAGAGAATGCTCTTTTAGTTTCGTTAGCAAACACGCTAAGTGCAATAGTAAACCAGTGAAATATAGGAGTAGCCTGTCTTGTCGTCTTCCCTGTTGTTTGTTTCCCCATGGCGTTGAAACAAATGTTCATTCTTAATACTAAACCTTGTTCACTTAATGGTAGCATTAGCTAGGCTGTGTGTTGGACATAAGTCATTTAGTTGAAAGATATTTAATTAATTAAATGGCTTAGTTAGGGATAGGGGTTGACAAAAATAATCATGACTAGTTGACTAATCGAATAAATAATTAGCAGATTGGTTGAATAAGAAAATAATTATTAGTTGCAGCCCTACCGCTAACATACCACAAGACTAAAGTAGCTTCTTCCCTAAGGCTGTCAGACTCCTTTCTGTCACCCATCTACTGTATATCATTTTCTATGTAACTTTTGTTTTTTGAGTAGCATAAAAGGTGCTTCAACTTAATGTCAATATACATCCCTGTGTTGGAAAATGATGAATAAATAAATCTGTCTTGTTTTCTAAAGGTATTTATAGTCCCTAGAGAATAAATATAATATTTCTGGTAATGTGATCTTTCCTCTACTGCCATTTACACAGACAAGTGAGTTGTGGATAACGGTGCACACAGAGAAGCTGATGCCCGCACCCTTTTAAATCTCTATAACAAGTCCTTCTGTTCTGAGCATCAAGCAAGATGATTCATTGATCCAGCTCCTGCCAGGAGGTGGGTTCAAAATGGAAACAAAATAAGAAGTAAATGTTACACTAATAATTGCTTTACAAGTATGTAAATATAAACAGTCCTTGTAGGCCAGAGAAGAATTGCAAATATGTAGTTTGTTTGTGTTGTGGCATGTAGTTACTACTAATGGAGCCATGGTAGTTCACATAGTCATAAGTATACATGAACAAATATAGTCATGTAAATTTCAGCCTACACCTTTGTCTACATTTATTTACATTATTCATATTAATTTTTATATTAAAACAATGACTGAGGAAATGTAATAACCCAAGGCTCCCATCACTGCACGACAGTCATATCTCATTTCATAGCTCAGTACTTCACCTGCTCGCTAGTCAGATTCTTGTAAGTTCCCGTGAGAAACTCTGCCATGAAGGGCTCTATGGGTCTCATCATGGAGCAGAAACCATAGATGCAGAGCAGCGCAGTGGGGCCCACCCAACCAGCATAGCAGGGCATGTAATGGTCTGCCCAGCAAGGCCTGTTGCCACACTCCCCGCTCCAGCAAAAACCCATCGTTCCTCTCCGGCTCCCCGGGGACTTCTCGCTGTGTCTGGTGAGAGCATAGTCTAATTTAGGCAGTTTAATCTTTTGAGATATGGAAGCCCCAGATAAGGCCAAGGTGAGACTGACTGTGAACACCAAGTCACCTGCTTTGCCATTGTTGTTCCTCTGAAGTTTTCCTGGCTAAGGCGAGACAGGAAAAAATGTGAGGCTGTGAGTGAAGATATATTAAGATGAAATATGAGGTGGTGAGCCCCTGGGGCTCCAGCAGGTTATAATAAATACTGCCTCCTCCTCTGTCTTTATACACAACACCCTCATTCCTGCAGATATTGAGTAAGGGGTGGAAGTCAAGCCGAGGAATATGCATGAGTGCGTGTGTCTGAGCGCCGATGTACGCACCACCATGGTGCCCCACACACACAGCATGTACCGTGTGCCTGTTTAGCTTCTTCCACCATTAATCAGTGAAGTCCAAAACAATGTTTTATGCATATAATGTTTCAATGTGGTTTAGTTCAAAGAAATAATAAAAAACTATACTTTTATAAAATAATGAATGCTTCTTGTTTAGTTTTATAAATAAAACTTTATAAATATAACTAACCATAGGTACTTGGACACATCCACAATTATCACTCAGCTCTAAATTAAATTCACCCAAATTTCCAAAATAGCTCATCTGACCAGATAATCCTGACATTTGTCTTTGTGAGTTTCATAAATAACAAGTTCATAACTTTAAAGTTAGGTTTGGAGTTTGAATTTTCAATACTGAGAGTAAGAAATAAGCAAGGCAATCATTCCAGAGATGAGAATTACTGTAGTCTGTAATTTAAAATATCCAACGGCGAATTATGACTCACCAGTGGGCTGTCAACAGAAAGCTCTGCCTCAGCTCAAACTGTCAGACTGTCTCCATGACTTAATTCTCAAAATCAAGGTCACTGGCCATGAAAATATTACTCATATTTATATATTTGTCATTTTTAGTTTAATGTCAGATTTACAGTAACATGGTGTTCAGTGACTATGGCTGAAGGGTGCAGACAGAAACACTCAATTTGACCTGTACAAAGTAAAGAAGTTTTACTAATATTTTGCTTTATTCTCTTCTAATCTATTAAGTAATGTACTCGTTTTGATGGGCTGCTATTAGTATCTGTTTTAGAACCAGTAATAGAAAGAGATGGTTATCATTTCATTAAAGGCGTCAACATACCTGTGTTTTCATTCATGTGCTGCTGTAACGAATGTTGTAAACTGTGTTTACTGATGTGTTTGTTACATGTTGATGTATAGTTGCTGCTTTGATTATGTTTGCTTTGGAAGAAAAACATATTGAACATATATTTTAAGTATTGCTCAGCTAATTTATAATGAACAATGACAGCTATAATAGTATGTTTTTAGATACTTGCCAAACAGTTTGCTTTCCTGGATATTCTGTATCATATTTTTCCCCATACACTTATGATATAATATAGTGAAATGAATTTGAACAAAAACACCCGACATAAAAATAACATTAACAGACCACGACTGCAAGATGCAGTGCCAAGATCACTGGATCTTAAGCCCTCGCCCACTCTCTGGACTCATTACGCTCTTAATCATCTCTGACCTGCAGTCTTATTCCTGTTCATTTACAACAGACGGAGATGGACCTCATTGTCACTTTGAGGGGCCAGGCTACCTAATTTTCTTTTTTCTCTGTAATATTCTCCAGACTAAAGTGATGATCAAAGGCATCTATCTTCCATTTCCCCTTCCTTTCCATCTGTAAGTTCACTGATAAAGATAGTGTAAAGATAGACAGCCTCATGATAGCTTGAACAGATCGGGGCCCGTGGGAGGCAATGGCAGGTATATGTCTGAAATTGCCTGCTGTGCGCAGTAGGGCCAAATGGAGCTCAGCATGGTGAAGGACATCTAAAGGCTCATGGAACTGTATTACTTTGTGTCACCTGCACCCCTCAGAAAAAAAAATCTGTAGAAGAAACTATGTGGAATTTGGGGTAAACTTGGAATGAGATTGACACTTTGTTGAGTAAGCTCTGAAATGCTGTGGTTGACCCTGCTGTGAACAAGGAGTTTGTTCAGAGATTAGCCCTACAGCCAACACTTCTAAAAAAAACTGTAACAGCACAGCAAGGATAGAGCATGACAACATCCTCTACAAGAAATACTTCTCACCTTTTGTCAAAGGGGAATCTTTTACTACATATTTTGTTCTCAACAGCATTGCACTTGGGTTATTAAATTACCTGTCTATGGCCATACTTAATATTTCAATTAACCTATTTATCCCTTCTTCATCGTCACTTCTGAATTGCAGCATCTGACATAGTGAGTGTTCAAAGCCAACCCAGATGCATTGATTCTGCTTCACAGACCAAACCCTTCTTCCCACAATCTCCTTTTTTTTTTCTTTCTCGCTGGCAAATCATATGAGGCTGCTGCAGTCAGAAGCCTGACTTTGAAACAAACAGTGAGTGTGTGTTGAGGTGGAGGGTGCGTATTGAGGTGTTTGTGAGACTCAGATAAGCATATGTGTGCAGTGGTTTGGCTGCAAAATAGAACTCCCACTGTGTCGAGCTGATAAGACGTGGAAGTTCGATGCGTTTCTTTTTTTTCCCCCATCCTCCATTATGGCTCTTGTTGATTTCACTGGACAATGAGTTGTACTTATAATTAGGTGGCTGAAGCAAGTCTGGTTTACACAATGAAGACAAACACAATATAATCCAACATCACTTACATTCTCTTTCTAATTTAAAATACTTAGAATTTACATATGGTAACACCTAATTTGGACAGTGCACATTTGATATAGTGTCATTTACCTATTCATGGCTGGATTAGAGGGTTTGACGTACAAATCTGCAGTAGAGCCAATGTCAAACACACCAATTTACTTATGAATATCTAAGTGAGCATAATATGAACTGATATAGTAATAAAGGTGTTATGAATAGAGTTTAAGTAATTATACAGGATGTGCCTTAGTTGATATTGTACTTTAGAGTGGCAACTTCTCTTTTAAGTTTTTTAGTTACCAAAAGCCAAGTGATACACAGTGAACCTTGGGTTTGGGGGGCTCTAGAGGGCACAGTTACCCATGTTGCCCAGCTGGTAATTTAGGTATATTTCTACTACCTGTATATAATTCTAACCTAAGCATGGACCCCAAAAACCCATAGCTATGTCTTGCTATATTTTAAACCTAAGTCAAATACTGAATATATTCAGTATTACATATATTAAGAATCTTTTGAGCTTTCTGGTTTCACGAAGACTCTGGGCCAGAAACACTAAAAGATGGTCATAATGAACCACCCCATAACACTAGATGGAGCTCTTGCTTCAACATACACCCGTAACATTACTCCTCATCTCTGTGATGCAGGGTGCTCATGACACATTTCTGACAATTTTGACAATCTCAGCCTCAAACTTGTGAGAGCTGCAGGAAGAACACCACATGATTGACATGCTGATGGACAGACAAACTGTGAAAACCTAAAAAACCAGCTGTCCTTGCCATGCGGCCATCTGCCACTTCTGTCTAATTGGATGATGAGTGCTTTGATTGGAATGTGGGCTTGATTGCTTGATATTTTGTCCTCACATGTTTTGAATTATCTTTAGATTCTTTAGTGTTTCTATACAGTAGCAATAGGTGCAGCATAATTAGTAATACCACTGGCAATACAAGTAGTAAATAGATCATAACTGTAGCTGACAGCAGCTATGATATATTGACATTCTTGTACTGAAGATGTAATTTGATCTACAGAATCATATAAAGAGCTGCATTGTCGGCTTACAGCTAAGCCCCTTTGACATTTTGTTCACTCGACCACGGGGTAGCATTTCCTGACACTAAGAAATATTGTAAAGATCCTGGATTTCACAGGATGCAGTATTCGCCTACAGAAATGTGGAAAACAACGTGCTTTATCCTTCCAACTCTGACCAGAATCTATAATATGATGGACACCTCTGGATGTCTGGACATCGCTGCTGTGATCAATACCAGAAAAGATATGATTCATACAGTAGAACCAATTTGTCACAGGGGCAAGTTCCTGCTTTTTCGCTGTCAATCTGATGAAAAATGAAAAATAACCTTTTTCATCATGGATTCTGGTACAGCACTGTCTTTGTCAGCCCTGCTGAATAACATAACTATTTTCATATGACATGCATAGCAAAATAAACTCAGTTTCCAGTGGAAAAACTGCCATACCAGTGACTCTGGCTAATTATCTAATGTGGACAGCCAAGAAAATCAAGAAATTATGTTGAAGTGTCTGTAAGAATCAACTTCAGTGGACTTAAAAAAACTGAAAAGAAAAACTTGTGGAATTCAAATGTCACTGAATATCAATACGTCAAAGGTACTGTAAAGCTCATAAGGAGCTGTTTCCGATCAACACTTCACATTTGAGCCAAGTGGAACTATGGCTGTCAGCACTGAACCCAACCCTGTGACATTTAAAGGGGGAACCAAGGAAGGGTTTTACTGCCCCAATGCACAAGATGACAGTAATATCTCCAGGTGTGTGTGACAAGGATGATAGCAGTAGTTAGAATTTGTGGCACTCAACTCACTTGGCCATACTTGTTATTTTGCTCAGAAGCTCTCTGTCCATTCATCCATTAACAAAAGTCCAAACTCTCAACAAAGGTGTGCGAGCGTCCTGCACCACAAGACATTTTTTGATATTGATTTGAAATTAAATATCTTACTCATCTTTTACGCCAGTGGTAGAGAGTACAATGAAGAGGATTACTAAAGAAAACATTTTATTATATTAAAAAAAATTGAAGCAGGTCATTCGGATACTAGGGATTACATTGTAGCCATGCTGGCAGCTCTGTGAGGTGCTGCTTTGTGCTAAATGCTAACATCAGCATAGTAAGTTGCTCACAATAACAATACTTAGCAGGCATAATGTTTACGATGTTCACCATCTTAGTTTAGTGTGTCAGCATGCTAACATCTGCTAATAAACACTAATCGCAAAGTTCAGCTGATGCTGAAGTGAATGTCATTAGTTGTGCTGATATTTTGGCCAGCACAACTAAAGAAAGCATTGAACTAATAAAACATTTGACATGATGATGACACTAAAGAAAACATCAGGGGATACAGTTACTTAATTAATTTATTGGCAATATATTTGTCAGTTGTCGAGATATTTCAGCATAGACCACTGATATTGTCTTGCAACATGTTTTTATTTTTAATCTAAAATACCCATTCTCTCTGATATGTTGTGTCATGTGAGAATATTCATTTATGTGTTTCAAGATCTAAGTGGAAGTTTGGCCACTAAACCTGATCAGGAAGGGAAAGGAAAGAAAATAACGGCCTTGCTGTGCACAGTGTCGCAAGGTTCACCCATCTTACAGGTTCCCAAAGTTCCCAAAGAGGATGAGAATGGTAAGACGAGTGGAGACTTATGAAGGAAGAGACTCGTTCTGCAATTTCTACTGGTCTTACAGAGGTCACAGATGACTTAATACCACTTTAACAAGTCCTAAACAGATAAATGAATTGACCAACTCAGTATGGCAATATTCATGCCAGTTAAAACATATCTATTAGAAGACATGCATTAAACTCATTAGGGCTCGTTTGGAAAGGATGGGAGGTCTTTGGCGACAATCAATCAAGGTCACTGCTAAGATGATGCCATGCCATAGCTGGAGGGCTCTTAGACTGATGAGTGTCATTGGCTTCTGGTGAGCGCTGGAGGGCTTATATTCCCCACACTGGGCTCCACTCCTTGCAGACGAGTCCTGTTCTGACAGAGAGAGCTGCAGGAAGAGGAAGGAAATAAAAGCTGACATATCAATGCCCTCAACAGCTTGTCAGAGTTGTCCTCTTTTGGCCCGATCCAATATCCAGAACCTCTCGTTCTCTTTTTTTCTTTCTTTCTTTGTCTGTTTTGTTCCCATTCTTATAGGCTAATCAGGTTAGCTGTTTATTAGCTACCTGTGTGGGGGTATGCATGTGTGCAAGCATACTTTCAGTACTCCTTTACCTGTACCTCTTTGTCTTCTTGTTTCTGTCATTCCACTCTTTACCATCTTAATTTCTCTGTTTATTCTCTCTGCATCGTGCTTAAAGTAATAGATCCAGATTTGTCGGGGTAATCGTGGCGGAGGAGTAGGATGAGGAGATGGAGTAAGAGGAGTTTAAGAAGGAGGAGGAGGGGGAGGGGATTAGTGTAACAGTTATTTGGTGTGCTGCTTTTTTGGTTCCGAGCACCACTCAGCCTTTCGTTTGACAGCTCTTATCCAGATCCTTCAGGGTGCTTCCTTCCGCAATCAACTAATCATATTCTTTACAGTGCTGTCTTTTGTGAGACTCTATTTTTGGCTCACATCCGAACAGGAAACAGTATTTAGTGCTTGTCATTTGGGCAGAGATATGAGAGCTGTAAAAGCTCAGCCAGGATTTGATTCCTGCTAATAATTGAGATAATTGGTACCAAAAGCAAACATTTAGGGCACTTGACCTCCCCTTAAAATGATAGATAGATGGATGGATAGATACATGGATAGATGGATGAGGGCAAGGCAATCAGCTTGTGACCTTTTCCCATATTTAAAGACCAAACACACTTAAATAACACTGGATGACTCTGGAAACACAGATCGTTCATTTCAACCTCTAGGCAATGTTGCCAGTAAATGTGCCTCTTTGTGTCCTTTCTTTTAATCATCAGTGCATGTTAATGGGAATCATGAAAGAAAAGAGAGAAAGAAAAGTCAAGGGAAGATAATAAACTGCGCTTGATTTAGGCATTAATTATTCTAATGAAAGCAGGATATCCACTTTGAGGTCAAACAGAGGAACCTGCAGATACATTTGGTATTGGAAGTCATACTGTATTTTATTAATACGTTCATATGAGAGGGGTCATGTGTCAATGCTATTACTTCGTGCCCATTGAGTTACCCTTATGTTGGTGCTCTCTCTTAATGGGATTGCCTCATTGTGAATTAGTACTGCATTGTTGGCTGTCTGAAAACAGCAGTCAATCATATCTCTGTGAATTGCAGTACGTTGTCATCACTTGACGTAGAAAACACACTTATTTTCTATGTAAGACTACATTTGAGTTACTTACAACTAGCAAAACATGATTCATTTAATTAAACAAAAAATTTAAACTTCATACGTTTATTCCCAGTGTTTGTTTTGACGTGTGTATATACTTATGTGGTCAAAATTGTAATGACCAAAAATATTTGGATGCAGTGATAATGCTCCCTACAATAAGTGTTCCCTTTAGGCTTGACATTTTGGTTCAAAATCTGTGTGAAAAAAGAATAGTTTATAATTGCACTGTAATTTTGCCACACAAGCAGTTAGCCAACAGTTAGTGACAACTAGACCTTTTCCTCTTTTCTAATGTGGGACAACACTGAGCGTGCATGAGCTTCCAATGATTCAGCAGGTGTTGAAAAACTATAAACAAAAAATAATGTCTAGTTGGAATCAAAGCTAAAGTTAGCAACTTTGGCTAAATAGCTTTCACTTTCCACGTTGAATAGAAATTGGTCCTCTTAAATGTTGAATGCTGTGAATTCGCAAACATTTGATAGCCAAATATGGGCTTACTGGAAAAAAGGGGGAAAAAACAAAAATGCCACATAAACATTCGTAAGATATATGATTATGAGGTCAGTAACACGTCACAGAAGTTTACTGTGCATCTCCTAGCATCGCTGGCTCTCAGATGTACCTTTACTCCAAATTTACCATAAAAGCAGCTCTTTCCAGACAGTGAAGAGATATGAAGGCACAGGTAGACGTGTGTGTATATACCTTTACTGCCCTTTTAAAGAGACTTTCAACTCACTTTAAAAATCCACATTATGCCACATCTCTGGGACTACCTGACTTGTGAGCATGAGCATATGTGCTGCTGTCAACACTGAGGCGCTCCTTTGGCAAAGAGAGGAAGTACGTGTGAACTTTGTGAACTTGTAAAATGTTGGTTTGAACTTGTGCACCACTTACAGTGGCGCTAACAGCAATTCTGAACCAGAATATAGACCCCGTAGCCTGTGCTCTTCCTCTGCCACCGTTTCTAACTTTTCTAATTAATTCTCTGTGGAGTTTCACACCTGCGGGGGTGGACCAACTCTGATCTCTTGTTTCTGGCTACAGGGGACAATAATAGATTTTCGCCTATACAAAAAAAAAACTCAGGTCACAGGGATGGAAGCCATTATATGAACTTTGAAGATCACTGTATCTGGCCATTTTCACAGAGTCCTGAGTTTGATTGTCACCCCTACCTTTAACCCTGCTGGTCTGCTTTTTAACTTCCTTAGTGTTGTTCTGATGTGGTGGTCTGTAGGGATGCACCAAATGACTGGCCACTGAAATTAATCGGCCAAAAATAGCAAAAAAGCACTTTTGGTGTTCAGCCTAATAAGTCAAAAGGCCGAAGATATTACGTTGACATGTCAGCAGTGTGGAAGCATTTTAAAGTGTCTGAGAAAGACACAAAAATCGCCGTCTGCAGACACTGTTCTGCTGAATTGTCTATTAGCACATCCACTCCATCTTTGGCTGACTTCTTGGAAAAGAGAACAAATGATCTGACCTGGTTTGGGTTTTTCTGTCACTCGTTTGTGAGAAGGCGATTAAGCTAGCCGCACCTAAACAAAGAGTGCACGTGTATTCAAGACTTTATGGTAAATCCACTGAAACGGACCAGTTTGAGCTGACAGGCAGCTTAGCAACTTTATCCTGTCCTTTGGATCGGACTTGATGAATTTAGCGAGAGGATACACATGTGACAACGTCCGCTTTTCAAAATAAGGTGTCTGTATAGGATGGAAATTAGATTAATTGGATTATATTCACGGAAAACATAGTACATGTGTGCATAAAAAGTAAATGGACACATGTAATTTACTTTACGGGACCCTCTCAGGCCTCAGACCCACCCACCATAGTCGCTCCACATCCTGTGGGAAACACTAAGTAAAAAGCACATTTTGATTATTTAATTTATGCAATGGCAAAAAAAGACAAAATAAATGGAAAAAATGTGAATGTACCTGTTCGGTATTGTGCAAGTTTTTTCATTATATTCGGTTTCGACTTTGGCCAAGAATTTTCATTTCGGTGCATCCCTAGTGGTCTGCTTGTGTCCTTTTTGTCAGTAAAGACCAGCTTTGTACCACAGTTGCATAGAGATTGTGGCCCGTTTTGCAGGGGGAGCCACATGAAGAGCGTGTGGTAAAAAAAACCTGGTGATGGTGATGTGATAGTTAACGCAATCAGCATAACTACGCACGCCTTGACAATATTTGTGTCCAGAAAGTGCTGCTAAAACATTTGTTTTCAAACAAAAATTGACAGAAGTTGTTGTATGAAGAATGAAAAACAGAGAGCTTGAGGCATTCATTTTGTTGAACAACCTTGTGTGGTATATAATGATATATAAACTTTATACCTAGTTATCAAAGCCAGATTATAACATTGGAAAGGTGTGGTGAGAGGAGTTTTCAGACACCACTTTATGATCCAGCAACCACTTTTGTTTTATGCTGTCAACATATATCATCAGACGACACTGTTTCGTCTTAATGTCTGCCAGCTCTGTTGTCTACATGTCTGATTAGGTTGCCTCTTGGGACATATTTTGCTTTGCCACATTACAAGGAAGAAAAGACAAGGCAAGAGGTGAGAAAAGAGTTCCTGTTTTCCACTACCCTCATTGGGAAAAGGTAGCATTAAGTTTAGCTTTCCAGGAATGACACTCAAAATGTTGTACTTTTTTAATGTGTGTGTGTGTATGCATCTATGAGCTTGAGATTGCAACCACTACCTTCCCAAACGTGTGCTCGTGTGCGTATTCGAACTCTTGAACGGGTAGGTCACTCATGACTAAGACCAGTGGAGAAGCTGTGTACCTGAATATTGGTAAAATGACAGTAAATCTAAATGTAATGTTGCAAAGCAAACAGAGGTAGACCCATGTTAACATAGCTGGACATTGAAGTTCATTAAGTGTCTGAAGAACAACTGGGAACAAAATAGCAATGTACATTTACTTTTGTTGTACACATGACTTCATCTCCTGCGGGAGTATGAATGAATTCTGACTCCATGTGTTGCCGCAGCTTGACTGGAACTGCTCTTGAACCACCTTGTTCAAGAAAAAGCGTTTAAATTAACCAGTGTTTTAGGCAAACCTCTCCCAGATTGAGATGAAACTGCCAGCCTGAAAGCGCCCTAAATTTCATCTCCTTAAACCGTTGGATAAGGACGCCACCTTGGCTGCTCTCACTTGGCGTCCAGTTGTTTTTGATTGGAGGCCTTAGAGCTGAGCCAACGAAGCATCTTGTTTGATCTGCCACGGCTCTGTTCCCTCATCCAGACGGAACAGTGTGAGACATCAAGGGAAAGCCAAAAAAGACATCTATAATTAGTGAAGTAAGTTAGGCTCCACCTCTCCAGCGCCACTCTCAGCTGGCCGAGACCCCCCCAGTATGTGCCCACCCCCCACCTTAAGATTCATCTACACTCATAGCTGTGGTTTGTAATTGCATCACAAGTCTAGTTACTGAGAGCTAGCCTATTAGGAGAGCACCAGAGGGGAACATAACATTTTCAGTTTCAATTAGGTCTATGAGGGCATACATAATGCACGGGGGAGGTTTGGTCCCCTCGGATTGGTGAACTGATGAACTTGTGGGGAAATGACGCAGCAGTGGTCGAAGGATCTGAGCTGAGCTGACTGCTTGTGCTGCATTTGGCTGTAAGTTTTGTCAGCCTTTAAGTGAATTAGTTTGTGCTCGTTGGAATGTGGAAATACGTTTGGCGTGAGCGTTTGTGAGTGTGTGTGTGTGAGAGAGAGAAAGAGGCAATATGCTATGAAAGAGAGGAAATTGACTGAACTAAATGAATTACATTCAAACTCACGAGGCTACAATTACCTGATGTGGATTTGAGCTGAGGTGCAGCAATGAGTCCTTTTGTCATGTGATGTGTTGATCCCATTTTGTAATCTGCTGCTGCCCATTTCAGCATAATGTTCATAAATGATATGCTCTTATATGATATCTTATTTGTTATGTAATCAACCCATCAGTCTCTCTCAGAAAACATTTGTTTGCATATAAAACGTGTGATTGGGGTTATGTCCAACTTTTATGCAGTCAACTCGAATTTGCATTTCCTCTAGAGGTGTTCGATTTACCACATCTAGTGACCTATTTCAGTCTTAAATATGGACTCGGTGTACTTAATCTTCTGTGCCTTGGAGCTAACTCAGTAGTGACATTCAACTGTCAGCTGAGCCACTACAGCTTACTGAAAGACCACACAAGCCAAGAAACAATCATAATACATCAACTAACATATAGGGCTTAGAGACCCCTAGTTTCATCTGAATGAAACAACTTACATATATATCCAAGACAACCAGAAGCAGTGACTCAGTTGCAGTTCGATCCACGCTTTGATCACTCACTAATGTGCATTTGAATGGTGCCATATTGTCTTAAAAATGGACATTACATAGCCAGTGGCCACAGATATTTGTACCGAAGTGCGTTATATTAATTGAATCAGGAAAGTGATTCATGCTTTCCTTTTTTTGCTATAAACACAATCTTTGCCTAAGCTTAAAGGTCCAAGTGTGTAATATTTAGGATCTATTGGCAGAAATGCAATATAATATACATAACTATGTTTTAAGTGGTGTATAAAGGCGTTACATAATGAACTGTTATGTTTTCATTACCTTAAAATGACCCATTTCTGTCTGCACCGCGGGTCCTCTTATAGACGTCACCATGTTGCGCCGCCATGTTTCTACAGTAGGCCAAACGGACAAACGGTTTTAGACATTGCGTTTTGCTACTACATTGAACACGTACGAATAAGAAGAACAACAAGTAACAGTAGTAGTAGGAGTAGACTGGTTTATTAGATGTAAGAAGAGAAGTGAAATTTGGACAATTGGAGGCTGAGACAGATTATTTAGAACAAGAGCCACCGTAGCATCTCCTGCACGCTTGTAAAGGGAGGGGTAATCGGTCACTTGTGCATTCATCTGGAAATATCAGAATCTTTTTTTCATCCCTAAATCTTTAATTGCAAAAAGATAATTAAGATTACATGGGACATAAAAAAGAATATAGAACTTTGAGACATGCAAAATCACATATTGCATATACATATTTTGCAAGCAAGTAATTTGTAATATACGGTTAATTTGCTGTTCAGGAAGACTGAACTAGATGTGTGTTGTTTACATGCTCTGATAATGCAAATCCAACACATCTTTTGTTGTAGTGTTCAATGTTGATTCCACATTCTGACTTAAGAGCACATGATCACACATTAAAGTCGGAAGAATGACAAACAACTCGGGAAATGGGACCATCTGAGCATGTGAATGCACTGTGAACCGATGGTTGTGATCTGCAACCCTCACCACTACATTCTTCTAAAACTTACACACTGAACCTTTAAAGTATACCTTAACCATAACTCAACCATTTATTTTTGCCATAATCCCTATCTTGCCCTAAACATAACCCTTTAACTAGTTTTTGTTTACTATTCTTATGTGCCATATCATACACTTAAAAAAGGCATTGAAAGCTCAAAAATATCATTAATGTAGCAATATCAATGCTGTCTACCTCATGCATGCTCGTTTTTTTTCTTTTTTCTACAGAGTATACCTTTTTTGGTTCCTGTAAAAATGAATTCATCCCTGAAAATAGAAGTGCTTGCGTAAAGTTTTATGGTCTTGCAAGACAGATGCTCTGATTAAATCATGTGTCTAGCGGCCCTCAGATGGTTTCTGCTTCCCATTTTGACGCTGTGCACTCTCAGGCTTCCAACCTTCATATCTGTGCCATCTTCTCCACCTGCCAGTTAACTAACTTTTAGTCTCTGAACTCCCTGGCTTTCCTTCACCTTCCAGACCCTCGTAGCCAGAAGTCTTGTGGAGCGTTGCACTAGCTGTCTCCCTCACTCAGGTGTTCTTTTTGCTTCTAACAAACATGATGTATGCCTGCAGTGGTGTTGTAAACCAGTATGAAGCTTAGCAACAAAGTAAAAGTGTAGCCTGCACCCGTAGTGGGAAAATCTGTATCATAAATATTTTTAACGTTTATATGTAATAATAACAATAAATCCTCAAGACACCAAATAAATAATCGCATTTAAAATTAGGGGAACTTTTCAGGCAAATTTCTCACGTATATCTTTTTAGGGGATATGCAAGTGAAATAATGTAGAGTTCTGCATCATCTATGCTGGACCTCGCTCATGTTGCTGATCTTCTTTTTCTTGTTTTATCGGCTGGTGCCGTTGACTTCTCGTCAAACATTTTAAAATACACCCAGCAGGTTTTTTAGTTTATTTTAGAAGAAGGTTAAAAATCTGTGAGATTTACAGGAAAATGTTTAAACAGGAGGACACCAGGATAAAACGGTAAAAAAGTGGAGAATCCCAGGAAAAATGTGAGGTTTGACAGTTAAGCATGAAATAAGGACAGTGTTGAGTGACCACTGATGTACAAAGGGAGGATCATGTAACACAAAGGAGGTTGCTGAGCAAGCAGTAGTGCTAGCAAGCTAGGCTACACTTTACTTTCAACATGACATGATTACAGTAACAGAATTGGCAATGTTTTTTATGAAGATAAAATAGAGTCCGACTGATTTATCGTTTTGCAGATATTATCGGCCGATATAAGCTACTTGAGGATATATCTTCTCCGGCTTTTATAACAGCCGAATATGACTATTAAAAAGAGAAACAGAGAGTCGGATCCTTACCTCAGGTCATGAATGTTGCATAATTTGTCCACCAGAAGGGGTACTGCAGCTCCTCTGTTCAAAACACTGTAGCACCCCAGAACAAAACATCAGATGGCCGCTGTCTACCGGAGCTCAGACCCGGCTCTGCCGGAGCTACGGTGAGCAAGATGATTCATGTTACAGTAGGTGAGTGGTGGAGGCTAACGTTTCGCTGACAGACGTAATTGTAGATTTGTTCTGAAACAGTTCGGCAATTCTAGTGAACAGTCCTCTCATTTCCCCCTAGTTCATTATTTCCAAATATTATTTAACATAACTTACAGCAGCTAACGCTGCCTGTTGCTAAATTAGCTACAAAGCCAATGCTGTGTTTATCTTTGGAGGAGTGCTAATGTTAATGAGTGATTAAACTATAGTATTTGACATATTCTAAATACATCTGTGAGCTGCTTGTCTCTAGTTACAGTCGGCGTGTCAGAAATGATTAAACCAGAGCGGACTTGTGAATAAACATGAGCTGTACAAGTATCTAACACGGCTTCCTGCCCAATGAAGTTCTCCAAAGTTACCTCTTCTTTTGAATATGAAACATTAGGTTGAAATCTCAAAGTTGCAGGTCCTCCTTGTAGACAGTCATTTGGTATTAGAGGAAACGCTGCTGTTTATTTAATCTGTGTCACTGCATCATAGACCGCATGTTTTAGAAAGTTATTGTGGCAGATTATATGTAAGGTAGGCCTAATAACTATTGCATGACAAAATATGACATGACATGAGATATAATATACAGTATTATTACTATTAGTAGCCGTAGTAGTATATAGGTAATATTTATAGTTTGTATTTCACTGGCCCCCACAAAACACTATTTACTTTAATGTTCATTAGCAGTAGTACTCATTCATTTAACCATAACCATATTTAGATTTTTTTTCTGTATTTTTATTTGACTCTTATTTATCAAAACCTTAATATATTTTGTTGTCCTTTTGTTCAAAGTACTATTTAACACAATAAAAATGTTTCTTTTTATACTGCATTATATCATGGTATCTTTGTATGGTCTCAACATAACATTTTAAGGGATAATCTTTGTTTACGTCATGCTTTTCTTAAAATTGGGGGAAAAAACAATATTGAATTTTAAAAATCTCAAACATTGAAATCGGTATCGGGCTAAAAAATCCCATATCAGTCGGGCTCGAGTTTAAATGATAGCAAAATTGTTTAAACATAGCATGAAATTGCCTTTGTGGTCTTTTCATTGTGTTTGGAATCTATATTCATTATCAAAGGCATGTAAATAAAGCTTTGCTGGACCAGCAGCCAAATGAAATTCAGAAAATGGTGTTTGAGTATGACTGTCAGGGATCATAGTGTGCTTTCTAAACTGAATAAACAGACAGAGTTTGCATGAACATTCATTAAGGGTGTATTGCAATGTCACGTTTTGGAGATAGATAGCTACCATTCATTATTTAGCCCAGTTCTACAAGTTCTAAGTTCTAAGATTATTTTCAAAACAAAGAAATAGACAAGTAACCCTAAATAGACAGGTGTTTTACTAAAATTAGATTTTTAGAGCTGTTGTGTTGTCTGCTTTCCCACTCATTAGTTTTTACAGTACAAGCAACCAGTTAGCAAAACTGATGAAATTTTGCCTGCCAATGTTTTCGGCTGCTTCAGTTGGCCTTCTATAATAGGCTTTTTACCTGAGGATGTTGAGGTGGGATATCAACTCATACAAGTGAGGAATCATTCTAATCAAATATCCGTTAAAGAGGGAAAGGTTATTTGATTTGTCAAGTTAAATGATGTTTTTCCAGGCTTCACTAAGGCAAAGATGCACAGTGGTGTCACTTGGCATGTTTCTTTCATATTTGTATGTAATACATCTACATTTTTGTGTCTGTTTCCAACTCACCTTCTGAAGGGGATTGAATCAACTTGCCTGAGGCGCAGGTCCACACCTGTTGATTTATGATGTGGAAAGTATGTGCGTTCACAGTAGTGACATTTCCACCAAAGCAACTATACCCTGGAACTAGGAACCTTTGGTGGAACTCACTGTGTTTCCACCACAGGGACCAGGGTCTAAATTTAGTCTTGCGTCTTTATTTTACTCTCCAAAAAGTCCCTGCTCGGGGAGTAGTACTTTCCAAAAGTACCGGTAGTTTGTGGGGAGTGGAGCTTTCCTACAGTGAATTACTGAATGGGCGAGTATTGGCTTCACATCGAGCATGTTGGTTGTTTTTTTGTTTTGTTTTTTACCACGGCTCCTCTTTTCCATCTTTGTTTGCAAATCAGTAAATCACAATCAACAGTAAATAGCCACACAAGTCTCGCCGATGTCGGCCTGAGATCAAACATCGGCCTTGAATGTAGGCTCTTGCTTTGAAACCAGTGTGCAGCAGTGTGTTTACAGCTAATAGCTAATAGGGTTACGCTAAATGCTAGGGGTGGGAGAAATAATCGATTCTTAGATGCATCGCGATGCAGACGTGGAAGATTATTAATCGACTAACAAATGTCTAAAAATCAATTATTTAAATGTTAATTGATAACTTAATGTTGACGAAACACAAAAGGCGGAACTCGCGGAAGAGCAGTGCTGTGGAGCGCACACAACAGAGAGACCATTGTCCCCCTGTATTCCTCACCACTGTGGAATGAATAACCACCCCAAAATGTCACAGAATCATTAATATCAATGCGTAAGTAATTATTTTAAGTTGCACACACGCGAGCATGGTGACACTCGACGGTCGGCGGCTCCCTGCGTATACTGTTTGTGTGAGGATGAGCGAGTGAGAGAGAGAGAGCGAGCGGCAGAACGTGACTGTGAAAGTTAGTGGTCCCCAATGGATGGAAAAGTGAAGGATGTTTGCGCTAGCTAACATCTTCCTGTACAAGGGCTTGCTCTCTGTGCCAAACACCAGATTCCAGACTTTTGGGGACAGAGCCTTCAGTGTCACAGCCCCCCCCTACCCTCTGGATCTCATCACCATAGAGGACCGAAATGCTCCCTGTCAGGACACTTTCAAAAATCTACAAAAACCCAGTTCTTTACCAAGGCAGTTTTTAATGGTCAAGTAAAGCATTTAGTTTTTCATTATATTCAAATCAAATCTGATCTTCATTTATAAAATTTTCTTATGGATAGAGGTTACTAAATAATGATGCCAGTCCATTGCTGTATACGGCATATAGGCCTGCAGCCTATGTTAGCTGGTCAATTTGCCTAATATTCGCAGGTCTTCAGACGGTGGAAACGCACACAACAGATGGCTGAAGGAATCTTTTAGTTCCTTGAAAAGATCTCAGGTACCAGGTCTTTGGTACCTTTGGTGGAAACGCGGCTAGAGACATGTGTATCTTTGGAGAAGTACAAGCTTCAGTGAGACCAGATAACTTTATGATTAACTTTGTTAGCTCTATGTTATGTTAATGGTGCCTTATAATAAGGAAATATTTAGCTTTCTTTCAGTTGATTTCAGTTGGACACGTCACCTTTTCATGCATGGCATATCTCTTCAGTGTGCACTGGACTGCTTTTCTTTCTTTCTCTAAGACACACAAACAACCCCTCACTTTAGGTTTCATCATGATGTGTGCCCTTCTACGAGCAGCAATTGACTCTACCAGAGAATGACAGCAGGCAGCAGGCCTTCTCACCAGCAATGGCAACCTCTTTGTGTGTGTATTTATGTGATCGGTCAAGCCAGAGAAGCCAAGTGTGGCCGAGTCCCCGCCTCAGCCAGAGCAAATAAGACAGGACAGAACAAGCCATTTTCTCCAGCCCCTCTGGTCAAACTCCCTATTTTCACACCAGTCACCCTGGAATTGCTCTGTCTCTCAATGAGCGACATCCTGATGGCACAGTGGGCAGCAAACTCAGTAAGCGAATAGGAGGAAGCCAGGGGGTGAGACAGCGACTGGGAGGCGTGGGTGAACAAATCAAACACGAGGCCACAGAGAAGCGGCTGATAAAATCTCAAACACTGTTTGGTTTTGTTTAGTTAGTTTTGGTTGACCTGTGAACATAGCTCTCCCGGGCAGTCAGGATCATGTTGACATCCATATTGTTTATGTTCGTCTGCTGTTGTTTACTCTAGTCAAACAGGAACAGTACTGAGTTGAACGTTGTTGTCTTGTCGGCTATCTGAGATGTACGTGACCTTCCCTTGACTCTCCTCTGAGCCTGACTGGGCACTGGCTGCACTTAAGCTCAGCAAGTTGAGCAGCTCTTAGATTCCCCCCAGGTCCTCTTCACTACCGGAGGATCATAGGGTCAAAGAACCTGGCTTTGCTTTAAGTTCAGACTGAATGTCCCAAGGGCTAACTTGTTAAAACACATGTCTGGTGTATTACACTTATTGCTGAGGAGAATGGCCAGGTATTACTGCACAGGCAGTGGACTTTCTATTCCACGATTTCTTAATGTATTCTGTTGCATGGCATAATTCACTATTCATTGCTGTTTTGATTCTTTGTGTTGCACCCATGATAGAGGCATTTTTAAGGTGTTGGCTAGGCCCTGTGTTTGTGATTAGCATTTTAGATATTTGCTGCTATCAATTCATAACACTAACCATACATGCGCTTATTTAATAAAATGATACAAAAGGTACACAGTGACAAATACAATGCAGTATTGTTTATAATAATACCAAGTACTGGTAGGTGATTGGTCATCCTGTAAGTATGTGGACATACATATGTGGATAAACACAATATCTGTAGGTGATTGTTGAAAATCTCTTTCCAAAACCATGGGTTTCCTCTTCGCAGGATTTCCCATTCAGCCTCAAGAGGGTCAGTGAGATCAGTCACTAATGTTGGTTAATAAGGCCTGGCTCCCAGTCTGGGCTCCAGTTCAACCAACCAAACTGAACAAAACCCCATTTCTTTATGGACCTGTCATGTTGAAATAAGTAAGGGCCTCCTGAAAGCTGTTCCCACAACTCACTGGAATATGGTTGTGTGGAGAGTAGTACCCACATTGGCCACGTAAAATACTCATCCTCAATTTTTGGGTGAGGGTCTTTCACGTCTGTGAGATCTATTCAATCTTTTGTAATATGGTGTTGTCTTTTAAAAATAATTACTTTATATACTCTGCATATATACTTTCTATTGTTGCTTTTTTGCTTTAGTTAGGTAGGTAGGTAGGTAGGTAGGTAGGCATATTGTCACAGTATGACAAGTTATAGAGTGAAATTGAGTTTTGTAACTCCCTTCTGCTACATAGCAGACGGTATACATTAATAAAGAATCAATTATGAAAAATGGTAAACAGAAATAAACTATCATCACTGGAGCAGTGCTGAGGATGAATTAGAGTTTAACTAACTTTTATATCTTGTCCCAGTTATCAGTTAACCATGACATTAGATCATGATGTAAAAAATGTTGTTTCTTTACTATTTGCCTAATGAAAAAGTGTGAGGATCAAAATGTTCAATTTTCAATCTGATAAAATTAAAAAGCTAAAATCCAGTGTGGTGATGGTAGCAAAGGAGGAAGTCAGGTGGCATAGTATAAAGAGCGAGAAATTTTGTCTAAATAAGAGGTTGGGGTGGTTTTATGGGTCAAATAAAATCATGACTTTAATCAGGAAGGCCGAGGTTTGAGCTTCACATGAAACCAAGTCAAGGTTGCACGTCCCTGGACTGGTATTTTCCAGAGGTCATATGTTTTTCTGGGGAGTGTTTATACTTTTCATTTTGGGACAAACAATTGACAATGGACTTACTTTGTTGCATAGGTATGAGGACATGTTGTGTGTGAATGTTTTCTCAAAACAGATATGTAGTAATTTGTTTTAGTGCAATAATTACATTTGTTTTAAACTTTAGTACAACCTCTTGTGTTGATAGTTAAAAATGTATACCAGGACTGCTTTATCACCAAGATTATGCACTCACTGTGCACCTTACAGGTGACTGCACCTGCTCTAGACAGGTATAAAAGATTCAGTCATCTGCTGAACTACCAAGGCTAAGAGGCTGCATCCAGTGAATTTAAGAATGCAGGAGCCCTCATAAATAATAGCTGTCCAACAGTCAATGAGTCTTCATGTAGATTGACTCAAGAGAGAGATAGTCTCTGCTTCTTATCCCTTTATCTCAGCTGCAGAGAAGACAAAAACAGGTCCTGAGAAACAATTCATCCATGGCTGTTTTTTTTTGGAAATAAATAAATAAATTACTCTTTAGGGGAGCAAAGACAGTCATGGTGCAGCATGGCAACAAACTGTTGTGAATGAGAGAGAGAGTGAGTGTGATCCTGCTCTCTGAGGAATCAAACTGTTATTTGTTTGTGCTCATGTGTTTTGTTAATTGATCTTGTTGTTCTGATGGAAAGGTTGAGAAGGCATCTGCAATCCCCTGTAGTCTATACCAAAGCTGGATTTTCATCAGCGCTGGTATCGATTTTCATATTTTATGTCCATGTGCACTGCTAAAAGTCAAGTATGTATGTATTAACACATTACATACTGTTCAAACATACTGCCCATGCTCTTATTCTTGCTCCCGCTCTTTCATCCCTCATGCAAATATAAATCAATATCATATTTCTAAATCCCATTTATAAATTAACCATGACACTTGTAACAAGTTGTCAGAACCACTTTAATTGCCTCGTAAAGGCTTATTGACCAGCACCGTGTGTATACTTTTATTATCGAATATTATGCTTGGTAAGCTTGATCGCGGAAAAAGAGTTCCCATATCAATGCAGGCTTCACTCACTAACATTTAGCCATGCTTTTGTACTGTATATGCATATATACAAAATATGGGCAAGCAGAAGTCAGATTATATCCAATAACACAATGTAATGAATAATTGATTCATGGCTTTCGGGTAAGGAAGAGGTTGCCAGGACAACCAGCAAAGCACTGCTCTATCTTTCTCACACACAGACACCCACATAATCTGAGTCGAATTTCCCTGACCTCTCTCTAGAGACTGCAAATAGACAGCCTTTAATTGTTTAACTTAGGGGTTCCTCTTCCTCTTCTCACCTAGACACAAACACACACAATAAACACACACAGCAAGGGACCCACAGTCTTTCCTCTTGTTGAATGAACCGTTCTGTGTGTACAGTATATCACAGATGTAAGAAGGTGTATATTCTTTATACTGTTTTGTTTTATCTGCTGAGCATTGTTTCATTGCCACTGTGAGCTTTCCCAAAAGGCCTTGCATGGTCAGGATTCACACTGGCATCAGTGTATCATATGTTGGTAAACATTTCAATCCAAGACTACATATTTTCATAATTACAGTATAATTAGCATGCTGCAGAATACAATGTGTGACATTATGGGCTTTTAAACTGTAAAATGGATGGATATTATCTGTCATTTTCGAGGGTCTATTTTTAATCAAGATTCAACCAAATTAACCAGTTTCAGCAGCAGATATTCTCTCCGCATTAAGTGTATTGGCACAGTAACAAGACACGCTAAATGTATTACAGTTGTGTAAGGAAGGGGATTTGGAGATTTAAACCTCAGCGAATGAATAACAAAATCTGATTAGGAAGTTTGGCTTAATAGCCCCTTACCTTTGGGACAACACACACACAAGCTGTGAAGACAGTCAAAGTTTGTTATTGTTTGAGTACAGAAATTCTCACATACTCTTCAGAGTACACTGATGTAGGCGGTTTGTGTTTTATTAATTAGTGAGCTAACAGAAAAAAAAAACAATCATCTTGAGGAGTTGTCTTAGATAGGCTTTTGTCTTGGAGTGAATACTTGGCTTTGATCTTATGGGTTTATAATGTATTGAATGGATACAGATGACTGACCCTATAGAAAGCAAATTCTATCATTCACATTTTCCTCTGATTAAAAAGCCCAACGCAAAGCTCCAGGTTCCTTTGATGCTTTTTGGAAAAACAAACTCTAGGTGTGGCTGAATGATGCAGTGTTAAATTGTTCCTGTTCCTGTCAGAAAAAAAAAAAAACATACGGGAAAAACAGGCTTTAATTCAAACAAAGGCAGACAGGGACCTTACGCAGATCCGTGTATATGCAGGGGGTTGAGATAACTCAGGCTCTGGAATATTTCTCTTTCTTTCTCTCTGTCTTCCTATCTCCCTCTGTTGCTCTGTTCATTAATCAGCCCTTTATTAAACAAAAGCAGCTTCCAGCACTGCCTAAAAGGTGCATAGATAATCTTGACATGAAGACAGAGTATTTACCCTCCTTACCCTCTACCTCTGCACCACATTCTGCATGGTAATGCAGGGAAAAGCTCTCTCAGTGTATGAAGACTGATTGAAAATACCAACCTTTGTAAATATTACATACAATTCTGTTTAATGGTCTTTGAGCTATTGTGCCTCAGAAAGCCAAATGTCTGCTGCCAAGTACAGTCTGTGCGGATAGAGGTGACGTGCATGGACAAAATGAATGGTGAGGTGAATTATCCACAGCGGAGAGAGTCTGGAATTTAATTACTGCCGTCCGACACTGGCGTTTTTAAGGACACGGGCAATTTCGAGGACCATTGTCTAACTACTCGCAGGAAAAGCGATACAGCCGAGTCGGGCAATCAAACATCCCACAGCAGGAAAACTGGGCCAGGATGTACTTTCTTTGAACAACAGACAATTTAGAAGTTATAGTGTACTAGTCTATGGCAGAGGCGAAGGCACTCGGAGGGGAAAAAAATAATAGCGTGTAAAGGTTGGCTGTGTATAACAATGACAATGAGGCGTCGAGCTGGAAAGGAGCCATTAATAGGTACCTGCCCGCCCTAGGGACCACACTCGCGTCTTATTGGTCATCCATTCACTAGACAGCGGCGCATTCTCCTCACCGCCAATCAGCCAATTACAGGCTCCATAACAGGAGGGCTGCTGGCAGCAAGGCAGTCTTTACAAGCCCTGCTTCCCAGGCAGGGGAGACGACCCTGTCACAGAATCATAACTATGATGAATATGGCCGTAGGTTTACGGCAATGCCACTGTTTTTGGTAATGTGAGGTGGGCGTGAAATGGCCATTCACAGAGAGCAGACACCATGACCCTGTTTGAGACTTGAGAAAATGATGTAAAATATTGTAAGATGATGAGGAGGGCGGGGAGAGAAGCGTTAATCTAGACGTGGTGAACATTTATTAGTGTTGGAGGGAAGGGGCAGCACTAATGTTGCTTCTCACCGGCTGCTAATGAAGCCAGTTATGAGGGAGACACTAGTTTGGAGTTGAGCAGAAGGGCAGAGAGAGGGGATATTTTGCTACCTGCACTTTACTATTCACTTCGTTTATAGAGTAGTGCCAGTCCATTTTATCCTGCAATTATTAATCTGTCCGTTACAACGAGGTCTAAGCAGATTCTGATGAGCATTAGCTGCCTGCCTGTCTGGCTTGAGTCCATGTCCCTTTGATTGCTGCTGAGCACCAATGACTTCGCAGCACATTATCTTCAGCCCGCCAATGATGTTGGTCATTTAGTGACTCTATGCATTTTAATGTCTGAATTGATCCAGACATTACAGCATTTAGGTAGTGACTGAGACCAGCAATAATGACACAATACAGAAGTGTGTGTTTGTGTCTGATGCTTTGAGCTCTCATGTTTGATCTGTACTCAGTGTTATTGGGTATATCAACAAGAACGGAGTGAGAATTGTAAGGGGTTCTGCACACACAGATGTAGACTCAAAAGCAGAGGCAGAGCAGTTGAGAGCAATCAATAGTTTACTTGGTAAGAAGTTCAATGCCAGCTACACACTGAGGGTAACTACAGGGCAGGTGGAAAATGGCTGGCAGGGATGTCATGATTACAGAAATGTAATAGTTATACTAATACTGGGGAAATGACACGATTCTCAATAAAAAAGTGATACCACTTTAAAAAAACAAAATCCAACGTACTTCCACATAAACTCATTTAATAAATGATTAGGTATAGCTGGGACTGGGCAACAGAACAATAATGATAATTATAGCAGTATAAATTTAATATAATTTTTCTCAACAACAAATTGAACAATATAACAAATGTTCAATATATCGTCAATAAATGATTTAATTAATTTGAATCACAAATGAATTAACATTTACTTTTTCAGTTAGCTTATTTATTTTGTTCAGGAAAAGGGTCTGAAAGAAATATTTCCTAATCATAATTGTTGAAAAACATCGTATCAGAAAGATTTGAATGTTCTACCTTAGATTTGTGAAGTGACCCACTTGTTTGACATCAAGTGTTTGTCATGTTCTGACCATAAAGAAGCTACAAACCACACAAGCACTTCAACTTTCACTCAGGAACAAAAATCAGCCTGACTTGAAGGAAATTATGATAATTATTGATATCGAATGATATGAAATTTTTTTGTGATAATATTTTTGGTCATATCGCCCAGCCCTAGGTGTAGCTCAGTAACTGTAAAAACAGCAACACACACACACACACACACACACACACACACACACACACACACACACACACACACACACACACACACACACACACACACACACACACACACACACACACAAATGTAATGTACAGTTAGTGGTGAAAATGGCATGAGGACGCATGAGAACTCAGTTCTCGGAGTAAAAGTCAGGAGGGAACAGCGTTCCAGCTGAGATTTTGAAACTTTATTCAGTGTTTTATTGGGGAAATCGCTTATTGTTGTTTTACACTGTTTCTGTGTGTTCATTAAACAGAACAGCCAATGGGATGGTGGGACATTGCAGGGTCCGTGGTACTAGTCCCCAAAGCATTGTTGCTGTCTCAGTTACAGGTGTGCTGGAAGCTGCAGTAAAGTTGTTAGGTACACTTCCTGTGTCTCTGACACATTAAAATCTGAATGGCCACACTAAACTCACTTTCAACGCACCCTATTTCTCTTGGGATTATGATTACATTGTGAAGAACAAATCTGTGTCGAAATCTTAGAAATGCTGTTCTCACACGCACGCACGCACGCATGCACAGACAAAAAAAAGGTGATCAGCAGAGCAGAGACGTGAACCAGGTTATGATAACACTAAGATTACTCAAATTGATGACACCTACGCATATTACTGTAAGTAAGTAAAACCTTTGTAAGTAAAAAGCCAATACTTAACCAGTGTTTCCCGCAGGATTTTGAGTGACTGTGGTGGGTGGGCCCTCTCGAGTTTTCGGGGGCATGCCCCCTCCAGAAGAAAATTTTGTACATTTTAAAGTTAATTACATTCATTTGGTCTAAAATTAAGAGGCTATCTATGAAGAACTTTGCACTCATGTCAACAATGTTGTCCTCTAGTCAACTATTTCATCATAAGCCCACTGTATAGCTATAAATGGTGATGAAACAGCAACAAACATCAACAAATTTGTTTTTCAACCAACCCTAAATCAAAGAATAGAAAATAGAAGTTATTTCCCTAACATTTTATTGTTGTTTTTTTATTTTTATTGGACACATGTAATATGTTTTATACTTTCTGTGAATATAATCCAATTAATCTTATTTCCATCCTGTTTATTCAATTCAGTTCAATTAAATTTTATTTATATAGCGCCTAATCTCAAGAACAGTTATCTCATAGCGCTTTTTATAAAAGAGCATTTTACGGAAACCCAACAGGACTATAGACACTTGATTTTGAAAACCAGACGATGTCACGTGTATACTCACACTAAAGTCCTTCCCAGATTCATAAATTATGTTGTATGTGACTCGTGTTGCGAAACACGACGACATTGCAGCCTCTCTTCAGGTCAGAATCTCATGCCCCAACACTTGTCTTGAGAGAAAAAGACAGGATAAACTCTCTAATCTGCCTGTCTGCTCGCTTTGGTCCGTTTCATTGGATTTATAATAAAGTCTTTAATACCTCTGCACTCCCAATTTAGGTGTGACTAGCTTAATCGCCTTCTCACAAACGAGTGACAGAAACAGACTAATAATGTTTACGTAGTTGCATCAAAAGAAAAGAGGTTATCTCGAGTGGTATGCAAAAGTGTGTGAGCGTGCGAGCTTGCAGCAGCGCCCACAAAACACAACATCAGAGGTCTGTAATGTTATTATAATATGTGTAAAAATATTTTTGGTTCATTTTGAAACTATGGTGGAACAAATTAGACTGTGGCAGATCGCCATGGTCTTGTTAATTAATGGGAAACACTGACTTAATGCAGTAGGTGACTTTGGGTACATTATAGAGCTGCAGCCAAGCATCTGGGAGCCTCTTGTACATGCCTTTGATTGCAAACCTATGTAAAGCAGTCAGAGAGTCCACAGAAAAAATATCCTTAGCTGTATGTTATCATTAGTTGTTAGGAGAACACCACCCACAGCAATCTCCATTTAGTTAAATATGGTTATTTGAAATTATTAGCTAGATGATGCAGCCTTTGTAGTATCTTAGTGGATGCCATGTTATCATGAATTGTATGGCCTGCCTTCCTTCATACATAATTCAGAGAACATAAAAGATATAGAACATTTTGATCTTCATTCTGTGGAACACTTACTTTCCAGATATGCTGCACCTGCTGGTACAAACACACATCTCATATGCTTAAGGCTACTGAAAACTGCTTCCTTGGTTTATATTTTGCATGAGCAGTTTTTAATACAGTTGGTGAATTGGCCGACAGAGTCTGAGAGATGAGGGCTGAAGATTGCTACACTATCAGCACACAGGCTATAACCACTGGCCACTGTGAATAGAGCAGAGCAGAGATATACTGGACCTCTGTTGACACAGGTATAGACTTCCAGCTCAGACTTCCATCTCTTATCTGTCTAAGTCAAATGGAGCAGAAGATAACAGGTATTATGTATATAACAAAAGACTTTTGTGGACATGTTCTGTGCATGCATCACAGTAGTCTCCGAGACAAAAAATACAAGAGTCTAGTATTGTTTGCCATGCTAGCAACATAGCTCTAGGGATAGCAATGTCTTTTGATCGGTCATTCCACTTTTGGTTCAGACTGAAAAAGCTTAACGACAGATGGATTTCCATGTCATGTTTTGAAATCCACTGCATTGGTGATTATTGAGGCTAAATTTTAACTAGCCCAATACTTTGGTTGATGACCAAATACCGGCAAACCTAATGACATTCCCATCAGCCTCAGCTATACGTTGTGTTTTGTCCTAATTGGTAAATGTCAGCAAGCGAACATGTGTATGTATGAAAAAGGTGAATTTATGCCCTCACTGCTTGGTTGCAGCTCCTTTTGCATGAATCAATGCTGCATGGCATGGAGGCAATCAGTCCATAGCACTGCTGCATGAGATGGAAGCTATAATAATCAAGATTTAAACAAGCAAAGGCCTGAAATATTTCACTTTATATGTAATGAATCTAAAATATGTGAAAATTTTACCTTTTTTATAAAATTACAGAAAAAAAATGAACTTTTTCATGACATTCAAATTTGATTTGAATTTGATGCACCTGTATATCTACAATCTCATAAGCACGTTAGCATGCAGCTGTTTGCATTTTACACAAAGCACCGTTAAGCACAAGTAGCCTATGGGCATAGTTATGCCGGTTTCACATAGAAGACAATAAGAGAAGAATTTACATAGTCGAATCAGAATTGTCAAGTCTTGCCCATAGTCGACTGAGTCAAATCAGTGTGTGTTTGTGCGCGGCGATTGCGAGGAGGGGGATCAGTAGCTCCGCTTTAATGTTGAAGCTGCAGAGCTGCAGTCTCTATTCATTAGCAAGGCAAGGAAGTTTTTCCTTGCCTGTGTTGCCTAGAGCTTGCTCATGGAGGGAATTGTTGGGCTTCTGTAAATAACGTCAGTGTATGGTCTAGACCTGCTCTTTATGAAAAGCGCTGTGAGATAACTGTTGTTGTGATTTGGCGCTATATAAATAAAATTGAATTGAATTGAATTAGTCTCTGTAACTTACACTGTACAGTTAAAGCTAAACTGAGGCTTATTGTTGATCATTTTGTCTCTACTTGAAGTACTATTGAAAAAAGATAAAATATTCTTTGTATGGTTCTTCAGTGGTGATAAATTTGGCACAACACTGGTGAGTCTGGGGCTCCGTCTCACTGCTACAGACATACAAGCTATGCCTACACATGTATGCTTTGTAATTATTCTGAGATCCTGTATAGAAAAAAAATGATGCATCAAGATGCATCGATAATCTTTTTATAATTAAATCGCAGCCCTCTGAATCGTAATCGAATCAAATTGTCGAGGTGCCCAGAGATTCCCACCCCTAATCGCCAACATGGTATGATCCTCATTTTGCTGCGAAGTTTCGACTGTGACACTGATAATCGAATCATGCTCCGCCCATCAAAACATTGAATCTTCGACTATTCGGGGTCAGCCCTAGTTACTTGCTGCGCAATTACCTACAAAATCAATGCACAGATGTGGAAGGACCGATTTCCTGCCGGACAGTGCACAGGGCACAGTGAAACGCTCCACCGCGGGAGTTGAAATTTTTAAACTCGAGCATGTAATTTCTAGGATGCCGTGTCGTGGTAGGTCGCCTGTCACTGACGGCTGTAAGGGTGGTGTGTTTAGAGGACAGGGACACAAGGCAGAGCGCACGGAGGGAGCCTCTGCTCGCAGGCAAACAGCTGTTGAGTTGTGGGGAGCTCTGGAGAAGCTTTTGGACAAATAAACACCCACAGTCGTACTGGCCATTTCTCTGACAACATCTCTGAGTCGTTTAACGGCAGGGGGAGCACACAGTTAATTGCTTTCATTTAATTAAATAAAAGTGTGTGCTGCTCTGTAGCAAGCCTCACACCGGGGATGGAGGTCTCCGGGCAGGATGAAGCCCTGCGGCAGACACCTCACACCTGCATAGTGTTGCCATCATCTTGCTCTGTTGGGATCTGTTGGTCTTCTGTCAGCAAGCCATGCTGACAGAAAAAAATCTTCCGCTCCTTAGTTACTCTTAGAGCGCCAAAGAAAAAATGAGAGCCGACTATCAGGTCTTACAAGGTGAGACTGTGATTGAGGCCCACACTGTTGGTGAGAGTAGACAAAGCTCTTCAGTGCTGCTCGTGAGTACGAGGGATAACCCCACTACCGATTAGGGCGATTTCACCTAAAATCACGATTAGTTTAACATTTTACCTCGATTACGGCTATTGAATGATTTTGGTTTTTGAATGTTTCTTGTTGTATTTTTGCCCTCAGAGTTCACTGAAAAGGTTTGTACTGTAAATATGCTCAATTATTACAGCTGGTTTAGTTATTTTTTTGATTCACAGAATTTAAAAATCTTTTATCTAAATGTTAATTAATAAGGTAATGTGTTGATGTCCACATTATGGTGACATTGTTTCCCTATATTTGGCGCATCTCCACTGCTGAATAATGACCGCTGCTACTAAAATTTGTCCAATGCGGAACTACTGATTTTCACCTGCACACTGTGCGAGCACGGCAACACACGCTTTGCTAGCTTCCTCTCTTCATTCATCAAGGGACATCTTACTTGACAGCTGCTGTTATAAGAGTAGTGGAGTTAAGTATTTTAAGGAGTGCAGTGTGTGTTCGTAGCGAGTGAGAGGTGGAGCGAATGAGAGAGCGCGAGCAGCAGAAAGTTACGGAAAAAGCAAGCGAGTTTGTTGTCAGTCAGGCAGTAAATGTAAAGTGTAAGTCACAGCGTGTCTGTAAATAAAATGTATGTCTGTTGTTTCGCCAACTGATAAAGTGAAGGCGGTTAGTGTCAGCTAACTCCTGTCTGGAAGCTCAGCAGGACTGGATGGGGCAGAGTCACGTGACCATACACACACAGACACACACACACGCACAGTATGTTTTTAAGGGCAAAGTACATGAACATGCACTGTAGGGAAAATGATTAGAGGCTTTGAATTTCGATTTCGGTTACTTTTCAATTAATTGTCAAGCCCTACTGGCGACAGCCTTGAGGGGCGCAGCCTATGCAAAATAGAACTGCAAGACCTGCATTCTGTATTCTCTAAATTAAGAGCAGGCGACAGTACTTCAAGTAAAACAGAACATGTTATACAAACAGAAAATCAGGATCAGTTAAAATTTATAACTTCAGTGGTACCCGATAAAATATATGACTTGGACTCCATCTGGTAACACTAATGTATTGTAATTTATGCTCTGAAATGAATCTTTTCCTCTCATGCCACACCCTCTTGACAACTTCTCACATTTCTGCTATCATTACATGTCAACAGCTGACGGCGAGAGGTGTATCCCTAGCTCCATATTCATCTGGCTCTCCTTTTTCTGAGCTAGACATGCTTCCCCTTTTGCCATCAACCCCCCAGCTCAACCCAGCCAAAAAGAACTTTGATGTGTCACTTTACATATCAACCTCAAAGCTGTGAAATCTCAATTTTCTGATAACAGCAACCTGAATTTGTCAGGAGTTACTATTTATAGATCTGACAGAGATAGAGCTGCACGAGTTGCAATAATTCCTAACAAGTACTAAGAGGCCATCGTCACTTTTGTGTGAAGTAGAAGCAGTGCTGCCCCAGTCGATTCACCTGATAAAGACGCATCAAGGAAGTACGTAGATAGAAAATGATGCTTGGCAGCACTTTTATTTTGCCACTGTATTAGACATGGGTCCAGCGTGGCCCAGCTTCCTGTTTGAACTTGTCCCGCCTGAGGGTTGGAGCCTTTTAATATCTCAATTCAAGCCACTTTGTGGTTCTTAGTAGTAGTACTGCCTTAACCCACACAGCAGTCAAAAGGAAACATAGTAGTTTCACCAGCCTTTGGCGTAAGGTGAACACTGCGCATGACGCCTTGACGCGACGCGACGCACTTACGCGCACGCGCCGCGACGCACGCGCATACGCGCGCGCACACACACACACACACACACACACAGTGCGAAAAATGCCTACAGGAAATTGTAGAGCTTCTGAAAAACATCTAGGAACTTTGAAAGAAAGTAAGAAAATTAAACAGGTTTTATAGGTTTGTAAAATCCAAATAATTTTCAACAAAATTCTTAGGAAGTTTCTTGGAAAGATCTATGTAATTTGGCACTAATAATAATAGCTAGTATAGAGTGTTTCAGTCAGTACATGCAACAGGTCTGTCTGCTTGGGATTAAATAAAGCAATTCTCAAAACGTAAAATTCCGCAGAAAACCAAAAACTGCTTTGAAGCCATCATGCCCAACTATTCTCTAACTAAAATGAGTGTCTCAGAACATCTGTTTTCATTAAAATAAATACCCCATTATGTTACCATGAACTTGGCGGCATCTTGTAGTAAAAAGGATGCTGGTCTGCAGCCATATCATCTCAACAGTCTTATGTTATTCAGAACTTGTCACGCCATCATACATTTCATTCATTTTCAGTAAATGTGACGGAACTATAAAAATGGTTCATATTCACCTGTTGGACTTCCAGAAGCAGGTGATAGTCCTACTAGTCTAAAAATGTATTAGCTTTTATATCAGATAGCAGGGTAGAATAAACCAAAAGCACTCCATACCTTTTATTCAGTGTTTCACTGTTAACCCGTGCTGTGAACCCCTGTTGATGTGTAACACTGACACAAAGGTGTATATACATGTGAGAGCAGTGCATTATTTCCAACTTTACTTTGCATATATTTATCTTCCCTTGGTTTTGTTACGTGAGAGGAAATTAGAAATACACATGACAGTTAAAATAGTATTTAACTGTACTAATAGTAAGAAATGCAGAAAACTGGCTCTTGAGAGGAAACGGGGAAGAAGAAAAGAATAATACTTCTGTGCAATAATAGTCACTAATCTGAAATAAGATGTGAATATGAATAAGCAAGTTTGCCTGATTCATAATCACTAAAAGGGAGTTCTTTTCATGAAGTTAATATTCTGATGATTTTAAATTCCAGACTTTCAAAAGCCATCAAATTAAAATGCTAATCATTCACACTCCAACACAGACATTAAATTTCACTTTGGGTGAGATGTGCTCATGTAAATTAAAGTAATTTACACATATTAATGTTTCAATAGAAAAATCTGTTGATGGCTGCCTCACGTTGTCCAGATGAGTAGTAGCCAGATGGTGTGAAATAAATGAATAAAATCATACATGGACTGATGGTGCCAGAAATGTTTTTACCCCATTAAGTCATTAAGTGATGGAAGTTTATTAGCATTGAAATTTCTAGGTTACACATTATGTTTAAAGAAATGCTTAGTATTATGCCAAATAGAATAAAAATGTATCCCAACTTCTGAATCTTTTATTACCTGTAGCAACAGTCAAAAACACACAATTGCCTGACTAACTAACAATTTTCTGTCCAAGCTCACCAATTTAAGCAAGCAATCTCATGGTAAGAGATGATGATATTTAAAATGTCTAAAAAGAAATTTGGATGCGTATCACGAAATTTAACAAATCACCCAGCCTTGGCATTGCTTGCTTGAAGGTAAACATTGTTAAGCATATGAGACCGGACAAGGGATGCATTTGAACATTTTGGTTACGTTCAGACTGCAGGCCAATGTGACCAAAATCCGATTATTTTTACCCATATGTGACTCAGATCTGATCTTTTTATGACAGTGTTAACAGGCCAAGTCAAATTGAATGTGATCTTTTCCAGTTCGGAATTGGGCCACTTCCATATGTGGTCCAGATCTGATACAGATCAGAACTTTTTAAATGCGACCTCAGTCTGGACATTCAGGTCGCAACGTCACTGTAGAGCAGCTGTTCTGCTGCAGATGGAGCTGCGAAAACGAATGAAAAAGCTTATTAAAGACGTGGCTCTCTTCCTTCTCTACTTCGCTATCATCTGCTCAGAAATTCCCTTTCTTATACCTGAAATCCACCAGACCGCAATGTTCTGAGTTACGTGCATGCTACCTGTCCGAGCGGACACAGTGGGAAGAGAGATTGAAAGGGAGTAAGTTGTGGGGCAGTTGAGTTGTACAGCGTCATAATTCAGGAGAAATGTGACCCGTGAGAGGACAATGAAAATCGGAGTCTCCCGCGAGCTAACTACAGTTAACCTCTGTTGCTCCTTGTTTACTTCTGTAGCCTGCAACAGCTTTGTGTGACGTTGTGTTACTCTTCTGCGCATGCAGGTCACTTTCAGGCCGCGGACAGTTCACACTGGAGTCTGATATGGGCCACATTTAAACTACAATGTGAACTGTCAAACAAAAAAAAATCGGATCTGAAAATTGTGCATCGAGCATTAAGGCCTGCAGTCTGAACGTAGCCTTTGTAACCTTCAAAACTCTACAATATAAACCAGGTGTGTTTAGGTGTGAAAGAACACAAGAACACACACAAGCTGGAACTAAAAAGATTCTTTTTCTCTAACTTAAATATAAAAGATTCATGCAACAACAGTTTTGTCTGTGAAAAAAGTGTAAGCCAGGGGAAGTGAGGAATGGAGACTGGCTGACAATCACCAGGTTAAGTAGTGTCACAAATAATCAGGTGAGCCAAATCAACTCTATGCATAAACTTGGATTTCTAACGTCGTAAGCACTTTGTGTTCATAAATCAAAAGAGGATGGTGTTAAATTAACAGGGACAATGACAATAACATCCTTTAGCAAGACATTAAAGGTTAAAAGCAGTACACCAGCATTTTCACAATAGTTTACAACGTGTAGTCTGTGTTTCTCAAGTTCATTTCATAAAAAAACCCCTGACATTTGTATTTGTGTTTTCATAAAACAAGAATATGTGAAAAATTCAAAACTCCTTTTGGACATAATTATCTTGCTCTACATGTTTACAACATGAACATTATTCTGAATATTATTTTTCAATAAACAGCTCCAGTACAGCGCTAGAGTCAAATGCCTTTTTCAGTGGCTCAAACCTTTCCCAGCTGATCTTGGGAAATGAAATGACAATCTTGTGGTCACAAGCAAACTTTGCCTAACCTTTGGGCTACTGCCGGCTCAGGTTGTCTGAAATGGTAATGTGCTCCTTTGAAGTTTTCTCTATTGAGGAAAAGAAAAGTCCAGTCTTACAAGACCACATACTATATAGCTAACCCACACAACTCTGATTTTATATTATATACACTGCAGCTCGCTGAGTAAAGGTCTCGGTGTTAGATCAGTTCTGACTCTCAGAAAAAGGCTTTTACTGTACTTCTTTCTTTCCTTCCAATGAAACATTTCAATGGCAATTTGATTACCTGCTGCTGGGTAGAAAAGAAAGAGCAATTTGAAGACAGATTGACCTTTCGTCTTCTCTCTACAACCGCTTGCTCTGACTTTCCCATCTACCGCATCTCAGTCATTCACTCTGTTCCGTGCAAATATCTGTGATACTGAGAGCATTTTTACCTTAAACCTTTACAGCCTGCATATAGCATGAAGGAGGTGTGTGTGTGTTTGTGTATGTTTGGAATCTCTGTTCTCAGTACCTGAATGGGATTTGCAGTGGATATTCTTTACTGGTAGGTAGGCTGTAGGATGAAGTCTGCATTTTTAATAAAGCAGAGACGATGCAGGCTTGACTGTTGTTTGGTGTTTGTGATGCCTCTGTGTGTATATAGAAGAAGAGAAAAAATGAGACAAAGAAAGGGAGAGAGGTGACACTGCCGTGGGACATTGTCATATTACCTCTACAATGTGAAGCTGAATTCAAAACATTGCTCCCTCATTCCAGCCAGAGTACCAGGATGCCATTATGTTGCAAATAGAAGCATGCCGTCTTCATGTATCAATTTTCCACTGAACCCTAAAAAATGCCTCGGCAGACAGAGTGACCCAAAAATGTCAAATGACTCTGGCGTAGTGTCCTAAGATGGGAGGAAATTATGCAAGCAACAAACCTGCTGGCAGAAGTGATCAACCACAAATTATTCTATTCAGATTCACAAGGCACTGGCTAATTTGAGGGAGTGACACCAATTTCCCACAGGCCAACCCGCATGCCTTTTTTCTCTGTTTACTATTAAATACCAAAGAGACATGCGTCTAGGGAGCGAGCATGGGAGAGACATTAATGAAGGAAGGATTGCATTCAGTCCCCAACCTTTCATACCCTCCCCCCTCTCATAATAGTTATGCAGCTTTTACAATTTTAGCACACATCTCCTAGCAACCACAACTCTGTAGAAGTAATTGTAAAAATATTACAAGACTAAGAGTTGAATGCAAAAACATAAAGTATGATAGGCGTTATATGGAAAAGCCGGCCGGCTTGTGTCTTTCGTGGTAAAGGGAATCAAATCCCCCAAAGATTCAATTCCACGGAAAAAAGTGAATTCCCACAACAATTATCACCTCTGTGCTATTTCTGAAACCATCAACACTTGTAGCCAAATCATTTACCAAGTTTGCCAAACTGAATGCACGTTCTCCGCTTACACTCAGTTTGTAATTTTATGATACACTTTTTGCAAAGCTTTATTAAACACAACTCACTGCTTTACACTCAGTTTGCAATTCAATAGCACACTTATATCAAAACGGTCAACACTGGTACATGTGAAAACACTTTTTGATTTTTAGTTCACATACCAATCAGAGCCTAAAAACATTATACGTAAATTCTTTATTTATTTATTTGAAAAACAAAAGGGACAAAACATATTAATGAACATTTTCACAAATGTAAATATGCCAGATTGTAGCCTTAGGCTAATTTCTGCAGACCCCCTGGCAGGTTGATGGTACACACAAATTAATAAATACAAATACACTATACACAGGCTATATACAGAGAAACAAGGACAAGAACAGTGATCACATCATGTCAGAACCGACAGTAACAACAAGAGTGGACAACAAAGGACATATAGAAATAGGAAAGCATCGGCTATATTACACAAACCACAAATAGAACACAGGTAAACATTTGGTTTGGCTGACAATGGAGGCTTTAGAGGTGTGAGAAGATGAGAATGAGGAGGTGAAGAAGGAGGAGGAGGAGATAGCAGGATCAAGTAGGATCAGGGGAGAAGGAGAGGACCAGGAAGAGGATAGGAGTCAGGAACATAACTGAGGAAATCAGAGTTAGTCTGGTTGACCATGTTGTCAATCATGGGATGAGCTTGAGGGAGTCTGGGAGATGAATTCCATCAAATCTGAGCCGCTATACTGTTGCAGGTATCATCTGGTTATTTTGAAATAAGAAGCAGTAGGTAACTGTAAGTGCTGTCCAGCACTACTACTGGTTAATGACAAGGATCTGTCATTTCTGTAAAATCAGTCAAATTAGACCTAAACTTTTTTGTAAACGTGTCCTGAATTGATACAGATATCAGGTGTTTTCCATATTTACACCTCTAATTTTGTATTTTATCTGTGAAAAAAAACTCTTGTCTGTTGACTGTTAACTGTTTTGTTTTTTCCTTTTCTGTATCACAATGACATTGTCTGTCAACAAATTTACAGTACAAACAGTAAAAGCGTAACTGTGAACCCTGTCTAATATCTTGCAATGTATGACTTTGTAGTGTTGGAATTGATATACTGTATGCCATACAGATAAAGTGCAGCCATGTGAATTTTTGACCGTTGTCATCCAAATTGGATAAATACTTATTTGTACATAATGACACAAGGACTTGCCATTCTGATGGCAATGACATGTTCACTGACATAAATATTTACTTTTGAAAGATAGACTGAGGGACTGATTTTGAACAAGTTAAGGGCTTTTGCAGGTGGGTCACTGTGTAGTGCTGCTTGTATAATCAGTTGTGAGAAATGCACTTACCATTTTGCAAATGTCAGTTTTTTTCCCTCCCAATCGATTTGGCACATTTACTGAAATAAAACTTACAATTGTCAACACCTTTAGTACAATCCTCACACTACGTAGAACATTCAGCACACCACTCTATTCCATCCATCCATCTTCATCCGCTTCGGGTCGCGGGGGCAGCAGCTGCAGCAGGGGACCCCAAACTTCCCTTTCCCGAGCCTCATTAACCGGCTCTGACTGGGGGATCCCGAGGCGTTCCCAGGCCAGTGTGGAGATATAATCTCTCCACCTTGTCCTGGGCCTTCCCCGAGGCCTCCTCCCAGCTGGACGTGCCTGGAACACCTCCCTAGGGAGGCGTCCAGGAGGCATCCTTACCAGATGCCCAAACCACCTCAACTGGCTCCTTTCAACGCAAAGGAGCTGTGGCTCTACTCTGAGCTCCTCACGGATGGCTGAACTTCTCACCCTATCTCTAAGGGAGACACCAGCCACCCGCCTGAGGAAACCCATTTCGGCCGCTTGTACCCTATGGTCATGACCCAGCTTTCATGACCATAGGTGAGGGTAGGAACGAAAATTGACTGGTAGATCGAGAGCTTTGCCTTACTGCTGCTCCGATTCTCTGGCCAATCTCCTGCTCCAGTCTCCCCTCACTCGTGAACAAGACCCCGAGGTACTTGAACTCCTTCACTTGGGGTAAGGACTCATTCCCTACCTGGAGTTGGCACTCCATCGGTTTCCTGCTGAGAACCATGGCCACAGATTTAGAGGTGCTAATCCTTATTCCAGCCGCTTCGCACTCTGCTGCGAACCGATCCAGCGAGAGCTGAAGGCTACGGACCGATGATGCCATCAAGACCACATCAGCCGCAAAAAGAAGTGACGAGATCCCAAGCCCACCGAACCGCAGCCCCTCCTCGCCACGGCTACGCCTCGATATCCATTCCATGAATATCACAAACAGGATTGGTGACAAAGCGCAGCCCTAGCGAAGGCCAACCCCCACCTGGAAAGAGTCCGACTTACTGCCGAGTACTCGGACACAGCTCTCTGGATGTACAAGGATTGGATAGCCCTAAGAAGGGCCCTCCTCACCCCATACTCCCGCAGCACCTCCCACAATATCTCCCGGGGGACCCGGTCATATGCCTTCTCCAGATCTACAAAGCACATGTAGACTGGATGGGCATACTCCCAAGCCCACTCCAGGATCCTTGTGAGATAAAGAGCTGGTCAGTTGTTCCACGACCGGGACGAAAACCGCATTGTTCCTCTTCGATCTGAGGTTCGACAATTGGCCGAACCCTTCGTTCCACCACCCTGACGTAGACTTTACCGGGGAGGCTGAGAAGTGTGATACCCCTGTAATTGAGACACACACTCTGGTCCCCCTTTGTGAACAGGGGAACCACCACCCCAGTTCGCCACTCCTTGGGCACTGTACCCGACTTCCACGCAATGTTGAAGAGACGTGTCATCCAAGACAGCCCCTCCACACCCAAAGCTTTTAGCATCTCTGGGCGGATCATATCAATCCTTGGGGTTTTGCCACTGTGGAGTTGTTTGACTGCCTCAGTGACTTCCTCCAGGGAAATTGACGAGAAACTCCCATCAGCCTCCAGCTCTGCCTCTACTAGAGAGGGCGTGTCAGTCGGATTTAGGAGTTCGTCAAAGTGTTCCTTCCACCGCCCAATTACCTCCCCAGTTGAGGTCAACAGGGTCCCATCCTTACTGTACACAGCTTGGACGGTTCCCCACTTCCCCCTCCTGAGATGGCGGACAGTTCTCCAGAAACACTTTGGTGCCGACCGAAAGTCCTTCTCCATGTCTTCTCCGAACATCTCCCACACCCGCTGCTTTGCTTCTGCCACAGCAGAGGGTGCAGCCCTCCGGGCCCGTCGGTACCTTGCAGCCGCCTCCGGAGTCCTCCAAGACAACAAATCCCGGAAGGCCTCCTTCTTCAGTCGGACGGCTTCCCTGACCACCGGTGTCCACCACGGTGTTCGAGGGTTACCGCCCTTTGAGGCACCTAAGAGCCTGAGACCACAGCTTTCTGCTGCAGCTTCAGCAATAGAGGCTTTGAACATTGCCCACTCTATGTGACCTGCAAAAAGTGATTAATGTGTCTAATGAATTCACCCATGATTCAAATGTAAATATATCTATCATTGAATAAATCATTGTAATCAAAACAAAAGGTTTCATTATCATTGCTTGGACAACGACAGCCAAAATGCAAAGACAAATGACAGAGTACTTTGAAAGTGTGACAGTTACCTACTATGTAATATTGTCCAGTTGCTAACATTGTATATTTAGGCAGCTCATAATATTGTCAGCCATGGCGTAAACTGTATCTTCAACAAAACATTTATTTGATCACATCGTGGACCAGCCCAGATTAGCCTGCACTCTCTGACCTGCCTCTGCCATACTTAGGCCATGGTTGATTACATGGTCATGATTATATCATTTGAGATTTCTCTGTCTTTGCCTTTCTCTGGCTCTTTCTTGTCCTTTGTGCCCCCCATCCATCTTCCTCTCCCTCTCATCATCACCTCGCACTCTAATGCCTCTTCCTCTTCCCCTGTCTGTCTCCTACATGCTCCATATTCCACAGCTGTAACATCGAGACTTACCATTGCAGTATAAATGTGTTTGAGAACTGATTAGTTATGAGTTTCACCTGTCAGCTAAATTTAACAGCAGTTGCGATTGGTTGCTCAAAATTGCGTTGGCGGCACATGCAGTCGATATTGACTACCATCTATATACAGCGCGCTAGCGTTGAAAACCCAGGTGTTTTCTAACATTACCTTAGCTCTCCTTATTAGCTAGGGTCCTTACATGCTTGCTAATTACTTCTTTAAGCTCAGTCACCGACATTGACTGCGTTGTGTTGGATTGATTTGTGTAGATGTGTTCATGAGGGAGAAGGAGAGAGAGAGAGTGAGAGAGTGACGGGTAACGGGTGAGTGACAAAGAGAGGGACAATAGGATGTGCTGCGTGAACGTGCTACGTCGCTCTGCAATCAAATACGATTTTAAATAGGCCTAGTAAAAAAAAATCAAAAATCAATCTGTGGCCGGCTGCCACAAATAAATGAACCTGGAACGTGGGAAACACTGCATGTGAACATCTGACCTAATGTTCATATAAATACTCATATAGTTTGACAGTCACGATTTTACTAAGCGACAGATAAACTGTGACACATGACCAGATTTTCTGTTCAAGTCACAACATAGAATAAACGTGTATATTTGTGTTTCATGTTTAATGGTAAAGGACCTCCAATATGGTCACCAGAGCATCAAATGAGGGCCTTAACTGCTCTTTTTGTTTTCAAACTTGTTTTGTGTCTGTTGTACATTCACAGACAGCTGTAATTCTACCACAGTCTGATGTGAAGTCTGGGAACGTGAGAGGCTCTGCCTGTTAATGCTCTTTCAGACTGGTGCCTCAATCTGCCCTGCATATTGCCTCTTGTGGCTTGATTGTTTGGAGTGTGTGCTGCACATATCCTTGACATTTTCTCTCTCTCTCTCCTCTGGCTTGCTTTCAGTCTCTCTTTCATTTGTCTGGACTATATTTCTGAAAGTGTGACAGCACTCCAGGGATCATTTTACAGCAATTTAACTTCATGTCAGATGTTAGGATATTTAGAAGAGGGCAGCTGATGCATATTTCCTGTATTAACCATCAAGTGTTGGTGGAAATGCACTCAGATCCTTTACTTAAATAAAAGTACCAATATGTAACATAAAGTTCTACATTCATTTGCCAAATTGGTTTGTCTCAAGCAACTTACAATTGTCAATAACACACAATTTAGAGCCATTTCAGGTTTAGTGCCTTGCTCAAGACACTTCAACTGGTAGCCAGGAGGAGCTGGGAATCAAACCACCAATTCTACCATTATTTGTCAACCACACTAACACAAAAACTACAATGTCAAACCTGAGATATATAAACCTCATCCTTGACCTTGGAAGGAGCAGTTCAGAACAAATAATTGCAAATTGAAATTTATGTTTTTTTCCTCACCACTTTAAGGACTTTTGTTCCATTTTGATTTAAAACTGAGTTTATATGTCAGTGTTGACCCTGGAAAAAGCTGATATTTTTTGCCACACGATCACTTTGGTCGCTGTTTTTCAGCTTTTAATCATATTGCATCATTTTTTTCATCAACGTCTGATGACAATGTTTTGCACAAAGAACAGCATACTTTATAAAAGCTGCCACCTTGGTGGTGAAATTAGTTTCTCAATAGAATGTAAAGACAGTTTTCACTGTGCAGAAGCTTACAGTGTACCGCTGTCAAAGTGTAAGTATTATGTTACTGGATTACTATTAATGATACATTAATGTGTAAGCAAAATTTCAAGATGGGGCTCATTCATACTGCTAGTAAAAAGGCAAGACAAGTTTACTCCAACAGTATCTTTCAACATCAAAGCAATTCAGCGTGCTTTATATAAAAACATCAAACGGTATCAGCACAACATATAAAACAAAACACAAGGCAATATGCTATAAAAAGCAAAAAAGTACAATATTTCACCTATTTTAAAGTAGAACATGAATGGATGTTTTGCAGTTGGTTGTAATTATAGTTGTGTATGTATGTATGTATGTATATGTATGTATATGTATATATATATGTGTATATATATGTATATATATTAGTATAACTTGGTGATAACTGTGTTTTGAGTTCACCAGCTAAAATGTCAAAATAGCAAAACACGACTATGTGGAAGCAAGGAAATAGCTTAGCAGGTTATGGTGAGCAAGTTGGAGAACAGTTGAGTTTAAAGGCCTGCTAAATGAGTCCAGGTGCTGCAGTGCCAACTGTGGTATCCTGCAATGTTGTGATTTAAATGTGGTGTGCTATTAAGGCTCTCTTTGCTCATAATGGCACTTCTTTATCCACTGTAATATTATTCAAATTATATATTCAATGACACACTCCTCAAGGGTAGAAAAATCCACCCAGGCTTCAGATTAGTTCAAGGGCCCCATGAGAAATGGGACGGCTAAATGGAGAGCTGTTAAGTTTAATTTCTATACTTTCTGAAAGTGTGAGAAGAGAGCTGTTGTAGAGGAGAATCTTAATATAGAAATATAATGACATTTCAGTAGTGAGCAATCGTGTCTGTCTGCTTTGCTTGCAAACAAAAAGCTCAATTTGGAGAGAAATTATTTGTTATGCTAATTTGTGTTTTGTTTGGTCTCAGCTGAGATATGTTGCTAAATTAGAAAGTGAAACAGCAAGTAGCCTAAAACAAATTTGCTGTTACTTAAGTATATGCACACATACGCACTCACACAGCTTTACAGATGTCTTGAGGTGATCTCAAGTTTGTTAGGAATGATGTCACCTTTACATTTACCGTTTTGCCACCAATGACTGTTTATTACCAATAGGTGGCAATCTGTCCTTATCACTCAATGTGTCAAGTGTTCAAGCTTGTCTGCAGAATGTTAATGTATGCCAAATTAGATTTTTACAGCTGTATGTGCAGTGAGATGAAGAAATGGAAAGGTGAAAGATGGAAAAGGGCTCTGAAAGGGAGAGAACGGATGAGAGGGATGAAGGAGGCGACAGGGGTGCTGACTGGTCAAAAGGTTTGCTTTCTCCACCTGCTGCGCCTTCTGTCCATGTGAGCCAAACCCCTCTGGTGTTTTAACACTCCTCATAAGGGAGTACACATCCCAGAATGCCTTGTGTCTTTGTGTCCCCGAGTCGCGCTACATGTCAGGAGTGCATCTATTCTGCATAAAGGTTAGCGGCAAGGACGCAGTGGTTGTAAGTCATTTGGCATGTTCCTCATTAAAAGGCTACCATCAAATGAGGGCCCAGGGGGGCAGAGATATGGCTGATGATTGCATATTTTACTGAGGCGGCGGTTGTGTCTGCACAGCTGGCTGGCACAACACACCAGGGTCTCAGTCAAAACCAGCGCTAAACAAACAACGCCAATCAGCCTGGCGTCTCTGAATGCCTCCCTAAGTGAAGTAACTCAGTCACAGACTGTGTCTCAAAAGTCTTCTGTTGCTTCTTGGCTTTGCTGCCTCCCATGTTACTGCATTGACCTGAAAACAGATAGAGGGCAAAGTAATATAGTCAGTGTCTACTTGAAAATCACAGTCTAGTAACTCTACTTTCAAGCAATTATGCAAAACCTGACTCTCTTTTTCCTAGTTTTAAAATGGTGTGAGAGCCAGCAATTGATGCACATCATCATAGCTTTAACATCACACGCAGAATTACCATTCCCACATGGGATGTTAATAAGACCATTTCCTGCCATCAACTATAAAAATAAGACCCGAGTATTTGGAGACAACTGTAGGCAAAGGCAAAGCTCTGCACAAAGAATGCTATCAGTGAGGGGGCAACCACCCTTCTATCTCCTCATATTGTTCTTGAGAGGAATCAACAAATGAGCAGCTAGATAGGGGGCACAAACACTGGGCAAAAGGAGAGCTCTCAGCAACTCTGAATTAACTAAGCAAGGCCTTGGAAAGATGCAGGGATAGTTGCCATTTTTCCCTATGGATTGAGGTCAAACCTTTCTTTAGATCTGGGCCTACGCTCCTGCAAGAAAGAATGTGGGTTCTTGAATGAATAAATATGCACGCTAACATACAGCTGTAGGTTAACTTTAATATTTGCATGTGTTTAAAGTATTGTCAGGAGGATTGTGGTTAGGTGGCGGTGCAGGGTTCTTGCCTGTAGTTAAATGAATTCATCTTGACTGACACTGTGGTTTATTGGAGCACTTATGCTTGTCCTGTTAAACTATAACTATCAGAGATACGGACCAATGGAAAAACATTACAGAACAAAATATTATGCATTCATCAGATAAATCACAAATTATGCCCAAATTGTCTCCTGGCTGCCCCCTAAAGATTATGAAAAATCTAAAGATAGTGTGTTTTTTTTACAGTCAAGCACTATAAGAATTAGATCAAGTAACAAGTTCAATTTTTTAATATTACATTATCATTCACCATCACAAACGGTTGCCCATGACAGATATGTAACATGCAATGCTGATCAAGCCATCTGTTATCTGTAACTAAGCATATATTATGGATATTTAACTCCCTGTCAATTGTGTTTCAAACACAACTAAATTTGATTAAGATCAGGGTAGATAAGAGCTTTTCCATACAGTGTGGTACATTTAGCTGATAAGGTTGATTTAGAACATCTGTTAATGACAAAGACAATGTCACAGTATCACCTAATGACAAAGATCAGGAACGACTGACCCAGTTTCAGATAAGATAATCCTCAAAGTGAAGGTTTCAGTGAAGCATTTATATGAGTGAGTAAGACACATTCTAACTAGAGCCCAACCAATATAGGAATTTGATGATGCTGGCAATATCAGGGTTTTACACAAAAAAATGCCCCAAAGTCCCTTTTCATAAACCACATTTTTGGCATTGGGCCGTCATATTTGGCTATGGACTGGTTGTGACAAATAAAAGTACTGTTGTTATTTTATAGTTGATCAGTAAACTTGAAAATTTAATGAATAACCAAACATTCAAATCAAGTAAAGAACAATATGATTTAAAAAAAAAAAAAAAGAAGCAAAGCGTTAGTTCAGGAATAGCATGTGTCACATGCAGTGAATCCAGGGACCAGGGATAGGTCTCAAATGCAGATGAAGGCAACAGAGCGGTGCAGTTCAATAATTTATTTCAACTGTGGAGTTGTATAAAAGCTTACAGACATGCAGATTCAGATTCAGGAGAGCAGGTAGGTAGGCAGGTGGTTTGAAATCAAACAGATCACATGGCAACTTTGACAAATGAATTGATGCAAATTCTTTCCATCGATGCTTTGTTTAATCCATATAAGTGTATAGCACACTGTTTTGCACAGACATTTATTACAGTCGTCGCACATCGCGCTTACGCTTTGAAAACGATGCGATCATAATGGCACTATATGCATAGTGGAGTAAGAGAGAGAAAATAGTTAGGGACAAAGAAGAAACTGTCCAAAGAATGGGATTATTTCAATTTAAAAGAAAACAGTACATGTTACAGTCCGTCCACTGTAAAACGAAACTTACGTTACCTCTGCAACAGCACTCCAGCACCTGATCAGAAAGCACACAGTGTTCTGCCAGCAGAGCACAGACAAGCAGCTGTTGCAGTAAGAACAACTTTAGCATTTAACTGAAATCATGATTGATTGTTGAGTTGAAGGCTAGCCAAAGTTAGGAGCTGTCAGCAAACCTCAGACCGTTGACACTCTACATAAGAATAACCTGTCATACTTTTTGAGTTGTAATGCTAACTGGGGAGCTAGGTTGCAATCTGTATAATTTTCTTATTAAACAGTCATTCTTATAATGGTATATTAAGACTTTCCAGTCAGCCAACATCTATTTATAGCTCTCATATGAAAACAGCTTTACACTTGAGGATGTTCTTTGCTGTACCTCATACCTTCTGCGTCGCCGGCATGCCCATCATATTGCTGTGAACCGCCTCTTGGGTGCTATTGCTACATTTTATCATTTGCTAAAAGCTGGATTTCGTCCTGGGTTGACAGAGCAGAAATAAAACTCAGTAAAAATATAATTCACCCTTCTAGGATTCTCCCAGCATTTCAGACCTTGTTTTCAAACCTTTCATTGTTTCACAGTTTCTGAGAACTGACGCTTGCTGTCTGTATCAGTGTGTCTTTACATGCTTTGCTTGATAGAGCAATTAAGAGAAGAAATGCCTGTCGCTACTGAGCTGACTGGTCAATAAGGGCCTGACAGATTTGGGTGGACGGTATGTTGACACTGATGACTGCAGTGGAGTCATAGCTTGCAGGACAGCAATGCCACCTAATTCACAGTCATGACCTGATCACACACAGACCATGGGGGCTGGAGGACTGTCATGGCCACCCAAGCACACAGTATCTCCACATAATGAGCACTGGTGGGTTGCTTGTCTCCAGACTGGTGAATGTTTCTGGCCTGGGCTCAAAAGTCAGTTACAGTGGTGACAGGGCTTCAGGGTACTGGATGAATGCCTGAGCAGCTGTCATGACCCCACTTGGCAGTTTTTTCTGCAGAGGGAAAGGAGGACATGTGAAGCTGGACATGTAAGTTCTTGTTTTAACTCAGGTTTGATTTCATATTGGCATTATCTTTTTTTAAATACAAAAATACGAAATACACTATACAACTAAGTAAGAAAAAGCCAAAGTCAGACTCACCACACTAAGTCATCGGTTTTTGTTCAGGCTTAAAGGGCAAATATCTAGCAGATGCATGGAGTGGTGGGATGCAGGCATCACAAATTGACAGCAAAACAGAGAGAGAAAAGCCTGGATCACCTTGCACCATGCAACAAAGATCATCTGGCAAAGGGGCTGAAAGGTGGCTGTATACTGGGGCTAATGAGGGAATGAGAGTAAGGTGTTCAGGCAAGAGCAGAGTCAGGTAGACGGATGAGGAATGGCAGTTCTGCAAAGAATTGTAGAGAAAAACAGAGTATATTTAAATACTAGATGTAGATGAGGAAATAACAGATAAAACCAAGGCAATCAAGTTCAAATGTTTAGATGATGGGATCATACTAATTAGATTCATAGCCTCTAGACTTATTTTTTTGTCAATAACATCACATATCCATCGCTAAATAAGCAAAAGAGTTTAGAAAAAACATCTTAAAGCATTATTTATTGAGAGATTAATGCTCAAAGATTCAGCTAATCTGCTCCATCAGGATTGTATGTGGGTGGTTTGAACAGATTTGATAATGGCATGCATCTTAAGCAAACAACCACACAACTATGTGATTTGATTTTGATTAAAATATTGCAACATTTTGATTGAAAAATGGCATCATCCTTTTCCAAGTGAGCCCCAACCACTTTAAACCAGTGAGAAAAACAAAGACAGAAATGTCTCATGACATGACCAAAAAAGTTTCAACTTTAGCAGATTAATCTACTGTCATGTATGGTAGGACGCCATTGCTCATAGTAAGAAGCTTATTGAAAAAAGTAGGGATTCTTGGCTGAAACTGAATATAATGAAAAAAATTGCCAAATACCGAACAAATACATTTGTTTTTGCCATTTTTTTTTACCATTGCATAAACTTAAATAGTCAGCATTTCCCAGGATTTGGAGAGACTATGGCGGCTCCACTTACTTTTAATGGACACATGTAATGTGTAATGTTATATACTTTTTGTGAATATAATCCATCCATCCATCCATCATCAACCGCTTATCCTGCATACAGGGTCGCTGGGAGCCAATCCCAGCTGACATCGGGCGAAATGCGGGGTACACCCTGGACAGGTTGCCAGTTCATAGCATGGCCACATCCAATTAATCTTATTTCCATACAGTATAGACACCTTATTTTGAAAATTGGTCGTTGTCACATGTGTATCCTCGCGCTAAATTCATCAAGTCTAACCCAATATGATAAATGCTGTATGTGCTTCTCGTATCTCATAACATGAAGACTTCATATCCTCTCTTCAGGTAGGACTCTCATACTGCAACACAGGTCTTTGTAAAGAGAGAAAATGACGGAAGAGTTGCTAACCTGGCTGTCAGATTGCTCTGGTTTGTGTCAGTCATCATAAAGGCTTGAATACGTGTGCACTCCAAATGTAGGTGCGGCTAGCTTAATCGCTTTCTCTCAAATGAGAAACCGTCAAACAGGTTCAGACCGTTTGTTGCCTTTTCCAAGAAGTCAGCCACAGATGGAGTGGATGTGCTAATAGACAATTCAGTAGAACAGTGTCCGCAGATGGCGATTGTTGCTTCCTTTTCAGACACTTTAAAATGCTTTCACACTACTGACATGGCAACGTAATTCTTTGGTAAAATTTAATCGCTCTTTTGACTTACTGCCGAACACCGAAAAAATAGGTTTTCAGGCCCTTTAAGTTAATGCATTGCTTAGATCATGTAGTGACTATTAACTATACCCAGTCAACACTATGCTGGGTTGCTAAACCTCAGTTTTAATGTTCAATGATAGTTGTTAAACTTCAAAGCAACATTTTAATAATTATTCTTTTGTACAACATCTGTGCATGGCAATGGTATGTTACTGTTTGGGAACAGTTGCTTTGGCAAAAACCACTACAAGTTAACTCAGAGGAAGATTGTGTTTTAGTAAAAGTGAGCATAAATTGAGACTGGACACGAAGTTGCCTATGAGTCCAATGCTTTATACCCCTCTCCACTACCCTGACCACAACATCCGTACTTTCTGCCTTGCTACATAAGACATTGAACATTGGCAATGGAAATGTATTGTGAGTTGTGGTGTAGTCAATATGAAAAAGCAGTAGTGGCAGTGCTACTGTGTTAGTAATAATGGGAAAGATTAAATATAGCTTTAATACATAAGAATAAATCATAAAAGATTATGTAAAAGAGAAGTTTAAGCAAGAATATATTTGCCTACATTGCTTCCTAGTAACAAGATATAAGTTAGTCACCAAATCTTCAGAAAGGACTCTTGTCATATTTGATTACAATAATAATGAAATAATGACTTTTCATGTAGAAGTCCAATTAGTGTTGACTGCAATCCCCCAGGTAATTTACAGACAGTAGTTAAGCCCATGTGGTAAATGGTATTTTATGTTGTGCTCTAATTAATACTGATTGTTGTACAGTTGAGCTGTCATTATGTAACATTTTGTAGTCAAAATAGTGTCATTTTAGACTAAAGTCTGCAGAACCATTAAATCTGTTTGGGGAATATCCCTTTGATGTTTTAACCTTTCAAGGAGAGCCACTTTAGCTCAGAAATTGGCTCCACATCCTCAGTAAGCCCTTCACCACCTGCAAGTCAAACCCTGTGTGGAATAAATGTGCAAACCCCAGTAAGTGAGACTGGGTTGAGTGGAGGAATGAAGGGTTTTGGGTGATGAAAATAGGAATGCTAATGTGTAATGTCTAATTGCTTGTTGCTTAAATTGGCTGACATGAGCACCCATCTGCTGAAGGTGCGTAACGTTGCAAAGTGCTTGCTAATTAAAATGCTCGAAAGATAATTTGGGGAATTGAAAATTATTTATTGTTCATTTATGTAATTCTAATGCATTAGGAAAAATGGGACGAGAACACAGTGTGTGTTATCATTGGATGGCATTGTGCATGTAGGAGTGAAGGTAACAGAGGAAGTCAGGGGTGAAGGGGGTGGAGGGTTGGAGGAAAATGCACAATATTTATGAAGCACTGTCAGGTTAATGTCATGCAACATTTATTGATGCAGTAATGTTTAATTTAGCATACGCTCCTGTAATAAGCCATTAGGTGTTGTGTTATGATTCAGAGTTTGATGGTTCTGTAATGACAATCAGATGCCCTTGAATATCTCACTAACACTGTGCCTGCTGCATTTAGAGGCAGAAAATAAATATAAATCAAGCTTAAAATGTATTTATGCAGGCTGAAGATGCTGTGTAGTTGTGCTGGCTATCGATAACATAAGGATCTGTCTTTCAATAGCTGGCTGTAAAATATTCAAAATTTCAGACAGGAACACGATTGGATTAGCTTTGATAATGGATGTCATAAAAGCAGGCGGTGCCATTTTAATAAATCTGTCATATTGCCAAAGGGTAGAAATTATAGAAGCATCTCCTAGAATGACAACAGAATCCTTCCTGGCCAGTACACCCTTAAAACACATACTTCAGAGGTTGCAGCACTCTATAGTTGGATTTGTAGAGAACCTGAGTTTTCCACCTACTACAGCCTCACAGAAGCAACAAATTAACCAATGTCAGTTCAAGGAGAATTGACCTTGGAGATAAACCAGCAGATTCTCCATTGTTGCCTGTGATTGCGTGACACTGCGTAAATGACCAGGTGTCCTTTTGTCCTCTGTGATTAATGCCCTTATTTTGCTTGTAACCTATCTGATTATCTGATTTAAGTGTTTCAGTCGTCTCAGACAAGGTATTCCAAAGCATTTCATTTGACGCACAGAAAAGGTGACAGTGATTTACATAAGGATTAAAGAATAGATTATTATATCAGACGCAGAGATGTATCACTGAAATAAGGAAAACAGAGCTATCAGATGGATATCATACCATGCTATGCATATGGATGAAGATACTGAAATGTGTCTCTTTTGTCTGCTGTGCAGGGCATTCAAGAATGCTTTCTGTTTGTGGTGAGTTGACCCAAAGCTATTTCTAGAAGGACTTTAAAGTTTGTTTCGATCATTATTTCCAATGGCTGTCATCGGAACAGCTCAATCACAGCATAAGGAGAGGACTTCACAGGGTCACATTGTTTTGATTGATTTACTCACCAATGACATGACAATAAATGGCCAGTGACAAAGACACTGAGAGCACAGTTCTTTGTAGAAAAGCCACCATCATTGTTTATGGGAGTTTCTTTTCCTATGGTTCTTCCACAAAAGCTTATTGTTTTTGTATCTCAGAAACATCTAGTCTTGCAGACACTGCTGTGCTGATGGTGTCTCCCTGTAATGAAAATACAGAATTTATCTTTATAATGGATCATTATACATCTGCCACAGTATAATGGCAGTGAGATAAAAATAATGTTGCTTGATTTACTTCACTGGCATACTCCATTAGATTTTAGTCTGGTAAATTAGCACAGAGTAGGAATCAGGATTGCAAAGCAGGCGAGCTGTGAGATCGAGGACATACACACTATAAAATTGCCCCATTATGAAAGTTGCATGAGAGGGACATTATAAACAACCCCTGCCAGGGGATTCATTAGTACTGAGCAAAACCGTAGAGTAGTAACAGGGACAATGTCCTTTTCCACTCTTCTAAAAAGCCATTAGTGCACGGCTCTGAGTAGCTGTGAGGAGGGATGGGATCCATGCAGGGATATAAAAAAAAGGAGAGAGGCTGACACACACAATTGCAAGTGGAATTGAATAAAATAAAACTATGTTCTGAATTTTAATATGGACTTTACATATGTTACACAAGGCCTCACTTAATATTTTACGTAACAATTTACAGTTTAGGATTGGATGGCTTGCTCAGTGCTGGTTTCATGCAGATTTGCCTACCTCTTTGTTATAAATAAAGGGGTACCACAGGGTTCAAATTTAGGTCCTTAGTTTTTTTCTTATCTTTGGGGTTTTATGTTTGTTTTTGTTTTTTTTACAAATTACATAGACAATACTTTCCCAGCAGACTTAATATCCATTTTATATGGATTACATGTTTATGAACGTTTCCCTTTCTGAAGTGAAAAATTAAATACTTGCACGATGCAAATCCTACTTGTGTATCACAAACTTTCTTGTCAAACACTTGTAATAATTTTCAATTCTGGTGCTTAACAGATGAGTCAGTACCATGGAATTTGCTTTTGACTAGTCTTCATTTATCAGGAATATATTTTCTCAGTGGTAGTAAAACATGTTAAACCATAGTAGTAATAATAATAGTAATAATAATTAAAGAGGTGGTATTATGCTAATTTTCAAAATCCTTATTAGGGGTTGTACCAGAACAGGTTTACATGGTTTAATTTTCAAAAAACACCATATTTTTCTCATACTGCACATTGCTGCAGCTCCTTTTTTCACCTTGTGTTGTACGCTCCGCTCTTGAGCTACAGAGTGATGCATCTTACTTGTACAAATTCTTTGTAAGAGTTGCACATGCGTAGTTCCCAGGTAAGGACTACTAGCCAATCAGAAGCAGAGAAGGGCAGGTCGTAAGAAACAAGGTAGTGTGATCCAAGTCAAAGCCGTTTCAGACTGAGACCGTAACCTAGCAGGTGGTATAAGTTATTACCAGTCCACAACCACACAACATCATTGTTCCACATCTTACCATCAGGACTAAACGTTGAACTGTTGCCGGTGTTCTGATGATCTATGCTGCCTTGCTGAAAAATGCCTCCGTAGCGCAGATCGATAGACTCGACTCTACTCGGCCCTGCTCCGTTTTCCATTGCAGATAGTATCCAGATATAGTGACACCACACACAACGGCCGGGACGTAATGTTCAATGCGACACACACACACACCAGCGATCCACACAGCTCTTAGAATATAGAGTCTACAGTTAAAACGTTTGAATATTCCTCAGAATATAAAGACAGATAAGCGGTATGAAAACCTTCCTGCTGTGTTTTCCTCTGCTGTTGTTGCTGCAGAAGGCTGTGTGACGGCGGGAGCAGAGGGCTCGGTGAACGGGCGGCTGGCCGGCCTCACACGCTCCTCCCGTGGGTCGCCGAAGACTTCCCCCACAGCCACTTGCGGAGCTCCTCAACTCCGAAAATATTCATCACTCTTATGTCCCGCCATCACTTCTCATAAAACTGTCAATATTCGAAATCTACAAAGCTGGTTTCTCACCTGAAAACATCTCAAAAGTGGATTTAGTGATGAAATTCCATACGAAAACTGTAAAATATAAATCTTTCTGTTGCTGGCCTCTGTCCGGTGCGCGCAATGATGATGCAGTGAATATTCTCTCTGACCAATCAGCAGTCTGTCGTATTTTCATGTAACATTTTGCAAACCTGTTACATGCACAAAAAAGATATATAACTCAATAAAGCAGAGGGAGAAAGCCAAAAATCATAATACCACTTCTTTAACATTTACTGTTCATACTTTTATTTTGAAGTCACTTACTTAAGTTTTGTTGGGCTGCTCTCGCATTAGTTGTTCTGCTGCTCAACACCAGTAGGCAGCAGAAAGCCTTGATGTCAGCGGTTTAAAGTTTACCTCTGAAGACTCAAAGACTTCCCTTTCTTTGTAGAATGCAGCCTACGAGGTATTTGTTTTGTCCGTCTGCATTTTACTTTTGTTTATAATTATACATATTACAAATTCTTCCCATTTCAAAGAAAAAGTCGGGAAATGTTATTGAGCAGAAATAGGGCTGGGCAATAAAACAATAATAATCATAATATAATCATAACAATATATCCTCTAACAATACAACAAATGTTCAATACATTTATATTAAATATTTGATTTAATTCATTTGAATCACGGACAAATTAGCACTTCATTTTTCTATTAAGGAAAGGGACTGAAAAAAAGATTTAACTTGATTTTATTCATGCGTATTTATCAAAAAGATTTTGTTTTGAACGTTCTACCTAAGAGTTGTTAAGAGATCCATTGTTTGGCATCGAGTGTTTGTCATGTTCTGACCATAAAGAATGGTTTAAAACTGCATTTTAACCATCTGGGCCCGTATTCATAAAGAATCTTTAGGCAAAGAGTAACTCTTAGTGACGTAATTCTAAGAAAATTCTTAGAAAAGTGGGCGTTTACTCTTAAAATTAAAGAAAAAACCCTAGTAAAGAAAAAAGTAATTCATAAAGCATCTTAACCCTTAAAAGAGCTCTTAAGGTCAGAATTGTTAGGAGCACGGACGAGGACTTTGAAGAGGCTTAAGAGTTTCTTTAGTAGAGGAGAAAATGGCAGAAAGACGAAGAGGGAGAAGGAATGTGTTGCAGACAACGGATGACAGTGAGTTAATCAGACGCTATAGATAAGATCGTGCAGGGATCGTGTTTGAGACTGATCTTATTAGATACACGCTAACATCTCCGACGCAGCGCAGGAATGCCACAGCGCCAGAAATGAAAGTAATCACTACATTAGGATATTTGCCAATGCACCGGTGATGATTTGGGTCTGTCACAACCTTCTGTAAGCGTGATCACACAAACAATTACAGCACTTTCAGAACCTCTTATTGTGTCGCAGTTTATTTTGTTTCCACTGGACATTCCCACCTTGCAGGCTCAAAAAACAGCATTTATGAATATAGCAGGCTTCCCTCTTGCGCACAACGAGAATGAACCGTTAATAGTTTGCGCTAAGCTCCCTCGTCTGCCTAAATTTTCCTTTTAGAATTGCCTTGTGTTTATCCACTAACTGATCCAGTTGGGCTTTCTCGCCCTTCTTGGTTTTGATTCCGTGTTTGATGCATTAAAACCAACATTCAAACCACCACTTAAATAGCAAAAACGCAAACAATCAGTGTAACTGGAAAGAGTGGAACAATTTTTATCATGCCAAGCCAATCAAATACCTTATAGGAAATTAACAGCATGGTACATAAAAAAACAGGATTTATATACACATAATGTGTTCGTGTGTGAGAGGAGAGAACGGTCAAATAAGAAATATTACGCATGCAGCCTAATTTTCAAAGTAAAGGCTTAGAATAGAACCTGTACTTAAAATCACTCTTTTTTTCCTTCTTGGACAACCAACCAATCACAGTCTTCAAAAGATTGTGTCATACATAGCAACGGGGTCAACCCCGCCTCCTCACTAAGATAAAAGTTTTTGTCTTTTCCTTGCTCAGAGTTGCTCTCAGATCAGTCCTAAATAGCTCTTAAGCTGAGACTACTAGGTAAAAGTTTTTTTAGCTAAGATAAGAGTTTTCTGAGAGGGCTCTTAGAATCTTTATGAATACAGGCCCTGGTTTCTTTAACTTTCACTCAGGAGCAAAGCCAATAAATTGAATCATTTGACATTCATTGTGATTTTGTTAACATTTTTGGCCATATCTCCCAGCCCTTATAAGAAATAAAATGCACTCTTGCTTAATCCAGAACACTCAGGGTTTAGCTGCTAAGCCTTAGTTGGTTGGGTACGACCAGTAGCTCACAGTGGCTAGTTTCAACGTATGCCAACTGCTGTGTAACAAGACATTTCAGTTTTCTGGCTTACTGTAATGCCTCTTTTTTTCTGTTACATTCTGCTTTTTTGAGACTGTAGACTGTTGTAGACTGTTTTTTTCTGTTACAAAGTTTTAGCATGTCACCAATTAATTTCTGGTTAATTTTCTGTGGTTTTATCACTGTCTGTCACCATGAGACATGTTTTTCATGGTTGTAGCCCTAGTCTGAGTCAGGTTGCTAATGACAACGTGACAACTGAGCCAAAGTAATTTTGATATATTAAATCCCTCCTCAGTTTTTAAAACTACTTTTCAGTGGACCTGATCTCAAGACTGGCAAAGCCATATGGCTTTAAAAACTTCAAAAAATAAATTTCAAAAGGAAGTAAATAATTAATTTTAAAAGTGCTTTCCACCATAACATATTTCTTCAGAAATTCAATGTCTCTTTAGAGTTGCAAACTTTTCACCATAGACTTATTTAGAAATGTTTTAGATTTTTTAATATTCTTTCTTTATTAATATTGTTATGTCATTTATTCATGTTTTAATACTGGACATTTCATTTAAATCAATTCATAGCAGATTTATGACTTTTATGTACCACTAAGACTTTTGCTTACATAATACAGACATATTTTTATCAGAAATTCAACCCATCAGAACTTATATTAAAAGTTAATGTAACCTTACATATGTAAACACCCATCACGGAAATGTTTTGCTAAGGAAGACAAGTGCATATTAATGAGATAACGAACATGGTGGCCTGGCTCATTGTATTTTAATGCATGATTCATTATGACCCAAAGTGACTTGGAACCTCGATCTTCTCTGACAGCTAAGAAGGCAGCTGTGGCGTATCCCAGGGAAAGACAATGACCCCGGTAACTTCAACATAGATTGGCAGTGCACACTTTCCAAGGTTGACAGAGCACTAGAGCAACAGCAAAGGTTATTTCATTGCATTTAGCCACTGACTACATGGCGTCTCACACAAGCCCTAGGCTGCTTTCAACAAGCCCGTCCTGCTGAATTCTTTTGAAACGTTTTCCAAGCACAGTCTGACATTTGTTATTTTCTCTGGGAATTTAATGCTATTGCTTTTTTCAGTACCACAAGTGTCTTGTGCAGATTAGAAAGAGCACAGACTAACAAAACCTAAAAGCCACTCAAGTCCAAAATGTAAGGGCAAATTCCCCATCACTTCAAACCATTGCGCTGTCACTTTGACAGGCCATAATACTTATTAAGCTGACAATGCCGTGATGACTTGAGCCTCAAAGAGAAAAAAAACATTTCATAAGGATACAGACCAGAGCTGTGGCACTGGTCAAAATTGTCATGGAGATAGCAAGAGTGAGCCTTTCCTGACCTTGTAAGGGGTTTTATGAGTGAAAGAGGTGATAGTTTTTGTCAGCATAAAATTATTGTGTATGCTGCTGTAACAGGATGATATCCTGACTCTGCACTGTCTGGAATACACACCCTCCCCCGATAAATTTCATCTCTTTATCCCTTGGAGTGGGAGCGCAGCAGCCCAGAACTCGCTCCCTGTGGGTGAAGGAGAGGAGGATTAGGAGCTCCCCATGTACACAGCTGTGCACTTGGAAGTTGTTTTCTTATTTTGATAAAGTGAGACAATTTGTCTAGAAGTATGACCTTATCCTTTTTGGCACTTGCTTTCTATCACAGATGATAGTACTGATCGAGTGACGGATTCCAAAATGTGCTTTGTGAGGATGCCACTGGCCGACACAGAGAAGAAAAATAAAAACATTGCATCATCTCTTCTATCACTCAAAAGCATTTGAAGCTCTTAAATCATGTGGCAGTGCACAAATTGGACTGACAACCGCAAGAAAATTGCTGCTGAGTTTTAAATGGATTAACAAGTGTAAGAATTGCCCTTTTCCTACTAGTTTGACAAAGTCTTCACAAATTTGAAAACACAGGCGTCTCTGTTGATAGGGACCCCATTTGAAATGTATAACTTTTTAGATAAAAAAAAAAGTTATACATTTCATAGGTTGTTTGCACATGCCTCAAAGACAGGACTAACTGTGACTTTAGCTACAAAGAAACACTCATAGCAAGCATGTAGGCCTAGTGCTGAATGAAAATATCGGACATTGTAGGAAAATGAAATGAGACATAATGAGTTAACACTCAGACATCCTACGATTTGTATTTACTGACCACCACCTGTTTACAGATGACTTTGTGCACCGCTGTAGTCCCTTCCTCCCAATGAAGCCAAAGGACTCACACACTTCAACGCTAGAAACTAACACTGGGTAGGATTATTAGCGACTAACATTGGCAAGCCAGCTAAGAACACACAATATGTAAATAAGACAACATTGGAGTTTCTGTGGACACTTGTTATTCTGTAAAGGCTTACCTCCTCCCCATACCTTCAGCCACTTTGTCAAACAAGAATAGTCTATTCACTGCATGCATGGAAACAAAACTGATATAAGCACATCTATCAAACTCCTGCAGAGACAGCAAAGAAGATCCCTCATCCCTCAACTGTAATGTAATGACTTACATTCAAATTGTAAACGCGTAGAGGGTTGATGTCACTTCCCCTTCTGGAACACGCTGGACTGAGTGGCAAAACATCTGTTACCATGACTGCGTTCAGCAAACCAGGAGTAAAACAAGTGATTATTTGCTCAAATTAAAGGCAGTCGGAGTCAACAGTGATCCTCACTGCTTACCAAAGAACCAATGGTCCAGCTCTTTCCCATTTTAGATGTGTTGTTTGTGTTTTAGCCAATTGAAGCTAATACTGCTGCTAGTCTTACCTGCCACTCAGTGAGCGTAACTTCGTTCTGTGACATGATGCACATACTCTCTATTGGGGGGGGAATCACATTACGGTAACAAGTTACTTAGCAACAAGTTAATATAATAATGCAATGATAAACAACTGAGGAACAACTCAAAATCAGAAAATCAGAACTATCCTTTTGAAATGTCACCTTTTTTGTATTTTTTATCATTTCATTAAAAATACAGCAAATTGCTGTTGGTGAACGATGCCACATCGTCCACGTTACAACTGAGTAAATTGTTGCAAGTGATGTGTCAATACGGCTCCTTGCTCTACGACCCCCGCTGGTTTAAAGGTCACATACTCCAGGTCAAATTCAGCTACACCACTCAAGTTCATCGCTCCAGTGGAGTGAACTTCTCATGTTAGCTGCCACAGCCCGAAGCACCGTATGACTCCTTAACATACAGTATATCCCTTCCCCCTCTTCCCTCTACACTGTTGGGTTCAAAATGAGATGCATACTTCTAAACACACCTGCCACTAGTGACATCCTGTGTGGAATAAAATGAGAATATTTATCTCATGAGCTGAGTTTATCCCATGCATGTGCTATACTCAATTTCAATGTATGTCTCTTTTCCTTCAGAGTGACAAATGAGATGGAAAATTCTACGTCAAAAACTCGCTTCCTGAAAGCTCTAACGCTGCTATCCTCCACAGTGGTGTCAGAACTGAACAGCACAGCATGAAGAGACGTTATATCAAAAAGCGGGAGGTTTAGGTTGTCACAGAATGGTGACATTTTGTGTAGAGCGTCATTATGATAATGAACATTCATTCTCTATCGCCAGAACCCCTTTCCTTTAATGTACTTCTCTGAAGGTAACGGTCTCTGACAGTCTTATTTATTGCATTGCATAGCAGGGTTATTTCTGGAAGTCACTTTAAAAAAAATCTGCTACAGAGAATATCTGTGAAAATCTATATCAAAGCGGCTTCCGATGATGTATTATTGGGTGTTATGGGAAATAAACTGTGTTGAAAGTAATAATGTCTACCAATGTCCCCCTGCTTAGGCTTGTTTGTTGGCTCTGAATATGCATGATTGCTTTTTGATTGACTGAGAAATGATGAATCTTAAAAATTAAAAGCAAAAAAAAAAGATGCAATTGTGCACGACTTCTTAAAATGAGATGAACAGCCTGCTTAAATCTAGCATGAAATAAAGTATTCATCTCTGATTACATATCTCCTCATACGCAGAGTGATTGGGGCACCACTACACCTTAACAACCCTGTAATGATCCAAAACCACTGCAATCTTACGGCACTGATGCATGACAATATTATCATTTAAAAAGCCTGTTGAGCCCCTGTGCACTCGCTTTAGCCAAGAACAAATGATATCTACTCTCATCTCTCGAGGTATAAGAATTCATAGAATTCACACTTAGAGATTTTTAACAAAGCTGCTATACCATAGCTGACCCCGACGCAATTACAAATTCTTTCAGGGGAAATGATTAAATGATTTTCATTTACAGTGGTTTTAAAACTAAAGTGTGTGTGCAAATCTTCCCTCCGCTGAGGCCGGCTCTGTAAAATCTTTCCTCTGTTGCTCCTGATTTGCAAGCTGATCCCAAAACACATTCACACCTGCAGCCATACACACCAACACATGTGCGCACGCTGCATGCAGCCTGCGCACTTGCTACGTGTCATTCATCTGCCTACTCCTGGGCTCTAGTTTGCCGTGGTTGCCATAGTAATGAATACGAAAGACAGGCATTATTGTGTGTCACTTCCCTTGATCATGTTATTGACGGAGCTAGGGCCAATAGCAATTTCTGTATCTTAGCAACACTACAGTCTCAAAAGAAGTTAAGGGTGTTGATTTCATTGAGTGTAGGAGTGTATCTGTTAGACATTTTTTGTACCTTTAAAAATCGAAACTAATCACTTACCCAGCTCACCTACTTGGTTGCTCAATTTTTGGCTTCTATTTTTCTGGGACTGTTTTGCTCAATTTTCCTCCAAGCTGGCCGAGTGGAGATTGAGAATGCATGAAAACAGACATTAAAAAAGCATTGGTAAGCACTACACTGAATAACCAGGTTTTGATTTTTACAAGTTAAGAGTGCATCAGTGTTGTTAAAGTGCAGCTGGGGCTGAAAAATGAGAGTCCAGAGAGATGGTGTCAGAGACTGCACCTGCCCACAGATCCTGAATAATGCACTGAGACCACAAGGACACCTGCTGTAGCCCTTACATCTGCAGCATCATAGACACACACACACACTCCTGGGCATGCATGAAGACACAAGACACACTCAGAAAACAAAACACAAACTCAGATGCATCTTAAAGACTGGATCGTGAAAGTCTGTGCATGCAAGTACGCACATACATACAGACCTGCTGAGTTAAAATACTTGCTCTTAAAAATGCTCTTAATTAGAGTTAGAGGCGAAACTCAATCATCTGTCAGACTGAGAGGGAAACAAAATCTTATCTCTTCATTGCTTTTCTGCTGCTCAATTCCTACAGATACAGATGAGTAAGATCCTTCATTCAGAATTTATATAGAACACACACTTCTCAAAAACCGCCTGCCATTCTCATGAGAGGGAGCTGGTACAGGGAGCGAGCAGAGTTTATTTGATCAGAGCAGACCCTCGATACTTGGCAGGTCTCCATAATGATGTATCTACTAATGCATGTTGTTTTTACAGTAATGTGTGACAATAAAGTGGGACAATAAACAAGCTAATTTTTATGGAAAAAATCATGTCATCTCAACTGCAAAAGACAATATCCCCAAAGCAATCACAGCTTCAATTATTGATAGCTTTCGCTGTTGAGCAGTCATCTGATGATTGTCAGGCTTAAAGCAAAGGTTGCGATAGTAAAACGAAGGAGGATTTTTATGCTTTCTGGGCTGACAATTTGAAAGCAATTACTTGAGATGGAGCTTTGGTGAGAAACTGACTGGAGGGTAATATAAAAAAAAAACTGCTTCCTACTATCTGTTTCTTGGGAGGGTACTTATGATATTTCAAGGTTAGAAACAGAAGCAGAGACAGCAAGGGAGAATATGAAGGCAAGTTGCGAAAGGAGAAAAAGACTGGACACAGGAAACATGCTGTGTGCCACTTTTGCATATTTCTTCACTTCTGTGTTCTGGCGTCCTGCGCTGGAGCAGTGCAGAACCCGGCTCGTTAATACTGAATGAGTTATATCTCTCTACAGTGTGGGAGCTGTCAGTCTGAGCTTGGACATGCTTCTACTGCCAACAGACAAGGGACACAAACCTGTGTTTTGCTGTTCTGCCATTAAATCAATGTCCCTCGGTCAAACTTAATGTGATATGTCCTGTGTTTTTTTGCGGAAGAAGAGAGAAGTCAGTGTCGTTAGGATTTCACTGCAGCTTTCATAACAATTTCGAAAAAAAGTCCCCTTCATGACGATGTTGATTTCACTTAAAACTCAACGGTAAAATGTATTATTTTTTGGTAATGAAGACAACAGACTGTCATTTGGTAAAAAGACAATGACTGTATTGTATGGAAATCTATGTAAATCATGTCACATACAATTTATTTAATTTTGTTAATTTCGTAAGTGCGGTGCCTGTCAGATCTTTCCTTTGTGGTTGCCTGCAGCTACACATCCTCTGTCCTCGCAACTGAAACTGCAACTTCTACTTTATTACTTTCTTCTACTCTTTTTCGTCTACACAACACAAAAAAGGGGGAAAGAGCATGCATGCTGTTTGTGGCTATAAATACGCTGCTGTGTCCATGATACCCTGAAGTCCCTGATGTGGCCCGTGGAGAACCGGATCAGTGGCCATCTGTGTGCAAAACCAAAAGAATTTTTGCAACGATCAGTAGGGCTATTGAACGTTTTATTATCCTATTATAGCTTTAGTCAAATTTTAGGGATACAGAGGACAGGAGATCCGACTGTTTCAAAATTTTCAGGACATCTGGCAAATTTGAGGTTACAGGCAAATTTATGCTTATCTTGGCTCAGCATAAACACTGAATAGCCTGGTACAAAACCCCATGTAAAACAGCAACTTGTCATTTTTATCTGTTTTTATCTGTTTTGAAGTTATTCAGTAAGCTTTAGTGGTACATGTTGGTGGACTGTGTTAGCTACAGACAGAACCAGGCTAGCTGTTTTCCCGATTCCAGTCTTCATGCAAAACAAAGTTGGTGCTAGCTGTAGCCATGCATTTACCTGGCATATGAAAGTGGCATTGTGCCTGTGAAGATTCTCAGTTATCCCGGTCATAGTTCAAGGAATCTAAATCCAGGACAATCGGTTTGATTGAAGATGCTTTAAGACATTTCGCCTCTCATCCAAGAGGCTTCTTCAGTTCTAAATGACTGGCAGGGAGTCCCAGGTATTTAACCCCTGTGGGGTCATTACTAAGGATACGTTTGTTAGGTTAGCGATCCCTAGCTGTTGTAACAACAGTTGTTGTGGTCATTAGAGTCGCCTGAGGCCAACGGTGAATGTGACATTGTCACATGATGCCAGATGTGTGGTGTCAACCTGCTGCCCTCATCTGCCATCTGTCCTCCCTGTCCAAAATTTAAAACTTTTTGTCCCTGAAGGAGCACAAAACAGTCCCTTGTCCTTCACGTGTAGGTAAACTGATGAGTTTTACCCTGAGGAGCTGCTTCTACTGTTTTGAGCCATGTGTTTACGTAAGTTTCCCTGATATACAGGCCTGTGCATTCCTCACTGCCTTGGACCTCATACACTAGATTGCTTTTCTTGTGTTTTGTTATGTGATCTTCTGTGGTAGACCAGTATCTGGGGAACGTGGTATCCATCTTCTCATCTAACTATCATCAAGATGCGGTTTTATGCCAAATTTGCAAGATTTCTTTTAGACTGTCAAATAACATCCAATGTTACAGTCATTTAGTGAAACACATCTTTAGTGCTACGAATGACAACACAAACCGCACAGAAAACCATTCCAAATGATGTCGATATATGGTTTTGATGTGGCTCTTTCCTTGCTACTGTGTTTTTTGCTAAAAGTGAACTAAGCAAGCCATAATGTAAACTACAGGCCGGCACTACATGTGAAGGTTATAAGATGGCAGTGTCTTTTTGACCTGCTCTCAGAATTTCTGCAGTTTGGTTGAATTTTGCGTGTTCTTGCCCTGCTGTTAGTTAGCAGTTGGAATATTTTTTTTATAACTATGACTATAAATTCAGATTGTATAGACCCATTAGTAGTTCACCATATTGTAACCACTTGGCATTACTGTTATGAGATGAAGCAAGATTGGCTGAAGTTTGGAAAGTTCGCTATACATTTTTGAGGACACTGAAAGGTTTATTATGTGTGTCAATTTTACATAGTCTTGTGTAACATGGCACAGTGCAATGGCTACAATTAGTAAATCCAGTAATTCTTGCACAAAGTGAAATTTTGACTCCTATCTGTTTGGATGTGTGTGGCAAGGAACAAGGCAAAAAATAGCTGAACAAAAAAATCTGTCAGCAGGCTCATTGTGGTCAGGCCAATCACTCGCAATCGCATTTTACGCATTCAGTTTCATCCCATGCTGAGGCTACAAGGTAACCAGTTGAATAAATGAATAAAGCCAATCTACCAAAGGTGCAGAGGTCCCACCATGCACTGCTGCCCTAAGAGGGACGGTGTTTGTGGTTGGTTGAGCTGATGACTTTTTACTCCGACACCCTGTTCTCCTGCAGGTCAACTGCCCTGGGAAAGCAGGTGTCTCCCTTTCAGTGGGGAGCAACACTGTGTGAGTGTGTTTGTGACAAAGAAAGTGTGTGTGTGTGTGTGTGTGTGTGTGTGTATGTATGCCTATGAATGTGTATGTGTTCGCTTGTACCCCCAGGAGGGCATTAGGAACACAACCTGGGATTTTGTGCGACACCTGGAACCAGGTTTCCTCGACCTCATTTGTGGTGCACCTTCTCTGATTGGCCACTTTCCCCTGCATTGTGCCTTCAAAAAAAACTGTATAGAGACCTTTGGCTCCCACAATCTGCTTTTCTTCCTTTATTTTTCATACTTAACTTCCTGTCATAGTGTAGAATGTGTGTGTATCTTAATAAAGTATGCAAGTATAAGAGCAAGCCAAATGTGGACAAGGTTTGAGAAAAGAGGGACAGGTGTAGGTTTGCAATGGAAGGATAGAGGAGGGGAGGAGGGGGTGGGGGAGGGGGGGGCAGAAGAATCCTTTCGGCACTATCGTTCTATTTCAGCACACAAAGGAAAGGCTGATGTTTGAGTGAGCATGGGCCAAAACCAACATGGCAACACACAATTAAGGCCCTAATAAATTAGGACACAGTTAACAGCTACAGCTTGTCAGCATGGCTCAGGGTGGGGGCTGCAAGCAACATATCGAGGATACTGCGCCTACGTGTTGGAAACAGACTAATGCGAAGCGATTTGGGGTTGGCCCAAGATATAATTACCGTCCCCACCTCTCCTGTTCAATGAGGCCTGAGGCCTCCTGGGAGAGGCCTATTTCAGTCAGGTAATGGAGAGCCCATGCACAGTAGCAGATGATCAAATTGTCTGCCGCAATCTGCTTTTTTGCTCTCCTGATTGTCCCCAAAGACATAAGGAGCTGACCCAAGGATCCCCCCCTCTTTCTATTAGAGGCAAGCCAGCTTTAGAAGTAAAGCTCTCCCCCACTATCACAGTTGTTTTATGGTGGTGATGGTGAGTGTCTGTATTTTTGTGCACTGGTGTTTTGGAGATGACAGCCGAACTTCGCTGTGATTTATGTGTTGTCACGCTAACAGAAGCATAATGAAGTTGTTCTTGCAGACACATGTTTTGGCTCTTATGTTCCAACTCTCCTGCTGGGAAAGATGTGAAGACATGCATAATCAAGGAGAACCAAGACAGAGAGCCCAAATCCAGATGATAATCCTGACATTAATGTGGTCGTTTCTTGTGGAGGACATCTGCTTAAGGGTTAAAATCAATGATATATCTTTTTATCACAGTAAAAAATTCTTATCCTTCATTACTGTCAAAATTATCCAGTAGAGACACCACTTAAAAAGTACAGAAACACAGGTGCATCCATTTAAGATAATGAGCATTGCACCTAGCAGACAAGCAGTTACATAGCAACAAACAATTATAATGCTTAAACCTAAGATGACAGTAGTGGCTGGTGTAAGATGAGAAATGTGCATGCAGTTTTTATATGTGTTTTTTTTTTTTTTTTTGCATAATAAATATATAACCAAAATGACAACTCTCTTTAGCTGCGTTTACACCAAAAGTACTGGGAACTAAAAAGCGTTTTAGCTGCATTTCAGAGTTGATCTCCGTCCATATTTAAACGACTGAAAACATACATCTAGTGGCTGTAAACGTATACTGGGGATGCGTATGCCGGTGTAAACATGAAACAGATGGCCTACTCTGCAGTTGCAGAACATTTGGCGGAAAGTAGCCTAATACAGACGAATAACCAGGTAGTTTTGTTTTGTTTTGTTTTGTTTGTTTGGTGTTTTTTTGCATTGACTGATCCACTGTGGCAGCTTGACTGGGAGTCATCTTAAATTAAATACGGCAACATGCAGTGGTACAAGTGTTATTTACACAGTACAAATTATCGTGTTTTTGCTTTGCATGCCTGTTCAGACCAAATCAGAAAGCCAGATGTGAGTGTCTGTGCCATCCTTTATAAAGTCCTCCGTTTTTGCCCATGTCAGCAGTGTTTTCAAAATCTCCTGATTTGCTGTTTTAATCTGGACGGGAGGAAGACATGTAGTAAAAGGTTTCCGTTTTAAAACAAAAAACGGAGAAAGAGAGAGAGGCAGGCAGCTGATTGAGTGGGCGCCTCTCTTTGCATCAGGAAACTCACTGAAGGATCAGTCTCTCTCTCTCTGCCTGATGCGCTGTGGGTCAAGACAATTAAACTTTGGTAGCTGGCAGCGTGTATGTAAGATGAGCATGACTGTTGCAGTTTCACGTGATCGCTCGTGCTTGTTGCTCTGCTCAACTAATTGCTGCTTAACTCTTGTTGCATCAAAGCTTCCTGTCTGAAAAGGACTTTGGTGCTAGCTAGCTTTGAAAACTGCTCAGACCACATAATGAAACCATTTTAGCTGCCATTGGAAATTTGTTATTGCATCATCTGATTGGCTTTTCTGATCAGACTTTTTAGAGACCACCGGTCAATCTAGTTAAAGCCATTATCGGCCGTTTGCGATCGGTGACGATCGATGGAGCGCCGCCCCTAGCTATGATCTCAGGTGGACATCGCTGTGTTTACAGCAAACAGCTGATGGAGTTATGCTTAATACTGGGTCCAGAGTTGTTGTATTAAGTTTTCATCAGTCAGGAAGTTTTTACACAAAGCTGAAGTCTGTCTCCTCCTCTCCAAAACAATCACGTTCCTGAACACAGGCGGACACAGATGAGTGCTGCAGCTGATCTGCAGTTCTTGTTGGCTGGAAATGTTGTAATAACCTTCCAAACTGTTGTGATTTTAGTTTTGTGTTGCTTTCTCAGCGGAACTTTATGGCTTTACGGAGTATAGGCCTACAGCCTTCGTCAGCTAGTTAATTTACCAGAAAAAGAGACTTGTGGACTTAAAAGTCCCCGGTACTTTTGACTTTTGGCTATTGGGGCACCTTTCCTTAGCTTTCAGAGAATTTGACCAGCTCCTATCATGGCTGCCACTGAAATACTTCCGAGTCACTTTACTCAGTTAGGAACCTTCAGAAGCAAAAAAGACTTTTCGGACGCAGCCCAGAATTAAATAACTAAATTTAGACCCTGGTCCTTTCTGTGGAAAAGCAGTAAGTTCCTCCAACGGTTCCTAGTTCTGGGGTATTGTTCTATTGGTTGAAACACAGCTCTTCTACCCTTCTCTCTCCCTGCATTCTCCTCTCTTTTCTACATTACTATGCTTGACCAACAGCTGTTCTGTCCCCCCCCCCCCCTTTAAAATAAAAGTTACTTTATGGTTGTCAAACCACTAGTTGGCTTTATCTTCAAAACACGTGGGTATTTTTGATAAAACAACCTAGAGAAAAAATAAAGGATGTAAGAATTCAATGTAGACACCAGACATGCAGCCTATTCATTAACAACTCTCCCTTCTGGGAAATATTGTCTTGCCATTGTCCATGCTCCCAGTCTGTAAACTCTGTTGATGTGATGTGATGATGTGTGGTCTTCAAGCCCTCTAACCTCTAAGCCCTCTTTTTTATCTTACCGAGCAGAAGCAACATTACAGGAAATGTGATCTACTTTTTGTCATTTTATGCTTTTATCCAGGATTTGTCCAAGATCATGAATAACTGACAATAAAGTATATCTCTATACACATTGAGTAGGACAGAATGAAAACAAGAATGACTCTCTTGCCCTCCCACAGCGCTTGTTTTAAAGTATTTTACCAGGATAAAAAAAGGATATAGCAGTGTAGATAAATCCATGCCACACAGCTATCACATTGTTTGCTATAATTAAACTCTGCCATCCCTTGTGGATGGTGAAAGAGACTTCAGTCAGTGAAAACATGTCACAAGCTCCCAGCGGGTTGTTTGTATTGTCAGTGATAGTTTATCAATACCCTGGATCTCAATCTTTCTTCCTCTTGCTCTTGGGTCCCCGGGTCTTTTTTTACGTCGACCTTTACCAACTGGCATTACAACATGACTGAATGACTTCTGTTGTGGGTAGAGATTGTCTTTAAAATCCCCATGGAAATGAACCTCAATGCCAATGTTTTGCTTCCTTCATCCACTTTAATTGGGTTTTAATGAAACTGTAAAAGGAAAGCTTTAAATTTAGCAATTACCCGTAAAAAAATTTAATGTTCAGACAATGGGTCATTCCAGAGATTTTTGGCATTGTGGTCTAGTAAGTGGCCTTTCAATTAGGTCAGCACAGATTTAAGGCTATACTTTAGATGTCTAATATAATTTAAAATGAGAATGTGGATGATTCAGAGCTTTTTATTTTGATGGAAAGAGTCTATTTGGCGAATCTCAAACAACTATGCAGCCATTTGTGCCCTCAAAACATAATAAGGGAAGCCATATTGGAAAAGAACAGCTGTTTGGAGGCATTTTATCAAAATAATAAACTCTTTCCCCCAGGGTGAGCCCCCTCTTCTTCATGGGGCCTTGACATCAGAGGTTAGCGAGAGGTGAGTGTCTCTCTATCTTCAGCGAATAGAAGAATAGGACTCCCATGTGAACCAGCTGGCCCTGAAGGCTATCAGGTTCAGGCATCTATACTTTGAAAATGTTCTCTGTCCAGTGTCCCCTTTCATTCATCATCACCCTTATAATGTCTGGAAGAAATATGCTGCTGTAAGTACCATCTTTCATGGGTGTCACAGGTTGAGTTCCCCATTTGTTCTGAAGCCATACAGTTCCTGTAATTCTTTCAGGTAGGCCCTGCGGGCCTAGAAATCCAGCAGTTAAGTCTGTGAAAACAAAAAGACAACAGGACATTGGCATTGGCAGAGAACTAGAATGGAATTACCAATGTGGAGCTTGTGTTCAGTTTTGGTTAATTATGATGAGCATATTGGACTTTTTAAGCTATGATATTCAGGTATCTAAAAAATGAAATATTTTGTTTGTTTTTACATACTGATGGGATTTTTAATCAGTTAAACACTTTTATTTGTATTTGGGCCCCAACACATTTTGTAGCCTATTGATTTTGTTTTGCTTTAATTAAGTTTATGACCAAACCCTATCTCTATTTTCATTATCCCTAGAATAAGTAAGATGGAAAATTTTGTGATAGACACGTGATAGAAAATAGCCATTAATGAGAAATAAAAAGATGTTGATTTATTCATTGAATGAATTACCTACTCCTATGCCTCTTCTGTTCTTACAGACGTTATAACAATGTTTATTGTTTTGATGGTCTGCAAGCTGGCAGCTAAGACTAGGAGTGTGCTCCCCAGTCAAATGCAACTACTATCAACCGACACAACAAACAAACACCAACAAATCCCACAGGGCAAACACCGCTCTGCCTATAGGCTGGAGCAATGACAAAATAGATTGATTGTCAGTTGTCCCAAAACGACATATTACATTCTCCAAAATTACATAAATGACTGTTCCAGTTCCAGCCCAGGATCCATTCAAAAGAAAAGGTCAATAGGCGTAGCTAAAGTACGTTATATTAAACACGTGGTTATGGTTTCGTCAGGACAATTTTCATTAAAGACTAATATTACAAAATTATATTTGACAGTATGGCTCTGTTCTGGGATATCCCTGCCCAGCCACATGCCTATGTGGAAAGTATGAGGCAGGGAGAGCACACCTCTCTCCCCTTCCACGTGCCTATATGGAAAAGCCATAAGGTAGGGAGAGCACCTTCCTGCCCATCCATCTGCCTACATGGAAGGCCTGAGGTAGAGAGCCGCAGTAAAGAACCCTTGTACAGAACAGAGCAGTCATGCAATTTACATGTTTGATCAGATACTAGATGGGCACTGAAGCATGATGTTAAACCGTACTGTTTATTATCAGGATGCAGCCTCTGCTGCTCTGTGTTGCCTTGAGCACACGAACACATACTGTACATGTGGGCTCACACGCACAGACAGTGGCAGGTACAGAGTCGTGGACACGGTGAAGAGAAGGTAACCCAAAGCCATTGCAGTAGAAGCAACAAAACCTCAAGAGTAAAAGACAATTTTGTCGATATATCCATTAAATGAGCATAACATGTAGAAAGGGGTTAATTGATCCGCTTTGACCACATCTCTCATCCTCTAAGTTATTAAAAGCACACCATGCCAACGCTAGCTTGGCAAAGCTAGATGTACAACGGGCTAAATTAAAGCTGTTTGTAGTCTAAATGTTAAGCTAAGTTTGCCATGTAAGTTGCACATTGTTACCTGCACTGAATCACACAGACGCAGAGGAAGAAGGACAGGAACTAGCTGCCTGAACTGTGTCAGTGAGGCTCTATGCGTGCTTAGCAACATGACGCCCCAAAGCGCGACAGTGCGAGGGAGCATGTTTGATTTATTCGGTCAAATTTATCCCCCGATATGCTTCCAGTGCAGATCGACGACTACTTATCGGATCGCTAATTGCTGTGTATCCCTATCAGATACAGCCTGAAATGTGGAGCTGGGTTGGCAGTGGGTTATGCGCATAGGAAGCAGCGAGGACAGGCGGGTAGGCTGAGGCAGCTTAAATAGGCGCCTCGTCTGGAATTTGCCAATGAATGCTAAGAGAAGAATCAGCTGAGCTGTCAGCTGATGTGCTGCTGAGGTGTATGCTGGAATAAGCGGAGCTTGACTTCATTGCCTGCCTGAACTAACGCTATGCTTGATTTGAGTTTTTTGGCTAGGTTTATGCAACAAAAACTAGTTGGTTAGGTTTAGGAAAAGATTGTGGTTCGCAACGAAAGTCATGTGACCTGAGTCACTTACGCAGTGTTATATAACTTTTAAAAGAACGACTCAAACCCTTGTTTCCAAGGTGCAAGTCCTGGATTTGACCCATCCATCCACCTCAACCTTTATATTTCGTCACTTACCCTCCTGTGCTCCCATCATATGACCACTACAGATCACAATAAACTGAAATATGGGTTGTAATAAGATGCTGCACAATTGATCTATACAGATGTTTTTCTGGTGTTGTCTAGCTTGGTAGACTGCTTAACAATTTATTTTTGCAAACATGATTAAAACTTCCTTCACCTGTGGCTAGCTTTGCAAACTAGAACAAAAAGGGAATGCACAGCATCTTAACCTTAAAAAATGGGGCAGATTCTTAAATAGCCAGCTGCTTTCACTTCATTGATGGCACTCTGGCTCCAGCCAACAAGAAACCTGCAGTCAAAGATAGCGAACACACAACAAAATAATAGGACAGCACATACAAGGCATGGCAGAGAGTCTTGAGCTGGCACAGATAGATAAACTTATTTTCTCTTAAATTATAAGAAATGTATCAGCCTGGTCACACACTGATGTACTACACCATCCAGTATTAAGATTAAAATGTGATTGTAGTCTTTTCCAAGCTAACACCACTGTTTTAGATATAAAATTAAACAAAGATTTTATAACAGAGAGAAAGAGAGTGAGAGATTTGTCGTTTCCAGAACAGCCATTATTTCTTTTGGCTCAGAGAATGAAACATTTGTCCAATTAGGGAAAGTTCATATTGACACCTCAGTGAAGGCCAAAACTGTTAACTTAACAGTCTACCTCAAAACGTCTGTTATGTTGGAACTGTTGTTACATTCATATGATCTCAAGAAGAAATGCATCCCTTTCTGCTCATAAACCCTGTCCAGAATGCATCGTAAACATCTCTGGATACACCATCTGAGTTTCAGTGGCTGTCTGAGCAGTGATGAATCCCTGAACTGGCTAATCATCTGGAAGACTGAACCTGTGAAGTCTTATGGAGATACATAAATCATATTAAGAAGTTGTGCTGTTAGCTTCATCACTTCCATATGCTGTGTCTCAAATAATGAGCGCCACGTTGGTAGAAAATGACAGATGTGATAATTAGCTCAGCATCTCCCAACTGCAGCCTCGGTTGATGCATCAACGTGTCATCCAGTTGACTGGCCAAAGGTTCTCCAAGAATAGGACAAAATATCACCTCAGATGTGTCAGATAATAAATTAGCAGCACCGCCCCCCATAAATCTGTTGACATGACAGCATTTCTAGTGAGTGGCTCATCTCCTTAATTTGTCTGTTTAATATATTAGTGTTCCCATCTTACTTTTAATCATTTGTTATACATAGATACAATCTTAAAGTCCCATGTTTACATTTTTATTTGATGAAAAACTCCTTCCCATACTATTTGCAACTTTAAATTTTATGTAGAAACAAAAAAATACAACACAAGGTATTTTTTCAGGCTTTTTATAAATCTAAACAGTGTTAATCTTAACATGCCATGTTAAGAAGTTCATATGAGGTGAAGTAGCTACACGACACATGAATTGCAATAAAATGAAATGGACATTTTGATTAGATTTGATTTCTAAATTCATAAAAAAAACTTAAATTTGTTTTCAAACAACTTATGAAATACTTTGGTTATTCCCATTATATAATGTTTATGTTGCTTTTGCAATTCATGTCATTTAAAATAAATCACATTGACCTTTATAAAAGGTATTTAGAGCTTTGGTTGGTTAAGAACAGTTAATGATGTTGAACTGTAAAGCCTGTTGTCATATAGTATTCGATGTTGCACTGTTGGACTTGTACTTCTTTTTATAAAATCACTCTGATGTTTCTTGTCTATGAAATGTGCCAAACTCTTACTCTGTTGTAGACTTGCTTTTCTGTAATCTTTTCTAAATTGCATCAGCAAAGCTGTAGCTGAAGTCATTTTTATAACCAAGGAGGCATAGTGGCACTGTCCCCTCAAAGGAAGAAGGACCTGGATTCTATTTCCTCTCTTGGAAGCATTTGCATGCTGTACCCTTCTTCTTCCACAGTAGGTTACAAAAACATGCATGTGGATTTGAGACTAAATTGCCCAGGGTTATGAATTTTAGATTGAAATAACAATTTAATTCCAGTGGTGGCTATACAGTGTGTTCCCTTGCCCTGCTTTCCACAAAATATAATGTACATTCCACCTTTCATGATGTTCGACTGAAAGAGGGTAAGGGTGGCCGGATTATGGATAGGTGAGACTGGGTAACTTCCATGGATCCACAGCTAAAGCCACAGGTTCACTCTTCGTCAGTTGGTTTGTTGCAGTGTGATTACCTGCAAATTTAATTGGAAATATCCACATTTAAAACTCAAGGTGGTCTTACGATGACTTATAATTTTGAGGGCTTGTGTTTGTAGTAGGGCTGGACAATAAAACAATAACAATAATTATCGCAATATAATTTTTTTTCAATAACAATATAACAAATGTTCAGTAAATATTCAATAAATGTTTGATTTTATTCACTTGAATCATACATCATTTAGGACTTCAACTTTCACTCAGGAGAAAAAAATCAGGCTTTAAAGTCAAAATAAAGAACAAATTGATATTTTTCGCGATAATTATCGATATCGAAAGATATGAAACTTTTTAGCGTGATAACATTTTTGGCCATATTGTCCAGCCCTAGTTTGTAGAGGGACTACATGCGTTTAGTTTAGAGACAGTAATATTCCAACATAAACATGCTGGCTGGTTTCTGTGGCTGTAGGCAAAATACAATGAAGCTGTCATATGTAGTCTGCAGTGTCACAAGAAACTGGAGCACGGAGGATAAATGTTAGTCATGACAAATCACATGTTGTTGTGAACACAGACATATCAAATTTAATTTCACATGTACTATATGTCCCTGCGACCCTGTATTCAGCATAAGCGGTTGACGATGGATGGATGGATTTACTATATGTTTCATATACACCTTTAACTTTTTGGTGCACACTTAAGCAGTCTACCTAGTGAGTAAGTGAGAGGGAGAGATTGATTGAAACAACAGCAGCCAGTTAAATAATAGGCAACTCATTCATAGTTTTCAGTCACGTGGCATGCACGGTGACCTGGAGGGAACAGACAAACATAGCGGCTCCCACGTGAAAACTAAATCCATCCATCCATCCATCGTCAACCCCTTATCCTGCGTGTAGGGTCGCGGGGGGCTGGAGCCTATCCCAGCTGGCATAGGGCGAAAGGCGGGGTACACCCTGGACAGGTCGCCAGTCCATCACAGGGCCGTGAAAACTAAATACACTATATTATTATATGCTATATTCAATATAACCCAGAGAAACATGAAGTAAAAGTTGCCATTAAGCAGGCAATGGATTCTTTCATTCTGTGTCTCCCTGTTGCATGACATTCTTGCAGAACATCAATTCCAGCATCATGATTGATGTTCATCTGTGCAATTCCACTTAGATATATGTCAGTCATTGTATTCCTGAGATACATCTCCAACAGCTATAGAAGTGCTCAGCACTGACAGTGGATACAGGCAAACCTCATCACAGTGGTTAAGACTGCAGACAATCTCAAAACCTGGCAGATGTCACTAAAGGCATGTGTATGCCTATTGTGCTGCCTTCATAGTTCAAGCTCCACATCTGCCGTGTTAACATTAGCTATCAAAGCACCATTCTCCTGCTTTATCTGTTGCTATGTGTCACTTGTCAATTTGTTGGGTTGAAGGTACAGGGGTTTAAGATGTGGCATTGCAAGGCCTACTCTATTGCTAACCTCTGTGGTCAGTCAATGAACGGCAAGAAAATATTTCTTTTCCAGTACTCTTGTGGGTTTGCAGCAGGTATGTTAGACCTTTGGGTTTATGTTTTTGCTATGCAAAGCGGCTATTGGTAATACACTATTCAGGTTTTGTAAGCCATTGCTCAGTGGCTTTAACATGATTAATTCAAACAATTCTATTGTCCAAGTAAGCGAGAATGCTTTGCATCTGGCGTCTTGGTCTGTTTTTTGTTTAACCAAGGTTGAACATCATTATAGTTTTCAACAGTAGACAGGCACCTATCATGCTGACACCACTGGGTATCACAAAACCTTTGGAGGCATTTCCTACTGCTACAGTTGCTCAATAAGTACTCTAAGCACTTTAGAGAGGCTGTGATGAAGCTCACTATTTCTTGAACAGTGTTCAGGGAATTTTAAACTACAGGGATCCTAGTGGAATTGCTATGTTAAATGCATGATTTCTACAGTGTGCTGTAATCTGAATTTGATGACTTCATTATTTTCTTAAGCTGGCATTTTGAAGATTACTGTATACTGTGCTCATCTGTGTGTCCCAGAATGGGTATGTTCTGCTGGCCTCAAACAACAATTAGACTGATGACAGCTTTGAGCCTCTTTATTGCGTTCTAGTGCTTGTTGGTGTGAGCGATCTAGATAGACTGGCTCTTTCCCAAGACACCATTAAGAAATTCAGCTGTGTGCAGTTGTTCAGTCATGAGAGCTGGTGTTGCTAAACGTCCTGACACTATTTCCTTTGCATTACTCAAGTCATTAAGTGCCTTTGTTCTCAGAATCATATCTCCTGATGCAGTGCTTCAAGTGGGCCAGCAGTACCGGCAGTTATACATTTAGCTCTTTGGCGTACCGGGATGTTTTGTTGCGTACCGGCACTTCTCGCTGCTAACTCCACATCAGGTTCTCTGGGCATTATGTGACTCTGAAGTTTTCCCCATTCTCGCCTGCCTGCTTATCGCTGATGGTGGAGACACAGGAGGGAGAAGCTTGGGTGCCTTTCATCTAACCGTGCACATAAAGTAGCTCGTCAGTGTCACTTTTCCTGAACCAACCAATCACAGCCTGCACAGGGTGGGACAGCCATAGGTAGATGGATGTCACCACCACTTTTTGAAAGCATTTGTTAAAAATGTTCTGAAAAACAGCATAGAATGAGAAATGTAATGCAAATATTTAAATTTAGAAGAAACAAGTGTGCATTGTCCAAATTCCACAAACTACGCATTGCTGCATTTTAATCTGTTACATTTTTATATTTTTAATTTTGTGTTTTGATGCAGGAAATGTTTCCAGAATACATTAATTTAAGAATATTGCTCACATCTTCTGGGGAAGATAGGACTCTGGGAGCAAAGAACCCTGGGAACACAGACATGCTCCCATCACACCAAGTGACCCCTTTCCCATTGTCACGGAAAGCAGTGAGCGGACCCAGGAGCGGATGCAGAGCACAGGAGGCAAACAGAAAGTTCAAAGGATTTTTTGCAAACAACCAGGACTGAATGGTGCAAGGCGATGGAGGTTCGGTGTGAGCAGGGGTGATACAGGCTCCAAAAGGTCTCAGGCAGTGAAGTGGATATCCCATCTGAATGAGCTGACTGGATGAGTAGGTCTTTCAGAGAAGCAAACGAAAACTCAATGGTTAGTAAAGACACAGACTAACTAGTAGCCAAACACTAATGCTTAAAGAAACTAGTACTTAGAGTTGTCCTGAAGTACTCAACCTTCTGAGGAAAGAATATAATCTGGTGACAAGTCATGGGAAACCGGATGCCTTTTTATACAGGGAGATGTGGCGATATGAAATTGGTGAGCAGACTTCCAACACTCCTCCTCTCCTCCACACGCAATGGAATGCCCATGAAAAACAAGGAAAAGGGAGGGGAAGAAACACAGGAAAACAGAAATCCATAGTCACAGCCTGGGCTGTGACACCCATCATATTTCTTTCCATTGTCAGTTGATAGCCTACATTGTTATGAAAATAATTTTAACTGAAAGTGGTCTGTCCATCTCTTTACTCTGAATTCTTAATTGATATGTACATGCATTCCAAGTACTGCTATTAAATAAGGTTGTGCATTTAGATTCCGTGTAATGCCATTTTCCAGGGGATGCTTAAATTACAGGTCAGTACAGCAAGACGTATTGTCACTGATATAGAGCATGATTTGTAGGGGACAACAAAGGAAAACGTAGGGGAAAACGTGTTTACTTCTTTCTTGTTTATTTACAAAATAAAAAAATAAATTACCCCGTTGACATAATTTGATAAACAACCACTTAAAGAATGTCAGTGACTGGTGAGATATATAACTTTCCATACTTAGAAAAATATTAATCATGCTGCCAAGTAAGTCCTTTCAGCTGTTGCAAGCATTAACAACTATAAATTGAAGCTTAATTGACTGCTATAGAGTTTGAGTCTTATCATTTTTTCCCACATAGACTAGTTTTATTTGTTGGTGATATTATGAAAAATTTATTTCATCTACAGTAAATTATTGTTTTTTAAAACATTAATGCAATTGTTCATAAATTATTCTAAAGTCTAGTATTGCTGCAAGAGCAGTTTTCTTACTCACCTGCATCTGACTTCTTTGCACCTGATGCAAGCCATTTTGATAGTGATACTAAAATGTGTATTACCCAATAAAATGCATAGATGCAATATTAGTACCTCTTAGTAATGTTTACACTATTTTGCAACCAGGATCGATTTAAATGTAGGAGATGGGCCCACAAACTAGGGGAAAAGTTAATTCTCCATATGAGCCATTCAATCAGTAGCTTTATTAATCAGTCAATCTCCACTTGCATTACCCGGTTACCATATACAAGACCATATATCAGATAACCGGGTAAAAACTGCCCAGCCCAGTCCTTGGTTCTTATCCTGCTTGACCTATCAGCTGCTTTTGACATAGTCAGTCACAGGATCCTGCTATCCACACTCTCAGCAATGGGCGTCTCAGGCAAAGCACTCCTGTGTTTTGAATCCTACCTCTTGGGGTGTACTTACAATGTTTTATGGAAAGGACAATTATCTTCCTCCCAATGCCTCTCCACAGGGGTGCCCCAAGGCTTGGTGCTAGGGCCCCCTTCTCTTCTCAATTTTATAACACCTCACTGAGCTCTATCATTCACTTGCATGGCTTCTCTGACTGCTACGCAGACGACACACACAACTCTACCTATTCTTTCGGCCAGATGACACCACCGTCTCGACACAGATTGTCACGGACGCGGACTGTCTCTCTGACATATCTGCATGGATGAAGGCTTGCCACTTTCAACAAAACCTCTTTAAGACTGAAGTCTTCGTCATTCCAGCCAAGCAATCTATCCACCATAACATAACAACTACAAATTGATAGAACATAAGAAAAATCAGGCCCTACTTTAATCAGTATGCCACCCAGCCCCTACAAATGTTTCAGAATGCAGTGGTGCGTCTTGTTTTTGATGAGCCCAAAAGGACTCATGTCACTCCATTACTCAGTTAACTCCACTGGCTACCCGTGGCCTCCTGAATCAAATTCAAGTGACTAATGCTTCCATACAGAGTGACTTCTGGGTCTGCACGCATCTACCTAAACTCCATAATACAAGCCTACGTTCCTTCTCGGCCACTGCACTCCTCCGACGAATGCTGTCTGGCTCTACCATCCCTACACTCAAAGCACTCCCAGTCCCAGTTGTTCTCATCTGTGACACTGTGAAGGTGGAACGAGCTACAACATGCCATCAGAGCAGGGGCGTCCCCCTCTAACTTCAAGAAGCTCTTGAAAACTCATCTCTGTTCCGAGAACACCTCTAATTCCTGACCTCTAACATGCACTTCCTGTGCCCTTTCTCTTCTGTCAACTTATAATTCGTTTGTATTGATTTTACTTTTTTGTTAACTCTTACTTATTTCCCTAGGTATTTAACCCACTGATGCCACATGTGCTATTAGCTCTTACTGGTAGTTCTTGCTGCCCTTACTTGTATGTATTGACACTTGTGGATCTCATGCTCTATTGACGCTCTATTGATGCCTCTGTGTTCCTCAAATGTAAGTCACTTTAGATAAATGTGTCTGCCAAATGAGTTAATGTAATGTAAACATAAACATGTTATATTATTTGAATTGTATTCACTTTACCATGGAAATACAGTCATTTTATAATGAAATAGCTGTTCCTTTCAAATAAATAAAAATATAAATTACAGGGTGCGACTGCGACCATTTCCTGCACCAATCCAATGATGCTCTGACCTTTTCCTTAATGACTCAGAAATGGTTGGTAATTACTGTGGCTGACATGGTGATTGAAATATATACAATTCCATCATTGTGTTAGTGGTGCCACCACCTCACCCCTAAAGTCTACAATCCATCATGCTGAGATAACCTGACATGTAGTTACATGCAGCTGACAACTCAGTGACCATATATGTAAGAGCACAGACCCTTTTCATAGCTCTTGAAAAGGTTGCAGGCTGAAAAACCTATTAGATACTGAAAGGTATTGTGAATTCTGACATTGGGCAGTGTGCCCCAGTTTACAGACCTTAAGTTGGCTGCTGATATCTGTTATGGCATCCTTTAACAGAGTTCCATTACAAACTGTTAATGACCCAAGACCTGATACTTTCCCAAACTTTTGTGTACTTGTAAGACTTGGCCGTTCCTCTATGCAATTTTTATTATATTTTGCTTTGTTAATCAATGCTGATCAGTGGCCCAAAACCCATGTCCAGGGCATAGCAAGTACTTAATTGTTTTCTGGTTTGCTCCAGTGGATTGTGTTTAATTTTCTTTATTTTTACCCTGCACTGTGCTGCCATATCCTCTAATGCACTAACTACATCTGCCAATGAGGTTATGTTTTTAGCACAGTTTGTTTGTTTGTCTGTCAGCAGGATCTCGGAATAACTACTGACCTTTTCATAAAGGGTGTAGCATGGGCCAACAAAGAACCCATTAAATTTTGGAGTGCAACCAACTCACAGGGTGGACAAACAAATTATTTTGAATTTTCATTACCATTGTGAGATAACAGGTGTCTATGTCAAAATGAACAGAATTTTTTGTGCATGACAGACACATAGTGGTTGCACTTGCGGATTTGCATATCATAGTAGTCTGGACTACTGGCCTTAGTGGGTGTCTGCACTCACACCAATTCTACTGTTGATTCCAGCGTCTTCTAAAGGATATCCTCTCACTAAATATGTATTTGTAAGTTTTGTGTGAGTATATGCCCAACCTTTGCTTTCCATTGTTGACATTTAAACAATAGTCATTGCAGTCCATATGCAGTAGTAAAATAGTGCTTAACAAAACATAATGGGCAGTTGCTGAAATATTTAAAATGACCTGTTTGAGCAATTTTCTAATTTTTTTCTGAAAGCTATGGTAAATCTGAGTGGGTGCTCCAAATATGTAAGGACTTGTAAACCAAACAAACCATGATGCCTCACATCTGCCTAAGTCTGTTGTTTACGGCAATTAAACCACAATGTAATAGGTATAGTGTTTTATTGTTAATTCATCCATTATTCTTCCATTGTTTATACCATGATGACAAGCATTCTCACATCTTGTAAACATGGTAATCTCTCCCATCTCTACAATAAATCCCATATGACGTTAATGCAGCATAAAAGTACCTGGAACTTGGATTTATTATCACTTCCTGAATTGGACCAATATTTATCTTTAAAAAAACTCTCCCCAAAGCATCTGAAGAACAATAGAAATAAAAGCAAAACCTGTGACATCCTTTAGTGGAAGAAACGTATTTGCTCTCTAATACAACCTTTTCAGGCATTTTGACTTGTTATAAGGTCAAAGGTGTAACTGATAACATTAATGATGGCTTCATTCTGGCTTCCATGAACAAGCCTATCTTTTATATACCTTAAAACTGGACCACCCCGATGTAATTAGTTTCACCTGGGCTATTCTTGCTATGAAATGTCAAAATGTCTGCCACGATAAATGTCTACCATGACACCGAAAGTCGAAAAAATGCTCTTTAAAAAGAAAGCCACATATTAAAAATCAACTTTCAGTTTGTGCATAAGAGAGATTGCAATTATCAAGTATAGATTCTTAGTTCTTGATAACCCATTGTGTATCATTAGTACTGATTTGCATCAAGGGTGCTCAAACACAAGAGGAACTATACTGCATATTAGTTTCATGCTTCAGTTTTCATCATGAATACATCCCACTGGAAGATGTGCCCGCTTAAACAGTCAAGTTGAGAAAAGAAGACAGAATGAATGCCTGCAATCACTCATAAATTCCCATGCTTTTATAATACACAGCCCAAGACAGGAACAAACACATTTCAGCTCTTCACCTTTGTCAGCATTTTCTTTTGTTCCTAATTCGTTCAGCCATTCTCCTATAAAAAAGATTTTGGAGTAAGGTTGTTTTTTGCTTTCTTCTAGCTCACATGCTGACAGGGTTTTTTGCATGTGTATCCTCTGGAGACGGATCTCTCTAGCTGGGAGGTGTTTTACAGGCTTTACAACAGAACAGCTCTACCCTCCTGGGACTCTCAAACAGACACAAATCACTTTGACATGTCTTTTTTCCCTTTTTTCATCCAGCATATAGACATCTGGAGAAATGGCCAATTCTACATATAACAATTAATGACTTTGAGAATAAATAGTCACACATAAACATTATGCCATCATTCAAAATAGGATTGAATGTACAGATTTTACTGTGACAGTGCATTTTAATTCAGTTTAAATTACACAAATATTGATATTTGTTGAACATGAATTGCTGCTACATTTGTACAGTTTCCATTCTGCATTAGTTCAGTTTATGTGCCACGCAGAGATTCCAATTCAGTACAGCAAATCCAGCACAAAATACTTCTTGATCACATCGGTGCAGGCAGAGCAGCAATATGGAAATCCCTTTTGTGGATTGAACCAACAAGAGAGAGATTAATGGAAAGAAACCAAGCTGTGAGCAGGGCCAAACACACCACTGAGTGCTCTTTATGTGGTAAAGGGTTGCTTAGTCCAATGGTGTTTTTATGTTACCACTCTCTTAATGACAGAGTTTTAACTTAAAGGGGTACTGGACTGTCAAAACAGCCTTTCAGAAAATATTACATTTGCAATAATTTAAGCCCATTTGTAGACAGAAAACCACTCTCTCTCGTGGTTTCTCTTAATCTCTTTATCTACTTCTGTCTCCATCTGGTGTTTTAGCCCACTGTTTGGCTGCCACTGTGTAAACCCAACCTGTGATCTGAAACACACATGTGATGCTTCAAAATCACATCATCAAAAATAATCATTGATGGCAATGGCTTTCTTCTTAGTAATGAAGTTCACAATTCACACTATAAACAGATTGACAGTGAAAAAGCCTGTGTTCCCCAATAACTCTAGTTAACATTATTTGATCAATTCTTGAAGGACATGTGCTATGTGACAATGTGTATAGTTTTTCAGGTAAACATGCATTTTTTTAAATGTATGTTTTCAAAAGTAGAATGGACCCAGAACTATCAGCTGTCAAGAGCCTGTGCCGTGGAACCAGCTCCTAGTTTACTTTCAGGAAGCAGACACCATGTTCACCATGTTCACTTTTCAATGATGCACTGAACTTCTCTCTCCTCTTCAGCTGTATGCATTCTTACCCCATTAATGTATGTAGTTTTGTGCTTTCTGTGTCTGTCCTCTCTCTTTCTGTCGCTTTCGGCAGATATTTCTGCCTCCAGAGCTCCAGAGAGTCTCAATCTATGATTGCAAGGCACTTACTGCCCCCATATTCCTGCTCATCACCTGCTGCTGTTTCTATTATTATTATTATTACTATTATTATTTATTACCACTAACATTTCTATTATTTTGCATCTCTGTCTTGAATTGTGCCACTTCTTCCTGCTTTCTTAAAGAAGGAAAAGAAGAAATACATTGAGAGATATAATAATGCATTGTTGGTTTTTGTCTTTCCATGGGATTTAAACAAAACATTTTTACATTGAATATCCATTATTTGCTTTATATTTATTATTACTAAATAAATAAAAAGCAGAGTATGAGACAGTAAAAATAAACTTGTGACAGTAAGAATAAAATAAAATGTCACTTGATTCGTGTTATATATTAAACAAATTATTTTCGTGAACATTAAATTCAGTGATTTTGGAAGGTAAGCAGGATAGTTAATTAGCTCATCTAGATACTGTAGCTACAGAGGTGTGGCTACCTTGAACTGAGAAGGTCAGTTATGCTAATATGATACTACTACCAGATTTGTATAGTAACAGGAGTACATTGCATTTGTTTAAATGAGAGGCAAGAGAACAACCATTAATTAGTATCCTCCTATTACTAATTAGCAAGTAAAGCGGAATGTTTATTGTTCTGAGGTTCAAGTGGTTACAATGTTTAGGCCTCTGAGAAATGTTTTATTGACTGATAAAAACTCCAACTAACTCTCTTTAGTTGAGTAGTTTAGTTCTTTTTCTTAATTTTATTCGAATGCAGTAGATAAGTGACCTGTGAAAGCTTCTTGCCTAATTTACTGTGAGCGGAGTGTATGGTCAGAGGTGGACATTACACGCACACACGCACCACTGCTCTTTTATTCTGCTTGATATTTCACAACTTCCACCCCCGGTTACTAATTATGCAAAGTTGACCCATTCTATTAGGATGTGTGTTTGTAGCATTACTGATGTGAATACAGGGGTTGGTAAATGGAGAAATTCGAAGTAACCTGACATGTTTAACACATCAGTAACTAATATGTTTGAAGATATTCTTTTTAATGATATAATATTGACATTTCTGCCTCTGCTCCCTGATAGACTTGAATTACTATCTAACTACCTGTCTACAATTTGCATACTGTATAAGCTTGGTTTTGAGTGATTTGTTTCTTGTCAGAAGCAAAAATATTATTGCCTTCAGATCAATTTCATCAGCTGTGAAGTGGATGACCCTGATGAAGTATGATGCTTCATCAACTACAAAAACAAGACGAATTACTTTTCTTCAATTTAGGCTCTTTCCTGGATTTTTTTCATCATAAGATGCACAACAGCACAGCAAATAACTGCAGACACACAGTCAGAGCTTTCATTTTCTTGTCATCTCCGATCCCCTGCAGGGAGCTCAGGAGGAGCAACAACAATAAATGACATTTTTGGTCATTTAGACGAGGGCGTCAATGAATTTATGTTACTCAGTGAGTTGACAAATGTGTCCCCATGTGTCTTAGTTGCTTTAGCCTATTAGTTGTGATATGAGAAAATAAAGTGTAATACCACAGTGACGGCAAAGCCCAGGATTATGTGTCAAAGTCAGTTTAAATTTGGCTGCAGGGTAGGCAGCTGCTTAGAGAGTGTGTTGTATTGGTCTGTTATAATTTGGATCCAGGTGGTTGTTGCAGGTTGGAAAGTAACTCAGCACATTTATTCAAGTACAATTTGAGGTACTTGTACTTTAATTCAATATCTCCATTTTTGCGCCAATTTGGTATTTTACTTAACATAATTTGAGAGGGAAATATATTATTTGACTGTGCTACATTTATTTGACAACTATAACTACTGTCTAGTTTAGAGAAAAAAAGAAATACCTACATTCATTACAATGAATTTTATTAGCGACCCAGTTTAGCAACAAAGAGTATCAAAATTGTCCATAGAAACTTTTTGACTGCTTGTCTGTCTGCTCAGTTCTAAATTTTTCAAGGTTCATGTTCCAAACATTCATATTTTCACCAAAATACAACTAAATACAGAGCTTCTGTTTCTTAAAATCAAGGTTTGCTGTTATCTTTGGCACACACACAAATATAGTCTGAAATACTCTGAGCCATCATTCTACATTATGTAAACTGTAAATTTCAATGAGTTAAGCAGTTTTAAATTTTTGTTTTTTATCACTTGGGGGCTGTAGAAAAATCTGTAAACACGACATTGACATTTCACCAGCTAATCACTAACTTTGTTTGCCTGCCATTTGCTCAGCAGTATCCTGGGTATCCTGTAAATTTCAATGAGTTAAGCAGTTTTAAATTTTTGTTTTTTATCACTTGGGGGCTGTAGAAAAATCTGTAAACACGACATTGACATTTCACCAGCTAATCACTAACTTTGTTTGCCTGCCATTTGCTCAGCAGTATCCTGGGCATGTAGAGTAGCCTACAGTGGGTTTATCAGAGCTTTTTCTCTGAAAGAAGGCAACCAGCCGCAGCTGGAAACAGGGTTGACGAGAGAGACAGTAAATAGAAAAACAGTAGCGCTGCGGGCCATAAAACCAACCAACCAACAGTAAGTTGAAAGACATGAAAATGCTCTGGAGAACTGATAGAAAGGATGTTGGAGGATGCTAATTCTCTGTGTTTGTTAACACAAGCAACCCCTTACACATTACATGTAGTAACTTGACAATTGTTCTTAAAAATATGGAATAGTGCAGGTTCAAGTAATATTTTGAAAGCAGCGTTTTAATATGCAATGAAGTACTTTTCACATTGATGTGTTGCTCCTTTAAAACAAAATACTTCCTTCACCACTGACTGTCCTTTCAAAAGTTTCTGATAAAGAAAATTTACAAATCTTGTCACTGTTAGCTTACTAGCTAACAATATAGCTTACTATCTGCTGCCTTTGTCTGCATGTTTGTGTAAATGAAAATTGATAAATATCTTAGTGCTTGATTCTCAGCCTTGTTTTATACCATAGATTGCTAGTTAAGCCTTGAGATAAGCTAATGTCTTCTAATGTATAGCAGCTACGACAGTTGGCTCATTCAGTCTAAGCTGCTCCGGTTGAACAACAGAATGGTATATAAATGCACCCAGTGATAATGAAATGTAATTTTGGATAATGTGTTGGCTACCAGAATTTATAACAGCATTTCACCTTTTTTGTTGCTATCATACAGTCACTTTGCTTCAGTCCCATTTATCAAAACACCTCCCTCTCTGTTTTCTAAATAACGATCCTCTCAGTTTACTCCCCTTCTGATATCAGAAATTGACTTACTGTTGGAACACTTTCTAAAAAGCAATTAAGATTTTTTTCTTTAGTCTTACTTCTATTTCCAACTCAGCGTTGAATGCATAAAACACCTGCTTTAAAGCAGCAGATAAAACACATTGGTGTTAGAAGTGGTCTCTTCTGCCCCAGTTAAACGTGTCTATTACTCCTGTTCATAAATAAAAGAAATACTCAGATGGGGATACATATAGATTCTGTAAATAATGTACGAAAGAGATCTGCAAATTAGAAAAGAAAAAAGAAATGTTACGCGTCTGCTAAACATTCCCCAAACAGAGGTTCACATAAAATAGCATGTTTCAGAACGGTTCATTCTTTACAATAATTAGACCCCACAGGAGCATTTCTGAGGTTACTGTAAGAGCTTTTTAATCTTCTCACGTAAGGAAAATTGTATTGAAAATGGTAAACAGTGTTTAGAGATCGCCTTTAAGAGTGATTAAATATGTATTACACGGCCGATCTGTCTCGGTTTTCTTTACATGCTCTTTATTCTTAGAAGAATGGTAAAAGCACCTAGTTATTCAATTACTTCAGTAACATTTTGAGGTATTTGTCACTTCTCCACTTTGGAAGCTAAAGCAACATATCAGGAGTTTTGCATTAGTGTTTTACCACATACTTGCAATAATAGTAAAGCGATCGAAAAAGAAGTTTAGAAGAAGTTTAGAATTCAGTATTCTTAAATCTCTGGTTTGGACTGAACCAAAACAATGAAGTTCTATGAGCTGAAAGACACTTAGACCATCTACACAGCTAAGAGGAAATGCAAAGTCTGTTTAGGCTGATAATTCTCTTTAGGTTCACTATCACTATGACTGAGCAACACCTTTCACATTACATGTTGTTAGTGTGTGTTTGTGTGTATATCATATTGAGTTGAATAAAAGATCCTGAAATCCCACCCTTTCGTGTAAATATTTATAGAATCTCAATCGTTGGTACCTATAGTAAACAAGACCAAATGAGAGTGAGGATCTCAGTAGAATATTTATATTCCTGAGGTAAAGGAACCAGTGCACTGTACTAAACTGTGGCTCCGCATGAATGTGTTATAATTAATAATATAATGTAACTGTGTTAAATTCACCTCAGGGCACCACTCTTAAAGAGGAGAAAATTGATAGCCAATAAATTAATCTAGTCTCATAATATGCTAAATAACTGTGGAAGTCAAATTAATAATTGAATTAGTAACTATAACCAAAATTATCAGTAGCTAGTAGGTTGAATGAGTTCTAAATAGAAGACGTTGGCAATATATTCTTAACACTGAAGAAACCAGCATGTAAATCCACAAGCATTTCAATAAAATAAAACAACAACGCACAAGAAGGATCCTAACTAAACTAAAGAACAAAGGGGTGTGTAAGCGTGTGTGTGTGAGAACGAGATTGTGTGTGTGTGTGTGTGTATGTGTGTGCATGCAAGGTTGGGTGCGCACCAGAAAGAATGTGGTCTGTTCCTTTGTTCTGCCTCTATATGATTTGCGTGCATGAGCATGAACACACATTGTCAGAAACAAAGAAAGCATGTGAAGCGGGACACACTGCGTCTGTGTCGAGCGTTAACCACGAAAACGGTAACAACAATAAACCTCGGTGAAAACCACATCAGTACATTGACATGGAAAAAGTTAAGCAGTCTCGTGCTCAGCCATTTACACTGCTACTCTATATGTTTCGTTAGCAGTGTCTAGAGGAAGAAAAGTTTCTTTGACATTCTATTTGTAACTGGTGATTCCATTGTAAATTAGCCAGTGTGCCATGTTCCGATGGTGCAAATGGAGGACCCAGTCGCTCCATCCCGACTGTAAATTCAACAGATGACTGTTACTTTAGGCTGCTGTGCTGCGGACATACAGTACAGCAGCAGCAGCAGTGTGTGTGTGTGTGTGTGTGTGTCCTTCATATTCATAGCCTGCACTGGGGCCCGTCATTCTAACGAAATACTTGTCATATTATAACAGGATTGTAAAATGAGATGCTCTTTGTTGTTCCTTTTGTACTACAAAGCAAAAGATATGTTATGTTTTTTTTTTGCCTTCATACTTCACTGAAAAGGTTTTAATGTAAAAAGCAAGTTTCCTAAAAAAAAAAAAAAGGAGAAATAACTTTTGCCATATCAAAAGTAGAAAATAGTTTATTTTAAATAGTGTCATGTCACAAGTAGAAAATAACTAGCATCTCTACATACATTTTAGATATTGCCATGCCAAAAGTAGCCTACCTTTTTACGAGATGTTTTTTACATGTTGAGCAGCGCAGTTTGGGAAACATATGGTTGGTGATGGCACAGTGTATATTTTGTCAAGAGTTTTAACGAGGTGTTTAAACCCACTGGACCCCACTGTAGCTATGGGAGCAATGTAGTAGCAAATGGCATCAGTTATTTCTTTCCATTTTAATGAATCCTTTTCACATTATGTTGCATTTGTAAATGCTTGTGTTATGAACACCTGCTTTGTGGAGGCACTTGACACTTTTGTTAGACGGACGGTGCGTTTTTCTTGTACAAGCTGCTCCTGTTGCTCAGACTGGACAGGGCGGAGTCACTTGACTACACATGCCAAGTGTGACAGAAGCCAGCGAGGTTGTGCAGAGAGTAAACCTCACTCCCCAACACCTTAAGAGACGCACTGACCACCGCTAGTGCCCATGGGTTTTAGCTTCCTGGTCAGCGCATCCGCCTTCCGTACCCGAGGTCACCAGTTCGAGTCAGGGCTGTGCTTTACAGCCCGTTACCGTAGCATGTTTTTAAAGGGGAAGGTATATGAACACACACAATGGGGAAAGTATTAAGAGGATTAAAAAAACTAAATAACCAACATGTTGAAATTACGTTGTATGTTCTGAATTTCAGTTTCAATTACTTTTCAATTAATCGTCCAGCCCTATAACCTGCTGCAGATTAATCAGCTTTACATCTGGCTACAGTTTGTACACACTGGCTGTTTGTGGGGAATAAACACAGGAGAACAAATTTAATGCGTCTAATCTTCCAGTCAGCATTGCTTTTTAACCAAGACTGTGATCTTTCCCTAACCATAACCTATGCTTTGAGTTGCTTAAATATAAAAACCTCTAAGGCGTCATGTTGATAGTGAATGGCGTGTTCAATATAAATGTTTCCGCATTAAAATCGTACAAAAAGTAATCTGGGCAGCATTATGTACCTCCAAAACCAATACATATTGTAACTTGTAAATGAATGTCATTTTTAGTAAAGGGCTTGATATCACAAACATGCAAATTATTCAAAGACAAGAGCAGATAATGTCAGGAACTTATTTCAAACTGTCCTCCCACTGCATCTTTATCACAGTCTAGTTTCTCTATAATGCTGCTAGCTGTAATTTGGACTGTCAATGAAAAATCTAAAATTGTTGGAGGCCATTACTTCCAAGTCATTAGTTAAAGGTGGGTGGACTTTGCAGTCTCATGAAATCATCTGATGCTGCTCTTCAAGTCATTCTCCTTGCCGGAGAATGGGTCACTGCAGCACAGTTGTGAGTGATTGCCTTGCAAGACAACTGTGCTCTAATATGAATTAGTATTAATAGATGATGGAGGCAGTACTTGTATTGTAGCGGAAGACGTTGAAAAGCTGTGAAATAGGTCACTTAGAGGTAACAACATTATACTGAATGTTGTAACTCTTGAGTTAAAATAAGGTCATCATAAGGCTGTTCTATTGAAAGGATCATAACGAAAATGAATGTATACATCATGATTGATACTGGGTCCAGGACTGACTAATTTTAAAAGATATATCAAATATCCTATAATTACTGTCCTGACAGTTAACCAGAATAATGTTTTGTCAGTGTTTAAACATCTTAACTAAGGTCTTATGTTTCCATGCTACATTAAAATCAAAGCATACACAGAAAACAAAATTAAGAGGTATATGGCATTGTAGCAGGACAGGACTACAAGGAGAGCAGAAACAGGGTTAGTTTTATGAAAACTGTTCCGGGGAGGGGGGAGGCTGCGACGCTGAAGGCTCCGAAGTCTGGTGTGGGGGACAGAGAGAAAGAACTTGTACAGGGAGATGTTAGCTAGAGCTAACAGCCTTCACTTTTCCAGCCGCTGGGGAAACTACAGACTTTTATTAACGGACACAAAGCGACCTACGATGCACGTTTACTACCAGACTGAAACTTACTGCTAATATATTTCTCCGCTAACTTTCACCGTCACGTTCTTCCGCTCTCTCTCTCTCTCTCTCACTTGCTCGGCCTCACACACAGGATACACAGAGAGCTGCCAAGTGTCACCGTGCGCGCAGTGTGCGAGTTCAAATAATTACTTGAGCATTGATATTAATGATTCTGTGACATTTTGGGCTGGTTCTTCATTCCACAGCAAGTTCCGCCTTTTCTGTCAACATTACGTTATCAATTATCAGTTAACATTTAAATAATCGATTTTCAGACATTTGTTAATCGATTAATAATCTTCCACGTCCGCATTGCGATGCATCTAAGAATCGATTATTTCTTCCACCCCTAGTTGCCAGGGTCACCGGGGAAAGCCTGGAAGCGAGAGAAAAATCACGGCAAATCCGCCTATATAGGAGAAGAAGAGGAAAACGGTAACCAAACAAGCATTGACACCAACGCCTGATGTTTAAATTGTTAAGATGGTGCATAGAACACATGAAGTCATTTTAGTTTTTGCTTAATGATGCTGTTTTGACCAACAATATATTATTGACAAATACATTGACATTTACCTCTCCTCCATGTTGTAGGGTGAGAGCCTGCAGGACTTAAAAATCAGGCAAAAGCATAAAATAAAAAGTGTGCAACGTGTTTCAGCGCTGTCAAGGTAACATGATGAAGTGGGAAAGGGCTGTCCCGTTTCTGTGTACAGCATTTTGAGCCTTTGAAGCCTCTTACACTCAATCACTTTCCAAGTGACGTCAGTAAAGTCTGTGAGGGTTCAGGGCTTAGGGGGGACATTGGGATTGGGCCGTAGTAAAAGTCTTGATTATTGGATGGGATGCAGCTGGTGTGGCTCTACTCTGCCTCCACACAGGCAATCTCAGAGAGAGAAAGAGAGTCTGCAGGCTAGGTAACCTCTGGTGGAGACAGGGTTAACTTGAGAAACATGGTGGGATGGATATGAAGGGAAGCTGGTAGTATAAGGCAGACAGCACAGGGATTGATAATATAATGGCGGCTTCCTGGCCTGTTCTAAGTGGCTTTGCTTCCTGGGTGTGGGTGGGGCCACGCTGTCCTGTCTTGGCCTGCTCCCTTGCGGGGGGCCGGTGAGGGGGGTTGGTGGGCAAGCCTCCTTGCTCCTTGAGGCACCTTGAGGTGCATTTTAGGAATTGAGATGTTCTTCAAGATGACGCGCTGAGATTGATTTCCGGGTCACAGGCGGAGAATCAAGGAGGGACAGAATAGAGAAATGTGAAAGGCCCTGTGTTTTCTAGAGCTGTGTTCATTTTAAAACAAGTCAACAATTGTCTAGTATATCAGTAAATGTTTAGTTACAACTCTGGACTAATGCAAGATGGAAAGCAATAAACTGATGGACTTTATACATAATAAAGTACGAAAAGTACACAGATAAAACAACCACAGCCATCACACATACACACTAGCAGCTGGCTGGAGATAATTTTGTAGTGATCTGGCAGTGGTCCTCCAGTTCCTCCTCGCACAAAGGAGCAGAAACCAGTCCTGATGCTGGGTTGATGCCTTGTACAGCTCTCCTTCTTGATACTGTGCTGGGAGACAGAGCAAACCTTGCGATGGCACGTATGGATTTACCGTCCTGGAGGAGCTGGACTACCTGTACAACCTGAATGGGCTGCAGGTACCGCCTCATGCTGCTTGCAGTGACAAGGACTCTAGTAAAATGCCACTGCCTGTAAAACCATTCTCTTTTTGAGGGTTCTGTTGCTGTTGCCTCTCCAGCGCAACTGTTTTCACTTTCATTTGCAAAACAGGTGACATTGATTCACTGTTTCATACTGTGATGATTAAGTGTTCCCTCTTTCCTCTTTTTGGAGCAGTGTATTAAGGACAAAAGCTTTACATGCACCTGCATGGCTTACGTTCTTGAGATGTTTGTCCTCATGGCATCTCTGAAGGTTAATTGTCCACAAGGCGAGATTCGTGTTCACAGGTCTAAAAACAACACTTGAGTGTTTAATGTAAAGTGACTGTGACTGAAACACTGCAATACACCAAGGGAGAGGCAAGGCAGCTTTGGTACATCATACAGAGGGTAATTAAAAAGATTCTGCAAATGAGACACTGACGCTATAACAGTATCAATGACAAATTAAAATAAATGATTAAAGGGAAAACACAGAAGTGGCCGCTTCAAGTTTTATTAAGCACAATGACAACCAGATGTTTTTAACTTATATTTGAAAATAATTTGTTGAGACAAGTTTTAGATCTCTTGCAAATTAAATAGAGCTGTGCAGCAGGGTAGCTTCTAGCTACTTTAGCCGCTACTTCACCATATTGGATTTTATTGTGTGAACAACCAGCAAGCAGGGATAAACCTGAGGCGCAAGCAAAAGTCGGGCAACATGAACAAAACACTGGACAAGATGTTGACCATAGCATAGATACGGCAAAGATGAACAGACTGAATGTAACTGAACAGAATGGAGTGTAGAGCTGGGGTATATATACTGCAGGTCTCAGGTGAGTCGCCCAGTTTAATCAACCATGCCATGTTCAATGATGCTTTGGACGCAAGGGTTGTTGAAATTTCTAATCCAGTTGCTGTTTCTCTGGCCCCTCTTACCCAATATCTTTTGCATGTCATGCACAACAGTAAAGTCCTAACCCTATTGCCAAACAAGAACATCAACACTGGATGATCCTGCTGAATCTAGGATATGGTCAATGACAAAATTTTAGCTTACTACAATATCTGCATAAGGCAACTACAATATGATTAAGATCAACAAATTAACTTTGGTATATTCTTTTTTGAGGTAAGGGAAGAATCAAAATGGATGTATGTCATAACAACAACAACAACAACAACAACAACAACAACAACAACAACAACAACAACAACAACAACCAACAACCAACAACCAACAACCAACAACCAACAACCAACAACAACAACAACTTTATTTGTGTTGCACTTCAATACAAGTAGGGATGAAACGGTATAAAAATTCCATGTCATGATAGTGACCAAAATGATCAAGGTTATCAGTATTATCGTGGTATTGTAAAAATGTGCCGAAAAAGATTAAAATGTACTGATACACACTGAAACCTTTTCAACAAGTTTTTGTTGAGAATTATTGTTGTGAGCCAGGTTCAGGTGTGAAGAAGTTTCGGAGACTGATGAAGACTTAACATAGCATAGTTTATTGAGCCCGGATGAGGAGATGCAGTGCCAGCATACAACATGTGAACACGTCAAATGCCAACACCAAATCTGAAGGATAACATCTTGTGGTCCCGTTTATGTTTCTGTCTTCCCCCTAGAGCCTGTAGGTTTCTCTATTAGGTCATCTTCACCTAGAACACCTAATCTAACCAATGTTTAGATTCCAATGCTTCATCATATTGGAATCTCTCACTATCCATGAGTTGTACTCTTTTAAACATTCTTGTATGGCTCAACCTTATTAGATTCCCAGATAACACTCATATCTGCTAGCCTGACGTCTGAGCTACTGTCTGTAGCTAATCAGTCTATTTTGTCTTCTTGACGAGGACAAGTACTTGTGAGAAATACCTAAACCTATAATGTCAAATGGAGTCAGCTATATTACTCTAAGCTAGACCTGTCTTACCTTTCCCTGTTACATCAGTTAAGACACCTAAGAAATATCCCCAACAGTTTTATATTGAAAACTACAAATAAAATCGCCATTTTGTTTGCATAAACATTGAAATAACAGCCAATACCTTTTGTAAACATATGAAAACCATCTAAATGTGCAATATCATTATCAAGATTTTCTATAAATATTATATAGGTAATGTAATGACCCCATACACATGAAAACAAGTAAATCTTTAGAAGACAATGATAGTGAGTGCAATGAGCCCAACAACTGACATAAATACAGAGGAGTCTGCAGCTTTTCTCCTGCTCTGACACTTTCACAACTAGTTTGATAGCTGCTGGATGTAAAATGAACAAGATATGCTGTTGGTTGTCTAAACTACGTAACGTGTTATCCTGTGCAGTGGACAAATAAGAGTCTGCAGACAAACATCGCACACAGCAGCAGAACGTGTAGTGTTTTTACAAGAGCAGCTAACACAGAGCTTCAGTTTCCAAGCTTTTAGTAAGTCAGACAGACAAACACACCAAAGCTAAAAGTGAACTCTAAAAGTTCACTGTAAGGTCATTTTCTTCAATCAAGTTTTCCTCACCTCTCTCATAAAAACTAAAATACGACCAGACTTCAGAGTGACGGAAAAATCTCTGCAGAGCTGTCTTCAGCCATGTAGTCATTGACCCAAACAAACCTGCGTTGCATACTGCGCAAGCGCACATGCTTCTGGGAGACAGTCACTAACTTTGGTTGATGCTGTACAGTATTTCCCTTGACTTTACAATAGCGCGGTAACAGAACCCGGTTATCATGGTAATTAAAATGTGTATGGTAAAAATAACCGTCAGGAATTTTTCCATGAAATATCATTGAACTGGTTATTGTTTCATCCCGAAATACAGGTAACAAAGTGCTTTACAACTACCAATGAAAAACATAGACAAGTTCAATAAATATTAGTATCACACACATTGATTTACAACAATGAATGTATAAAACATAAACAAGCCAATATACAAATACTGGAAAAATAAATTATGCATCAAACTGTGAAAGCTTTTCTTGTATGTGTCTTAATGAAGACAAGATAAAATCAGGAACAGGCTGTGCAGGCGCGATCTTCTCTGACAGATTGTTCGAGAGTGAAGGAGCTCTGACAACGACCTGACAAAGACCTGAGTTTTGGCAGAACTGTGATTACCTAATCTGCCATATAACCATCTTGAAAAAAACATGTCCTGCTCTGAATGATCTGCAGCTTTCAGAAAGCAGCATATTTTAAAACAACCTGCAAAAACTTTGTAGTTAATCAAAGCTCAGAAATGGCAGGTCTCTGTAACAGTGTGGGCACAACAGTCTCTGAATTCTGTTGCTTAGTTGATATAAGTACCATTTTGTCCAAACTGGATCTTTAGAAGCAGAATCAAGTAAGCTGGGCCAGCATGGCTCCTCACCTGGCTCTCTTTCCTCTCCTCTGAGAGATCACTGTGGCGCCTAGTGCGGTTGTTTGGGTGGATCATGGTCTGCTGCTTATAAATCCAAAAAACCCCTTTTCATTTTCAGTCATTTTCCAATGACTGTATTTATGTCAGAGGTAACACATTTCCTCAATAAAGCCAGAAAAAAACAGAAATAACCCCCAAAGTGTAGCAAAGTTTGAAGGAGCTACCGAGAGCTATACAAGCACTGCCAGTAAAAATAAACAAATAAGGATTGGCTGTCGTACCACCGGACTTCAGAGCAGCATCATTCCTCAGGATGAGACCCTTAAATTCATCCTCAGCACTACACCATGTAAAATTGTTTTAATCTCTGTGACTTGTTATTTATCCACCCATCTCGTCCATATCATTTTTGTATATAACTTTTGCTCTGGCTATACAACCATGTGTTGTAAAATTTATAAAAACAATCCATCAAACTCTATGCACAAGCTGTTTACGACAGTTAGCAAAGACCGACAAGTGTTTTACTATTATTACTATACTATTATTATCTCTTGTAAAGTTTGCATGACTCTCTGCAAATTAAGAGAAATCATAAATATTCAGTGTCATCTTGTCTGAACACATGCTAAACAAAAACACTTTAAGTCACCACAGCAGGATGTAATTCCTCCCTCCTTAAAGTATTCATTTGAAGACTCATAAATTCAGCATTTAGTCAGACGAAAGCAGTCAGCCAGCGGATCACGCTGTGCATTGTGGTAGGGGAGTGAAGGCAGCACAGCGTCAGCTTGTCATTGTTTTTTTCCTTCCTAATTGTGGTTTGCTGACATAGAATAGGCATCTCTTGCTTTTGTTTTTCAAGGTAGTGAAGCAACGGCGTAGATATAGCTCTAAAAAATTAACTGACATCAGTGAAAAACTGTTCAAATTTCAAGGTAACCTCATTTTAAGAACTCCAAGGAGAAAATGTTCTTACTGAAAGCAACCGTTCTATTCTCAAGTTAGCAATTAAACATTAAAAGTATATGCAGAATGATGTGTTGACACAATGCACATACTTGTGTTGTTTACATATTTCAGCATGGTATTGTGAGCAGGTTTTTATTAATATCACCAAGAAACATTAAGACTTTATTAACAAGAAACATTAAGACTTTATTAACAAGAAACATTAAGACTTTATTAACAAGAAACATTAAGACTTAAAAAGGTGGACGGGTAGGAGTTCTTACATCTTCTAGGTCCCCATCAGGCAAAATAGGAAAAAAAAAAGTCTACATAAGCAAAACCAGTGTATGATCATTTTACAAAACTGTCACTGTTCTGATGATTAGTCAGGAAGATTTAGAGGGTCTTTGAATATGCTTGTGAAGGAGAGAAGCACTGCGGTGTGCTTCTTTTTCCCATCTGACTGTTTTAAATTGTTTACAGTGAAAAGTGCCAAAGGTTGATTTGAACGTTTATGTGGGTATGAATTCACGCTTCAATGAGGTTTATGTGAACGCTTTTTCTGCATATGATGCAGGAACAAGGAGAACGCGGGATAGGTTTGATTTCCTTTTGTCATCACTCGGATCTCTGAGCATTCACCTTGTGTTTCTCCTCAGGGCAACAACAGCAACAACAGCGGCGAGAGGATGCATTTTGTAATTGCAGCTTTTAACTTATTTGTAATAAAACCTCTAGAGAACTCATTGAAATAAGTTACCGCATACCTGAAGTAGAATTTTTTTGTGTGTGTGAGAAGGTGGAGGGGGAAAATATTCTTCAAACGCCGTTGCTGAATGTGTCAGTATTTGAGAGTCAGCACAGCAGTACTCTCTTGGAGAGGGAAATAATTGGCGGCACTGTGCAAAGGCATACATGTCGGTCTTCCTCGGTGCAGCCATGGATGTGATGATGCCTGTGAATGGTGTATTCAACAATCTTTGGCTCTGTTTAGACGAAGGTATATGCAAAAAATGTCCGTTAATGAAAGCCCACAATTAAAAAGCTACTTTTCTACTTTTTCAAGCTGCAACAACTTTTCCTTTTAATCAATGCCTGTCCTTCGTTCGTGTGTGTGCCTCCTAATGGTTGCTCGATGTTGTGATTTGCTCTGCTGCCATTAATGTTTGTATTATGTTAATTAACCATGATTTAATGCCGGTGAGAGGACTTCAAAGGACAATGCCAAAAGAGAGTATCTGAGATAGAAAATGACAGGTTGCAGTATTTTGATCCCAGTTGGTGAATCACTCTGCAGTTTTCCCCACCCGCTTCCTCTGAAGTTGTTTCACGCCTCCATGGTGGTTCTCACTTTAGGGAAGAAAAGAGGGAGAATGGCTGATAATAAAAGCAGAACAGGAAGTGCACGTGTGTGTGAGTGAATGTGAACATTCTGCATAAACTCTGGCTCCAATTTTGGTTTAATTGAGCTACTGTGTGCTCAATAATGCTTTAGAGACAAAAGACAAATGCACTGTAGAGCACATTTTTTCTTATTACAACTTTGAACACTTTCATTCTCCTTCTCCTTGATATCTTGTCAGTGGATACCATATTTAACGTCCACCTACACATTAATAATACAAATTACAATAACCAGAGGTATTGAAGCATAAATTAAGATATGGCCCCATAGGCTTCATAGTTCCCATCGTTCCTCAGTGACACTTTCTCACCTAAAAGTGCCCAGTGGCTTTCCACAGCTTGTCAAATTGTCATATATGGAAAGTACCCACCGCAGTGGCAGGACAGGAAGACACTAATAAGGTGACAAAATACAGAGCCAAGCATTTTCTAGGGGGAAATTGCTGCCACCATGATTTTATATAGAAGAGAAAATTAATGTCCCGAGCTACTCCAATCCTGAATCTTATCTGTCCCCTCAGAATTTTTCAGTGGTTATTGCCACCAAAACTGCTGGGTTTCTCCAGGCCTTTTAGAAGGAAAACAAAATCTGTGATATGCTCTCTATTTGCAGCTAATGCATAATGATTGAGAAAAATGCTGGCACAGTAATATTCCAATGGCTTTTTGCATTAGTTTATTTCAGGAAAGTGGAGAATTATGATGTTCAGTTATACAGAAAATTACGTAGTGACTGCTAATAAATAGTATGCCTAAACAAATATTCTAAACATTGATTGTGAATGAACATTAAATTCATATGGTTGAATTAAGCATACAAACATGTCATTAAAAATCTTTAAAGTCAATGTTGCAACTGAAGTTAAAATGGAAATTTTGAATGGCTGCATCTTGATAAAGTAGATGTCAATTAAGAAAGGACAGAGGGACTTTTTTTTACAAGCGTTCATCAGTACAAAATGGATGCGTGCGGACAAACGGATAGAAGTTGCAGATCCCTTTTTTGTTTCACGTCATCAGTCGCTCCATCGTGCTAGTGAACCTTGTTTTCACTCTAAGCTCCACTTCCGCCGGAGAATCATTTCTAAAACTGCACCCTCTCATCAGTGCTTCATGGACTTCAACCCGCAGCTGTCAGTTTGATTCACAACAGTCAGTGGCTTGGCATAGAAAACAAAAATGCTGCACATAAACCCGAAACTAACAGACGTGTTATACATATGAAGGCTTAGGGGAGAACTTCTCTAAAGGCTGTCTGAAACACCTGCACAGCCTACTGCACCATCCATTAGTTATAAGATGTTCTCAGATGGCCTATTCTCAATTGGATGAGATCATTAGTTTTGCTTGAGCCCCTATCACTACATAGACTTAACTTTTATCTCACAAGGGACTCCCACCTGCAACCCCCGCCTCTTCCTTTTTTCACATATCTTCTCCCTATGATGCCCTATCATCCTTTACTTCACTTCTGTAGCCTTTCTCTTCATCTTCATCATACAACCTGTCTATTCTTTTTGGAAACTCCTTTCTCTTTTAGATTCCCCATCCTCAGATTTGTTTTCCTATATACTTTTCCTCAATTCTCTACCAACGTTCCACTCTTCTACTCACTCCTCCTTTTCCTCCTCTCACCCCGCATTCACTCTGTCCATTTGTTTTCCTCTCTATCATCTCTGCCTTCTTTCCCCCCTCCTTTCTGCTCCTTTTCTAACCCATCCACTATTTTCTCCTGTCCTCTCCGCCTTGCTAAACAGAGCCCCACATTATCCCCCTCCTGCTTCTATCAGGGGTAGCTAGCCTGTCAGCCCCAAGCCTTAGTTAATCACTCACGCAGCCAGGCAGTCGGGCAGCTCGCTGCTAGCTCCCTGGACACTAATAGCAAGACAAGCAGAGAGCAAGAGCGAGGGGTGGGGCGGTTACTCATTAGGAATACAGGTATTTAAGGAAATGGTCCATTTCAAATCAAAAGATAATTTGTCTCCTGCTCAAGTAAAGGCTTTTTGTGGGACAGGCTGGAGTTATATTGGGTCAGCTACGAATGTGAAGCAGTTTGGCTGTGCTGCTAGCTACTCTGGAGCCGGGCTGTTGACATTATCAATTTGAGGCTTGATAAATACTTCTTGTGTTCGGATGGCATATTTTATCCCCAAAAGAGAAGTTGGGTTTGCTACCCGAAGGCTTTTTTTATGCTGACTCCATGTTGCTGCCGTGTCAATGGGGTAGGACTCGATAAAGGTGAAATATGACCGCCATTTGCACAATGACATTACTTCAAATAAAAGAAGTTGCTGTCAGGCCTCTAAGGTGATCAATGCTTTTCAACAAATCCATCATTGCCCATTTTCTGTGTGCATGGCTAAATCAATACTAGTGCGAATAAAAAAATTCTTACCTAACAGGCAAATGAAAGCAAGCGATGATTGACAGTTCTTTTTATCTGACAAAATGTCCACATGGTAACTTCTTTTCTTACTTTATATGGAACCATTCTTTATGTTCAAGAGTTTGAACACAGTAACACCTGAACTGGGTTAGGGTATATTGAAAGGTATTAAGTGAAACTATGTGTCTTTTGAAAGAATAAATAACTCAATCTTCCCCTTACAGATGGAAAGTTGAATTTGTATGCAATGAAACAGCCTTGCTCAATTCACTACAATCAAGGGTTTTACCACTACAACTGATTTGCAATATTTGAATGAGTCTAGTTCAACAACCCATTGGGGGGGTGTTGAGGCCATTAGGAAAACAGTTAAAACACACAAAAAAATATAACAAGTCTGATCAGCCTTCATACTCATGTCTCACATGCCAGAATTGTCTCAAAAATACTTTTCCCTATTCATTATCACTACAAAATAAATCAGTACCAATAAATACATCTTAATTATCTTAATTCATTATAAGTAATTGAGAATGCATAGAGCACATTTCTGGATCAGGTCTCACAAAGTAACAAAAAAGACAAAGGCAAAACATAAAATACAGAGACAATGTAAGAGTCAAAGATCCGATTAGGTCCAACAAAAATGAAAAAATAAATCATGGAGAGCCGTCTCAGTATATTTGTTTATGCTATTTATGTGTGTGGGGAATCAGCCAGAGATGGATTCATATTTTCATGCTCTGTGGGCCTAAAAAGCATTCATGCCAGAAGAACTTTTTTAGCATTCGGGCCCAGTGAGCTTCTGTCTTTGGTATGAATGTGGTGTCATCTTGGAGCATAATGTCCAGTTCGCTTTATATATTCATGTTGTGGTCCCGTTCCACACGCTGTCAGTCAAGTGACCTAATGATGACATCTTTAAAGCAGCTGACTCAAGAGAATCTTGAAGACGTAGAGAATTTCAATGTATCAAACTGTCATTGCCACTCGTGGCCATAGTGCATTGCTTAAAGGCTCTTTTCTGGGTGGAGGTTTGTAGTCCCAAGGTGTAGAACAAAGGGGTTTAAAAATAGCTTTGTTCCAGCAGCCATCACTCACATGAAGAAGTTGTAGTAGTACATCACGCATTTCGTTTTACCTGGATTTCATCTTGTATGTATGTATGTATGTATTCTAGAGGTTATTCCTATTTGTGTTTTTTATTATTATTTCTCTCTTTTGAAGTCCTGATTATTACAGCCTTCAGTATTTATCATGTTGGCTTATTGTCTGTGTTTGTAAAATATGTCTCTTATAATGCAACCAAAATCTACCTATATATACTGAATTAAACCCCATACTATTCTTAAAACGTACCTCAGACTTTTTTGACTCTGTCTCTACAAACTCAAAAATTATAAGCTTGTAACGTGTTATCAATTAACAGAACGTGGGCACACTGTACAAAAATGCAGCAGTATAGTGAGTGCAAAAGAAGGGGACCTGTCACCATGTTGACATCGCTGCTATTAGAGGAACATTCTCAGGTGCAGTGGCTGGCAGTCTCCAGTGTTTACTGGGGAGCATCATTAGCCTGGCGTCTCACAGCCTTAAAATGTCATATATCCACAGTAATGAACTGAGAGAGCACGCACTATTCCCAAACTTCCCTGCTGCAGAGCCCACATTAATCCAAATGCTCAAACTCTGCAACTGGAGTCCCTCCACTCATTAACAGTGGCAGATATCAAGATAGAAATAATGAGTAAGTGCCCGCAAGTCAGGACATATATTAAAGAAATAGAAAGAGCAGGAGAGAGAGGGTGAGAGAGAGAGAATAAATCCTGTCATAAATGGGAAAATACCCCCGAGAAATGGCCAGGGCTCAGATGACAAACAGCATGGATTCATATTGTTTGGAGACGGTGACAGCCTCCTCTTCTAGTGCCAAAAAGATAATCATAACAATGTACAACTCATGTGTAGTCTAACAAAATGTATGATAAAGACTGCTTTCAAAGGGAGCAAGTGTTTGTAAAGACTGTTCATAACATTCAGCTGTAGACACTAGAGACTTTCATGCAGTTTTTTTCAGTGGTGGAAAGTAACTAAGCACATTTACTGAAGTACTTTTTTTTTTAATTTTGAGGTGCTTGTACATTACTTGAGTATTTCCAATATGTGTTTTTATACTTCTACTCCACTGCACAATTTAAAACAATAACTTTTTAATACTTTTTACTATTTGATAACCATATTTGCTAGTTATTTTGCAGATTCAGATTAATAATGCTAAATATAATCAACTATTGAATAATGATGTGTTAAGATAAGACTATTCTGATCCTATGGAAGAAATTTACAAGATACACATTAATGTTTTGTACACATGCAATTTACATTTTCTGAAATAGGCCATTCTGCACAATAAGTACCTTTGGTATTTTAAGTATATTTTCATGTACTTTTATATATAAAATACCTTAGCACTACTTCTATCACTGTAAACTGAAAACTGTATCACTGAAAACTTTGGACCTCAGGCTAACCGGTTGTGTATTGGTTTGAGTCAAATTAAAACCATCTAACAATTCCAGTTAAAGGGAGAGTAAGTGATTCTGCAGAGGGAATGCTGATATTTGAACTCGACTGCCTAACACACCCCTCCCTTCAGTGCTTCAGTCTCTTTGTTTCTCCAGTGTTGGAAGATCTTCGTCTTTGCCTGGTCAAGTAACATTCTTCTCTGTTTATACTCTTCAGACCTTTTCCTCTTTGGCTGCTCAGCCATCTGTCCTTCTTCACCATGCGTGGAGTCCAGCACGTTCGAATGTGCCGGTTTACAGAACTCCCCCATCACTCCTGCGCACTAGTACGCCACCTGTTGCTGTTTGGCTAGAACAATGTTGGGGGGCAATCTCCACACAACTTTCTTTGTTTTCCATTTACAGAGCCAGGGCTGTGTATGAAAACCAGATTTTTTTTTCAGCCCACACACAAAAAAGGAGATCTAGCAACCATCAGGGAATATTTGCTGAAGTTAACTAAATGTTTATTTGCTTACAATCACTTACTATCCCTTTAATCTTATAGTCATCATGACATGCCTTAGCCTAGAAGACCCTTTGGATGCCAGGCTAATTCACGAAGATTTACTTTATGATCCTGATTACATATTTCTTTTATACCACATGCAGTAGCTTACACTAACTTCTAAACATATCCACCTACTGTAACATTTTTCACTTTTCTGCTATAACAGTGACGACACAGGACTTTTGGGGAAAATAAATCATTGTAAGTCAAAAATGTACAGCTTCAATGTGATATCATGGGATGGTGTATAAATTGCACACTACTTTTAAGGACATTTTTTTGTGCCATGTTAATGCATTTAACATTTAGCGTGTGATTTAGCTCTGTTTTGTCCCCATATACTGCGGCAACACAAGGGAAGTTAACCCTGTGTGCGAAGCTGTTGGGTTAACCGGTTGACATGCATACAGGCACACACCCTGTCAACGCCTTTAACATTAACGTAGTTAGCAATAATAAATCAATCTTGTCTTTTTGTTTAATTTTTATTTCACATGGAAACTGAATTCCGGGCTCCTGGGTAAAGGTGTGGTTTATTAGACCCCCGTCCACCTCCTTACTGTGACTTTGGCTTAGATGGCACGTTTCTGGACAGTATAAGTCAGTAGGGACTACATAGCGTGAAATTACATGCAAAAAGCAAAAAATGCACTGGAATACAATGCGAAATGACTTAAGAAAACGTTGTGTTATTCGTACGCCATCTGGTGATACCAGGCTGACAGCTTTCAGTAAATACTTGTTTTGCACATTTTTTTTTCATGAGTTTAAATCTGCTTTATTAATGAGAACTGCACAGTATCACTGGCCAGCTAGTCCAACTACAAATCTATGTGAAGACATTTAACAACTGTACATCGTGAATAATCACCTGAGAGTGTCATCGGCGGCACAGACTGATTCTTATTGCACATCCATCATTGAGATTATATCAATATGAAATCTTGCCAAAGCATTACTGTGCAGGTATTGACTGAATATTGTTTTCCATTTCAGAGCATCATAATATATTGCAAAACATTACACATCTCCACTCTCAAGATAATACGTCATACTGTTCATCTTTTGATAAATGTGGAAGCTGATCAGAGTCCACCATGTGCAACACATAAACAGACTATGTCACCTTTCAAATCCTAGTTTGACCAAGCAGAACTGTATATGAATTAAAGTTTCTCCTATGTCAATATAGTGTACTTTAATGTTCTTTTCCCTTCCTTTTAAGGTTTAGTAAATCATATAAATAAATAAAAAATTGCCAAGGTGACAGGAAGTTATTACTTGCATGCGTTCAAGAAGAATTGAGATTTAAACATTGCCAACCATTTGTGACAGTAGGACATTGATATTTAAAAGCAAAAGCTAGAGGACCATAATAAACAAATGAACATCCATTATAAATCAGTCTCTCAGTTGGCTAGCTCTGCACTGCATTAAACCTGTGTGTTCTCGTATTTATTTAAAGATTCAGTGTAAGATTTAGTGGCATCTAGTGGTGAAGGTTGTGAATTGCAAGCATCTGTCCAGTCTACAACTGCCCCCCTAACCTTTCAAAGACCATAGGACAGCTAAGGTGGCTGACACAGCACAAAAAATGTCTCCTCTGAGACAGCAGAGAGTGGCCAGTCAAGAAATTAGGTTTCTTTAGGTATTTTTATTAATAAATTATATTTACTTCATTATGCTGTAAAACCATGTTTTTTCGACTTGGCCACTGACATATAACATGGAAAATGTAAACCACACATTAGATAAAGCTTTGATAGTTGCAAAAAAAAAAAAAAAAAAGTATAAATAAATACTTTCATAGCGGTGCTGAAATAGATCTCAGTCCTGACAGCAACAGTTACTCACATGATATTATATGTATATATTATACAATATCTTATATTGTCATCCACCATCCAATGGTTGAAAATATTGCTCTGGAACTCCAAAACTTGCCGACCCCCTACTGTATATTATTACTACTTCTTCTTCTTCTAAAGTACGCATTCAACGTAGTGATAATGGTTGTCTACACTGTCTGAATTCTACCATAAGTAGAACGAGAAGAACATAGCGACAAAACGCGCTCTGTTTTCAGCTATTGTAGAAATATGACAATGCAATGTGGCAATGTCCATGGAAGCAGGGACCCACAGTTATGTACATATAAATAGCTCATTCTAAGCTAATAAAAACATAATGGTTTATTATTTAAGGTCTTTATACACCACTGAAAACATAGTTATGGATCTTATATTGCATTTCTGCCCATAGATCTTCAGAAATATTACACACTGGAGCTTTAAGCTACTGTTGATGAGTACTGTCAATCATTATTATTTATTAATAAAGCTGTCTGTCTGTCCGTCCGTTTATTTGTCCCAAACTGAGGAGACTGTAGCTATGTTTCACTTGTTTCAATTGAAACGAACCGCGCCCACCAAAGGCCCCCAACATGGAAGAATTGCATTTGCAATTGCAGAGAGAGAGAGAGAGAGCGTGCGAGCATGGACAGAGGTGTCAGTGTGATATAAAAACTTTCTTTGATCATGAAGGTTTACTCTACAGTTCTCAGGTTTAGCAGTGAAGTGTAAGAACTATGCTGCAAACTGGAGTCTCTGCCAAACAGATACGCATTATATAGGCTACGCTTGTATCCTCACTGCGCTGCATTGTTATAAACTATGACGAACGGGTCCTTGGTCACATCTCTATCTCATCCAGACGATGTCTCTCCCTCTTCATCATCTTCAGTTCTCATGCAGTAATTTCCTGTTGTTGACTGTGCAGTTGATGTGGCTGTTTTCAAATACAGTATGTTGGTGTTCAAGTTTTTCAAATTTTTGGAATTTCTTGTTAATAACTATTAGACAGAAGTTATCCTTGCCATTCAAATTAACATGGAAAGTGTGCATTTAGGGCATCATTTAGTATGATGTCATTACATAGACAGCCCTTCTCTCAGCACCCCCAAGCGTATCTGTGTGGGGGGAGACCATATAAAAAAACATTGTATTACAATAAAGAGTTGCATAAAAAAGTAATATCAGTATCACTATTGGTAATATGTGTTTTTGGAACACACAATAAAAAATTACCATATTAATACTATTGAGTTTACTATGGTGATGTTATAGTGAAGTTATAGTTATACCATAGTGTTTATATAGTATCGCTATAGTGTTTCCTGTAGTATTACTATGGTTTTCATTGTTTCTACACTTTCTACATTGAGGCTTTTTGGAGTCATATTTGACTTGTATGTATTTCTATGGATTTTACATCTACCAGTGTGAGATGTTCACAGGTCTGTGTACAGACTGTGTATTTTTTATGGGACAGTGGTGACAGAGTTCAAGCGGGACCTCGACACTGTCACGAAAACTGCCTTGAGTTCCAACCACATTTGCCCAGGTTCCCGCAGAGACAGACACCTTCTGGTCTTTGAAGGGGCGTGAGGGAATCTCAAAACAGTGAAATGGTGAAAGAGCAAAGGATTGATCATATATGGTGCACAAAGGGAACATAAATCATCCAGAGGTCTCACACAGACACTAGATCTGCACCTGCAAGCAAAAGCACCTGCAATGTAATAATGTAACAAATTTGAATCAGTTTGGATTGGGAGGGTGATCGTGGGGGGTTAATAACATTATAAATGTACCTGACCTGCCATTTCAGTTACTCACATGTTTTTATGCCTTATCTAAAACAGGACATGATACTGTATAACAGTAGATGTTTTTCTCCAAAAATGAAAAGTACACTTTCCCTGCTCTTGGAATTCATTAAGGATTAATCATACATTTATTAACGTGACATAGGCTATTTAGAAATGTCTAAATATAGCTGTAGCTTAAACACTTACTATGAGGGAATTCTTGGTCCTGGTCAAAATTGACCCTGACTAAAACTGTACTGTGAAGGTAAGAAACATTGACATAGTATAATTTAATAAAATAGTACCATAGAAAAATACAATAAATAGTAATACCATAGCTGGTGAAAATAATATAGAACATTACAAACGGTATTCAATTCTTACAGTACACTACAGTAATTCTTGGTTGGCACGCTTTTCACTTTCTGATGTTTTTCTCTGGTATCATTTATGTTAGAATATTCTGACAAACAGCAAATGAAAGGTTAAGGTCTCAGTTATAAATACATGTGTAAATACAAATGTTTTCTAAAATTGATGATTTGCGATTAAAGTCATGTTGTGCATTTGTGCACACAGTTATTGGTTCTGGTCCTTTAAAGGTCACAGAAACGAAACTCTTGACTTTGTTAACAAAAAATGTGCAGATAGGGGAGTGGTGAAGGCGCAGTGGATAAGACACATGACTTTGGTGTGAGAGACTTGGGTTCGATTCTAACTGCAACATCTGCCAGTGGTCCCTGAGCATGACACTTAACCACTAGTTGCTCCAGAGGTGTGTGACCTCTGACGTATATAGCAAGCCTACAATTTGCTTTGGATGAAAGTGTCAGCCAAATTACTTATTATTATAGATAATGCATTTAAGTTTAAGTTTGAATATATAGCAATATTAATGCTAATTAATTAATTGCTAATTAATGCAAACCAACTTCCTCACTGTTTTGTCTTTTGTTTTTCTTTGTTTTTCTCTGTTTCTGGTGGGTGAGTGGGGGGGAGTGGGATGTCAGGCCCCACATAAGTTGTTGAAATGGACCCCCATGCTTAAGGCCACTGCAAATAACCAACACTAAAGATGTTAACTGTAAGCTAGCTAGCAACAGATTCACTGACTGTGAATGCCTGTGTTGAGCTCAGCTGCTGACTGATCTCAGTGCTCACAAGTAACTCTTTCTGTTAGTTCACTCCAGTCTTTCATTCTTTTCCTCTCGTCTTTTACTATAAGAAGTGGTTTCATTAAACCCCAGGATAGCCTACATGTAAATGTTTTACTCAAGTTAAAACATTTTCAGTTTGCATGAATGAGTCTTTGTGTCAGTTTGCTCCACCACCGGCAAATGAGTTGACTTTGTAGACTTTCGAGTCTCTAAAATGTGTGTTCCACCTGAACATGTAGCGACCGGGTCCTCTATCTGCACAATCGGAACACGGTACGGCAAAAGACTGCAATGGAACCACACGTCTTCCCTGCTCAGCTAAATCAACAAACAATGGACATGTGTTACCTCTCGAGATGTCTAGGGGTGTCGGGACATAAACATAAACCAGATGTTCTTGGTATTGATATGTTTATTTGAAACAAAGCAAATAGAGCTCACAAACAGAAAGTGGACCAATGGGTGCTGTGGAAATCAACAAACAATTATAACAAAAAGAGGTCCTCAAAAGGAGGATTACTACTCTTAACTACGGGAAAAAATAAAAGGGTAAACCAAAAAGCTCTCTAACTAAAGTGTTTGCAAAAACCAAACCACAAAGCGCACAGTACCCCTGAACCTAGTGGAAACTAACATAAAACAACTACGGTGGGTGCAAGAAAGGTGTCTTAAGCCTGGCCCACTTCCTTACCTTCACACAATTTACACAATCATGTACACAAAGTCTGCCAAGACTAACAAAAACACTAAATACATCAAGCTCTGAGACATGTGTCACCAAGGCAAGCAAATCGGGTTTGATAGCTGCCCCAAACAGCAGACTTTTAAGCAGGTGGTGGTTGTCAGTAGCGCTCCTTGAGTAGCCAGCAGTAGCAAGCCGCACCAATCGATGGCATGGTCACAGGAACCCAGGAAGTAGGCGGGACCATCCCTCTTTGTATAGCCAATCCTCAACGTGGGTTGGAACAGCCTGCTCAACATAACAGATAGCCTACTCAGAGGCACAGGTAAATTACAGATGCAAGCAACTTCATCTTCCTCTATGTACTGGTAACATAACTGGGCATTATATAGTGTCACATAGCTTCACTGTAATGTTACTTGGCAAAATATAGGACTGTAGTGTTTTATTATCATATAGCACAAACACACACACACTTTAGTTGAGTACATTTTAATTAGACCTTATCTTGTCCAGTTATAGTTATTAATTTAATTATTATTCAAAGTTCCAAATTTATATTTTAGTATATTTCTTTCTTTAGGAGTTTTGCCACACGGTCAGTTAACACAGGTAAATTGTTATTAAATATTATTAATTATTAAATAATAGTAACAATAATTCTTCTTATTAATTAATATTAATTAGTTAATACTTATTATATTATTTAATGGATCTATTGATGACATTTAAAGTCTAATTCCCAACTGCTGTCAGAGGTGGATGTCATCTTAAAGGCTTCCTATCAAGGGGCCAAACAGTTTCAGGGGAAGCTCAGTGAATGGAAGTAACAAAGTTAGTTATCAAAGGAGATCACATAGAATAGCCTACATGTGTAGCGCACACAACACACACACACACACACACACACACACACACACAGAAACTAATGCATGCCTTTTTACTTATTTGGTGTAGTCTGAAATTACTTCTGAAATATTAGGCTATCTTAGCTCAAATGTTGAGTGTCCATAGGATCAGAAAACATAATCATGATCTCATAGGCATCCAGGAGTTGAATGATACTAAGTAAGTAAACTAAGTGGAGGTGAAGGGCCTTTGTTTGAAGGAAGCCCCTCAGTCTCAGACTTTGTCAACCCCCGAAATACGTCACATCATAGAAAGAATGTGAAAACAGGATGTGTATACAATCAGACAATTTCGTTTTCATGCAGTCAATATTATTGTGACTGGCAGGAACTACTTCTGCAGACAATTTTTACATCAAATCTAGACTCCAATCAGTTTATCTCCCAGATGCTCCTCACACTGACAACTTGTTCCTCTTATCTCCTCGACACTCAGTCTTCTGTGTCTCATGTGGCTCAAGCAAAAAGACTAAATTACATCCAGGACAGCGCTCATCAGTTAGCTTGTTTTGATCACCATGCTGGATTATTGTGATTTGCAGAAGAGATGCAGCCCTGAAAGTAAAAGTGAAATGTAATGCAATAATGCAAAATTAGTTTTTGGGCTGTAGAGACATTACAGAATTGCTGACACTAATATTGATTGAAGCCCATATTTGCCGCCCTGACACAATGTTAGTCTGTGTATATAATGATGATATGATATACCTGGAGGAATGAGCTGCTTTTTGGAAAGTCACTGTGTCTGTGCTCTCTCTTGCTTAAAGATTGCTACATCCCAAGAACAGTTGCTCCATAATGCAATTGCAAGTCAGGCAGCATCCAACGCATTACTCACTCTATTAGCTGCAGTCAGTCTGAAAGAAACAATTAATTCTCCAAATTCTATTGACAAAAATACAAGTCTTAAGAAACAATAAATGATAAAGGTGGTTGAAGGAGAGAGGATGGATGCGGAAAGGAAACATGAAACAGTAATAAGGGTTTTAAATGCCTGACTTACAGGCCAGACTCAATGTTCTGTATCTGTATGAGATGCACCAGGCTGCCAGTAGGCTTTTAGGAAAGGAGGTGATAGTATAAAGAACAACAAAGGGCACATGTGTAGGAGGTGGGGATGGGTGGTTCAACCAAACTGGACTTTAACCCAGAAGAATACTGTTAGTGTCCTGTGTGAAACCAAAATTCAACGTTGAGTTATTTTAACTTATACCTAAATTAAATTATGTCACATACGTAACTGCGTTACGTAGTGGGGTGTGCATTGGTATTTGATGAACTGTCAATGAGAACTGGTTATAAACCTGATTTTTCCCATTGTTTGAAAATACTTAAATACAGTCAAGCCCGAAATTATTCATACCCCAGGCAAATTCTGACTTAAAGTTACTTTTATTCAACCAGCAAGTTGTTTCTTGATTACAAATGACACAGGCGTCTCCCAGAAGATAATAAGACGATGTACAAGAGGCATCATTGTGGAAAAATTATTACTCATCTTTTATTTACATTTGAACAAAAAGTGGCATGTCCAAAAATATTCATACCCGTCTCAATAATCAATCGAAAAGGCTTTATTGGCTATTACACCAATCAAACGCTTGCTATAATTGCTGACCAGCTTTCTGCATGTCTCCACTGTTATTTTTGCCCATTCATCTTTAGCGATGAGCGCCACCTCTTTCAGGTTTGGAGGGTGACCTTGCCATCACCCTGATCTTTAGCTCCCTCCACAGATGCTCACTGGGATTTATTTCAGAAATCTGGCTGGGCCACTGCAAATGTTAATGTTTTTTGTCTGCTAACCATTTCTTCACCGTGTTTGCTGTGTGTTTTTGGTCATTGTCGTGCTGAAATGTCCACTGGTCCCCAAGGCCAAGTTTCTCTGCAAACTGCCTGATGTTGTTGTTGAGAAGTTTGATGTATTGCTCCTTTTTCATGGTGCCGTTTACTGTGATTAGGTTCCCTGGTCCACTGGCTGAAAAACAACCCCAAAACCTTAGGTTCCCACCACCATGTTTGACACTGGGGATGGTGTTCTTAGGGTTGAAGGCTTCTCCTTTTTTACGCCAAATGAAGGCTACATCATTGTGGCCAAACAATTCAATTTTTGTTTCATCTGACCATAAAACAGACGTCTTCTTCTTTGTCCAGATGAGCATTTGCAAAGGCCAAGCGGGCTTTTGTGTGCCTTATCTGGAGAAGTGATGTCCCCCTTGATCTGTGTCCGTACAACCCAGCGGTGTGCAGTGTCCGTTGGACTGTCTGCCTTGCAATGTTGCCACCAGCAGAGCCCAGGTTCGTCAGGATGACCTTGGTGGTGATCCTTGGATTCTTTTTTACCTCTCTCACTATACTCCTAGCCAGCACAAGTGTCACTTTTGGCTTCCGACCACGTCCTCTGAGATTTTTCACAGTGTGGAACATCTTGTATTTTTTAATAATACTTTGCACTGTAGCCACTGGAACTTCAAAACAATAAGACACGGTCTTATAGCCCTTTCCTGACTTGTGGCCAGCCACAATCTGCAGCCGCAGGTCCTCAGTGAGCTACTTTGTCTTAGCCATTACAAACCCACAAGTCCACAAACCAACAGCAGAGAGCTTCTGATTTTCACCTGTTGAGTTGATTAAGACAGCTGTTCCCAATGACTCTGGGTAATTAGGATGCTTTATAACAGCTTGGACTATTTGGAATGGTATAGATCTTTGGTTTTTCTCATAGACTGTGACAGTTTGCAAAGGGTATGAATAATTTTGGACATGCCACTTTTTGTTCAAATGTAAATAAAAGATGAGTAATAATTTTTTTCCACAATGATGCCTCTTGTACATCGACTTATTATCTTCTGGGAGACGCCTGTGTCATTTGTAATCAAGAAACAACTTGCTGGTTGAATAAAAGTAACTTTAAGTCAGAATTTGCCAGGGGTATGAATAATTTCGGGCTTGACTGTATACCTCCTGCAATTGACTGGCGACCTGTCCAGGGTGTACCCCGCCTTTCACCCGACGTCAGCTGAGATTGGCTCCAGCCCTCCGTGACCCTGTACGCAGGATAAGCGGTTGATGATGGATGGATGGATGGATAAATATATATACCTGCTCTTTCCTTCCATAAGATTCAATATGTTAACTCATAACCAGTTCACTTAAAAAAGGCACAGCCTGAAACATCGGTGTGCTAAAGTGAACTGGTGCTAGTAATAATTAAATTTTAAAAAGAAGAAATAAGAAGATAATTGCTTGCATTACTAATTTGACATTCCAAAAAAGATTTAATATAAAGTAAACATGTAAGGCTTGTTCATTTCTTGTTCTTTCTTTGGGCAGGGATTCTTTTCTGCACATAGAGCCACATGCTGAAATAATTCACACTCCAGACGTGCAGAACATGTTTTTAATATCTACGAAGCTTGCATTTAGCTAATTCTCCTCTTCATCTTCAATTTTTCATCCAAAACTGTGGATGAGCTGAAGTTAATTTCTATAAGAAAAACCTCAGAACAGGATGCAACTTTCACCACAGCCTAAAACACTTGAACTTTTCTCATTAAATGCCACCACAGCTCTGTTAGCCTCTCAGATTTGAGCTGTAGTGGGGCATCAGCTTTGATTGCTCACTGGCCTGGAGTGGAGCTGCAGACCCACACACAGGACGGTAGTAGGCAGGTGCAGAAAAAAAGCCCTGATAATTGGCTGGCTAGCGTGGCCAGTCCTCCGGTGGGGCTGGGCTGTGACTCCCGAGGAAGACACACAAAATGAGCTACTGCATCAAAAATTGAGGTTGGCAACCTCTATGCACGTCTGGGCGATTTTTCAAATGAGCATTTGTCGGCCCCAGAGGAAACCACAGCACTCCTGCTATCATAAGCAATTGGAATAGAAATGGACACAAAATACTTTTTTGCTGGCATGCATAAGTAGGTTGGGCAAGAGGGCAAGCTGTGATGTTCAAAGAGTGGTGGATAGGAGAGCAGGAACAAAAAGAGACGTGTTTTATTTTCTAAAGAAATGAGGTTAGCATATTTTTGTTACTGTAGTTTTTCTCTTAAGCTTCACATTTTCTTTTCCTGTTCTTTAAAGAATGAAAAGAGATCAGAGATTTGGGCTTTGAGTCCTAATGAGAACTAAAAGGACTGTGTGGTGCATCCTACTGCCACTGACAGAGCTTTGAAGGCCCAGAGCAGAAATAGCTCAATTTTCACATCAGAGGTTCCAAACCTCTTTTAAAATTTGATAAATGTTACTCTCGACAAGTGTATTATCAGCTTTCTTTAATCCAAAGCAGCCATAAAAACACATGGGTCTGCATGTTTTTCAGTTGCGTGTGAAGCTTAATATTTACACACAGTAAAATGCTAGTAAATTCTTTAACTTGCCTAATTTCACAAATTATATTAGAAAAAAACAATACAATTTCACGTGTGATTTTATCAAATTGTTTAGAGATTTGATTGCTCAAAAGTGGGTGTGATACAGAGCATGGAGTCTCGGGAGAATGACACTTTCACCCACAGCTGCTTCACTGATGCTGGATAGGGAGGTGAAGAAAGAGAGAAATATTTACAAACATGAGACCGCGGCACCTGGAAAAGAATGAAAAATTTTTGCCAACTGACTGATCAAAACACACGATTCAAACCCATGAACACTTCGCTAGCAACAGGTTCCTACAGATATGATTTGATTGGATTACATTTCCACCCCCATTTGTACTATGAGTAATCAAAAAAAATTACAAAAAGAGAAAAGAGAATGTTTTTTATTAGTAAATATCTAAATGCTTGTTTCGGATTATTTTATTTATTTCATTTTGGTACTTTTAGGGGTAGTGGAAGGATCTGACGCAACATCTGCCAGCATAGCAGATAGCCCACCTACGCATGGAACAACAATAGAGAGCAACATTAGAATGTATTTGGTAAATGTAAGTCACTACACGTTCACTGACTTTAGCTCTGTTTTGGTCTCCACCAACTCCTGAGGGATAAGTCTGTAGTAGCTTAATACTCCACAATGTTTGTGAGAAGCTACAAGCATCATCAGAGCCTTTGTTAATGAAAATGCTGAGAGTGAACCAAAACAGAGATGTTGCAGGCCCAAAAAAGCCAAAACAATTAGCTAAAATACATTAAAAAGCTGCCATGTTTCTGGCCAATGTTTACTCTCCTTGTTTATTTCAAGGAAACTATCTTTCCCTTTAGCAGCTACTTGTTTGGCTTCTTTCGCCAGCTGCTTGCTAACTTTGTATGCCGTTTGGTGCTGGGCGCATAGCATGGCCATAACCAGCTATGAGGTCACTGAGGTCTGGAACTCTGGAAAAAACGTTTATAACACAATCAACTTAAATGAAGGCATTAGGTACATGCGGACGCAGCTGATCACACTGTCGCAACCGATCAGGGCCCAGACTTGGGGAACACATGAAGACGCTGTGCGTGCAGTAACTGAGGGCACCACTGTTTGAGGGCAGAGTTTTAAGCAGTATCATTTACCTTGGAGAAGAGTATGACTTAAATATGTTGTGTGAATTTCCGGGTGGGTGAAATAGGAGGAAGCAGCTCCCCTTGAAGAGAGACACTGTGCGCATTTACGAACAGGGCACAGCAGCTTTACTTTATATTTAAATATCCCGACACGCTGACAGGATCATTCAGACTCTAATGTTAATTAATGTTCTACACATTCAAAATGTCTCACACACAGTCCAGGTGCTGTTTGGAGTAAAGCAGCCGTCTTCTTGATCAATCCTGAGATCGACTTAAATTGGACGCTAAGACTTAAATTCTGTTTCCTCTGCAGAGTTTCCTCTGTCTGTCTGGTCAAATTTCTATTATGCATACATGAGTATTCAGATAATATCTGAAGTGATCCACCCATCACGTCAATATAGCTGCTGAATTTCATGACAAAACAGTGCAAACAGCTGCTGAAATCATCTTATTAGGCTGTAATAGCAACCAGAGTATTTTGTTATCATAAAGTAAAAATAGTGCCCATTTGTTTGTCTGCACATTTAATTCCAACAGAGAAATCCTGTGATGACATTTGTAGGCTACATTTGAGATACATTTAGCCTAATGCATGTTGTGAAGATTGGTGTACCAAGATATCCCTGTTTGCACTACCTGCTCATAACGTGTCCATCTGTATCTCATATTTTGCGCAATTTTAGCCAAGAAGTGGGGAGGAAGACCAAAATGAACAGCCTGTACTTTGTGTGTTCTCCAACCAAACACAGTGCTTTGCCCACTGCCCGGTTTAAGCCATCACTGTGCCTACACACAGATGAAGAGAGAAAAATTCTCTGTTAATAAACATATTTTATTAACAGGTCCCTTTGTATTTCATTATAGATAATTAGTTTTTGTGACTTTAGCATTTGGTTGTGTTACCGTAAATAAGATCGATAAAAAGAAACAAAAATCAGGCACATAGTCGGTTTATCAGAGCTTGTTACCTGCATAAAAAAACAACTTTCTGCCACTAGAAATAAGGTTGCTGAGAGAACTATGAGCTAAAAGACGCTTAAAATCTCTGTAGAGCTGAGTGACAACTCTCTGGGTATCCAATACTGTGAGCGACGCCTTTCATCTCAGTGCAGCTTTAAAGGCAACCAGCAGGGCAGGATAAACAGCATAGCTGCAACTACAGGGACGTTTGCAATAGGCAATTCTCAAAGCTGTTTCCAAAGTTATACACTTAGATAGAGGGGTTCGACTATTTCTTCTCAATTATCCCAAATACTTTATTTACTTTCCTGAAATCTGATCATTTGTGGGGAAAAAGGTTTCCTCAGATCCAGATTACACATCACGCCTGAACAGAACTTGGCAGAGTTGATTGAGGGACACATTTGCATTTGGCCGACCAAATCACTATTTTTATAGACCCATTTCGCAATTACATATTCTCTGTGTTAATGTTACTTTCAGATGGAATTAGTTCTTTATGTGCTCCGATGCTTGTAGTCCATTAATTTAGTTTTATTGCCACTAAATTAGATTCACTTACCCCCTCAAGGAAGCACAATGTGCATAAAAATAACTTATACCCCTAAACATTTGTTCTCAAAATATTCAGCTCAAGTACTCTGTATGTAGGCCACTTGAATGTCAATAACCTTCAAAAGTTCTTCATGTTTCAGACGTTTATTGTGATATGAACTGAATTACACTCTCGTCTTTTCATTCAAGCTCTCCTAAAAGTCCCAGACTGCCTCTGCCAGGCTAGGACACCATGTCTCACCACCTGCTTTAAGTTTCTGAGGGAATGTTTTCCCTAAGGATCTGGCATTGAGATGATGATAATATCGTCACCTTCACCCACCACATTCTGTGCAGAAGGTGCTCTTTCACTTTCATTCTGTACCATTATGTTTTAGTGCCACTATTAAGGCATTATGATTTTGCATGAGTGTTTTCTTTCTGCTGGAGAAAGGGCTGCGACTCTGGGGGTCACTTTGGGAATTGTGTCTGATTGCAGCTTGTGTGGTGAACTATGAAGTACATTTTCAAAGAGCCGTACAGATTGCTCTGTGGGGAACTGCGGCTAGGAGTAAGCTGAGAAAAGTCACAATACTAAACAATAAAAGCAAAGCAGCACAAGCTATTTGCGGAAATATTTTGACTCTCAAATCACAGAACAGCTGCCTCTTGAGGAAATGTTTCTATTTGACAGTTTTAAACCCATCATTTAAAGAAAGAAATGATCCAAGTTTGAGTTATGATAAGATGTAGATAAACATTTTTTTTTACCAGACAAGGTAGCTATAAATGAAATGATATGATATGAATAATTTAGAATGCCAATTATAAGAGATTTGGTTTTATTATTGTACATGCATCCTTTCAATACATGAATATCACAGTTTAGAATTAAATTTGTTGTTACATTTTCAACATTTTGAACTATTCTTACTGTTTTTTTACATAGCTGTATGCATGTAACTGTTGGCTCAGCATTACTTGCATCAGTTACTGTATGTGCTAAGTTTAATGTTTCAGTTTGATTCAATATCAAACGTTCTGTGCAAGATAATACAGTACAGTGTGAAACTTAATGTTCAGTAGGAGTTTGGTCCAAAAGCTGTGGGATGGATGACTATAAACTGGAAGAGCCCTGTTTCTCCAAATGTGAAAATAAAATTGATTTGTCGTGAGAAATATACATGATCTAATGTAACACTGGACAATATATGCAATATAATAGTAGCACAAGTTTCCCGTTTTGGTTCAATATCAGTGTTTTTTTTCCAGACAGAGAAAGCAGCTCTTGTCATTGAAACCGCTAAAACAAAAACATTGTACGCCATCTGCCCAGCAGGCAAAGCGAGCAACTAGATTCCAAACACAGTGGAGCATTTTGAAGGTAAAGATATTTTTTTGGAGACCAAAAACAAAGTTAAAAGGGAATTTCATATTTTATTTAAGGTGGCCAGAAACCCAATTGAATGCTAATGTTGCTTTGTACCTGTCCAAAAGTGCCCAAAAAAGTTATTTTTACATTCAGTGTTACTCACAAAAACAAAGGTCTCCCTGAGCTCTAACAAATGGGTTGAATGCATTTCCCTCCTCATACTGTATTTTAAATCTGGTGTTGTTTACATCCATGTTTACTAGCTTGGAGTCTTCTTCTTTCCTGTCTTTGCTGGCACATTGCTGCTTTTTTTTTGGCGCATTACAGCCACCTGTCAATCAGTGAAATAGTGTCAAACCATTGGCAGGAAGGTGTGACGCGTCACCTTCATGCATATGTGTCCTCGTATACATGGATGAGATAATGCATAAATGCATGATTTAACCACAGCCTACCACTGTGCATAACACTTTAACTTTCCTCAATAAATGCCATCAGAGCTCTTTTAGCCACTTGAAGTCATGCTGTAGAGGGGCATCAGCTGTGATTGATGTGTTTATTCTGTAGTTTAGTTAGCGTATATATTAGTGTCATTGTTACAGTTTTTAAAATAAGGACTTGAGTTACAAAATAAATTTAAGAATTAAAAGTTTCAGCCTTGCACCCTCGCTGATAAAACCCAAAATGACCTATTAATGAAAAATCTATTGACATATTAAAGCTGTCGCAGTCATTTCTGTTTATTAGAATAAAAGGGATGGATGTGTATTGACTGTGAAGCCAAATTGTTCTGATTTATGGTTTTATCTCAAGCCCACTCTCCTTATGACATTATTTAAAATGTCACAGAGCTGCCATCAGTGAACTCTATCTGAGCGTCTGAAGATCTGAATTAGAGGTCGGAGATAGTTCTTATTGTAATGTTTGTGGTTTTCAGGTTTATTATACCCTGTGTTATTCTTGCTTTAGCCTGTTGTGCCACATTTAAACAATAAGCTGAACTGTCAAACAAAAAACCCCCAGAAATGAGCATTAAGGCCTGCTGTCTGACGTAGTCTTTGTTCGCTGATTTTGCTTCTTGTCTGTGATTGCCCTGATTGCCCCGATGCGTCTCAGCTGTGCTTGATTACCCTGCCTGCCTGCTGCGTGTTGTTCTGTTTCTGTCTTTTAATCCTCAGTTCTGTTCAGTCTTGGTCTTGTCCTTGTCATGTGTGGTGTGTTCTGCCGGTTATTCTGTTGATCATCGGTCCTGTATGCATTTATGTTACCTTTTGGACTATGGCCTTTATTTGGACTTCTGATCCCATATACCAGTATAGTTTGTTTAATAAATCACAAGAACTGAATCCTGCTTGTTAGTGTCTGCATCTCGATCTAACCGCCTAGTTTTCCTGCCTCTGCAGTCAGCACCCCTGACACTTATTTCTAAAACAGAAAAAAGTCAAAGAAAAGCATGTGTTTTCAATTTCTTTGTGGCACAAAACTCATTTGCCTTTATAATTAATAGCTCCACAGACACTCTAATGAGAATTCCTCAACTTTACCACCAGCATTGAGCTTAATGCCCCATTAACACTTGCAAAAATACTTATAGTCGATATTCACAATCTGTTGTTTACACTGGAACTTTTACTTTTTTCATTTCTTTTTTGATGGATGGATTATGATGGCTGCCTAAGCGTGAAGAAATCCGATTCAAGTCTACCTCCCTTTCTTAATCCCTGTTCCCACTTGGACCTGTGGTATAATGAAAATATCACATGTGAATCCATACCAAAGTGTTGGCTTGCTCTGAGTTACATGGAGTCATAGAGCAAAACATTCCCCACAGATGTCACTCTTTATTGTTACAATGCATGGATAATTTCAAACGAAATTACTATGCAGAAAAATAATGACAAAAGCAAAACACCAGACACTCTGGTGCATGATAGGGCTTATGCTCTGATCCATTAAATGTTGGAAGGGGAAAATTACATTATTAGTATGCTACAGTGATTCAGCTCAGATGTGAGAAAAGAAATGAATGAAACATTGATGCTTATGAGATTTGATTTAACCAGCAAAAATGTATGTTTTCCACACAACCACCAATGTTACAGTGTTTTTCCAAATGGTTTTTCATCCATTCTTCAATCCATTCTCTATTGTCTGTTGTCTCAGGGTTGCAGGGTGCTGCAGCATCTCAGCATGCATGCACATAACTAAACAAAGAGCAATTTTATATTAATTTATTACTGATTAGTAATTTATCACACATGTTTTAGCTTGATCTTACAAGAAATACTAAAAATCTAAGTGCATTTTTAAGATGCCAAACGTGTTAAAAGTAATTCTGCGCAGAGTTTGTGTTTTAGTTGTTTATTTTTTAAATAATGGCAGTTAATGTAATTGTGCAAAAGTTGTGGCTAAGAATTTCCACTTGTAATTTCCACTTGATCTGTCATTTCATTCCACATTTTTAGCAGGAAGTAGTGTTTTGCATTTTTCTGACATCGCTGGCAGAAAGCATCATTGCCGTCTAAACGTGTGATGGTGAATACTCTGGGTGATTTGAGTCTCTGAACCGGCATTTCCACATTGACTGCTTTCATCATATGAAATCGTTATACATCAGAGAGGAGTAAAAGAATGGCTGCGTTGGCGCTGCATACTATATGCGTATAGCACAAAGCACTTGGGGGACACAGAGTGTGATGCTTTTATTTCACGGCTTGGAGTAAGACATAAACCCCCGCAAATTACAACAGTCTACAAACCAGTGGGGGAAATAACGAGCTTTGATGCAGTGTCTTCCAAACTGCCTCCAGCAGCCATATATCAGCACAAATCCAAAAGATAGCTAAAGCCCAGGAATCTGCTTCCCGTTACTATAGAGCAGTGGTGCATATCTTAAAAATCAGCCAAACACAAAGATGCCAGACATTTAGAAGTTTACAGAGCATTTGATATCATATAACAAGACAGTGGTCATTTAGAGGTCTGAAATGTATGTCCTAAGGAATAAATTAGTATTTAACGATGCAGATAAAGCTGATATCCTATGTAAAACACCAACTACCAATTGGTTAAGTTACCTGACCTCTTATTCAGGCTATCCAAAAAGATTATTGCATAGTTTCACTCAAGAAATACATATTTTTATGCAGAATGTGCTTTCAGTAAAGTATGTTAAAAGGTATGATTCAGAGATCCAATTTTGCAAATAAGTGGAATAGTTCCCAATGACACTAACCGCAGAATTTTACCTTTTTTCCAAAAAGCAATGGGTTTGAATGCAGCTGTCTAAATTGCTGCATTTTGAAATAATGCCTCTGATGTGACACTTTTCTTTCTGCTTTGAACAAGTTTTCCTAGAATAAGATTTTTTAGTGGTGCGATCCTCGGCCACCCCAGCCCTCAAGTTGAAGTGTCCTTTGACAAGATATTGAACCCCAAATTGCCGAAGGCTGTGCGATCACGTTTGTGTGAATGATTAGTTTCGTTCTGAGAAACAGTTGTCACCTTGCATGGTAGCCTTTACCATCAGTGTAAAAGCATGGGATCAAGTATTTGGGCTCACCTGTCAGTTGACAAAATGAATGATTTACCGATTTCTAAAAGCAGTGTACAAAACATTCAGGTAGCAGCAACTGACAACTAACAATGACGACTGGGGGATGTGAAAAATCTTTTGTGAGGGAAGAAAATCCACTTTGTAATACTACTGTTCAATCATTAGATGACTGAGTGTTTTTATAATTCCAAAAACTCCAGCTGAGTGATAGGTCTTCTCTCTTGTTGATCACGCCACATTCATTTAAGGAGACACATTCTCCCAGTTAAACTTGATTCATATTGTATCAGTAATTTAATAGGTTAAATATCATGTCATATTTTCAAACTGAAAAATAAAAAATGTTAAAAGGCTGAAACTCAGTGTTTGAAAGCTTGAAATGTAATAAAAATGATTTTGCAGGATTGAAATTAAGTTTTGAAAGCTGCATGTTTTGATAGGCAGAATGCATTTAAAACTCTGCAAACATAATTTTGTATTTGAGTTTTATTGTTCACAACAGAAATATTTATTTTGAAACTTTTGCGGATGTATATTTAGATTGTTCTTTCATAGTTGAGTTTACAATATCCACTTTTCAGAGATCGACCCACAGTTGTGAGCTTGTGAGCTCACGTAGGGTGACCAGATGAGAAAGGGTGAAATTCAGGACGGAGGGGGAACATTAACACACATCAAAATCAAAACACAATGCTAAAATCTACTGTCTTTGTTCATGAATTTACCTGTCTGTCATTAGGAAAAACACAACAACTGTGGATATATAGGTAAATCATGATCTTTTACCTAATTTTTATTTTATTCACGTCATCAGTGCAGCGTCACATCTGTCTGCGCAACACTCGTCAGATCTCGCCGCCGTGCCGTGGCTGCCTGAAGCTACACTTTCCCTGTCCTCGCGATTGTAAAATCTACTAGCCACAAGAAAACAAAAAGGGGAAAAGAGCACGACGAGTGTTAATTTGTGGCTATAACAACGGATTTGACACAATGTACAGATAAACTGCAACGCCTGCTGGAGGAAGAGAACTACACAACGATCAGTATTTAATGTTTAAATAGGCTATAATCAAAACTCATGTTAGGTCTAATTTTCGAGGAAAGGGGCCGGGACAGCTGCTCGTAATTCGGGACTATCCCAGGATGTCTGGTCACCCTAGAGTCACGTGATTTCTGACAGCATTGCCTTACAGCACAGGATATGCAAACAGGGCACATGGCTCTCTGGAAGACAAGCTAATACACTGGGAGAACAGTGACAAACATGAAGTGTGTGTGTGTGAGAGAGAGAATGTGGGAAACACTAAATAGAATGCTGCAGTTGTAGAGAAAGAAAACTCCAATCCAAAGTAATTGCAGAGATTTGATTTTTTTTTTTTTCCTATCAAAATATTACGCAAGCCTTCAAAACTTAGGTCCAATCTTGTAAAAAGAATCATTTGAGGTTAAGCTTTCATCCTTTTTAAAAACTTTTTCAGTTTCAAAATATGACATGGGTTAGGTCAACTCAAGCAAATTCACTTATTAACAAAGAGGGACCAGAGCTTTTTCACTGCAGGTATTTGACATGCCATAGCAGGAAAAGAACAGGTGTTAGTAGGACATCTGTATTCTACATGCTGGCTTACTGTTACATCCAAACGTGATGGACTCTTTATGTTTAAAAGGTGTATTCAGCAATAAGCATTAATATCACATTTGCATCAAAAGTACACCATCTATAGACCACACATAAAAATTTATTTTATTTAGTGTATTAACAAATTGTATTATACATTTTATAGTGTTTTTGTAACTTTTGTTTCACAAACAACAGCATTATAAAAATAAAAGCACAAGTAACATATATTGTGATTGTGGTGTAATTTTTTTTTTTTCTCAGCAAATCTGGAGTAATACAGCATCTATTTTTTCATTTTGTTTATTTTTCTTTTCTTACAAAAATGTGTTGTAGAGTTTAAAAACAGGAGTGAGTTTGTTGTATGGAAATCTAAAAACAATGAGGCTCCCGTCATGTTCCAGTTAAAAGGGAGGGTTATGATCATAAATCAAGTATTTATGTTTTATTTCTGCACCTGGAAAATAAATGTGACAAGAAAATTACAAACAACAAAAAGAAACATGCTGGTGTTGAAATGTTTATGTCTGTGAGATGATACATTGCTTGGGTAATACTTCATCAGCAAAAGCTATTGTTTACGCATGTGAGTGACTCAAATTTGTGCAACCTACAAACGTCAGTACATTGGCAACATATCAGTGGTGGTAGAGATTTAAATTTATATTATTAACCGTCAAAGTTATTATCTTCTTCAGGAGAGGAAAAAAAAAGCTATGAGGCAAGTTTGGTGAAATCCTCCTTAATTCTATGTTGTACAAATTTATAAGAAAAGCTGACATGAGAATCTCAAATACACTCTTGAGATCCACGATGACAATGAAAATGTCCCCCAAATGTCCGTTGAACGGCTCCAGAATTGCTCTTAACCATCATCAGGCCTGTGTGATAACTACTCTGCCATCTGTGCACCTGGCCGCCTGCCCACTTATTAGCTACATAATTTGGTTGTTTCGTATTCCATCGAGTTGGGCTGCTTGGCACTGAAAGTCTGCAGCGCTGCCTGGATTCTGGCAACGTCTGTGGTGGACAGTTTAAGCCGGTGCCGCAGCAGACAGGAGAAGAGGTCCAGAGGCTGAGCTCCGGGAGGGGAAAGCCTGTTGACCCGATCCCGGATCTCCAGCAGTTGCAGCAGGGCCGAGTCCTGCGATCCCTGAGTATATGGGTAGTCTAGCTGTAAAATCAAGTCCTGGATCGCTTCTGGGTCAAAGTGCATACTATAGCCATACACCTGGATGCTGTTGATCTTCATGTAGCCAAGATTCCTCCCCGGTTCCAGGTACTCTAAGGGTTCATAATATACAGTTCCATTCCCGTCACTTGAGGGCCCTCTGATCCGGCTCCGTAGATAAAAGTGGACTGTCTCAAAAAAGGTTTTCCACTTGTTGCCCAAAGTCAAAGTCCAGTTATAACAGTCATAGGGAAGGTCTAATTTAGTCCTCTCCCAATCTGGGTAATTATTCTGGTCAATGGGCATGATCCAACTTTCTGAGTGACTCCCCCCGAATGGATTGATATAGACTGACAAAATGGGGTCCAGAGTGCTGTTCTTGGTAAGGCAGATCTGTAGAGACATCCCCAGGAGCATGTGGACATGGTTTGACTTGTATTTATTACTTTTTAGTGTCAGCAGCATCCTCTTTCTCCATGACGGGTCGAACCAGTTATTCAGCCTGACGTCGTTGCTGACAAAGATCCCGTGGATGCTGATGCGGTTGTCACGTTTCTGCAGAAGGTAGCGCAGCTCCAGGTCCTGCAGGTCTGTCTCAAAGCCGATGTAGTGGTCAGTGGAGTCGGGCACTTCATTGCGGCACACGCCCTGGCTCAGCATGTAACCCTGGTTGCAGGTGGCGCAGCGGGAGCGGTTCTCATAGGAGCAGGAGGTGCAGGAGGTGCCCTCGCCCACAGTGCAGGGGATCACACCCTGGCAGGGGGGGTGCTCATAGGGGCAGGAGCAGCTCCTAGTCTCCTCCAGGTAGGAACCAATGTGGTTGTTCTCACTGCAGTACATGATAGAGAGGATGTAGTTCAGCCAGTAGCTGAAAGGCCTGCGACAGAGACACAGCAGTATGTAAGATTTACTGTAGATTACATTACATTTATACAATAAAATTACTGATGTTAACTAAAAATGCTCCATGCTCAAAAATGCAGCAATTAAAGAAATATAGCAGTGTGGGGAATGGCCACATGGAAGCTATTTTGAGTTTTGTGACAAAGTATTAAGGCACCTGGAAAAATTAAGAGAAATTGCTTTAAGTCTAATAGATGAACTACATGGGAATTAGAAAGATATATCAAAATTTAAGATCCAATAAAAAAAAAAAAAAAATTCCAAGTTGTTATCCTTTGTCCCTCTGTCAAGTGCGATATTATGAAATGTGTATTAGCTTGTGGGAGTTAGTAGTGAGCAAAGTGAAATCATGGGTCATGTTTGTTTCAACTTCAATGGCAGAATCATGGCTGAACTAAAATAAATTCCCTTGTCCGCTTCACCAGTCCTCCACTTGTCTGTATTGCTTCAGAGACTCATGCCTGCTAGAAAGTCCCAGGTTTTAAGCACTCCATTCAAATCTCTGAACATCTTGGTCAAATCCTTCTAGAAATAACTTGCCCACAGATTTGACACAGAAGCAAAAGATGTAAAGTTAGAGAAAAATGGCTCAGTTAGAAATGTAAGTTTAAGTTTAGCAATAAAAAGCTAGCTAATTTTTTTTTTTTTTCATCAGGTGATTAACACTATCTGCCCTGGCAGGACAAGCAGATTCTGATTGTTATTTTGCTTAACATTGATTGGTGCTGGAAATACTTAGAGCATCATCTACTGTAAACCAGTGAAAAAAGCACAGATAAAAAGACAAATTAAGATATTTTTCATGTATAAAACCCTTTTTCTCATACTTTGGCAAAAATAATATGATTATTTAATGTTTGATTTTAAAACAGTATTTTTGAGACATGATTGAGTCCAGAGTCATGATTTTGAGTCAGAGACTAGGACTATATAAGTAACACTTGCTAAATGTTTATTTATTCTATGACACAAACTCTAATGGTAAATCAAAATTCCTGATATTGTTTGTGAAAAAAGGAACAGATGGACCACATGACAAGAATATAATGACGTAAATTAGTCTTTCACTTTCTTTGTTCCACATCTGTCACATTTCTGAATCCATCCATTTTGTTCTCCAGCAGAGTTAGCAGTTTGGTTATTGTGGTCATGTGCAGCTGCTAAACTAATTTAGGGGAAACAGTGGCACATGTATAAGTAATGTACAGTGAAAAACATATTTTTAATGGAAAAAAGAAAACATTTGTCCAGACAGTTGTTTGACTAAATAATATCTGGGCTGCATAGTGTGTGCAGCATGGGGAATTTTAGCTTTAATATTGACTATTACTTCAAAGCCATTAAAGGTCAGCCAAGTTTATTTCCACAACTTCACAAGCCAGATTTGGAGCAATTATATGAGGCATATTTCAGCATTTCAAATTAAGTGTCTACATCAGAACATTTTGTCAAATGTACAGTATGCGAGTGGACTCAACTGATACTTTGGAAGATACATTATTTTGACACATATATTTTAAACAAATTTAAATGTTGTTTGGTTTGATTAAACATTGTAAAGATACACATTTTTAGACTCTTGGGCTCTTGGAAAATCGCCATTTTGCAGGAATCGCACAGAAATAGCAACATTAGTGAATATACTATGCTATGTAATGATAATGGTAAAATTCTACATGTACATTGTTCACATTGTTCTTAAGCATTAAATGCCTTTATGTTGTCAGACTACACATTACTGAGGAATGTAATAAATGAAATGTCAGTTTTTGCTGCTTTTGGTAAGCAGTGTGAACATGGGAGAAAATGCTGCTTACTAATTCTAATCCTTTTAATTTCTCTATAATAAGAAAAACATAAAATTACTAATTACACTTACTTTGAGCCAGGTTAAAACTGTGACAGATTATGTTTTAGTTTTTGTGAGAAACATTATGTCGTGCATAAACAAGGCATGATGTCTATAGAAAACTTAAATTGTGGTGTTTATTCTGCCTCAAAGCAGTTCTACCACAAGTGCTTTGAATCACCAAGCCACACAAATACTATTTCAACATTATAGTGAGTGTACAGTAATCACTGCGTGCAGTGTGCGACGAAAGACAATTTTGATATCTGGTGACAGTAGATATAATAATGTGTTAACAATCTAAACAGTACTCTGCTTCTCTAAAAACTCATCAATTGGAGTCAGTTGTGGATATCTCACCTCCAGAGTGGAGGCTGTGCACAGCAAGAGAGAGGAAGCTGTTCTGCCCTCATAAAGCGCATAGTGTCAGCAGGACATGTAAACTGTCATGGAGACGCAGTGTGCAGTACGGGCCAAAGAGAAGCTGGGTGTTCACTCTGCAATCTGTTCACTGTCTGTCTCATTTCACACAGATCAATGCCACACACAAACTTTCTCCTTCTGCTACAGATTCAACTTTTATTAGTGAGCAAAACTTTTTTTTTTTTGTCCATAGGACATTTTTTTCCATTAAAAAGCGGTATTTATTTACTCGGTGAACCACAAAAAAACAGCAGATCAGTTGTTTTGTGCAGCTCCATCACTTCTATTCTGACACCTTGTATTCTCAGACAGTGCAGCTCAAAACTGAAAAACACATACTGTCCTCTTCTTCAAAGACGGTACTAGAAAGCTATAATAGATGCTCCAAAATGGATCTACGGCATTAAATCACAAAGCATATGATATTTTTCTGTTTTATTTTTCTTCATCTAACAAAGGCCATGATGCTTCAGTACATAATGGCTGCAGAGATGCATGGATTTCTTTTATAAAAAGGAAAAAAATAAATCCTCCATGAACTCTGTCATTACACACAAGTCGATATGGAAAGGTGTTGAGGAATAGAGGAAATATTTTTGTGTTGAACTGTTCATTTTCTTGCAGTTTGTTGAGGTCAGACTTGTAATGCCTTGCTAATGGGATTTTTTTAAATGCTAAATTTATAAAAGTTTTGATATAAAGGAAAATACAATATTTCAATTGAAGGAGGGGTTGTAGCTTGTGTTCTAAATGCTCAGCTTTCCAATCTTATGAAGTAACAGACTTTTCCATAAATCTTTAGAAAGCCCCGGGCTATTTAACAGCTGGATCCAAAATAGGGCTGGACAAAAAAACAATAACAATAATTATCGCAAATTTTTTTTCAATAACATTATAACAAATGTTCAGTTCATTTACCACTGTTGAAATATTGAGAAACTGGTGCTACAAATGTGGATGTGACTTGTTTTTTGACTCATCTCCACATATCCTTCAGGTCACTTATTATTTCATCATCTAATTTCATTGTCATTTTTTTCATAGTTTTGCTGCTCTTAGTTAGTGTGACAAGTAGTCAAGAGTACCGATGTAAATGAGACCAGCAGTATTTCCCCTGATTGCATAAAGTGCCGGGATATGATGCCAAAATGTTTTGACACACGCAACTGCTATTATATTACCCTTCCCTCCTTCCATATTTTGCGGAGCAACTCTGTAGTTCACTGGTTATTGTGCTCTATGCTAAAATTTAAGCATCTGCTATATTGAAGAAGCAATAAAAAAATCACCAAAAGTTAGTGTATATATATAATATAGTGTATATATAATATAGTGTATATATATATTGTGTGTGTGGTCTGATAAGATTTTGTAGGTGATTGGTAAAATGCTGGTATAAAAAATAATATACCGTTTGAATGAACAGGGATTATATGTATTCTTTGTATGACACTTATTTAACTGGACGTGAAGGTGGTGGGCGATGGGAGACTGTAGCTGCAGCTCAGAATCACATTGCAGAGGATGAATATTTGGTTTGTCACCTGAAATAGATCCTAAAATAAACCTGGCTACATCGGCAGTACTGACTTAATCACATTTCTTTTTCATAAGCTTTGAGTCTGCAGACTATATGAGTTTTTTTTTTTCTGAGAAAAACACAAAAATAGATTGAATGATCTACTGAGGAGACATGGAAAACTTTTTTGGCTGTGATTTCATCACAGGCTAACCAACAGGAAAATCTCCCAAACTTAGCATATTCCTTTAAGACACTGTAAACTTTAATTTCACAGGAGGATGGCTTTGATTTCCTAGATGTACAGGAGACACAGGCTGGGAGTGCAGCCAAGTCATGAGGTGTGACACTGTAGCTCAGTTCAGTGGGATCTCAGTTGAATATCAAGCACTTATATATTTGTGTATTATTAGCATAATGCCTAGTTGGAGGGATAACAAAGTGCTGCACACAGAGTGGGCTGAAGAAAATAAATGAGCGTTGCCGTTCATAGCTTGCTTGAAAGGACTAGTGATGTGGCTGCAGGCTTTGGAATTTTCTTCACACATGCACAACCCCACACAGACACACACTTCCACATCCATATCAGAAAGGTCAGCAGGAATACTTATAAGCTTCTCACCTCTCCCTCAGCATAATAATTTTGGGCTGAGTTCGACACCTCTTGCTGAGGGTGAAGAGCTTGTTGACGATGCGTCGTGCTTTGCTCAGGAGCTGTTGGGTGCTGAGTTCCAGCTGTTTGTAGCGCTGGTGTATCGCCGGCTCCATCTTCCAGAAGTACTGGATGGCGGACGTGTTCAAGGCGTAGGAGGTGGGAAGCCTTCGAACGAAGTTCTGAAACTCCTCTGGAAGGCAGGGAGAGATGCCAGATGAGAGCTGAACACTTTTTGCTTTACCAACACAGGCTAAACTAACTCTCTCACTTCCTTCCAACTATATTTGGATAATTTAGTCAGACCAAATGAGAGAATCACTTTGCAGAGGCCACATGGGCTCAAGAGCCGCAGGGCAAACTGGAAGTGATATTGTTTGACATGTATGCTAATGGAAAAAAGCAGTACTAAATACGGAGTTTGAGTAAGACATTTTTTCCCCGTTAATGAACAGCCAACAGCTTTTCCAGGGGTAATACTGCGGGTCTGTCAGTGAGAAAATAGTATGGACAAGGAGCACAGAGGATAATATCTGTCAGTCCTTCAGTACAATACACAGCAAAAAGATTACATTTTCAATGCATTGAAGAACAGTACCATCACCATTATAACAGTTGTATGGAAAATCGATGCAAGGGCCACACTGATGACTGCACTGTTTGTAATTAGTTAACGTTATCTTGATAATACGGCATCTGATTAGAAAACCAATTAAGTGTCAATGGCGTCCCTGGTGATTATGCAAGGTGTATTACATGTTCCTGTGAAATTAATACATTGATTAAACAGCTTGTAATAAAATATATTAAAAGGCTATTTCAGGGTGCGTTCCATGACTTGCATTTTAAAATGAGAGGCATTTTCCTGAGGAGAAGAGAAACTACAGGGTTCAATGCTTGCCCATGGCATAAGTTTTCGTTGACCACTGTTGATTGATGCACCATGCACATAAGGAACAGGAGGTCCTAAGGAGATGGGATTCCACGTCGTCTCACACAGGCGTGGGAAGGATTGGGGCTGAGGGTGCCGTGATGCTGTGGTTTTATTGGCCAAATTCAGCTGCATTTTCAAGAATTTTTCCTCTGGCTACAGGATTACTCAGTAATTTACGAAAGCAGCTGGGCACTGTAGGCTCTACACGTGTTACTCAAACAGGAGTTAATATACAATTTTTTGAGGATGACTTTCAGACACATGTGGACTAGCAAATCCTTACAGCAACAGTGTTGATCCACTGTGTTGGATCATTTCAAAATAAACCACAGCATCCATTTCATCATCAATGAAAGAACATGTTATCTAAAGCAACAGCGTGGCTAACTGATGTATTTTTATCATGACAGTTTTTGGGCCAACAACAGAGCTGTGTGACACAAGGAAAAAATACATATCAGCTGTGGATACCTACAATATCTATTAGTACAATCAGTTTTTTTAAAGTAGTTATTGAGTTTTGTAAACGCTCTTATAAATAATACAGTAACATTTCTAAAACGTTATTGCAAAAATGACAATGTCCATTTTTAGCTAATGCAGCAAATCTGATAGATACAAGACAAATTAAAAAACTTTTTCACATTAATGAAAAATTCTATATCCTTAAATAATACAGCTTAGGATATTAATTGTTAGAAAGACAGTATAAACCTTTTTTTTATTATCTTTATTTATTTGGAAAATTAAAACATAATTTCTCATACAAAAAGTTAAATCACTGTTTTAACTTGTTATCTGTCTAGACAAAGCAAACAAAAGCAAGAGCTGCAAAGAATATATAAAAAGGGAAATTACGACAAGTCACTTCCCAGTGTTTTCTCATCAGACTTTACCACATTCAGAAATTGTGGTGAAAAAATAACATGTCCATGTTAATCAGGCTTACATACATTTTTGGTCATTGTCAATAGACTGTCTATTTATGTCATGTATTTGATGCACAGGAGAATACACTGATTAATTTAATACAGTAGACGAGACAGTAACTAAACCTGTTCATAGTGTTGAGTTTCCAGGGAGACGTGGAAACTGAAGAGTTGCTGCTTGAACTAGACTTTTATTTTATCACCAAGACAACGATACCTCATCCCTGGAAACTCACTCTCTACACACCATTATTATCTTGTCATCCACTGAACCCAGGTAACAGCGCTTCCCTTTTGTATGATTTTAAAAATAGAAGCCACTGTCAGATTTGGCACAGACACTGTCTGGGCATAATTAAAAATAACATTGGTGGGTGGTGATGGAAGGTAATGTTGTGTATCAAGAGATGTATTTGGCACAGTCTTCTTAAATTGCTAAATTATGAGGTTAGAATTAATAAAAGATGACTTATTAGGTGGGTTAAATTCAAGCAAATTTTCTAATTAATTTGACAACAAATGCAAAATTTCAAAATATATTTCGGCCAAGACCTCTTGGATCGGTATCTATTGTACTCCCTGACTTGGTACATATTATACCTTTCTATTCAAAGGATCTCGGTCCTCCGTATGTTTCAGTATACTATTAGGTACAAGACTATTATTTGTCTGACTGAAAACTGAAGATCACTACGCATCTGTATGCACACACATCAAAAATTGAGATACAGATCCAGCTATAGAATATTTCCAAATTAAAGCATATCACACACAGTGGATGGTCTGAGCAAATCATGTTCGCCATCAGCTGACTGTGGAAACCTCATTTAACAACCACAGTCATGATTATTAATATCTCTGCTCTGCTACTGATGTTAGTTCTTTTCTATTAGATCAAATATACAAGTGAATCCCCAGGGGTTTCAAGGGAACTTACTTATACTTACTTATTACATTTGATTAATTTTTTATTTTATTTTTTACAGCACTGCAACTGCAGTTCTCAGGGCACCTTGCTGCTTAAGTTATTGCTGTGTGCTAATCAAGTTGACCTTAATATAGAAGCATGTAGCCAATAATAACACACTCAGCCAGTTAGGTGCGCAAAGAACAGGGCTGGGAATGACTGAAAGAGCTAGGCACCGTCACAGCCTGTGGATGCAGCTCACAGTTTCAGTAATGAAGGGGAGGCAGAAACAGAGCTATGTTTGAACCTTCAGTAAAATATGCGATGCACTGTGAGGGTGCAACATCGGCGTTAAGTGTTCACCGGAAAGTGTGCTTATTTATTAATATGTTCACCTTCCAAGAAGATTCTTTGGATGCTTGTGTGAGAGTGCTTTTCCTCACACTCATCCCCAGTGAGCACAACGGTCAGTTGATAGCTGGGCGTATTTTTACCATGCTACACAGCTGACAAATAAGAACTGAAATAATCAAAACTGGCTACAACTGAGCTGCAAAGTATTACATCACAGGTTACATCATAGGCTACTAACAGAGTACAGCGATTGTAGTTTATTTCTGGGGTGTGACAGCTCTCCCTACACTTCTGAAAAGCCTGCAAATGCTACCCTTTCATCTTCTGGACATTGAGATTTGCACCATGCAATTTATGTTCACAGACAAGCTCAGACAGCAGCAAAAGGTAGTTGTTTGAATGCAGATGTGAGATGACAGATTTGTCAACAGTTAAGAGCTTTTCCTCTGCCGTTTCTACCGAGTGATTTATCTCCGGCTGTATTATACCGCTGAAGGACATGCTGTCAACCAATAAGCAAGACTGCTATATGACATTGTTGTATTTACAGGATTTTTCATCAGTGCGATGAAGATCCTTAATTTGTCAAACATTTAATTGATTTAAAAAAAAAAACATTTCTTAAATCAATTAGCAGATATCATGCTATATTACAGTATATATTGTAATATTGTAATAATACATAAGCCGTGTTCAGTTGCACCGTATTAATGCCTACTGATTGTTCGTGATGGTGTTTTAACAAAAACCTATAGAGAGATAAAGAGAGAGAGATTAAAAATAAAAAAACCAATAACATGTAAAAGTGCGGTATACTTTTGAGACCAATTAACATTTTTATGTAAGAATTTATAAGCTATGACCACACCTTCCACACCACACCTTAAATCCATAAAATCTAAATAATTTCAGTTAATAGACAGGAGTTACGGTTGTGTTTTTTGTATAATTTTAGAATGCTGCTTAAAAAAGAACTGATCTGAGAACTACTGAATTCTTATTACATGTATTGGATGCAATTGTCCATAGTTTGCGTGGCCTTTCTGTCTGTTTTCTTTGCCCATAGGCTCCTCTAACATTAGGATCTAATTTTCTGTCAGTGGGAGGGCCCCAGCCATCGAATGATTGTGAAAAGGGCAAAAAAAAACTGACCTGACTCCTCAAAGTCTTGGTTGGCCAGGTTCCAGGAATCTCGTATTTTCAGCAAACTGGCTTCCATAGCCCCGAGATCCACCTCAGGGCAATTACACTGTGGGTAGTCCACAGCACACTGGCACCAGCAGTCATTGTCGCGGCACACAAACTGGCCCTCCTCATTACAACCAATGTAGCTGAGTGCTGCCTGCACAAACCTGGCCCTCAGGTACTCTGGTAGTATGGCCTGAAGGCCTGAGGAAAGGACAGAAATATGGAAATGTCACATGTATGAATAAAGAGGGAGCTTTAAGTACTTTAGGTATTGCAGAAAATGTTTCAATGCTAGTTATATGGTAGATCTGTAAATGACTGAAATCTCCCATTTCTCTGTTTTTTTGCCACCCGTGACATATGCTTGCCGTCACATGCAATATGCTGATATTCACTTAAAGTTTTATTTTTACTGCACAGTTCTGCTACTTTTGTTCTGAATCATTACTGTCTGGGATTCACTTCAAAACTCTGCAAGCATGCATGGCAAAAAAAAGCGAAAGAGTGATTGAAGCTAAATTCGTTCTGACACTCTCATGCTGCAGTTATAAGCTTGCCAGAGAACAGACACTGTGACAATTCCATCAGAAATTGGGGGAGTTCAATTATGGATGACCAACCTTGCAAATTAATCTTGTTTTCAGGGCTCTGAACCAAAACGGAGCTGACAGAGTCGAGGTTGTCATAGTTACTGCATCCGAGAGGGCCCGTCCTTGTTTCGGTCACCTAAAGGGAGGAAAACAGAGGCACACAACAATAATCCATACTGAGAAAGAAACCCACTAATGGCATTAAATATACAGAGACAGGGAGAGAGAGATAAAGGAAAAGAAAAGCAAGAGGAAAAGAAGGCACATGACTAAATGTCATGGAGAATAAGATTAACATCAACCTTTCCCTTCACTATCTCCTCTTCTGAGAAACACGAAATATATTATGCATATATATTAGGCTTCTCGTTGTGCAAATCATATTTAGGACAATGTCTTTGTAAGCTAATGAGCTGGAAATTGACTTGTGTGATAAGGATCCCTGGAGTAAAGTGTAATGAGTAAGTTGTGGTGTCTTCTGTCAAATTCATCTCTAGACTGTTTACCCATCACGATGCCCACTGGCACCCATATGACGCTAAATTCTATTGTGATGCTAGTGTAAGCATGTGCTATTTAATTATATATGCAACTGAGGATTCATGTAATTGCTTGGTGGAAACTTTTATATGAAGTATGCAATGTTGTTACAGGCTGAAATGTGATGAGAGGATTGGCAACAAAATCATCCTTCAATTGTCGACCCGTTCTTCAAATGTGGCTTAAAAGCATACTCCACCAGTTTAGCATCACACTCTTATCCCATCCTAACATCTCTAATCCTTATACAGCTAATCATTAACTCCAACTTAGTTGGATAATTGATTTGTTAATCCTGGACGAAGATATCTTGAATTGATTATCTGTTATTTCAACAAGATAAAATGTCTGCGGCTATGCCAGAGGCGACTGTGAGACTGTTCAGCAGGTATTGTGCTAAATGCAAACATCAGCATGCTAACATGCTCACAATGACGATGAGAACATTGATGCCAAGCTGGTATCATGTATGCTAACATTTCAAATTAGCACACTTTGATTCATCCTATGGGGAATATATAGGAATGTCTGTACAATGTTTTATCGCAATCCATCCAATAGTTGTTGAGATATTTCAGTCTGAGCCAAAGGGGTCTTCATGCTGATAAGTTAGCTGTTAGAATTGTCTTTTCTGTGAAGATCTCATAAAGTGACGCAACAATAAACAAAAACATTAAACTTCAAAACCAATGCAGAATTGGTGCTTCTGGTATATACGGTAATTAATTAATCTTTATACTTTAGCAGGACAAAGATTACAATGCCCTTTCACGTTCAACATCCTGTGTTGTTACCATTACCACTGGCTTCTAGGACATGTGAGGTTTAATGTGGTTGTGCCTAAATGGTGGATAAAATTGATAATTGAAATGATAAAAGATTGTCAAAACATAAGTATAGTACCTGGAACATGGTTTTCACTTTTTTATGGCTTTATATTTTAGATCAGTGTATACAACACAACGCTCTGCCAAAGGTGCATGATGAACTGACATGGTGTAATGTGATTTTTGGCTATTTCGGTGCACATGTGGTGAAGTTGAAATCAGAACTACAATGGCATTATTATTGACAATGGGTGCGATTACTTCAATCATGACCAATCAAGTCACCTTTTTTCCCACCTTTTTGCAGTTTTCACAATGGCAGTCTGACAATTTGGTGATGGAGAGAACGGTGTAGTGAAGGTTTCACCACACAGATCTTTCTCTGAGGAAACTGGTTTAGTTGTGTGGGAGGTGTAAAGGCTCCATGACCGAATATTTGACACCCCAAGAAAGCTATTGAGGGTTGGAGGATATTACTTTACTGTAGCTTCAGGGGAGACAACACATTTGGTTAGCATGAGTTTCTCCCATCCCAGGAGAATTCTTGTACAGCTCTAGGAAACAGTTCAGTGACATGGAGTGAGTTTGCCAAACAAGTTGGCAGAAGTTGTTGGTTTGGCACTGGAGAGGGTCATCTACCAGCCAATCCATAGAAGATGTGGCCACCCTATTTATCCACAGACCATGTGTCATAATGGCATTTTTGTATATCTGACATTTTGTCAAAAGTCACATTAGACAGTTTCATCCCACAAAAAGCACTGAAAAGAAGATCTGCTCATGAGAGGGCATGTTGGGGGCACCAGCTGGAGAGGGAAAAGGTATTTGGTTTTACACACCTATTCTAAATCAGGTTAATTGACTCAGAACATGTTTAACTATGTAGGAGAGGACAAAAATCACTTCAAATGAAGCACATTCTGACAACTCTACCCAGCCTTTTCCCAGCTCATATTTAGGTAGTGAGTGTTTATTTGAGGAGATATGTGTACATATAGAGGCCTGTGGACACTCAGTTGTGTGTGCAAGGATTGTCCAGATTGTGCAAAAGCTGTTATTTGTCTGAATAAACAGTCTGTGGCGTGAACATCACTGTGTCCTTGTGTCTGTGCTGGAGAGCCGTTTAAAATAACTTTGCTTGGTGAATTTATGGAAACAGCATCTGTGATTTGTACTCCTATATCACCATAACTCTGAGCACCAGTGATTGGGGGGGAAAAGTAGTAGCAAAGCTGTTATGTTGCAGAATTTCAGCATAGTGATCCAATGCTAATGTAACAGTTTGATCAACAAGAATTAAATGACAGCAAACCTAACAGAGTGTAGTCGACTAGAAAATGTTTTTGTATAGCATCTGTTGCTTGCCTGTATTTACTCATGAACAGGTAGGAGGAACCTGTTTTCTACCTGCTTTTAATAAAGGCTCCTCCTGTGTGCTAGGAGGAAAAGGATTCTCTGGGACAAATTAAGCTTTTGAAGCTGTTCAGGCAGATAACGGATCCACAATTCCACTCTAGCTGAATGTGTTTACTTCTATTACCAGTTGGGTGATATTAAAACTCCCTGCTCATTCTCAGCTGGCTTAACTCCAAAACAAAGTCTATATTTGTATGTATTCTAATAGTGATTCAATATGTGGGATGGCAGTCATCTTCAGTTTTCCACAACCATTGGGTCAGTATACCCCAAAAAAAAAAAAAAAGAAAAAAAAAGGTTTTACCTTTAACATGCAGTAACTATGTGCAAGAATGTACAGCAGACAGATTAGATTATTCCTATTGATTTAGATGACCATGTAGCCAAACCCAGTCGGTATAGTCTTTTATAACACAGTCACTATTAGTTATTCTGGATATTTTTGTACCTTGCTCATTTGAATGGCCTTGTGGTGTCATAGTGGTTTCAAACTGTTGCTGTGAATTTGAAAAGTGGTCTGGGTTGTGCTAAAAAAATGTTTCAGAGCTCCATGTAATGCAAATTCAGGTGATAACTTTCACAAAACACAATTCCACTCCAAAGTTGGAGATCAAAAAGTTTCAGGGACTTATTTTTTGCTCTACTCAGTACCCGTGTGTGTGGCAGTTTTTATGAGATGGCCTCCTTCATGATAGAAAATGAGTAGACATAATGGCTTTATATAAGAATCTAAAGACATTTGAAGAGACCCTTTTTTTTGAAGAAAACCTCTTTCGAGGCTGCTGCTGTAGGTTTTATCACACCTAGGTTTAATCAGATGAGCTTTGTGTTAAAAAATGTGACACAAATTGATAAAAACAGAACTAAGAGTAGCAAATATCTATCATTCCTGGCAAAATGTAAAAGTAACACTGGTGGCATAGGTCAACATTCACACAAGCAAAGCAAACTTACAAGAGTAAAAAAAGTCAGGTAGGAACCTTAAACACTATTATATAATGAAGTTTGAAAGTCAACTAAATTAATCAGAAAAAAATAGAGGTCAAAGAGGGTTTTCTTTTTTACACGTAGTGATAAGGACATACTACATCAATACAATGAAATTAAAAAAACGTTCCAAATTTAGAGTGCAACTCTAGAAGCTGGGTAAAAACTTGTAAGCAGGGAACAAAAGTTGAGTCAAAACAGAATACCTTCTGAGACAGGCATGAAAAGATCTCACAACTTTTGCCGCAAGTCTTGAAAGATGCAACTATATCCAGGGCTCCAAGGCATAACACCCGATTTGTGCTGATAAAACACATAGGCCAACACACAAAACAATACTGTATAATCTCTCCTTTCCTTTGAGCTTACAGTTAGACTGATCACAATCTCAGCTCAATCATCCTTGACAAAAGCCTGATTTAGAACACGCATATATCCAGGCTCCATGGGCAGCGAAGATAAACTGCCAACCTGAAGGGAAATCCATCTCCTTCGCTGTCACTTGCGAATTATTGGCAAACACCATGACGGTGTCTTCTTTTAATATTTTCCCAAAGGTCCAATTTAAGTAACAACATCTCCTTGCTAGATTAATAACAGCAACTGTGGTATCCAGCCAGGAGGAAAAGAGAGCGTTTTGCCGCTGTGGGCAGAAAAGTTGTCTTTCTTTTGACATCTGCTTTTGACAACTACAAGGTCAATGAGACAAATAAATACAGAGAGACATGAAGATGAATAAAAGCTGGGAGCCATGCATGTGCAATATACATCCAGTGTCTCTTTCAGTCTCATACTAAAAAAAAAAAATAGTTACAGCAGCTGAGGTACTTTTTTTAAATTTGCAATGACTTAAATATAGTCCTTTGAACAAAAAGATATCATAATTTTAGGTAGGCCAGTCAGATTGAAGTATAGAGTGTGGAAGAGGGAGAGTAACTGACTTCCATTTTTCTTTTTTATTATTGACGCGTTAACACTATTAATTAAAATCCGAGCACCCTCCGTAGGGATCTGCAGATTAATTTCTAACACAGACAGATGTCCAACTTAAAGGGGAAAATTGACCAAATGCAAATCTAAAGATGACTTTTCTATGCATAGCAATGAGACCATCTGCAAAAAAGAACCCAGTGGAGCAGAGCATGTGTGCACAGTCAGCCTTCTCTATTAGAAATCGACCCCAAAAAGAAAAATCCGTTTTGTATATTTTACTACTTTCAAGACCTCACGGGGCATTTATTTGTAAAGCCGAGAAAACATGCAAGTGATTCCAAAAATGTGATATGTAAATGGCATGGATCAGTTGGTGGCGGAATTATTAATGTGCCATAATTGAGTACAAGATAATTGTGCTGACTGTGTTGGAATAACTAACAGCTGCATTTAATGGAACATTTAATTGCACTTAAAGGCTTTCGTAGAATAAGCAGTTTGTGATGCTAACACATGCTGGGGACGTGACTTGTTTATCTTATCACAATGAATTTCACTTTGCCCTTCAGGCTTGCCTTTTGATGTCTTCTCACTGTCTAAATACTCTAAATACTAGTCTTTGTGTATTGTGTAGAGTTAGAGTCTTTTAGAGTTGGCTTTTCTTAATGTCTTCAGGGCTGACTGATACAGTTGAAAATATGTCACCAATGTAACAGGAATATGTTTCTTATCACAATATCACAAATCAAAATCATAAATGATCATGTTCACGTTCAGCGCTATGTACCGTATTCTACTGTTATGCATTACACTACAAGACTGCTGGAGTCACCATGGTGGCACAGCAGCAAAACAGAAACTTGTTCCTAAAAATGCAAAAAAAAATCAGAAATGGATGCCTAAATTAGAAGTTCATTCAATAAAAAAGCCCATTTCAGTTTTCCATAAAGCTCTGTTCTGGATCTGTCTTCGACCTGTCTTGTGCACAGAATCCCTGAACCAGCAAGCTTTTAAGCTGACAAGTAAAAAAAAGCTCAGTTCAGTACTTAGCTTCTCACAAGTTTGAATCTACATATATGCCTATACAATACTGCACCACAGCAAGAAAAAAGGAGAGGTAACAACCAGCAACTCAACCACAGATGGGTGATGGTATATATATGGGTGAAGTATCTCAGTAAGGTTTGATCATCACTAGTTTCTGAACTGGTGGAGAGCACTGTCTGACGCATGCATCCAAAGTCTCCCATAGGTGCTCAACTGAGTTGAGATCTGGCAACTGCAAATGCCATAGCACATTTGATTCATACAATTTTCATCACATCTTTCACTTAGCACTCTTGCCCTGTATGGAAGCATTGGCATTTATAATGTTTCTGCACTCATTTATTCATGTTTTTTTTCTTTAATTGTCACCAGTCTGTATACTCAAGCAAGTAAGCAAACATCCCCAAGTGAGCCCTGAAGGCATCCTTTTTAGCTTCATATTACACTGTCGGTGAAAACGGAGCTTTGCCTGCTGCCAGACACATTGTTCAGAGCAGGGAAACACTGCTGCTTGGAAAGTTGACATAGTTTCACTCTCAGGCAACACAGCGCAGAAGCGCAGTCCCTGAGGACATGCAGTCTCAACTTTAGGACCAGATGAGAGCCAAAGCCAGTTTTTTGCTTCTTCAGTTGTAGTGGATTTAACACTGCACAAGTGCTAGTTTTACGTTTTGATGATGTCGAGGTCAGGTGACGAGAAAGCGAGAAAAGTCTGCAGATTAAACAAACATTCATCAATCAATAAGAAATGTAAAATATATCATAAAATAAAATTCATAGTATTCTTTTCTCTCTCAGACTAAGCAGGACTGCTGTACCACTATACAATAGCTGATGTCATTGAGAAACTGGAACTGAATATTTAAAGTTAAAAATGTAATTAAATAAACACAGAAAACAAGGAAATGATGTTACACGTTTGCTATTAAAATACCTGTATTATCTGAATCAGATTATGCGTCGTCTTTGCACAGTATGTAGATGAATGATAGCCTGTGTGTTATTGGTGTGGGGCCTCAGCAGGGCAAAGCAGCACTTAGCCTGTTAACATGGTCCGCTGATACAGATGCCTCTGAGGCACATCCATTATTTAAAAATGTACGGCTTTAATATTATTATAAGACCAGTTAGGCGAGAGCATTTTACTGATGAAGATTCATCACTGCTGCGGATCCCTCGTATGAATAATTCCACAAAAACAGCATACAATGTCACTTAGTGAGCTTGTGTTGTCAGACTGAGCAACAATGGACTTTAAATGGCTGTACTTTCTGCTTGCTGGATAGCATTAATGTTTCATAAAAAAAAATCATCGCTCATTTCAAAATTGCCTCATTCGCTGCACCTTCAAGAATTGCCATTTGCTTAATCACGGCATAGTAGATGTGGAAATCCACATTTGCATCTGAGATACGTTTGCGCCTGTTTATTCAGTCTTTGAGGATTTCAATGCATGTTTTAAGACCACTTTGTTGCACTGGCTTAGACTCTAATGTCAACCAGTGAGGGATAAGCTTATAAACTCTGAGCAAAAAAAAGGGGGGAAGCAGAAGAAAATAGCATCAGAATGAGATTTTTATGTGCCCTCGATTAGAGGAAAAAAAAAAAAAAAGCATCACGATGCCACAGGGGAGCAGAGGGGAACCTCTAAAAGAAGAAAGTGGAAAACTAATACTGCATGTGCCGTTGTGTTCATTGAGTCTCTTTAAGGGAATCTAAGCCATGGTCTTTTTACAGAAAGTACCACTCGCTTGAAAAGGGGCAAAGAGACCAAATTAGATTTTGTGTATTTATTTTTGCTCTCCAGGCTTCACTTGTTTTAACTAGTGGCATATTAAAAAGAAAAAGCTGAAAAACTCACATATAAGACTAAAGCAAGGAGCTATCCATTATCTATTTGTACCGTACGATTATCTGAGGTCTCTTCACCTCTAACACATCAAGAAAGAAAACCTATAGATCTTGTTAAATGTTGGGCAGTTGAAGACACAGTGAAAAGATTAAAAAGAAGAATTTGTTCTTTTCTGAATTATGATGATGCTAAGATCCATTTCCTAGTTATGAATTATTCATCATGCTTGTGATATCAGAGGGCAGATGCTTTTTTAGTTGGTTTTGTTTTGTTTATACTGCCATCAAAACTGCCCCAAACCCAGGGAGCTGTTCTCTGCAATCGTTCCTCAGCAGCCATTATCTGATTTTCTGAAGCTCGAGTCATACTTGTGTTCTTCTCTACTCCAACAAATGAAGCGTAACACAGCATGACTGACTGAACACTCAAGGCGAGCACAGCAAATTGGGTCAAAGATTCTTTATCACTTCTCCTCCCCGTCAATGATATTCTCCTCCCAACTTTAGTTTAATGAATCTTCGATACGGAGGATCCTGGGCTGCAAATCAAAGGTAAGCACATTGATTGATGCAGCATTTCCTGTGTACCTGCCGCACCTTGATACTGGGCTAAAAGGCCTGCTAAATAAGGCCCGTCTGTCCTCGTCTCATCTCTTCTCCTCGGTCGCATATGACACCTTAACTCATACCACAAAATGTTTGACAAATGACAGAGGCTCTCAAAGGAAATTACTGAAATGGAAGGGCTGATTCATCACACTATGTAACAGCAGAACCATTTTTTCCACACTCCTATCTCATTTTTCCCGTCTTTGATTATTTTCCAGTGCTGCTGTGCTCAGTCCTCCAGGCCTTCAGGCCAGGCATTTCTGCCATTTTAATATGTTATCTCTTAAACCAGGGGACCCGTGCTCTTCTTAAAGGCAGCTTTGTTTTGGCATCCATCTTCATTGGGGTGAGGTAAAAACCTATGTTTGGAATTAAAGGCTGCTGACGCCGTGAAGATTTTACATCAGTTACCTGAAAATGCCTCACAAACAAATGTATCCCAGAGGGCTCTTTCTCTATTCATCTCAATCAGAGGAGTTTTTAGCAGCACTTTGGTTCAATGACGGCTGCCAAATCAGCTCTACATCCTCTTGCCAATTCACTTTAGAGAATGTACAGTTTTATCTCTCATGGACTGTATAGTGGGACATCACTAAGGACAAGTCAATGAAAAATGGGCTGCAGCTCAGAAAAAGTCAAGCAATTTGGTTTTTTAGCTGCAGCTATGCAGTCAGAATGAGGGAAGTAGACCCTGATGTTTCTGTTTTCCAGTGGATTTCTTAAGAGAATTACTTGTATAATGTTTGGTTTCAACCTAGTAAAAAAATGGCACTCCACCAATCATTTTGTAAAATATAGGCATGTAAATTACAGATCACAACATGATATTGTACTTGTTATGTGTCTCAAAGCCCAAGTAATGAAGGGATGTTTTAAAACAGTCTGTTTTTCTCATTATTTTCACATTTCATTTATAATACAAAATCAAAGCTATCCCATTAAAAACATATTCATTTGACCAAATGGTTAATAGAAAAAAATGATGTATCTTACATAATCATCACTGACAAACCATGTATATTATTTTTTTTTTGTTTTCCCCAGATAAACCTAAAGACAGTGTTTATTTATGGGATGAGAAAATTCTCCTTATTAAACTAAATGAACCGTTTAACAAACAATCCGATGATTTGAAAAATGCATGGTCAGACAAAACAGGGATGATGTGTTTGAAATTCTTGGGTTTTAATAGGAAATCAACAAATAATCCTACCAAAAATTAAAAGTTTATGACCTTTCTTAGGTCATGTGGGATGTGATTAGCTATATGAAAGGACTAAAGAAGCTTTGTGCCAAGTGGAAGTGTGTATGTACAGTATGTGCTGATGAAGACGGAGATTCAAGTTGAAGGCTCAAAAGATATAGTATGTAAATCTCACATTATTTTGTCATAGAAACTGTCCCCAGGGTCAAGATTAAACCTTATTGTTTAAAAAGCCATTTTATTGTCATTGTGCCATTGCGGCTTTAACAAGAAAAACAGGTCCCACAACATAGTTCATAATAAAGCAATAATCAGGTCAGATGTGTTTGGGTGTGGTGCATCCAGTAACAAAACCACTGCAGTTGTAGGTGTAGTGACAGCATACAACACTTGACAGACTAAAGAAGCTGTCAGTGTCTCTGATGGGTGTTTTTTGCTGGTTGTTGATATTACCTACATTCCGTGGCATTATTCTGTTATTTACCGCAAGCAAGTGTAAACACATTAAAGCCACGTGAGGGAACAGATTCCTCAGCAAGCACAGAAGCGGTGCGAAAGGCAAATTCAGCTGATTCAATTCATTCTGTTTGATAACCACTGACAGAGTGATGAATGAACACACCCAAAGGTATATTAAGTAATAAAAGATGCAGGATGATATTTACATCATAAGCGTGCTGTTCCATATACAGAAAGAGCATGTAAATGCACACTCGAAAGAACGAGGAGGGAGGTAAACAATACTGCTCGCCGCATTGTGCGTGCATGTGTACATGTTTACTCAAATGTCACAGCAAAGCACTAGTCAAACAACTAAATAAATAATGTCAACTACACTTGCTTATACAGTATGAAGTTTCTTTTATTAAAAAGAATATGTTACTGAAATGTCAGCTTCATCAAGTCTTAACAGCTACATTTGTGGGTCATAAACACACTGGCAGGTCATTACTTTTACGAACAACGCCCCTTAACTGTAATATAATAAGCGTATATACCACGGCCTGTCGTGAGCTATTGCTTAAATAATACAAGGGATGCCAGCTGTAGGACAGTGGTTTCCAAAGTGCGTGATGTCGCACCCTGAGGTGCCTTAAGGATAGGCCAAGTGTACTGCATTTGCATTTTTATCACTTTATACATTTTTATACTGAAAAATGCCTTTTGAAATTTTATAAATAAACAATGTAACACACACGTACTGACAAACAATGCTGTCGTGTCGATAGTGAGCAGAAAGAAAACACACAAAAAAAAAGCTGTCTAATGTGGTAATGGTTCCAAGTCTAGGTGTCATTTATACTGGGGACGCTGGGGACATCTCCCCATCACTTTTTGAAAACACTTGTTAAAAAAACAAAAAAAAGAACAGAAAAATTGCTTGCAACAAGAAATGTTAAATAGAATGACTATAAGGTTTTTAGAGGAAACAGATTTGCATTGTCCAGAAAAAGTTACCTAAACTAATATTACTGCATAATATTCCAGTAAATTTTCAATTTTAATATTTTGAATTGTCACCTGCCACTTGAACTTTGTGTTGCCCTTTCTCTAAATAAAGACATTTCCACCATAAATTGGTACAGAAAAGGTCTCCAGAATGCAGGAAATTAAGTGTTTAATGCTCAAAGTCTTCTGGCGGGGGAACCCCAGACCCCTCAATTGTATATTTCATCAATTAATATTGATTCTAAATTGTTCTAAAATATGTTCTTGTCTTATTCTATTCCTCATCACGTCTCATGGCCTGAGTGTTTCGTCAAACCCCTAATCAGAGCCCTTATGTCCCCACCACTTTTCAACATAAAATGACGCCCTTTTTCCAAGTAAACTCAAGAAACATCTCGAGACAAAACCCTATATAGCCAATGAACAACTGCTCCCAAACACGGCAAAATGGACACATTTTTCCCATCGGTTTTTAGGTCTAATGTGAAGTAAATCTATTCAGTAATAAACACAACCCCTTGTGTTTATGTTCTCTTCCCTCCCTGTGTTTGTTAGTCTGTCTGCCTCTCTGTGTTGTCTGGGTGTGGCTTCTCACTCTGGGCCTGGCTCTCCACCTCCACCTGCACACCTGATCCACATTCCACTAATCACGACTCTGCAGTATATCAACCCAGTTCTTGACCTCACTCGTCGCCAGATCGTCAGTTTACCTCAGTGGCATTTGCGCTGCGGCCTACAAGTCTCGAGTTGTATATTCTGTTGTGAGATCACTTACCTTGTCCCTCTGTGCTCAGGATCACTGCCTGCCTGGGAATTCTGCCACTGCCTCACCCAGCTCCCTGCCTGCCTGGAAATCCTGCCCCTGCCTCGCTCAGCTCACTGCCCGCCTGGAAATCCACTCACTGGTCTCCATTCCTTGGTCTGCCCTCTGCTCTGCTCTCACACCCCTTTTCAATAAACTTTAAATTCCTTGATTTAAACCAGCCCCGAGTCTGCTCTTGAGTCCATTCACCTAGTCTGCCATAACAATGTGCTCTCTTTGGATAACTTCCCAAAGCACCATGGAAATATTTATTTGGAGTTCTGCTCCTGAGGTAACCAGAGGCAACAAATGAAATGGCTGCCACTGGGTTTTTGGCTAGAACATTATGTGAGGTAATAAGGTGCATTCACTATGAAGGGTTAATTAATTAAAAATGGTAATAAAAGTAGTTCATAGAGGGTCCGGTCTGTAAATGAGGGTCTAATTTTGTCAACCAAGGATTGATGATTGCTTTATGCCCTTTAAAATATGCTTTAATAATCTGCAGCATAATGATATTCTGCATTTGAAGCAGGCCAGAGTAGTCCACTGAGGGCCTACTGATGGGTCATAAACTGCATACAGTAATTGGGAGTAAGTGGTAAGTACTTGGCCAGTACTGACCACTGTAGATTCTCAATTTGTCCCAATACTGATGCCCAGAGGGGACTGCAAGTGCCATTGTTATCTCAAAAAAAAGCACAAGAACAGCTGTTGAACAACGAAAATACATTTCATATGTAATGTTCAAAAGGTTTTGCCACCTACTGTACAGAAACAAATAAGTGAATTGGACAGATCTTGTGTGTTATTCAAGGGGTTTCTCTCAGAACGATTAATACTGCTGCTTTAAATAGGGCTGCAGGATGTCATAATAATAATAATAATAATAATAATAATAATAATAATAATAATAATAATAATAATAATAATAATAATAATGATAATAATAATAATACATAATCATGTTTGTGATGTCTGCAAGTAAAAATATAGTGGTTATAATATGTACTAATTTCATTTGGAGACTAAATCCACAGAGACAGAAAGAAACTGGACCCTGATTGGCCAGCAATAAAAGCTCTTGTTATTAAAATGTGCTAAACCTGCTGATCACAGATCTCCTGTTCAATTGCACCATACTGGCCATGAATTCATTAATTCTTTAGTGTGCGAGCTAATCAAGACCGATTCACCTGTTTTGCAAAATACAATAATTATGCTTATTCAATGAAACAAAATCTAATTTGAACAATGTCTTCATGGAATGGCTGTAATCATACATGAAAAAAAAAAAGTCCAACAATGGCACATTTTAATTTTTCTGCCACAGCGCATATGATTTTCATTTTTTTTTTTTTTTATTGCTATTATATCTGAGAGAGGCCTAGAGAGAAACAAGCTTTTACCTTGATGGCAGTGGAGGCAATCTGGATGTGATGCAGCTTGTGCAGGGTGCTCTCCCTGTCAATAAAGTAAGAGGCAGCCAGCTGGTGCAGAGCTTCCAGAGTCACAACTGTGCCATTGGATTCGCTCACTTCAGACGTCCGACTCAACTTTCGCTTGTCCACAAAGATCATTAATGACTCTTCCCCTATGAATACACACAAGAAGACGCATACACAGACTTCATTAATGAATCATCCCCTGTAAACATAGTGTTAAATTTAACCCATGAACACCTGCCAGTGCTAATTACACAGTCACATCAGGCAGAAAAACAACACTTCTAAAGGTGGAAAGTTAATGAGAAACTTCCCGTAGCTAATTTTAAACTGTGGTGTGCGTTTTGTCAAACGTGGTGACAAGTCTGTTGCTACAGTACTGTGCACATATTGAGACGCCTTCTGAAACAAGTATGTTTGATACAAACAGAGCCAGAGCTTTCAAAGGACAGAGTATTGACAAACAGTGGGAAGAGTAAACGATTGATGGAAAAATCCTTTTTAACGACATGTAGTTTTATGGGGAATGTGGTTTTCATTTAGAGAGACATTAGAACTAACATACAGTTACAGTATGTTAAAACTAGGCATAGATAAAGGTTAACACGTCTCCACCACAGTGTGAGAAAAAAAACAACAACTTAATTTTAATCTCAATTTGTCTATTATTGACTCCTGAAATGTTTTAACAACTAGAAAGAAGAGCAACTTAAAGCGCATTTTAAACACTTGCACAAAAAAAAATATTCATATATTCCTTAAAACTGGCCAACAGTGATGCTGTGTAGGTTATATTAGACCATTCTTCAGCTGTTGTACTTCTTTCTTCCTGTTTGCAATACTTGCTGTGCATGATCGTTTTTCCAATCTATTTTAAATACTGTATTCATCACGGCTTTGAGTTTATGCACAAGAGACATAAGATGAAAAGATCCAGCAGAGGAGATGGGAGGAGATTGTGCAGCAGATAGCCATGGGAGCTTTACTGCGCATTACACCTACTCTGGCTAATGTACATCTGTTGTTACTGAAACAGAGGATCCGCTGACATTTTTTGTCAAACATCTCCAAACACATATTTTTACATGTTGAATCAGAGAATATGAGCTTACCCAATCCCACAGTCACAGCTGAGGTAATATTTAATCGGATATTTAGTTTTATAAATACCATGCAAGAAGCTTTGGAGCTTCAAAATATGATTTACTGCTAGATCTTTACCCTTTTGAAAGAATTACTCCTTTAAGGCAATTCATCTTCATTTGATAGCTGATGCTCCACATAAACAAGGATGGACAAGCAGAGAAAAATGGGTGAAACAAGATTTAGGAAACTGGTTATATAAATACATTGGTCCTTCTTCAACCAAATTGTTCCAGAAACAGTAGCTGAAGGAACTCAATTCAAAATAAATAATCATTCACAGTTCTTTGGAATCTACTGCTGAATTACTGCGATGTTTGAATGGTTGTTGGAACAATTAGGAATTACAGTATTGTTACAATTTTGTATCACTCACTGCTAAATTTAAGAAGTTGAAACACAGGTAAAGTTCCCGAGCTCACAAAACGTTCTTAGAAGAGTTCTTCTTGTGGAAAAGGTCCATATGTTTGTCCTGGGTCTGGGCCACCTGGATGCCAAAAACTTCATCTTTAAACACTTCCTTTCTCCCAGGTGTTCAGGTAGGTCAATAAAATCAAAGAGAACCACAGCCCATCTACTTTATTTACCTCCCAGTGTAGCGGAGAGCAGGAAGTGGGTTCCGTATTTTCTGATAATGTTGTCAGTGATTGTGCCGAGACTGGGCCTCCTGCCCAGCTGCCTAATGGTCTGGAGGAAGTCGGGGTCCAGCGGCAAGGAAAAGCCATTGTTCTCTTGTCTCTCCAGGGCCAAGCTGTTCACCTTCCAGCGGCCAAACTCCCTGCAATGTCACACAAACACATGCTCAGTGTAAGCAAAGGACACGCTACACATGAATGCAGCATGCCGGTACATTTGCAAAAACCAAATCCATAAAGTCGGTCTGGACTGTTGTTTTCTGTTCGTCAGTGGAAGGGGAAAATGTTTTGATATTTAAGTGGACAAGACACAGCTTGCCCCTCATGGGGGAGGCTCATACTCAGATCTGCTTCTTGCCAGGCATAAAATACAATGTCTGCATGACCTCTAAGTGAATCTCGTGTGCCACTCTTTAATATAGGAATGGTCTCATGCTGTTTCTACCTCCGGCTTGTAGAATTGCTTTGCACCATAGTGAAAAATATTGTTTCCCCACCAATTTTAAATAATAGCTTGATCTTTTCTCGTGTCTAGTCACTTTTTGAGGTGCTGTGGTTGGACAGGCTATAATCATGGATTGAGTCTTGCTGCTTTCAGGGCCTCTTTTTGAGGGAGCAGGCTTCATCTGAAGTTGTTTGATATTCAGCCTGGCCTCGGAGCATGCCAGCTGCCTTTATCTACCAAGTGCAGAGTGCTGCTACTTGATCCATAGATTAGTGCTATTAAAATACAACTGGTTAGAAACACGGTTCTACCCCAACCTAGCAGGGGAGAAATTGAAGACCTTTCAATCACTGTTGGATAGGTGGCTGATTGGGAAAAGGACAGGTGAGATTTATTATATAAAAATCCACCCGGTTGTGTTAAAGAGTTGCTGCAACACAACACATACCTGTACATATCTCTCCTAATACTCTGGATTGATTGATTAGTGAAGTCAAATAGGCTACAGGTGCATCTCAAGTCTCTAAATTGCATTCACGTTTCTCTCACTTGCGTCTTAGTCCGTCCTATCGGGAATACATGGAGAGACACAAGAAATCACGCGAGGAGAGAAGAGTTGAGGCAGTATGTTTTTAGAGAAATGAAACATTAAATGAACTTTTCCCCGAAGACTCATGTGAAGCAACGTCCTTTTTTGATGACGGTGACAGGTGATCACAGCTGTACAGACTTTTGATGGAGTTTGTGTCTGCACACAAGTGCGCTGTGCTAATACTAATAAAGGCACAAAGATATCACTGCCAGTGTAGTAGTATTTTCTCTCAGTAGCTGTTACCTGTTTAACAAACACACGAATAACAACCTGCATTCTGTATTTATACTGTGTCTTGCTCAGAGGCACATGCACTGGCAGAAAGTGTTTATTTATTATTTGCGACCATATTTATTGACATTCTGGTTGTGAATTCATTGTTGAATAACCTAGACTATGGTCATGGTGTCTTTTAAACACTATGGAAATGATTTATTAGGCCAAATAGGTTAGGGAAATTAAAATTATGCAACTCATTTCAAGCCAGACGCTCAGGAATGATCAGCCTCATGTGACTGGATGGAAATGACGATAAATAATGTGAAATGTGTTTCCTGCTGATAGACTCTCTGACTCTCTGTGGCTTTAATTGTATCCATACTAAAAGTTACTGTGGGAAATAACAAATAAATTAAGAAAGCTGTTTTTGGTGCTTTTGTTGTTCATGGAAATATATTTTTTAAGTGATGGTGAATCAGAAAACAAATCAAATACAAAACTTCTATCTATCTCCACTCCAGTCATCCAATCAGTAATGGATATCCTATGAGAGGGTGTGAACGCTGCTCTTGTGTATCCTCGCTCAGAGATCTCACAGCACAAATAAGAGCTTTGGGACAGCCTGCAGGGTAGCAGACCAGAACGACTTAACGGTTCAAGCGAAGGGCATGGAAATATACAATAAGAAACTTGCGATGTACCCTGTTGTCTGTGTTTTTGCTTCAACTTGAATTAACGTGATTTGTCAGTTGTTTTATTTACTGAATTAACCACAAACATACAGTACATGCCTATCTGGTTGTTTTATCTATATGGAGTCGAATTTTAAGAAAATGTACAATATGGTAATCACTGTGTTCATTTACATCATCCATTACTTCATCTATTTCATAGGGCTGACCCCGAATAGTGGAAAATTTGATGCTTCAATGGGCGGAGCCTGATTCGACTTTCAATCTCACAGTCGAAGCTTCGCATAAAGCTTAAATAGTCCTTGAATTAGACTTGCGAGGAACCGCAACGTGCATGCAGCTGCATGAATGACAGGTGAGTGGAGAGAAAAGGGTCAACAATAAGACTCAGTTTAGCTGGAAATGTACAGTATAAGTTAAACTGACTAATGAATGGAGACTACAGCTCTCCAGCTCCTCCAGATTAAAGCGTAGCTACAATTGCCGCACACAAACACAGTACATGATTTGACTATCAGTCGACTATAGACAAGACAATTCTGATTCGACTATGTAAATCCTTAGTCAGGGACAGCCTTACTATTTCACCAACCACTAGTAGCATCTCATGCAAACAATGTGCCCTTGTGATAGGAGGACAGACAGACTCTGATGTAAAGGCAAGACATAGGACTGCACAAAGTACTTCTGCTTTTATACTGTTTTATAGCATAATACTGGCAACCACTGCACGTCTGAAATGCTCGCTCATATGGTTTCTGGGAAGTAATATCCCTCAAACTTTCAAAAAATTTTCAAAAATGTAAACACTTTTCACAGTGTTTGAAAACTTCTTTGCAAAAGAGCAAATGGGAACTTTGGGTTTTCTGAGGTGTCTGTCTCTCCCGAACACCCTATAGACACACACCAACTCCCTCATGCAAAGACACATGCATTCACACACCCTGCAGCTGCACACATCTAAACAAAGCTGCCCTTGCTGCAACAACTTTGCTATCGCTCAGAATATTGCAGAGCCCCCATGGGTGTGGGCCAGCTGCCAATCAATTTCCCACCAATAACAATGACCCCCTGAGAAAAATACAAAACAGAAAACAGCTCATTAAGACCTGTTTCATGTCGGTGTTTCTCTATAACGAGCGGCCATTAGTGTTTCCTTCCGTCCGCTGGGGCCAGCTGAAGAAGGGAGCAGCGGAGAGGAAAAGGGAGAGCTTAACTGTGATCGACACAGTGCCTTGCTATGCTGCTTGCTGATGGACATTTATGAATGGTGCCACAGCTAAGCTGGAGAATACAGCACACAGACACATACAGAGATCTGTTGTCGAAGACTTCAATTCAGCATCACCTTTTACACGCCACACACATATACACACACACGGAAAGATCTTGGGATTCATGGATGGCTGCCGGTTTATTTCACCCTTAACTGTTCTCAGTGAGATACTGAGTGACTGGAATAGCCTATCACAGACACACACACACATACACACAAAGGGTGGCTGGTTTATTTCACCTGCAGCTCTATGCAGCAGGGGGCTAGCTGCACCTCTACCTGTCAGCCCCCCCTCTGAGCAAGCTGGAGCGCTGTGCACCAGGGGGTGAGGAGCTGCAGAAGCCGCAATCCAAACAGGGGAGTCATACCCTCAGATCCATCACAGTGTACCGGCAGCCTGAGGGCTCCGCTTGGTGCCCAACATAACAAATCAGGGAATCAACCCAGCGAATAACCTGCTGATGCAGGTGACACACTCTACAGAGCATAGAAATGCAGATTGTGTCAGTTCAGTACAGTATGTGACTGAGCCAGCTAGGTGAGTGTCTGCTACTGCTAATGCTATCTGTTGAGGCATGTTAGCGTGGAAATTATTTTTAGAAAAGTAAATGTTTTCAAATACACACAAAACTGTGTAGCAAAAAGTATTTATTAATTATCTATTCGCTACTATAAAATAGACAAAATAGCTACTATTTTCACTTGTTTATTTTGTCAAATTTTCTTTTTTAAATTACTTTTTCTCCGTACATTTAAACCACGAAGAGTTCTATCAAACTTTTATACTGTATTATATGGGATATTGTTTCACATGAAGAAATACTGTGACACTGGCCTATTGTTTGTACACTATTGTTTAGATCAGCCTCAGGGTTATTATTATTTGTTAAAAATAACCGTGGAAGTTTTTTGTGAAGGCCTTCTGCAGGATGAAATCCGGACCCTCTGGCTAATAAAAAGCCCACAAGCTATGTTCTAACTGCTTCATTATTCTGTTAAATGACTGGAAACCACACAGGGGGCCAAGCATGTTAAAATATGTTAAACTAATGCATTATCAATGCGATTTGCACATGAATTCAGTTTTTTGTTCCTGTTGACCTGAACAACTCTTTGGCCAATTTATGAACTGCCCACACAAAGACGTGACTGGAAACGTGTGAGGACTTCATGCAATTGATGCATAACCCAAACCACTGTTACATGGAATTAATTTGCACAGAATAATGACACTTACTAAATCTCAGATGAAATCACATGTGTCAAAGCTTTGTCAGAATTTTACCATTTGTTCTCTACAGTTTGTACACATTTATCAAAACAAGCAAGTTTATTATATTGTATACATTTGAAAAATATATAATTTATGGTAACAATCATGTCATCATGTCACTTAGTGTACTGTTTTGGGTGTCTCAATCTTACTAATGGGCTACAGTGCATTCTCATTTCAACTTATAAGAACATTTTAATGTCACAGAGATGGAAAAAAGAGGAAGTAAAAATAATTCGACTTGTCTTTGCAGGTGTTCTGAATATTTGCATTTATACGCTTTTTCCAACAGTGAGCTGACTACCACTAAAGACAGTTTTCCTCAATCTCTCATTTCCTCGCTGTTTTACTTCTCGACAGTGTTTACTTACTGCATAATGACTTTACAGCAGTTAGGTCCAGATCATTGCTCTACATCTCAAAACTCTGGATTCAAACTGTGTTTGACTGCAAAATATTTACTGGAAAAACTGTGCAGTGTCCCTGGAGTGTCATTTTTTTCTTGCATTATATAGTAATGAATGCCCATTTTTTAAGCCATGCCATTGGTAGAAAGAGAGCAAGGTTAATTAAATGACTTCCTTTATTTGATGGATTGACTCAGAAAAATCTAATTCCACCTCCGACTTCATGCAGAATTGATCCTTTATTTAAATTGCATATTTGTCTTTCAGCACACATTAAAATTCTGTTATGTTATTATGTTGGGTGCCCTAAAACTAATTTTTCTTCTAGCGATTATGTTTGCATTCTAACCAATTTATTTTGCCAAGTTCCAATGGGAAACCTAATTGCGTGAAATGTGCTGTGATTTTATACAAATCATAGGACTGAACACTTGTGTTCACATCTTACCCATGTGTTAAGGCAATGAAAGTTCCTTGGTAAAGTTTTGCCAAAGATTTCAGTAATCTGTTCTGTCTCGTGCTTCAAGTCACACTTCTGTGCCTAAACATGAACATGAAAAAAGCTTAATAAAGCTTTAGTTGCTATGAGAAGATGCATATATATCTGATATTTTCAGGAAAACAAAATTAAATGTTTTCGTAATACCATTTATTAGTTTGTTGAGTGTCAACTTTGCAGATTCTATTAACAATGTTTCCACATTATGTTGATAAAATATACATTTAGTTGGCATTACATTTCCTTCAAAATGTATTAGCTGTAGCAAATGACTAGGGTGTAGATGTAATTTCTAGGAGATTCTAAAATCTGTAACTGGCCATGACACTATTGGTCATGACAACGACAGTATTTAATAAAATTAAAGAAAACAGGGCACAAAATAAAAAAAAAACAAAAGAATGTCAATAGGTGAAATAAAATCATTACTGGTAATGGTTTACATTTCTCCAAATGGATGAAAAAATGGATGGAAAACTTAAAGTTTGGATGGAAGGAAGGAAACAAAAGACAAAAAAAAATCCCTCACACTCTACCCAGGCATTTACCTTACCACCATAGATAAACATTTGCTTATCGTCAAAAAGGCCTGAATGAGAACACATTGTTGTGCATTGTAGCTGGGTTACCCCAGATACCAAAATAACCCGCTGAGCAAAACAGTTGGTTGGTTGGTTGTGTAGACTCAAAGTTATTTCAAGGACCTCCCCAAAGAGAATTGTGCAAAATGGGAGAAAAGTCCTTCATGCCTCATTCAGTAAGATAAACCAAATTACATTTATTTGGAAGACCTTGCAAGCAAAATCCAACCGCTCTGCTGTTTTCAATGTTGCAGATTTTTTCTTTGCTGCAGTTTGTTTTATTTCTTCTCTTGGTTTAATCTGATGTGACATTGATCCTTCTCAATATGCATGTGCCATTAGCAAAAGAGAAATGATTTTAGAAATTAAGAATTACAAACAAAGGGACTTTTTATTTGATCAACATCAAAAGAAATTCTACAAATATCAGTTGCATAGTGAGCATTTTCCTGAAAGGCACCTTCATAGTGGCACATTTTTAATTGAGCTTCTAATGATCCAGTCTTAACAAGTGGAGAGCTGGAGACTAAAATGAGAGTGGGAGTAAGATAGAGATGGAGAGACTTGTGTCTTTTAGTCCACCCACCACGGTGACAAACATGGAATGAAAGTGAGATCAAGACTGAGAAAGAGAGCGTAATGATGTAGCTAATAGTTGTGAACGCTTCACAAAATTGCCACCAACAGTTTTTCCAACATCAAACAAACATCAGACCATTAATTTGTGAAAATCCTATTAAACCACTGAGAGGTCCTATAAACAAGACGGCATGCTCATTCCTACTCATCTGGCTTTTTCATGGCTTTGATGTTACTAAGTATTACTCAAGTACACATTTAAAACACACGATTACCACCTGCGACCACTGCTGCAGACATTATTAAACTACACTAGAGGATTAGCATCAATTCCATTGGGGATGCAAAATAGTGCAAAATAAATCACCCTAGGCCTACCTTGAAGGGTAGGTCACAACTCATTATACATCTCATTCACTTACAGAATAGCTGTCAAATTAATTTTATACACTATGTGGATCAAGTAAGATTTTTCTTCTTTTCCTACTTTAGTCATATATAAACTTGAAAATGTTATATGATCATATTATAAAATAATACTGAATGGACTAAAGAGGATTTAAATCAGACGAAAGTCAAGACTTAAGTCACTCATTATTACTCATTAATCAGGAGTCTCTGCTGGTAGGCCAGCAACCTCATGGTGACAGTAAGACCGTTTCCAGTTCCCACCAAAAAACATAGTCCACTACATATGTAACGGCAGCCAGCTAGGCTGTGCAGTGAGTAAACTCACTCCCAGAAGCCTTAAGATATGCAATAGCAAGTGATGCGAGTACCTATGGTTTTAGCCACCTCGCTAGTGCATCCTCCCGTACTCGAGGTCACCGGTTCGAGTCACGACCGTGCAGTACAACTCCGGGCTGGTTTCACATAACCACATGTATTTTTTACATGTAGATATATTTATCATGATGGATTTAGCCCTACCAATGCTTTTAGGAGTTCACACTGATAAGCTAATAAAAACTTTCATTTTGCGAAAGTTGAAAATATAGCAATTATTTTTGAAAGTCCGGCCCCCACAGTGCCTGCTGAGGAAAATCCGTGCCCTTGAACAAATGTAGTTGAGGACCCCTATATGTAGAGGTAAGTCAAATAATAGCCTACTTGTACCATTCCACTGGTGGTTAAAAATAAGTTTTCATAGTTTGGTAAGATGTTTTGCTCCAAATACACAAAAGGGCATTGATGCCTGATAATGTTGGTTGGCATTAGCAACTTGCTGTTAACTAGTTATTTATTATACACTTAACACTTATGATATCACATTAAAATGACCACCTTTTTGAATATAAATATGGATATTCCTACAGTGTTTCCCGTTTTCCCAGTTCAGTGCGGGAAGCCACGCCACAATCTAATATGTTCAACCACATTTTCCTAATGAAGTGAAAACATTCTCAAACTTCTCATTATAATATAAAATGTCATTGTTTTTCACCATTGATTTTGCAAAGTATCTATCAAACAAATTAAAATTAAAATAAAAGCGCCATATGGCTTTGTTCTCTTATCAAATCACAAAAGACTGCAATTTAATTAAATAAGATAAATACCTATAAATAATATAGTAATAATAATATAATAATTAAATGAATATAAATAAGTCATATTAGGAGGTTAAAAAACTAACTTTTACTCTGAGCTACTTTTAAATGAGCTACTTTTTACTTTTACTCGTGTAGATTTTTATACCGGTACTTTTACCTGTATTTGACAAGTAATCATACATACTAAAGTAGAATATTTTCATACTCTTTCCACCTCTGTTGCAGAGTCATTTGACCCGGGAGTGAGTGCAGATTAATGCTCATTGTAGTCTTTTGTACTGGAGACAAAAGCCAAATGTCGCCGGGTTTTTTGTTGTGAGACTGGCATCATTCTTCTCAGCTAACCCTTGGCTAGAGAATTCATAAACATACTTCCCAAAATGTCAAACTTTTTAGTAAACATTTTGCTTAACTGTACTGTAGGAGACAAGAAACAAACCACAGTCTCTCCAGCATGGAGTTTTGTGGTGGTCACCTTTTTCTTCTCAGAGACAACAGTCACTTTCAACGTGACATACGCTTGACAGGAAAACTATGATATTTAATTTTATAGCTTTTGGTTATAAGGTCATTATAGAATGTATAGAATGAATGTAGAAGGTATGCATGCTCTACCATCCGGGAGTAACATCTAGTAACATCCTGTCATATTTGTACAGGGCCCTTTATAACCTGGGAACTTATCACTGCTTATACACCCAGGCCAACGGTGTTATAAAATAAAATAAAATAAATAATAATAATAAATTGTTGCCATACATTATGCTATTGACTTTACTAAGATGTTGTGTGTGTGTGTGTTGAGAGGACACGTCCTTGCTCAGATTCTTTAAGAACTCCCTAATTTTCTTGATGTAGAAACCTCAGACTTGCTTTTCCTTGCTTTTATTTCCCAACCAAAACCATTTTTATGCTTTACATCCTTTATGTAAACTAGTGACTTTCTTTTGCTTTTTAGCAAAGCTTTAACATTTATATTTCTGTTGGATACTACTGAGGGAGTTCAAACTCAGGCCAATTTTGTAAAACTGTGAAATACTGCACAATATGAAAGATACCAACTAAAATGTTGTAGGAGGGTGGGATTTGTTAAAAAAAGCGATTTTATTATTGATTTGTAGCTCCAATGGATATCACTGCATCGCTGATAAGAGGAAGCAAGGGCAAGTCCGAGAGAGAGCGTCATTTGCGGGAGGGTTTGCTGACATGAAGACTGCTGATCCCTTTTGTACTGCAATTTGTCATAACACTGTTGACAAGAGACTTCTATGCACACACAAAACAAGGAATGCCTGGAATCACATTGTGTACATAATGAGGCATGCACATACTCTTAATACACGCTGTGCAGACACACACAACTTCACAAACACACACACACACACACACACACACACAAATGGAAAAGAAAAAATGGGCTACCACAAACTCTGCTAAATTCTGCTCCTCATGACGCAGTCACTTTTTGTGAATGCCATGCCTGCATCAGCTTCTTAAAATTCTAATCACATACTGAAGTTGGACACAATGTATCACCACGTATGTGCATAACCACACTGCACATCCACATTTACTCAGTCATTTAGAAGTCCATTTTTATTGCACACTTAGACCTAGTTGTTGTACACTTTTTTTTTCTAATCTGGGTCTTCTGGATCTTTTTTTATTTTTGTGGTCATCATTGACAATCAATGTTACCAATATCTCATTTTCACATGACATCATTAAAATGGACAGGCCAAGTAACATGAATGGCGACACACCCTGAAACAAATCAAAAGTTAAAATGTAACTGTTTATTAGGAAATAACATTCAAAGTTAAATATATGGGGATTAAAAAACTCTTTTAGTGCTACAAGAGGCCACACAATGTAGTGGGTCAAAACAGGGATGGTAAATAATTGTTTTAATTCTTGAAAGTGTATGGACTTAGTTGCCAAGACATCATGACATGTCTCTACTCTAGACTATACATTTGTGAAGATGTCAACAACACAACAAAAACCATGCTGTAAAGAGGCGTTATTTGTGAAAGTTCTTAGTTGTAACGCTGCTTTACTTCTCTCTTACATATTTGATTAACTATTTCCTGCACACTGAGATATCCGACCATTGACCACTCATGACACCAGATTTAATTTTGGGAAAACAGAGTGATATCTCAGTATTTCAGTTAAGGGTACAGACGTTTCCCTTTGATTGTGTCCTCATCTACAATGTAAGATGATATTGCAAATGCATTTTAATATAAAAACCTCTCAGAACTATGATTTGACACTTAGGGGACAAATCAATACCTAATGAAAGTGGTATGTAGGCCCTACCCCAATGATCACAGGCCATCTGTAAATAATACACTCAAACGCTCATGCAGCATCTCTCTTTCATAAAAGCTGTTCCTGTGAACCTCTGGCCTTGATAACTCCCCCATCACACACTTGTCAGAAGGCATAAGCTCCGCGCTGGATGAAGGGCTTGTCACTGCCATCGCTGCTGATGCTCAAGGGGAGGAGGCAGCTATGCTTCTGTCCCGGAGACATATTCAACCTCTGACTAGAGAACGATAGACTTGTGCTCCGCCAAAACTCTCTCATTGAACAAGCTGCTCAGGCATTCATGCAAGAGGGAAAGCTGATGAAAATTGTAATCTCGGGGTACACCTGCTCTATGGGTCTGTTCTGCCATGTGTTTGCAAAACAATTTTATCATAATAATTCCCAGACAATAATGTATTGATTATAAACAAACATGACAAATGCAGCAAGGATCAACAGCCTCTACCTGCCACTGCCTCCTACAATGTGTACAACAAGGTCAGATTAGATTTGGTTACGGATGTTAGGAAAGAGGAGAGACAGAGGAAGGTACTGGGATGTGTTCTGGATTTAAAGAAGCATAGCACCAACAATAAATAAAGTGTGGAATTAACTGTAACAGTCCAATCGTGTAAGTATTTAATAATGCAATGTAAGCTGCCAATGCAGAATAGTCGGAATTTATTTACCTTTTTACTTGCCCAGATTTGTCACTGTGCTAAACTTGCTTAAAATAACCTGTGTAGTGATTCTGTGACAAGGATCATCTAACAGTAGAAAAGGAGGAAGTAACACAACTTTGTCATACCACAGCAGAACCTTTTAGGAAGGGATTCAGTGTGGGAGGTTTGGTGTACAAGTATGTTGTGTTAAACATGGTGACTACAGTTCATGTTCGATTCCCTCTCAGTCCCTCAGTCAAGTCCTCCAAACTAAACAATAAAACAGATCATTCATCTTTGATTCCAAAGTGTGTTATTGATCTGGCATCCCCCGGTGCAAACAACATTGATTGTCAGTACTTTCCAAAACCTACAACTAGGGCTGGGTATCGAGTTCAATACTTTTTAGGCACCGACCGAATTGCTTCAATACCAACGAGTATCAAAAAATGCCTTGTCTTTCGGTACCAAAGTTCGATACCTAAAGGTTCTTGTTAACGTCAATGAGCCAATAAGCATGCAGCATTCTAGATGTGCCCACATCTAAAAGGGATTGTAATTGGCTGTGGTGATGTAAACACTAGCTCACGCTGGTTACGCACAGAGACGTGGCTCGTGGATGTAAAAGACGTGGAGAAAATCAAAAGTGTGGCTTGATGAACAGCGCGCGATGCAATATTTGCAACCTCAGATAACTGCTGCCAAGAGACGACACGACAAACCTGGTGAAGCCTTTGACTGTGCGTGGAATAAATTTAAGAGCAGAAAGTCGCTCCGTCTTTGCTGCAACTAGACAGAGCCGGATCATCATCTCAGCGCTCTGCTGCCACAGAGCCTGCTTCAACACGCCCACCGTACGAGCAGAGTTGGGCAGCAGCATCGCTACAAGTAGCACCGTTACTAGTTTAACAACATTTCTCAGTAGCTTGGTGGCAGCGTCGCTGTTTTCTGAATCAAATCAAAGCTCTTTTATTGACAGAGTAGCGCGACAGCTTCCACACACGCTACATTTTTCCAAGTGTTTCTGAATTATCAGTTAAGTGACGCCACTGCCGCACACGGACTGTATGGCGGAAGCGCTTCCGTGTGACGGTGACATCACGTACCGATCCTTGGGCTGATGTCTGCGACTTTGCAGCAGCGGATTAAAGAGTTTCCTTTCTATTGTGATAGTTGTCGCCTGGACACGTCTTCCTCTAGTGAGGAGGAAACTTTGATATGTAGAGGCAGAAACTTGTTTCCATGAAATGAGATGAGAGATTTCTCTCTTTCTCTCAGGCCTGTTGCCATGAATGTTTAGGTTGCCATGGTGCCAGAGCACAAATTCACATATAAACAATAAAAAATATATAATTAATAAACAATGAAATGACATTATAAAAACTGAAGAAAGAGGAATAAAAACAACAAAAACACAATTTAGGCCGATGTTACATTGAAAATATGTCTTGCTTTTGACAAGCAGTAGCATTTTTCAAAGGAACAATTATTAAAATAAACTATTAATGATAATAATGTGATAATTAAGTTACTTTATACAAACAACAATGGTTCTCCGTTTGTTGAGAAAATATACATCGCACGGTATCGAAAAAAGTATCGTTCAGGAACCGGTATCGAAGTTGAGGTGTCGATACCGGTATCGATATCGAAAATCTTTGAACGATACCCAGCCCTACCTACAACATGATTAATATGATTTTTTGCTTTGTTTAGGTACAAACACTCCCCCAAAAACTCTGCCTGATTCCCTCCCCCCCTGTTAGAAAAAAGGTAAGTTAACAGTCTTACATGTCAGTCATATACTTTGCTGACCCAGCATCCTCTCTGATCTGCTCAGCCCATCCTTGACAGTAAAGCGACTGTATTGGTCATCTGTGCAAGCAACTTATTACGACCGATATGTTAACTGTTAGGCCTAAACCTCTAGTGGCCATAGTAACTATGATGAGATCAGTATATAGAGGGCTAAAGTCCATATGGACAAAGTCAGGGCAGATGTTTGAGTCAAACAAAGGGTTTTCACCCAGGAGACCAGGATATATGTGAAAGCAAAAGTCAATATTGACTTAATTCAAGTCAAGTTCTGTACCGTTGTGTATGTGACTTCCGTTACTTGCGTCATGAGACCTAGATACCACAACATACTTATTTTAACCCAAGTCATGATCTTTTCCTAAACCTAACCGAAGACTGTTCCAACTGTCAATTGACATATTCAGTTGTTTAGGTTTGAGTACATGATGGATCTGCTTGGAGGTTCTGTGGTACTATAACAACATAACTCCTTGCATCTATCAGTCATTATTCGCATCGACACAATAGGTCTACATAAATATAAACGATGGCCATTTTAGGTAATTGAAAAAGCCACCAATGATGTTTCATTGGAGAGGACAGCCTCAATCTTTCCCCAACGTTTAACCAAGTAATTTAATTTCCTAAACTTGCCCAGACCTTAACCATGGCTTCAAGCAAATAGTCAGAGTAGAGCAGAGTGAAGTTTCCTTGTAAACAAACAAAAGACACATTTACTTCCAGTGCATTAAGGTCTAACAAACATGTTGAATGGAATTCCTTTCTCAGCCTAAAACATTTGTACAGCCATTCATGTATGTGAATATTTTGAATCCTGCATTGTTTTCATGCATGTTTACTAGCTTGCAGGCTTTTATGTCGTCGCCTTTATGAGCACATTGCTATGCTTCTTTGCACATCACTGCCACTGATAATCAGCATACAATCTCACTGCATGCAGCAATATAAAAACTGGATTGGCTCTAGATGTTTTTCCCAAAAACCCAACTGTCCATTTGATTTGAAAAACGAGGCTATTCAGAGTAAAAATGATCCACACTCAGTCTTTACTAGAATTTAAGACATTTGTATTTCACGCTTAAATGTTAAATCAGTATTCCCTATAAACCCACTGTATTATCTATGGTATAGTTTACTGTAGTATTGTGTTGCATTGCAGTTCATTTTGATATTATGTTCCTTAATGCACTCTTCTTTTATCTCTTCTTTGCTTCTCTTTTCTTGTATACTCCTTTATTCCATCCCATTTTATAATCCCTTTAAATGTTCTGTTGCATCTACAGCCTTCTAAACACAAGTGGTATCATAAATAGGAGACAGAAAAAGCACAATAGGCTCTACCTCCTCTAAATCTAAATGATATGATTGTACAGTGCAGCAAAGGTATTGTAATGTCATGCCTCTGCTTTCTATTCTTTCAACAAACAAGTTTACATATAATTGAAATACTAATCACTCCATAATTAAAAGAGACAACTCCTCATGAAGTCAAGTGTAATAGCCAGTGGGCTGACAGGAGAAAAGAGCAGAGAAAACACAGGAGATGAGGCGTAATATAAAAGTTATGGCCCATGAAGAAGAAACGAGGAGCTGACATTTTGACTAATATGCTACTGTCTGTGGATATGGCTCAACTACACGCAAGAAGTCAGGAGCTTCACATGATCACAGAAATGATTTCACATACCACCTTCTAAATTATTAAATGAAACACGCTTTTGTTCATTTTACAAATGTACACCTCTGATGCATGCGTAATAGCAGAAACTGCACAAAATATTTCTAAGTTGAAGACATGCTATCAGCGTGATCATGAACAGCACTACTTGGGAGGGGGAGCCCAAATATTACTGGCCGACTGTTAAAATACCTGTGGGGCCCTCAGAATTTAAGTCTATGTGTGGGGAACACTGAGTTGTGTCTTTTTTGAATACATCCAGCTGTATCTGGAGCACAGGGTTCCATGCAACCGGCTGACTGCTTTCAGTATAAAACTAAAGCCACAGAGCTGTTATGACACTTGCCAGGAGAAGAGAAAAAAAATAAATAATAGGTGTTCTAAAACTGCCATTATGCCTGACAAAACAGGTGCATTTTCTGCAATCATAGTAGAAGTAATATTGTTAAGTGCCTCTATGCCTGTTTTTCACTGCTTTTGAAACCATTAATTTCTTACTCCCATTATTGCGTTTGACCAGACCTTGAGAAGAGAAAACCTCTTTCATTTGGCGGATTTGCAGTTTGAAAATCACATTTTACATTACAGAAAGCTGCAAGTCTCCAAGCTTTTTAATCTGGCCTTTTAATGCAGTCCATACAGAAGATGTACAGCTGTAGAATTAAAAATTAAACACTTTATAACGTCTGCTCTTAATAATACTCCATTAAAATGTTTGTTTTACAAAAATGTATTATAATTAGAAATGAGTACAAGCCGTTCCGCTGCAGTGACCGGCCAGCAGGGGGAGGAAAAGCCCTGGTTCCTCTCATGTCCCCTCCTCTGTACTAAAACTCCTCCAGTCCTCCCCATTATGCCTGATTCCCTCCCCCCTGTCCCCCTGACGGGAAAGGCCAACTGAGCTCTGGAGAATATTTATGAGCAAGGGAGAGCAATTGGTTTGAGATCATTCGACATGGGAGGGAGGGCGTGAGAGAAAAGGGGATGGTGAGGGGAAGGGAGTGAAAGGAGAGAAAATGTGAGATACACATGGAGATAACGGCAGAGATAGAGGTTTGGATTTTAATGTTTATATTTCAAGTTCATTTAATCTTGTAGTTATTAAAAAGTAATTACTTTGTTATTCCTCCGTGTCTATCTCCGTATGGGTTTGTGCTTGCGTATGTGCACTTGCACTGTAGTATGTGGTACTGTTTTTCTATAGTTACAAGGTTAAAAAATCTACACAAGCATTGAGGAAAAGTGTCCAAACTGAGGACATTTTGCTGGCTCCTCAGTCAACAGCCTACTACAGGCCAGTTTGGGGTATGAACTCAAAGAGACACCGCTATGTGTTGTAATCCTAAATCCAAGAGGCAATAACAAGACTTCTAATGACCGATGAAAGAACACAATGTGTCTGCAAGAAGCACAACAGTGTTGTTGATCAATACTGATGACACAAAGATAACTTTGCCTGGGTTTTTCTGACTTTCAAAATTCACGAGTCTGTTTTGAAACAAAAAGACTCCGCAGCCCATTCCATTTTGATTCTGATCTCTTCCATTCTCAGCTAACTGGCATCCTCGACTGCTCAGCGATGGATGACGAGTGTGAGATATTTCAAGCGTAAAAAGACTTGTTTTTCAAGCCAAGGAAAGCAAATGACAATGCAGTAGCATTGTTCCACTTTTTAACTTGAAGAAATTCTATCTCTTCACTTGAGTTTCTATTGGATTTCTGCACTAATTAGTCAGCTTGCTTTTTATTCTTCAGAGGAAAGTGAAAAGGCCACGGTTGCGCTAGGGGAAAGGAGGGCGATGGACTTGTCAAGTTTGCATTTCTGGATATTTGTTGATAGAGGTCAATGAAAGTCATACTGTAGGTTACAGAATGCTAAAAATAGGTTAGTGCTGTAGTTTTGGGAAAATAAGTGGCCAAACAATGTCCGTGAGAGTTTTAGTATTGTAAAACTGTCAATCTTGTGTGTATGCAAATATCTGTTAGATTTTCATGCCAAGAATGGGGTAGGAAGACAAAGAACAAGAAGGGAGAAGGGGAGGCATAGTGATATCCTGAGGGACAGAAAGAAGAGGCCAGCAAAGAGGCAGCGAGGTAGGAAGTGATGGATGTGGGGAAGCCACCAGCGCTACATTCTCTATCTTTTCCTGGCATTGTCACCCCTGTCAGCTGCTAAATACCAGTGTCAGTCAAACCTCTGTTCAGCTGGCATCAGCCCCTCCACTGCAGGGCTGTGGACGTTCCGACAACATTGCTCTCATCACCGGTTATCAGAACACCTGGCACAACACACGGCCATTGATACAGACACTCAAGTATGCGCACTCATTCACGGTCAGACATACAGTACCCTGAAGATTATTGTTGTTGTCAGCTGAAAACAATACATAAACTTTTCAGAAAATTTTGAAACCAGTAATGTTTTTGACTATTATAGATGAAAAGCGCATGTTGGAAAGGCTTCACTAGATCAGAGCAATTTCTGGAAGACCATGACACCCTGAAATAAGAACAGGAAAGTACGCAACAATCCACTTATATAGCAATTTGAAAAATAAACAAGTACATATAAAATGATAAATACATCACACAAAACACGCTCCCACAAGATGTTAACCCTACAGTTATACACTGTGTGTTAGTCATGCTGTCTCTAGCAGAAGAATTTTATCAGTCAGTTTCACTGTTGAGTTTAAATGCTACAGAGGCTTTTCTATCCTGGAGAGAATAAAAACTCAGGGGGGAAATACCAGCCCAAACACACACCCACACTTACATACACACAGACTACTAACAAACGAAGAAAGCCTGTTAGGTACAGTTGAGATTACAGCTATTACACTATATGTTTTGCTTTTATACATAACCTAAACCATTCACTTTACTTTGGTGGAATGTGTGAAGTGACAAAATCACAACCCTTTCTTTTGTGATGCAATATACAATAACACTTCATACATGTTGTATACTATTTCATGCCACACATCCAACTGACGACCAACCAGACAGCTACATAATATCCTGTGAATTCATACAAGGGAGTTTGCATCTTGAAATACATAGTTTTTCCGTTAATTCCAGTCTCTTGTCTCAAAAAAGCGATGGAAAATGTCCTCGTAGCAAGCTTTCAACAATACGGCACTGCTTCTAAGCACACACCCACTATACTTCACACCACACACTTCTGAAGTCACCCTGTCTACCCACTGTCACACATCAACTGGCTCAGTCAGATATCTGTTATGTCCCACTGCTTTGCTCAAACCCTCCTGCGGTATCTTCACTTTGAGTTTCCACTGATATGCAGCATTCTCAGCGTTTGTATCCTGCTCAAACCATATGTCCCTGCTGCCCACATGAAGAGGAAGCAGGCAGTCTCGCCCAAAGAAGCATGCATCTATACAGAACAGTAGAGTTTTCATTTTTATGCAAAACTCCACTATGTAATTGTCTCAATTCTTCATCCCCCAGTGTACCACCTACAAAATCTGCATCTTTTATAGTCTAAAGAAAAGTGGTATGTGATTTCTTGCCTGTACTGCCAAAATGCCTCTTTTCTTCAAAGCAAGGCCACAAGAATCAGAATCTAAATTATACCAGAATTGCACAGCATCTCTGCATTTGGTCCGTGTTGGATTCGGATTTTACAAACCACCTTCCTCACAGGCATCTCAGCTTTGCAAACCATGCATGTCTCTCACCTGTATATCTTGTACTTGGTGGTGAATCCTTGCTGGTAGCGCTCTGTGAAATCAACAAACTCCTGCGAGTGGTGAAAAGGACCCTTGTCTGACAGGAGCCAGCCCAGGGGCCCAGTGGAGCCACTGAAGCCAGCCCCGGCAGGGTCCGCCGCCCTGGCCCCTACTGACACCCAGGTCTGGAGCAGGCTTAGTGTTAACCACTTCCATAGAAACATGAGGGCCGTCAGTCTAATGGAGATGCACGGGCCACTCATGCTGCTTCCCCCGGCCTCGGTGACTCTTCATTCTCCCTGCACTCTGGATGAGTCCTGCTGGAAGGGGCAAGGAGAGGGAGAGGAGTTGAAACAGGGTAGACACCGAGCACAAAAGGTTGCAATTTTGGTTTGGCTTTGTGTGGGATAAGAAAGCTGCATTTGTTCAGTACTACTGGGGCTGAAATTATGGCAAAGGGACACTATTTTAAGAGGTTAGAATATTTAATCTAATATAGGCCACATAAAACAAAGTAAATATAAACAAGTAATATTCTAAAATAATGTATTTTAGATTTAATTTGGAAGACATTAGAACATATTCGATTTGTAAAATTCTACTATTGTTTTAATGTGATGCTTTTTACCTTACTCTGTAAGTATTGTGCTCCGTGACTGGTCGGAATTAGTCTCCGCAAAATCCCCTGATAGGACCGTGAAGTTGGGTTGGCTCGGCGCATAGACGGGGCGGCATTGGAAAAAGACTTTAGGGAGGAGTATGCCACAAATGCAGAAGAGACGAACAATTACGGGCAGCGCAACTTCAGCGAAACAGATGATGACATCCAACCACCTCACAGCGCGCTCCACTTCTCTTTTTCACAGTGGCATATTTCCATCGGAGAGCCTCAGACGATGCGCCGTAGGAACTGTAGGTCCAATTCAACGGAATGAGTCGCAGCGACACGATGCTTCAAGAGCGCACAGGGTCAAACCTTCCAGGTAGACTTATTATTTGAACACTAGCCTATGGTTTGGATTCCGTGGATGTGCAGGGACTAAATGCCCACCCGCAAGTGAGAAGCGTCGCTATGCTGTCCTGTTAGCTCATTTTTGCTCTTTATTGGAGAGACGCGCTCAGGGCGCATGCAGGGCGCACGGAAATCTGCTGCTGACGGTGCCTGAACTCCCGGCGCACTGAATGTGTGAATGGCATTTGCTGCGCTCTCTCCCTCCCCCTGTACCATACCGCCGCAATTTAATTTATTCCAGCAGCGAGCACACTCCCGGTTGGCTAAAACGTAACAGGAGGAAGTGAGAGTAGGAGGTGTTCAGAGGGGGGAGCAGGTTGAGGCATGACCAGATGATGTTGATGGAGTCAGATGCCACATCTTAGAAGACAATAATACAGCTTAAAAGAAGGATGGAGAGAAGAGAAAGGAAATCAGGTTAAAAAGCAGAATATACAAGTCGACTGCCCTCACATTTACGGTTCCTGTCTTATCTTTCTTTTAAGTGTGTAATTCTGTGCTAATAGATTTTAAACGGTTAAATTAGTTTTCTAATAGCAAATAAAGGCTCGTGCAGAAATAAACCCCCATTATCAAAATATAGAAAAGTTGATACCGCAGAAACACCACAATGGCATCTGATCCAATACATGAATATATGTACAGTAAATGTAATAAAAGTAGATTGTTAAAATGGATATTAACATGAAAAAATGAATCCTAAAACAAGTTTTAATTATTTGAATAATTAGGCTACTACTTTAATGATGGTTGTGGTAATGATTATGGTGACGATCATGAGGTGGAGGAGAGGGTGTTTTCAGCCCCCTGCAGTTATTCTCGTTATCTTCTTTGCCCTCTTCCTTTTTCCTGCAGAATAATCATCACTTTCACCATCAGCAAACTTAATTAGATCTGCTCTATCCCCGCTCTATCCGAGAGCTTGTGCGTCCGACACCGAGCGTGGATCAGAGAGGCAGAGAGCAGGCAAACGGAGGGAGGGATATGTGCTGCCTTTCAGCTTTTCTGTAGACGTTCAAAGGGAGGTTTTATACAGGGATTGGATTAGAGAAATGAACACCATTGAGTCGTGAGATTCACTGGTTCCCAAACTCAAAGAGAAGCTGAAATCCCGTAGCGTAGCGACTTGCAGATTCTGGAATGAAAGAATGAGTTGATTTGTCACGGTTTCATCATCATGTCTTAGGATTGGGTGGCTTTTCGTCTGACCCAGCCTTGCAGCCATGATGACTTGTGAAGGACAACTACCTAAAAGGAACAGACATTCTTTGGTCTGTAGTGTTGTTTTTGGATAAGGATTTTTCTACTTGCCTGTTTTTTGGCTGCATTGTAGCTGGCCATTTAAAGTTTGTCTGCAAGCACAGGTTCAACTTTTTTTTTTTAAAGTTTTGAATAAAAGATGATTTTTAGTGGAGAGAGTGTCACGGCTCATTACTTTCATGGATTCACATTGCATTTTAGGCACTTTTTAGTACACTGTTTTCAGGTTTCAGAGCCCCAAAACTCATATGAGCAGAAGCAAGTCCCCGTAGCTCATATTTGCAGTTTCAAATAAATCATTCATCAATTTGTTTGTGTGTGTGTGTGAGCCAGAGTAGATACATTTACGTGTATACTGTTATGTGCACACAAGCAAGTGTGCTTGTTTATATCTTTTTAGGAGAGACCAAAGCAATGGAATTGATTGCCAATTGATGGAACATAAGGACGCCCATGGCAGACCAGATGTAAACCAACATCACACAAGGAAAAAAATCACAGAGAATGTCAGAGCAAAGGACTCATTATAGCTCCAAAAAGGTGCACGAAATGAGTAGGTCACAGTGGCTGAGCAGTGACCTATAACAAGGAGTTTTCTTCATGCTCTTTGAGGCCACAGTTACAAAAGATTGCAAAAGTGGACCCTTGGCAACTGCATTCAGCTAGATGTCCTCCTGCAGAGGTTTTGAAATTCATAAACCATGAAGAAATGTTTCTTGGAATCCTGGAGTATTATTCTTAGTACTATGCAGCATTGGCTATACAATTAAATTTAGTTTAATTTCATTTTGAAAATTATTTTTAATCAATTCTTAGCATCTTCCTCCTGTCATATATTTTAAGCTCAAATTCATCCTCAGCACTGCTCTATTGGATATAGTTATATAGTTTATTTCTGTTTATCTTTTTTAACAGCTTCTATATTAATGTGTATTGTCTGCTACATAGCAGAAGGGAGTTACAAACTCAAATTCAATCTATAACCTGTTTATATTGCGGCAAAATAAATCTACCTACCTACCTATATGAATGGCTTCAATTTTGACACCACTTATAAATTTATTTAGGTAGCGACCTCTAGGAGCCCTATTAATTGAATTAACGTTGGGAAATGGCATGGTTGGATGGTCAATCACAGGGCTTTCATCCAGACGGCCACTGTTTGTGTCATGTGTCACTGACTTATTTTAATTTAAATAATGTCATGTGACTTACTTAAC